>OX377619.1:38356110-39054828 GCA_947397865.1 Polietes domitor | reverse complement strand
ACAACTATTTACACTAAATCTACCAAAAGGTACCACGCCCACTTTTCCAATACCGCCCATTTTTGGCACAACTACGCATATTGATGCTAGATGCAGTGACACAAAATTTCAGCACTCTAGGTGTCATGGAACTGACAATATTCAAAATTGGGTTTTAACTTCGTATGGGAGGTACCATGCCCACTTTTCCAATACCGCCCATTTTTGTCAAAACTGTGCAGAATAATAATTTCTTTCTTTCACAAAAATGCAAGACTCTACACGCAACAGTATTCCGAATATGCTAATTTATAAAAAAACGAATAAAACCCCAATTTTTGTGGGAGGTGCCACGCCCACTGAAAATATCAAAAATAAATTAAATTAACCTGATTCGATAATATAATGACAATGTTTCATTATATTAATGACACTTTACATTGTTCATAGATTGGTAACTTAATGAAACACTTTACGTCGTATCAATGACAGATTTCATTGAATCAGATTTTATTGGGGGAATGAAGCTTTTACTTTCAGTGTAGAGGGTAATGCGTTTGAAAAAAGATTGTTGGGATGTTTAACCCCTCTGAAGGCGACTCCGAGGAAATTTTTGATTTTTTTCTGTTTTTGCCCATTTGCCCATATTTGAGCCTGATGAGCGCCTACTTACACTCACCTCACCACACCACATTTTTTGTCTGATGAAACTAGGCGCTCTAGCATATTAAAATCGAAACGTCATGCACTATCCCACTCCCAGTGTCCATGACACGATTTAAATACATAAACTCCTCTGATCAAGTTTCCATTATAAGTGTATTTTGAATTACTTTAGTTAACCCTCTCATGCCCGAATTTTCTTTTTAATAAATATATAAAACTAGCTGAAACCCGCCCGCTTCGACAGGCAAAAAAAAAAAAAAACAAATTGTAAAATTAAAATCAGGTTTCATATTCTATTCTAGCTAAAAAAACACATTTTCCACGCCCCCACCACCCACGAAACGAAAATTCAAAATCTGGCATCATGTTTATCTTTTTCGTGGTCAGTAATATATCGTCGCCTTAATAAAACAATAGTGTATAATTTTTTTGCCGTTTCGAGATAATACAGTTTAAAGTTTTTGTGCTATTAGACATCTGGGAAACCAGTAATTTTTGAGAAAATAATCGATGTTTGCAAGTTGTGATCATTTCAATATGTGGAGGAGTAATCAGGGTACTAGTAGATGATATTCGATTAATCTAAAAGTGCTTTATTTGCACCTTAATGGGATTCAAAGTACCATGATGTCACTTAGGCTATTTTATTTGTTTTATAATATGTATGAAAATCATTATACACTATTTTATTTTGTATGGTATACACTATTTTATTTGAATCCTTTACACCATTTATCACGAAATACATTTAAATTGTCTGACGAATGTTCATGCAGTAAAACAAAGCATTCGTGCTTAACAATCCATTTTATTCATAATTCACAGTCATTTTTTGGTATTGCAATGACACGTTGTTAATTATTTTGCAATAAAATTTTTACAGTTTTAATTAATTAAAAAATACATGAATAAAAGGCAATATTCATCAATATTTATCTACGGAAATATCCTCCTGCACATCAGGCTCATCGAAGCATTTTTTATTTCCACTGTGTTGTAGATTAATATAAAAATAATGAAATTCTTTGGGAATGACATTTTTGGTACACAGCCCCCTTGTACTTTAAGGAAGATATAGTAAGCTGTTGCTTAAATTTAGAGCACAAATTTGGGGTATCACAGCTATTAGTGGTTGATTTCTTCCTCTTACGTTGCATAATGTCAATTGTTTGCCACTCGGAGTCCCAATTCTCTTTGTAGAGCTGCAAATTAGGATTAACTTTCTCCACTTTAATTTGCTTAATCTTCAACCAATTCTCTGAGCTGTTTTCGTTATTAGTTTTCAAATTGTGCCCCAATCTGCTGAACCATTCCTTGAGATCATAAATGTCGTACCAGGACATTCTTTGCACAATGTATGGTTGTTTTCTTCGGGCCAATCGCAAAATCGTTGGCCATTCCTCGGGAGAGTAAATGGATATATTTCGTTTGGCCCGTTCAATTGTCGAGTGCATACAATCCGCCTCCATTTGTGTGTGGCCGCTCTCTAAATACTTTAACGTGACCGTATTTAAATTCAACTTACGAATTACGTAAAATAGCAGTGCTGCAATATAACGATTCCTATTCTGCCCACCACAACAATCAGAATACAAAATTACATCCGTTACATTTTCGTCAAATGAGCTCAACATTTTGATAATTGAGGTCCCAATCTCGTCCGAACCTCTTTGTCCCTGCGTTTCGTCCCACAAGAAACAGTAGCCTTCCTTCGACGCAAGATCGAAAAAAGTATTATTGGAGCTAGCAAACTTCCTTGAATAATACAATGAGCTTACATTGCTGCATGGGGTTGTCAAAACAGATTGTAAGTCAAAAGTAAATACTCTCAATTTGTTATTAATTTTTGCCTCTTCTTTATCGGCCTCCTTTTTTTCCCTAGCCATCTTCTTATTTTTAATATGTTCATTGTACGCTTCCTGCAAAATCTCCTTGTCATCAGAGTTACGATATCGTTCGTATGTGTAGCATGTATCCTTCTTCGGCTTATGAAAAAAATAATTATATTCGTTGCAGAAAATACGCCTGTACATTAGAGCGTACCAGGTTACAAGTAAAAAAAAAAAGTTCGCCGTACACCTTCGAATATGAAGTATTATTGAAAGGTAGTTTCAAAAAAATTTTTTTTATTTTTTTATGCCGAACGTAGGGGTCGCGCTTTTACATTTTTCTATATAACTTCTGCATTTATAAACGGATTTTAAAGTGTGATACATCGATGTTTTTGTTCGATTTTTTTGTCTTTGAAGTCATTGAGCTCAAACATGATTCATGATTTTATGCGAGCTTTAATTTTCGATTATTAGAGTGGTACATTAGGGTAGTAGCAACTGAGAAATGATGGGTAAGTACCAGAAGGGGGTGCTTGAGCTCAATGACTTCAAAGACAAAAAAATCGGCCTCGTCGAGACAAAAACATCGATGTATCACACTTTAAAATCCGTTTATAAATACAAGTTATATAGAAAAATGTAAAAGCGCGACCCCTACGTTCGGCATAAAAAAATAAAAATTTTTTTTTTGAAACTACCTTTCAATAATACTTCATATTCGAAGGTGTACGGCGAACTTTTTTTTTGAGGTACGCCCTACTGTACATACTTTCCTTAATGGAATTGCCTTCATGCTTTTCATTAAAGAGTTGAAACATTTTTGAAATGTTTAAATTAGAAGCAAGATATAACCGTTTTGATGACGAGCGAGTGTAGTGGCTCTCCACGGCCGGAAAGGATTTAATATGCTCTTTAATGATTCTTTTAGTTTCTTCATCCTTTTTTTGATGACAACCATGGTGTCCACGTTTATCTATAACTTCATGACATTCACTTTTCTTTATGAAAACCGAAATAGCTCCATCAGATATATTCAGTGTTTTCATAAAAAACTGCTTGCATACTTGCTTAGACCTCAGAGTGTATGTTAGAGTCTTGTCTCTTCGGGAGCCGGCAACAATGGCCCTCTGCATTTCTTTACTTGTATGCACTGGCTTAAGTACCACTGTTGATTTGCGTAGTCAGAAAGTTCCCAAAACTCGGCGTTGATCGCAATACGTTCTTCATTGTTAATTTGCTCAATGCATTTGTGCCGACACTTGCAATTCACTGATTTTGGCAGTCGCTCCTTAATCAATTTCCCCCGTTTGGTCACGTAAGCTTTTCCTGACTGCCTTTTCTTCTTCCGAATATTTTGCATCCATGCATGTAACAGTAACATCCGTCTGTAACATTAAATGTAACCGTTAAGTAAATTTATGTCACTAATCTTAAATAACCAAAGTCGTTCCCTCCGGATTTTACCTTCCTCTTCCGAGTTGGTTTCTTGAGCTCTAACTCCTCGTTATTGGTGACGTCTGCAATCAGACCCTCCATGTCTTGGTCTATTTCAGGGTTCTCTTCCCGTGCCGAAGTGACTATGTCCAATTCCTCTGCTTTCGACTCAGCATCTGTTTGTGGCTCTTCATCTGTTTCCGGAACATAATCATCCGAAGATCCTGTGGAGAAATCGTCTTCGTCCGTCGTACCAGGCGCATTATCATAACCAAAATCTGTCGAAATTCCAGTTACATAGTCATAATACGGCACACACTTGTTATCGTTTCACAGTAAATACTCACCATGACTTGATAGATCCATTATTTTCACGAACTTTTCACAATAACACACTAGCAAAAGCACAATTAATTGACTGGGCAATTAAGTATATTAGAAAATTCTACAATATATCAAAAAGTTGACAATAACAGTGTAAACTGATTTTAAGGTATTATTTACGTCAATCGTAGAACACACAGAGAAATGTGTGTGATTGACTCGAAATAATATATTGTTAAAAAATAGTGTATATCAATATACGTCGTTTTTCGTTTTTATTTTGTTATGAAAATGGATTGTTTTGAATAATAAAAATAGTGTATGCTTTTTATACACTATTTTTCTTTGAAATTATATTTAGAGTAACAACTAAATAAAACACCATACCAGCACTTACACAATTATTAATGAAAAATTTCAATCACGCAATTATACGCTAATATTTCAATTGATCTTTTGACGCACTTTGTGGAAGTAGAATTTCACCAAATTTTGACCACATATAGAATCAGTTATGTAGATTCTTATTATGCAATAAAAAATAATGGTGTACATGCGTATACACTATTGTTTTATTAAGGCGACGATATACGTTCCAATTTTCAGCCTTCTAGCTTAAAAAATACTATAGCCACGCCCACTAAACGAAAATTCAAATTTCGGCATCAAATTGATCTTTCTCGTGGTCAGTAATATATATGTACCAATTTTCAGCCTACTACCTCTCAAAAACACTATTGCCACGCCCCCTCCGCCCACAAAACGAAAATCCAAATTTCGGCATCAAATTGATCTTTCTTGTGGTCAGTATATGTACCAATTTTCAGCCTACTACCTCTCAAAAATACTTTTGGCACGCCCACTCCGCCCACAAAATGAAAATCCAAATTCCGGCTTCATATTTATCATTCTTGTGGTCAGTAATATATACGTTCCAATTTTCAGCCTTCTAGTTCTCAAAAACACTATTGCCACGGCCCCTCCGCCCACAGAGCAAATTTTTAAAAATTCTATAGCCTATAGTTCCTTCCAGACCTGCATCTAACTGTACTGAAAATTTCAACAACATCGGTTCAGCCGTTTACACGTGATTGCGGAACAAACAAACAAACAGACAGACTTACACTAAGGTTTTATAATATTAATAGGGATTTACTATGATTTTTGATGAAGTATGATTTTAAATATGATTTCTATGGATTTTGGGGTTTCTAATTCATACAGGACATGAGTAACAGGATGTTTCTTAAAATCTTTATAAAAATAAGAAGGAATTCTAAACAATTTTAATTACAAGAAACTCAAATAATTGAAATTTAAGACTTCACTTTTGTTTTCGTCTTCCTACGGAGACCCAAGTTACCGATTTGTTGGGTCTCTTTTGAAGAATCTGTTACATATGTACACAAAAATAAAATTTATTAATTCTGCAAAATATGTGATTTTTTTAAATTTTATAGGACTAACTCGTGATGTTGCCTATAGGCAACATTGGGCATGAGAGGGTTAAATTCTGCGGGCAATTCTTCAATTCAACCCATTAAGAGAAGGTTGGACATACCAATGACACGAGCAGGATATATGAGCTCCAACTACACAACTACTACCACCACACGCTCGACGCACGTTATATTAAATGACTAAATGAATAAACGGACGTTTTACAAATGCTCATACGGCGATGGGCGATGGCCGATGATGATGATGATGGCGACGGCGGTGATGGTGATAAAGCCATCACTGACGTTGATGAGCTGGTGTCCTGGGTGGTATCATGTTGGTACGGTTTGGTAAATTTGGTCGGTGGCTTGTGATGCGTGGCAGCTGTGTTACAGAGCTAGAGAGTATTTCAAATACATCACATGCTAAGCAAATGTTAAAACATCAGTATTAGAATTACCATATACAGCGTCGACATCATCTCTTCGTCATCACCACCACCGTCAACATCATCATAAGGTTTTAGACAACAACCGAATGGTTGTGGATTCGGACGCCAACGCAACGCCAAAAACATTTCTACCAAATGAAAATCACAATGTTTTTGCCACGAAAAAGCCAAGGGCGAGGATGGCATGTGGCCGGGAGGGCTGTAGGGCTCACTGTAAAATGATTAAATTTTAATTACCAGTTGCATAGTAATGTTTTGTATCATCCTTGAATTTTTTATTGCGTCGACGACAACGACGAAAGCAGCTGATAGAGGAAGGGAGGGAGGTAGGTAGTGAAAGACAAAATCTCTTTTGAATAATATTCGCTTTTATACATTATCCCCAAAACACATTCATTACACAGCGTTATCAACAGAAATTAGAAACCCCCAGAAAAGGGGGAAGGGCTTTGATGAGGTCCTTGCGAAAACATTACCAACCTCAAAAAAGCTAACATTTGCAAAACGGATGTTATAAACTTTATTTGATTTTGTGATGGGATTTCGAGCAATTATTTCGTGAATGTGCTACTGTGCTAATTTGTTTATGCACTGACATTGATCATCGTCATCATCATCAGCAGCCGGACCAATGTCGTTGCAGCATCATCATCACGACCATGTGACGGACATGAGTATAATTGTAGAAATTTGACGGTTGAAATGTAACTTGATTACAGCTACTAATATTGAACATATGCAAATTTCTTTGGAGGACTGCAATTGCATCATGTGCTTCCAAATATTAGGTTCTGATTAACATGGAGATATGAGAAATGAATTTCGCAACTTCTGTATAGCCATTTATTTTAAGACTGTAGATGTGTTGGAATGGGCTTAATAAACGAATATTTGTATGGAATTGCCAAGTAAATCATCTTGCCAGTGTTTCCAGGTATATTTTTGATAAAAGCTGTTGTGTCAATGAAGAAATAGGAAGTTATACGGATCCTTTATATACCCTCCGCCACAGGAGGGGGTATACTAACTTTGTCAATCAGTTTGTAACATCTTGAAATATCGACCTGAGCTATATATTCATGATGGTCATAAAATTTTAAGACGATCTAGACATGCCCGTCCTTCTCTCTGTTGAAAGCATGCTAGCATCTAAACGAAAGTAGCTAGTAGCTCTAAAATTTCCATAAATAGTCGGTTAGGATTGAAACTGGGCGAAATCGGTCCAAAGGGAAAAAAATTTCCATCACAAGTACCGAAATTACCCATAATAACCCCCAATATTTTCGAGTATTTAAGCATGTTTTTTCACTATGTCTGTTTGCATTTTCTTTATATTGAGTATGCGCATTCCCCTTATAGCAGAAACGTGCACTTTAAAGAGATTTTTATTTGTAGGGGCTGAAATGGATAAAAGGGATAAAAATTGTATATATCAAATGACAACAGCTAGAAACACGAAATTCGGTGTGTACATTCCGCCCCACTTCTGTGGCTCCTGGCTGTGAACAGTATCCTCAGATCCATTTCCGAGGATGTTAACAAAGTAGTTGCATATGCCGATGACGTCGTCATGGATTGCGCTATCGAGACGAGAAGGTAAAGGTAAAGGTAAAGGTAAAGGTAAAGGTAAAGGTAAAGGTAAAGGTAAAGGTAAAGGTAAAGGTAAAGGTAAAGGTAAAGGTAAAGGTAAAGGTAAAGGTAAAGGTAAAGGTAAAGGTAAAGGTAAAGGTAAAGGTAAAGGTAAAGGTAAAGGTAAAGGTAAAGGTAAAGGTAAAGGTAAAGGTAAAGGTAAAGGTAAAGGTAAAGGTAAAGGTAAAGGTAAAGGTAAAGGTAAAGGTAAAGGTAAAGGTAAAGGTAAAGGTAAAGGTAAAGGTAAAGGTAAAGGTAAAGGTAAAGGTAAAGGTAAAGGTAAAGGTAAAGGTAAAGGTAAAGGTAAAGGTAAAGGTAAAGGTAAAGGTAAAGGTAAAGGTAAAGGTAAAGGTAAAGGTAAAGGTAAAGGTAAAGGTAAAGGTAAAGGTAAAGGTAAAGGTAAAGGTAAAGGTAAAGGTAAAGGTAAAGGTAAAGGTAAAGGTAAAGGTAAAGGTAAAGGTAAAGGTAAAGGTAAAGGTAAAGGTAAAGGTAAAGGTAAAGGTAAAGGTAAAGGTAAAGGTAAAGGTAAAGGTAAAGGTAAAGGTAAAGGTAAAGGTAAAGGTAAAGGTAAAGGTAAAGGTAAAGGTAAAGGTAAAGGTAAAGGTAAAGGTAAAGGTAAAGGTAAAGGTAAAGGTAAAGGTAAAGGTAAAGGTAAAGGTAAAGGTAAAGGTAAAGGTAAAGGTAAAGGTAAAGGTAAAGGTAAAGGTAAAGGTAAAGGTAAAGGTAAAGGTAAAGGTAAAGGTAAAGGTAAAGGTAAAGGTAAAGGTAAAGGTAAAGGTAAAGGTAAAGGTAAAGGTAAAGGTAAAGGTAAAGGTAAAGGTAAAGGTAAAGGTAAAGGTAAAGGTAAAGGTAAAGGTAAAGGTAAAGGTAAAGGTAAAGGTAAAGGTAAAGGTAAAGGTAAAGGTAAAGGTAAAGGTAAAGGTAAAGGTAAAGGTAAAGGTAAAGGTAAAGGTAAAGGTAAAGGTAAAGGTAAAGGTAAAGGTAAAGGTAAAGGTAAAGGTAAAGGTAAAGGTAAAGGTAAAGGTAAAGGTAAAGGTAAAGGTAAAGGTAAAGGTAAAGGTAAAGGTAAAGGTAAAGGTAAAGGTAAAGGTAAAGGTAAAGGTAAAGGTAAAGGTAAAGGTAAAGGTAAAGGTAAAGGTAAAGGTAAGGTAAAGGTAAAGGTAAAGGTAAAGGTAAAGGTAAAGGTAAAGGTAAAGGTAAAGGTAAAGGTAAAGGTAAAGGTAAAGGTAAAGGTAAAGGTAAAGGTAAAGGTAAAGGTAAAGGTAAAGGTAAAGGTAAAGGTAAAGGTAAAGGTAAAGGTAAAGGTAAAGGTAAAGGTAAAGGTAAAGGTAAAGGTAAAGGTAAAGGTAAAGGTAAAGGTAAAGGTAAAGGTAAGGTAAAGGTAAAGGTAAAGGTAAAGGTAAAGGTAAAGGTAAAGGTAAAGGTAAAGGTAAAGGTAAAGGTAAAGGTAAAGGTAAAGGTAAAGGTAAAGGTAAAGGTAAAGGTAAAGGTAAAGGTAAAGGTAAAGGTAAAGGTAAAGGTAAAGGTAAAGGTAAAGGTAAAGGTAAAGGTAAAGGTAAAGGTAAAGGTAAAGGTAAAGGTAAAGGTAAAGGTAAAGGTAAAGGTAAAGGTAAAGGTAAAGGTAAAGGTAAAGGTAAAGGTAAAGGTAAAGGTAAAGGTAAAGGTAAAGGTAAAGGTAAAGGTAAAGGTAAAGGTAAAGGTAAAGGTAAAGGTAAAGGTAAAGGTAAAGGTAAAGGTAAAGGTAAAGGTAAAGGTAAAGGTAAAGGTAAAGGTAAAGGTAAAGGTAAAGGTAAAGGTAAAGGTAAAGGTAAAGGTAAAGGTAAAGGTAAAGGTAAAGGTAAAGGTAAAGGTAAAGGTAAAGGTAAAGGTAAAGGTAAAGGTAAAGGTAAAGGTAAAGGTAAAGGTAAAGGTAAAGGTAAAGGTAAAGGTAAAGGTAAAGGTAAAGGTAAAGGTAAAGGTAAAGGTAAAGGTAAAGGTAAAGGTAAAGGTAAAGGTAAAGGTAAAGGTAAAGGTAAAGGTAAAGGTAAAGGTAAAGGTAAAGGTAAAGGTAAAGGTAAAGGTAAAGGTAAAGGTAAAGGTAAAGGTAAAGGTAAAGGTAAAGGTAAAGGTAAAGGTAAAGGTAAAGGTAAAGGTAAAGGTAAAGGTAAAGGTAAAGGTAAAGGTAAAGGTAAAGGTAAAGGTAAAGGTAAAGGTAAAGGTAAAGGTAAAGGTAAAGGTAAAGGTAAAGGTAAAGGTAAAGGTAAAGGTAAAGGTAAAGGTAAAGGTAAAGGTAAAGGTAAAGGTAAAGGTAAAGGTAAAGGTAAAGGTAAAGGTAAAGGTAAAGGTAAAGGTAAAGGTAAAGGTAAAGGTAAAGGTAAAGGTAAAGGTAAAGGTAAAGGTAAAGGTAAAGGTAAAGGTAAAGGTAAAGGTAAAGGTAAAGGTAAAGGTAAAGGTAAAGGTAAAGGTAAAGGTAAAGGTAAAGGTAAAGGTAAAGGTAAAGGTAAAGGTAAAGGTAAAGGTAAAGGTAAAGGTAAAGGTAAAGGTAAAGGTAAAGGTAAAGGTAAAGGTAAAGGTAAAGGTAAAGGTAAAGGTAAAGGTAAAGGTAAAGGTAAAGGTAAAGGTAAAGGTAAAGGTAAAGGTAAAGGTAAAGGTAAAGGTAAAGGTAAAGGTAAAGGTAAAGGTAAAGGTAAAGGTAAAGGTAAAGGTAAAGGTAAAGGTAAAGGTAAAGGTAAAGGTAAAGGTAAAGGTAAAGGTAAAGGTAAAGGTAAAGGTAAAGGTAAAGGCCATTAATCCCTTTGACATTTAATCCCTTTGGTCATTGACCTTTGACTATTAATCCATTTGACCATTAATCCCCTTGACATTTAATCCCTTTGGTCATTGACCTTTAATCCCTGGGGTCATTGCCCTTTGACTATTAATCCCTTTGACATTTAATCCCTTTGGTCATTGACCTTTAATCCCTTAGGTCATTGACCTTTGATTATTATTACTTTGACCATTAATCCCTTTGATCATTAATCCCTTTGACATTTAATCCCTTGGGTCATTGACCTTTGATTGTTAATCCCTTTGGTCATTAATCCTTTTGACATTTAATCCATTTGGTCATTGACCTTTAATCCCTGGGGTCATTGACCTTTGATTATAATCCCTTTGGTCATTAATCCCTTTGTCATTTAATCCCTGGGGTCATTGACCTTTGATTATAATCCCTTTGGTCATTAATCCCTTTGTCATTTAATCCCTGGGGTCATTGACCTTTGATTGTAATCCCTTTGGTCATTAATCCCTTTATCGTTTAATCCCTTAGGTCATTGACCTTTGAATATTAATCCCTTTGGGCATTAATCCCTTTGGTCATTGACCTTTAATCCCTTGGGTCATTGACCTTTGATTGTTAATCCCTTTGGTCATTAATCCTTTTGACATTTAATCCCTTTGGTCATTGACCTTTAATCCCTGGGGTCATTGAATCCCTTTTGTCATTGACCTTTAATCCCTTGGGTCATTGACCTTTGATTGTTAATCCCTTTGGTCATTAATCCTTTTGACATTTAATCCCTTTGGTCATTGACCTTTAATCCCTGGGGTCATTAATCCCTTTGGTCATTAATCCCTTAGGTCATTGACCTTTGACTATTAATCCCTTTGACAATTAATCCCTTTCATATTTAATCCCTTGGGTCATTGACCTTCGATTATTAATCCCTTTGGCCATTAATCCCTTTGATATTTAATCCCTTGGGTTATTGACCTTTAATCCCTTGGGTCATTGACCTTTGACCTTTGACCTTTGACCTTTGACCTTTGACCTTTGACCTTTGACATTTGACATTTGACCTTTGACCTTTGACCTTTGACCTTTGACCTTTGACCTTTGACCTTTGACCTTTGACCTTTGACCTTTGACCTTTGACCTTTGACCTTTGACCTTTGACCTTTGACCTTTGACCTTTGACCTTTGACCTTTGACCTTTGACCTTTGACCTTTGACCTTTGACCTTTGACCTTTGACCTTTGACCTTTGACCTTTGACCTTTGACCTTTGACCTTTGACCTTTGACCTTTGACCTTTGACCTTTGACCTTTGACCTTTGACCTTTGACCTTTGACCTTTGACCTTTGACCTTTGACCTTTGACCTTTGACCTTTGACCTTTGACCTTTGACCTTTGACCTTTGACCTTTGACCTTTGACCTTTGACCTTTGACCTTTGACCTTTGACCTTTGACCTTTGACCTTTGACCTTTGACCTTTGACCTTTGACCTTTGACCTTTGACCTTTGACCTTTGACCTTTGACCTTTGACCTTTGACCTTTGACCTTTGACCTTTGACCTTTGACCTTTGACCTTGACCTTTACCTTTACCTTTACCTTTACCTTTACCTTTACCTTTACCTTTACCTTTACCTTTACCTTTACCTTTACCTTTACCTTTACCTTTACCTTTACCTTTACCTTTACCTTTACCTTTACCTTTACCTTTACCTTTACCTTTACCTTTACCTTTACCTTTACCTTTACCTTTACCTTTACCTTTACCTTTACCTTTACCTTTACCTTTACCTTTACCTTTACCTTTACCTTTACCTTTACCTTTACCTTTACCTTTACCTTTACCTTTACCTTTACCTTTACCTTTACCTTTACCTTTACCTTTACCTTTACCTTTACCTTTACCTTTACCTTTACCTTTACCTTTACCTTTACCTTTACCTTTACCTTTACCTTTACCTTTACCTTTACCTTTACCTTTACCTTTACCTTTACCTTTACCTTTACCTTTACCTTTACCTTTACCTTTACCTTTACCTTTACCTTTACCTTTACCTTTACCTTTACCTTTACCTTTACCTTTACCTTTACCTTTACCTTTACCTTTACCTTTACCTTTACCTTTACCTTTACCTTTACCTTTACCTTTACCTTTACCTTTACCTTTACCTTTACCTTTACCTTTACCTTTACCTTTACCTTTACCTTTACCTTTACCTTTACCTTTACCTTTACCTTTACCTTTACCTTTACCTTTACCTTTACCTTTACCTTTACCTTTACCTTTACCTTTACCTTTACCTTTACCTTTACCTTTACCTTTACCTTTACCTTTACCTTTACCTTTACCTTTACCTTTACCTTTACCTTTACCTTTACCTTTACCTTTACCTTTACCTTTACCTTTACCTTTACCTTTACCTTTACCTTTACCTTTACCTTTACCTTTACCTTTACCTTTACCTTTACCTTTACCTTTACCTTTACCTTTACCTTTACCTTTACCTTTACCTTTACCTTTACCTTTACCTTTACCTTTACCTTTACCTTTACCTTTACCTTTACCTTTACCTTTACCTTTACCTTTACCTTTACCTTTACCTTTACCTTTACCTTTACCTTTACCTTTACCTTTACCTTTACCTTTACCTTTACCTTTACCTTTACCTTTACCTTTACCTTTACCTTTACCTTTACCTTTACCTTTACCTTTACCTTTACCTTTACCTTTACCTTTACCTTTACCTTTACCTTTACCTTTACCTTTACCTTTACCTTTACCTTTACCTTTACCTTTACCTTTACCTTTACCTTTACCTTTACCTTTACCTTTACCTTTACCTTTACCTTTACCTTTACCTTTACCTTTACCTTTACCTTTACCTTTACCTTTACCTTTACCTTTACCTTTACCTTTACCTTTACCTTTACCTTTACCTTTACCTTTACCTTTACCTTTACCTTTACCTTTACCTTTACCTTTACCTTTACCTTTACCTTTACCTTTACCTTTACCTTTACCTTTACCTTTACCTTTACCTTTACCTTTACCTTTACCTTTACCTTTACCTTTACCTTTACCTTTACCTTTACCTTTACCTTTACCTTTACCTTTACCTTTACCTTTACCTTTACCTTTACCTTTACCTTTACCTTTACCTTTACCTTTACCTTTACCTTTACCTTTACCTTTACCTTTACCTTTACCTTTACCTTTACCTTTACCTTTACCTTTACCTTTACCTTTACCTTTACCTTTACCTTTACCTTTACCTTTACCTTTACCTTTACCTTTACCTTTACCTTTACCTTTACCTTTACCTTTACCTTTACCTTTACCTTTACCTTTACCTTTTGTAAATGATATCACTTAAATGTTGATGATATCATTTAAATGTTGGTTCGAGCATTCACTGCAAATAACTCTCAAATTTAAGTCGCCTGATTTCAATTCTAGTGTAAGTTGAACTTTGGACGCTTTAAGAACGAGATCCTTATGTAAAATACGCCAAGTTGTCCAATACGACAAGCCAAGCTGTTGAGTGCGACGAAGAATCGATTCGCAACGGTCTTCTTTCTCACAGAACGTTTTTTTTTGTTATACAACGATACGTCTACATATCACAGAGTTAATCGTTTATGTTGTCGACAGTAGTATTGCCACATGGTAAAATAAATTTTAAATAAAATGTCGGACAACTAAAGCATATAATTTAAGTGATATTGCTGAATTTATTTCACCAAAATACATTTAAAACGAAAGAATAATTTAACAGACACAGAAGGTGATAAGTATTGTTATAATTTGAGGTTGTATTAAATGTATCGATAGTGTTTATTGACAACCCCTATATACTGTATTTCTATTATGTCTCCTTTGTTTAAATGTTGTTTTTTTTCGAAGTTTTGGCCCACTTTGCGCTGCCAGTCACTGCAAATGTTATGAGTAAGCATAGACACTCTATGATCTGAATAAAAATACAGTGTTCTATCCCTTTTGTTAAAAATATATGAAATATATGAAACTGAACACCTAACTTCTGGTACGAATTGGATATTCTTTTTTATATATTTGTTTTTAAGTACTTTTCAGAAAAATATTGAAAATTACTATATAGAAATATACGTATGTTTCTGTATACAAATTTTGATTTTATAAATTAAAACTTTATATTTACAAAAATTTTGAACATATAAAATCAAAAAAAAAAAAGTCATCTTCAACGCCAAAATCGCAAATGTCGTCGAACAAATCTTAGAGGCTGTAGTGTGTGTAGGTAGCGTATACGTGCTGTTGATTAAGAATAATATCACTCATACGCACTGTACTCGGATTGACCATTAACATAAAGAGTCCTCCAAGATATATTTTTCCTACCTAAACGGTGTTAAGAATCATTCTTAGAAAGTTCATATGTTCTAGAAAGTTGTTTATTGAGCTCTTAGGTACATTTTTGTTGTTGATTGTTTCCTTGAATTTTGAACGGTTTGCTATCTATGGACCTGAACAGGGGAAAAGGTTAAAAAACGATTTTTAAGTTTTGTTTTTTGCGTTTTTTGACTTTTTTGATCTTTATGACAAGAGCTACAACTCTGCCTCAGACAGTATATCAAAATTTCAAACGGTTTGCAAGATATACGCCTGAGAAAATTATCACTTTTTTTGCAAAAATGACACAGAGGGGCCAAAACTTTGGGGCTCCATAAAAAAGTGCATGACTTTGGGCAAAACTGGGAGACACGAGTCTTTTTTTGATCTTTTATCGCGTAGTGGTGTCCTTGTATGGTTAAATTTGTTCGTGTTGTTTTGCGTTATTGAAGAAGTTATGAGAAAAATGTTAGAAAAGTACGGCTATTTAACGATTTTTTTAATGCTATATCTTCTTAACGAGTAATCAGAAAAAAATCTTAGTATCGTATCAATAAAAAATAAAATGATTTTGGCTTTCATCGTGTTATATGAAAATAATGATGAAAGGATAAAGATCAACATTTAAATTGTCGAAATAAGTGTGGTAATATACATCACGAAGATTAAAAAGTAATTTAAAAGCATAGTACTTCTCAGCCAGTAGAGGTTTTAGGTTAGTATTTTATTACGTCCTTCATGTAAAATAATTTATCACTCTTTAAATATTTATTGAGCCAATTTGCTCAACTATTACTTGGTTCTTTTTACGCGACATGATGATACGCACTCTCGCTCGACACAAATTGAACTGAGAACAGTACAGCGAACCCCCACACACGTTCACTTCAGTTAAAACTGTCAGTTAAAAATATAAAATTTTTATATTTCTCAGTTAAACTGAACAGTTGAGTACAACTGTCAGTTATATACCACACACATACAGTTTCAACTGACAGTTTTAGCTGAACAGTTCAAACTGACAGTTAAAACTGTACGTGAATGGGGGGCCTAAGACTTTTTCCGATGAATGAAATGTGTCTTGCTCAAATTCACTCTAATATATAGTACTGCGGTCTCTGCGGTAATCTTTGCTTTTAATTTTTTTCGGATTCCATTTATTACTTAGCTCCGGCGGTTGATTGCTGAATACTTTTATTACCAAAAGTTGCAAAGACCTCAAAGGTTTTCGAAAATATATCCAATCTCAATAATTTAAATAACCAACACTACTGAACGGATACCTTCACTCGTTAATGTCTTTTCCAATATCATAAACAAACGAAATTAGCTCATTTATCTTCGATTCATTGAACGTCATTCACTTCATTTCGAAATGGAAGGACAACCACATGTGAGTATATGTTTAAATTCGCTTTTAAATGATCCAACAGCACACTGGCATTAGCAAGACAATCGCAAAACATTTTTTAAACTCAAACCAGAAATGAGAAAGCCTTAGCCAAGCCAAGCCGAACCAATCCCATCCCATCATCATTTGTTGGCAACATGGTCTTAGTACTGAATAGGATATGCCTGGATATGAATGACAAGCATGTGTTTTGCGATTACTTCTGCTTCAGCTTTCCTAAGCAAGAATAATGATGGAGAGAAAACATAGTTGGGATTGTGGTTTTCACATTAAAATGAAATATGCGAAGACACTGGCTGGATTGGAAACCCTTTCGATTGTATAGAAACATGTAATCGTACAAAGGTAATGGATCGGTATGAAATAAAGGCGAGTAAAAGAGGGATTACATTCAAATCACATATTAATGGCGCACAGTTGGGGCATTTGGCTGGTAACGGTGGAAATAAATCCGCAAGGTTTGTGTATGACTGCTGAAATTACAATTAGACTTCGTACAGACATAACTGACGTATTTTTAGGTTCGAACGATAGGTTTGAACTATAGACGGCAATTACATAGGTAACAACCTAACAGAGATCTGAGGATTGGACACAAATTTCAACTAAATCGGCAGGAATATTGTAAATGGAATATACAAATATGTAAATAGACGTTCAGTTCGGCCGCGCTGAATCTTATATACACTCCACCACAGAGTGTATTCCACAGTATTATCAGTAGATTAGAGGCTGTCGATATTGCATAGTAGTGCACTACCATATTAGGAAAATTGTGATTCTTCATTATTAGGTAGAAAAAATTTCCCTCAAGCCCGATTTTCCCCATTTGCAATTTCTTGATCCCATCTACAGCCCAAATGTCTGTACCATTTTGATAGGAAAAGTTGTAATATTGAAGATCCAATATGTTTCAGAGTGGAATGTACACACCTAATTTAATTATTTTAGCTACAGCCGTTTTATTGGTACTAGTTTTACTCCTTTTTTCCCTTTTGACCCTAAAACTACGAATTTAGAAAAATTCGTACCTCTTATTTTCCGCGTCTACGTAGACAGACGAGACCGTTTGTTAGGTACCATTTTATCCCCTTTTTCCTATTTTACCCCCTTAAGAGTACGACTTTCTAAAATCTCTTTATTTGACGTGTCTACGCAATTAGAGGGATGGACACACCGAATCATTAATTAATCATTCTAGTAACCATTGAATTCCTTGAAATTACGAGTTTGGAAAAAACCTTTTATTTTTCGTGTCTACGCAGCCAGAGGAATGTATACTTCGAATTTCATGACCCTAGCTGCAACCATTTGGTTGGTACTATTTTTATCGTCTCTTCCATTTTAACCCAAAAAAGTACGAATTTTGAAAAAATCCGTTTATTTTACATGTCTACGCAATCAGAGGAATGTATACACCGAATTTCGTGTTTGTAGCTGTTGTCTTTTGATAGGTACTTTTTTTATCCGTTTTTGTCCCATTTCACCCCTTATAAGGAGAAAGCACATACGCAATATAAAGTATGTACAAGCTTACATATTGAAAAAACACGACTTTAAAATATTATGGGTTATTATGGGTATTTGTAGTCCTTGTGAGGGAGAAAATTTTCCCTTTGGGCCGATTTCGCCCAATTTCAGTCCCAACCGATCTACGACTATAAGACGCATTTATGGAAAATTTAATGTCCTAGCTCCTTTCGTTTAGATGGTAGCGTGCTTTCAACAGACGGACAGACGGACGGACATGGCTAGATCGTCTTAGAATTTTATGACGATAAAGAATATATATACTTTATTGGGCCTCAGGTCGATATTTCAAGGTGTCACAAACGGAATGGCAAAGTTAAGTTTGGTGTTGGAGGGTATAAAAAATCGATTAAATAATCTTAATATTAATATTCTTAATAGATTCTTAACATTAGTATTTTTAATAGAGTACTGTCAGTCCTTGTTAGGGATTTCGCCCACTTTCAATCCCAACCGAACTGCAACCATAAGACACATTTAGGGAAAGTTTGAATCTCCTAGCTCATTTCGTTCGGTCGCTATCGTGCTTTAAGCAGACAGACGGGCTTTGCTAGATCGTCTTAGTATTTTACCACGACCCAGAATATATTTCAAGGTGTCACAAACGGAATGACAAAGTGAATATACGCCCATCCTTAGGTGGAGGGTATACAAAATTACGTTGTATGAGCCTATAAGGCCCAACTTTAATATATCTAACAACATTTGCCAAAATTTTTAAAACTAAGACATCTTTCATTTTTCCATTTTCATAAGGGTGCATCGAACTACTTGTTCAAAATATAACGTTACAAGATCGTTTTTGATAGACCACTGCCATATTTTACAACATTTATCTAAATGTTGCCATCCACCACATCGTAGGAGTCCGCGTTCGATCAAACTCCTTTGGTTGCATCAAACTACTTGTTTAAAAACCAACGTTACAAAATAGTTTTGATAAACCGTTCTAATATTGTATAACATTTTGTTCACTCTTGCCATCGAACACTCCGTTCGATCGAACTCATTTGGTTGCATCAAACTACTGGAAAAAAAAAGGATCGTTTTGGATAGACCGTTGTCATAGTCAAAAACATGTTTCCTAATGCTGCTATCTAGCACACCGTATGAATCGGTGGTTGCATCAAACTACTTGTTGAAAAAATAATGTTATAAAATCGTTTTGATAGATAGTTGCCATATTGAATAATATTTTTTTCAATGTTGTCATCGAACACTCCGTTCGATCAAACTCCTTTGGTTGCATCAAACTACTTGTTTAAAATCCTACGCTACGAAATCGCTTTGGTACATACTTGCCATATTGAACAACATTTTTCTCAATGTTGCGTTCGACCATACCGTATGATTCGGTGTTCGATCAAACTCCTTTGATTTTCAATCAAACTAATTGTTCAACAAATAACGCTACAAGATCGCTGCGATAGATATTTTCAATATTCTACAACATTTAACTAACTGTTGCCATCCACAACACCGTCGGAGTCCGTGTTCGATCAAACTTCTTTGGTTGCATCAAACTACTTGTTCAAAAAATAACGTTACAAAATAGTTTTGATAGATCGTTGCCATATTGAACAACATTGTTCTCACTCCGTTCGATCCGACTACTTTGGTTGCATCAAACTACTTTGGATAGCATCAAAGTACTTGCTAAAAAACTAACTTTACCAAATTTAAATTAAATTGACTAAATTGCTTTGTAGCGCTACAGTAGCTATAGTATAAATTTATAGTTTTCAGGAATAATCCCTTATATCAACAAAAAAATTCAGGAAACCCACAATACAGTTCACATTCTAGTAAGTACACAAAAAGTAAAAAAACGTTTGGTCTTATTGCTCTCCGACTGAGTTGCTTAACTTATTTCTTCTCTCCACATAAAGATTTTTATATGTTCTCGGTTTGTTAACAATTTCTAAGCGAAAACTTCTGAAAGCATCTTTGATCTCAAAAGTATTTAGACAATATTTTTTTAATTCTTCAAAAAAAACTTTTATTTCCACTTCTTCGGGATTTCTTCGATTTTTTCCCCAACAAATTTCCACTCAGTGCAGAAGTTTTTAGAGAGTGATTACAACAACAACAAAATAAGACTGAACTATTGTAATTTGCATTTACATCAGCAGCATACAAACACACAAAACGAAAAAAGAGTTCCATTTTAAATGAGAAAGTTCATAAGAAAGTTTTGGGGGTATTTTCCACAACGAAACTTAACTTCAAACTGTGATGTTTGTAAGCCGAAAAGTTGAAGTTGTACTGGCGAAAGATAAGTACTTGCTGGGGATGGTCTTTAATTGCATTCTTTGTTGAGTTGCAGAAGCACTTGAATATAAGATGCAAAAAAGTCCTAACATGCACTTGGCGATAGGGTGTTTGGTGGATAGGCGTGATGCAGTCAGAGGAATGTATACACCGAATTCCGTGATTATAAAGAGTGATTTTTTTGAGGTTAGGATTTTCATGCATTAGTATTTGACAGATCACGTGGGATTTCAGACATGGTGTCAAAGAGAAAGATGCTCAGTATGCTTTGACATTTCATCATGAATAGACTTACTAACGAGCAACGCTTGCAAATCATTGAATTTTATTATCAAAATGCGTGCTCTGTTAAGAAAGTTCAGAAAGAAAGAAATTGTGTTCAGCGACGAAGCTCATTTTTGGCTCAATGGGTACGTAAATAGGCAGAATTGTCGATTTTGGAGTGAATATCAGCCAGAAGCATTGCAAGAGCTACCAATGCATCCAGAAAAAGTTACAGTTTGGTGCGGTTTATGGGCTGGTGGCATCATTGGACCGTACTTCTTCAAAGATGATGCGAATCGTAACGTAACTGTGAATGGTGAGCGCTACCGTGAGATGATATCCAACTTTTTTTTGCCCAAAATGGAAGAACTGAACTTGGTTGACATGTGGTTTCAACAAGATGGCGCTACATGCCACACAGCTCGCGATTCTATGGCCATTTTGAGGGAAAACTTCGGAGAACAATTCATCTCAAGAAATGGACCGGTAAGTTGGCCACCAAGATCATGCGATTTGACGCCTTTAGACTATTTTTTGTGGGGCTACGTCAAGTCTAAAGTCTACAGAAATAAGCCAGCAACTATTCCAGCTTTGGAAGACAACATTTCCGAAGAAATTCGGGCTATTCCGGCCGAAATGCTCGAAAAAGTTGCCCAAAATTGGACTTTCCGAATGGACCACCTAAGACGCAGCCGCGGTCAACATTTAAATGAAATTATCTTCAAAAAGTAAATGTCATGGACCAATCTAACGTTTCAAATAAAGAACCGATGAGATTTTGCAAATTTTATGCGTTTTTTTTTTAAAAAAAGTTATCAAGCTCTTAAAAAATCACCCTTTAGCTGCGGCCATTTGGTTGGTACTATTTTTATCCCCTTAAAAGTACCACTTTCTGAAAACTTTTTATTTTACGTGTCTACGCATTTTTTTCACTGAACCAACACTCAGGGGATGTCCCCTATAAATGCAGTGCATTGCGTTGGTGGAAGAAAGATCAGGTATTGGAAGGAGGAAAGATGGAGTAGTGTCTGTTGACATCTGTTTTGAATCTCTGAATGTCGTAATTGGAGGGAAATATATTTGCCGGAAGTCGATTCCACATACGGATAGTACGGGCGAAGAACGAATTTATTCTGTAATGTGTAGTGCGGCCGGTTGTCCAATCGACGACAAATGGGTGAGCGTTCCTGGAGAGTCGCGTATCTCTACCGAACGTTCTCACGGGCGGTATAAGATCACGAATTTCCAAAGAACAAACACCATGAAAGTATCGATAGAACAATGACACACAACCAACATTACGACGGTGTTCAAGGGAGACAATAGAATTGGATATCCTACCATCACCTATCAACACCATCGCCCTCCTCTGGACACGGTCAAGTAGCTCCAGTGATGAAGCTGGAGCTCCCGACCATATATGGGAGTTGTATTCCATCTATGGTCTGATGTAGGTAGTGTAGATATTGAGAAGATCAGAGGGTGTGAAATATTTTTTACATCTTTTTAGAAAGCCTAAACATTTGAAGGCATCTTTCGACACATCAAATACATGTTTTGTCCAACGAACATCACGTTGTATTTTTATGCCAACAACAACGAGAGCATCCGATTGCTCAATATCTACATCGTTCAATAAAATCGACGACACCGTTGGATCAGTGAATCGCTTGTGAGACAACAAGGAGCACTGGGTCTTACGTGCATTAAAATCTACTCTATTCGCTCGACCCCATTCAGAAATGGCCATCAAATCCTGGCTAAGTGACTCATCCATCAATCGCCTTTTATCCTCAATTTCTTGACGACTTGGTCTATGATCGAATGAGTATGAATGACAGAGATTGCTGTCATCCGCAAATGAGTATATTGGATTCGAAGTCCGCTCCAAGAGGTCGTCGATGAAAATAAGAAAAAGGGAGGGGGAAAGGACAGAGCCCTGTGGTACTCCTGCGGTTAACCTATGCTCGTCGGATGAGAACCCATCTACAACAACACGTATAGTGCGATCTCTGAGGAAACTCGATATAAATCGAGAGAAGTCACTACCAACATCAAATTAGAGGGATGTACAAACCGAATTTCATCATTCTAGCAGTAGTCGTTTAGTTGGTACTATTTGTATCTCTCTGTACCCATTGTATCCCTTGAACGTTCGAATTTCGAAAAAAAAACTTTTATTTTTCGTGCCTATGCAGTCAGAGGAATGTATACACCGAATTTCATGACTCTAGCTGCGGCCATTTGGTTGGTACTATTTTTAACCCCCTTCTTCAAGTTAACCCCAAAAAGTACGAATTTGGACAAATCTTTTTATTTTGCGTGCCTATGCAGTCAGAGGAATGTATACACCGAAATCCATGATTGTAGTTGCGGCCATTTGGTTGGTACTATTTTTATCCCCTTTTACCCTAAGAGTACGAATTTCTAAAATTTATTTATTTTACTTGTCTAAGCAATTAGATGGATGTACACACCGAATTTCATTATTCTAGCTGTAGCCGTTTAGTTGGTACTATTTTTATCCCTATGTACCCATTGTATCCCTTGAAAGTACGAATTTGGAAAAAACCTTTTATTTTCGTGTCTACGCAGTCAGAGGAATGTATACTCAGAATTTCATGACTCTAGCTGCGATCATTTGGTTGGTACTAGTTTTATCCCAATTTAACCCCAAAAAGTACGATTTTGGAAAAGTCGTTTTATTTTGCGTGCCTATGCAGTCAGAGGAATGTATACACCGAATTCCATGATTGTAGCTGCGGCCATTTGGTTGGTACTATTTTTATCCCCTTTTACCCTAAGAGTACGAATTTCTAAAATTTCTTTATTTTACTTGTCTAAGCAATTAGATGGATGTACACACCGAATTTCATCATTCTAGCTATAGTCGTTTAGTTGGTACTATTTTTATTACTCTGTACCCATTGTATCCCTTGAAAGTTCGAATTTCGACAAAATTGTAGCTGCGGCCATTTGGTTGGTACTATTTTTATCCCCTTTTTTAATTTAACCCCAAAAAGTACGAATTTTAAAAAATCCGTTGATTTTACGAGCCTACACAATCAGAGGAATGTATACACCGAATTTTATTATTCTAGGTGCAGCCGTTTGGCTGGTACCATTTTTATCCCTCTATTCCCATTTTAACCCTTAAAAGTACGAATTTGGAAAAAATATTTTTATATTTATTATATATCTACTCAATTAGAGGAATGTACACACCGAATTTCGTGTTTGTAGCTGTTGTCGTTTGATATGTTCCATTTTTATCCCTTTTTGCCCCATTTCACCCCCTACGAATAAGAATCACTTTATGGTGCACGTTTTTGTTATAGGGGGAATGCGCAAATGCCCAATATCAAGTAAGTACAAGCAGACATATTGAAAATATGCTTAAATATTCTAAAATATTAGGAGTTATTATGGGTATTTTTAGTCCTTGTGAGGGAAAAATGTTTCCCTTTAGACCGATTTCGCCCACATTCAATCCCAACCGATCTACGACTATAAGACGCATTTGTGGAAAATTTGGATGCCCTAGCTCCTTTCGTTTAGATGCTAGCGTGCTTTCAACAGACGAACGGACATGGCTAGATAGTCTTTGAATTTTATGACGATCAAGAATATTTATATATTTTATAGGGTATCAGTTCGATATTTCAAGGTGTTACAAAGTTAGTATACCCTTATCCTGGAGGTGGACGGTATAATAAAAATATATATTTTTTAAAGATATATATTTTTTAAAAATAGAAAATATCCTTATTTGTTTATTAGATAATTAAAGTGATTTAAGAAAAAATTGAAAAATATTTTATTTGAAGATTTGATAATTTTATAGTAAACTAAAGAGTGATTTTTTTGAGGTTAGGATTTTCATGCATTAGTATTTGACAGATCACGTGGGATTTCAGACATGGTGTCAAAGAGAAAGATGCTCAGTATGCTTTGACATTTCATCATGAATCGTCTTACAAACGAACAACGCTTGCAAATTATTGAATTTTATTATCAAAATGCGTGCTCTGTTAAGAAAGTTCATTGCGCGCTTCCATTTTATGGTCAGTTTAATCGACCCACTGAAGCGGCTATTCGGGCTATTGTGACTAAATTTCGCACCAAATTTACATTGTTGGACATTAAACCACCAACACGCTTACGTAGAGTGCGAACTGAAGAAAATATCGCAGCTGTATCGGCCAGTGTTAATGATGACCACCAATTTTCGATTCGTCGCCGTTCGCACCAATTGGGTCTCTGTTACTCAAAAACGTGGAAATGCCAAAATTGGACTAAGCGGATGGACCACCTAAGACGCAGCCGCGGTCAACATTTAAATGAAATTATCTTCAAAAAGTAAATGTCATGGACCAATCTAACGTTTCAAATAAAGAACCGATGAGATTTTGCAAATTTTATGCGTTTTTAAAAAAAAAAATTTATCAAGCTCTTAAAAAATCACCCTTTTAGAAGCAATTCAATCAAATTTTGCAAAAAATATATTTGTATCTCCTATCACTAAGATATTATGATTTTTTATAAAAATACTCAATTATTCTGCCTGCACAGTGTAGAGCATCATTTCTTTTGCCTTTTTCCCTAACAAATAATCACCCCTAAAAAACCAAGCCTTTGTAGGCAAAAGATTTTACCCAATTTTCAATATAATTTCGAGTAGTTTAAAGGCAAAACTATTTAATTAAAGCACAACCACAAACATCTTTGGTGGTACATACTTCGAGATTCGAGTATAAATGTTTGCCAACAAATATGCCATCAACTCAGTAATGCTAGCACTTGACTTGGCAGTACTGTTACCAATCTTACATATTTTCAAATACATAACAAATGTTCCTTATAACCAACAAAATATATTTTTAATAATTTAAAAGAGAGAGAGAGAGAATCAAAATAAGAAACTGTAGTCAAGAATCCTTTTGAAGCAAACAACAACCTGTGCCACAGCACAGTATCCTTTACTCGAAGTCTTGCAGAATATTTGTGAAGGTAAACGATGATTGGCATTGGGGGGGGTGTGAGAGAGCTTTGACGAAATTTGTTTTATTAAGAATACGTTTAGAACACTTGAAGACACAATTTCAGGTTTTTTGTATAGCTAAATATTTGATAAATTGTTGAGAGCCTGAAACAAAAAAACAATGAAATATTTATGGAATGACTACCGACGAGTAACTCGAGCAAACATCCAAGCAACATTGTTTATGTTACCTCCCCACACAAGATGAAGGTCTCGTCTTGAGGAGTTATTAGACAGACTTTCATTTCACTCTCAATTGGGGAAATGTGGCGGCTGGAGGTGGTGCCAGTGTCGCTGTAAAAAGGCAATGTTTCATTTTATTCCTTGAAATATTTATGCATAAATTCCATTGATACCAGTAGTCGCATAACGTGGCCTAAAGGAGCAGCCCGTGTAAGGAGGAGTAGGAGGACATTTACGTTCCCTTTTCTCGTTTAGCATATTCTACGACAAGTGAATGTGAGTGTGTGCGTACAATTTTGTCGATTATTGTTTGAATATTTTTCATATTATCAATGATAAATGTTGGCTTAAGGCTGATTTCCGTTTCCCGTTACCCGCTGCACATGAAAGCGGTGGTGCTCGTGTTTGTGATGTATGTTTGCCTAGATGTATGCAAATACATGTGAAACACCCACGCACACAGCTCCATATCCCTACGTGTGTAGATGTGTGGTAGCATATTAAATGCGGTGGGAGAGGGGAGGGGGAATATTACATGCAAATTACTTTTTATTGACAATAATATCAAGTAAAATGCTTTTTCATGCAAAACTGAAATTGATAAATTTTGATTGTTCGAAAAATATTTCTTCGATAAAATATTAAATCGATTTTATCATATCACCATTTATTTAATGGATTGCCACCGTGATGGATGTTAGGGAGCAGGTGAGGAGCGGGTGGAGGAGTGGGCGATGAAATTCTTTAATTTCACTATGCAACAAAAAATAAAAATAAATTGTGTTCGACACCTAAAATTTTAATTTTTGGTTTGAACTGGGATATTGTCCTGGCTCAAGACCATTTTGCTTCTATATTTAATAGAATGCAAATTTATTTACAAATGGCATGCTGACATTTATTACTTGGCTGCAGACTACCACTATCATGATTTCGACCATGTCAAAAGTCTTTTCAAGTGGCTTCGAAATAATAATAAATGTCACCATGCCATTTGTAAATAAATTTGCATTTTATTAAATATAGATGCAAAATGGTCTTGAGCCAGGACAATATCCCAGTTCAAATCAAATATTGTTTACAGACCAAAAAAAAATGCAAACGAAAAAACTAAGTTTTAATTTTTGGTTAAAATTTTGTTTCAATTTTTACTAAAATTTCAATTTTCGCACAAGTGTAGTTACACTTGCCTTTTCTCTCTGGTTTTGATGAAATTTTCGAAACATATTCTTTTCTATATAGCGAATGGAGCCGAAGTTCCCGATTTGCCAAAGATATGGAATTGTAAATATTAGGTTGGATCGAAAATAAAGTATTTTTGTCACATGGCAATTTTACAAAATTGTTAACTCCAACAAGAGGTGTTATAATGGTATTCAAAGAAAAATGCCATTTTTTGAGATAAATGATCGGATGTTTATTTCACAATAAAGAGCAAGGTATGTCGTTAATAATGAAAAACAAGTAAAAACGGCGTTAAGTGCGGCATTTCACAGAGGCTGTCGATTTTCGTAGAAGTGTAGTAATATTACAGGAAAATATAAATTGTTTAATATAGCAAACAAATACAAATATTGAAAAAATAATTTCATAAATAAATATAATAGTTTCAATATTTCAAACCACACTTATAAGGCAAGACTGCCAATACGTTAACATATCGAAAAATACTCCAAGTCAATTCAAAAAATAAATATTCTTATATTTATATTTCCAAAAAAGCTTAAATACCATAAATATTGGTGGGTAGTGGGTGCTACAGTTAGTTGTATTTCCATTCTATTTTAATTCCAAAAGTACAAATTTTGAAAATCCATTATCTCAGGTACATTGTGCAAAATAACTTAACTTCATGATTCAACCAATTTTTGCCCTAAAAGTACGAATTTGGAAAAATCTTTTTATTTTGCGTGTCTATGCAGTCAGAGGAATGTATACACCGAATTCCACGATTCTAGCTGCGGCTATTTTGGTGGTACCATTTTTCATATCCCCTTTTTCCAATTTTACCCCCTCAAGAGTACGACTATCTAAAATCTCTTTATTTTACGTGTCTACGCAATTAGAGGGATGCACGCACCGAATGTCATCATTCTAACTGTAGTCGTTCAGTTGGTACTTGTACCTTGAGAGTACAAATTTGGAAAAAATCTTTTATTATTTTATTACCCATGTCTACGCAGCCAGAGGAATGTATACTCTGAATTTCATGATTTCATGGCGGTCATTTGGTTGGTACTATTTTTATCCCCTCTTTCCATTTAACCAGAAAAAGTACGAATTTCGAAAAATACGTATATTTTACGTGTTTACGCATTCAGAAGACTTTATACACCGAATTTCATTATTCTAGGTGCAGCCGTTAGGTTGGTACCATTTTAATCCCTCTCTTCCCATTTTCCCCTTTAAAAGTACGAATTTGAAAAATACATTTATATTATGTATCTACTCAATTAGAGGAATGTACACTGCAAATTTCGTGTTTCTAGCTGTTGTCGTTTGATATGTAAAGAGTGATTTTTTTGAGGTTAGGATTTTCATGCATTAGTATTTGCCATATCACGTGGGATTTCAGACATGGTGTCAAAGAGAAAGATGCTCAGTATGCTTTGACATTTCATCATGAATAGACTTACTAACGAGCAACGCTTGCAAATCATTGAATTTTATTACCAAAATCAGTGTTCGGTTCGAAATGTGTTTCGCGCTTTTTTATCGACAAATTTTGTTCAGCGATGAGGCTCATTTCTGGTTGAATGGCTACGTAAATAAACAAAATTGCCGCATTTGGAGTGAAGAGCAACCAGAAGCCGTTCAAGAACTGCCCATGCATCCCGAAAAATGCACTGTTTGGTGTGGTTTGTACGCTGGTGGAATTATTGGACCGTATTTTTTCAAAGATGCTGTTGGACGCAACGTTACGGTGAATGGCGATCGCTATCGTTCGATGCTAACAAACTTTTTGTTGCCAAAAATGGAAGAACTGAACTTGGTTGACATGTGGTTTCAACAAGATGGCGCTACATGCCACACAGCTCGCGATTCTATGGCCATTTAGAGGGAAAACTTCGGAGAACAATTCATCTCAAGAAATGGACCGGTAAGTTGGCCACCAAGATCATGCGATTTGACGCCTTTAGACTATTTTTTGTGGGGCTACGTCAAGTCTAAAGTCTACAGAAATAAGCCAGCAACTATTCCAGCTTTGGAAGACAACATTTCCGAAGAAATTCGGGCTATTCCGGCCGAAATGCTCGAAAAAGTTGCCCAAAATTGGACTTTCCGAATGGACCACCTAAGACGCAGCCGCGGTCAACATTTAAATGAAATTATCTTCAAAAAGTAAATGTCATGGACCAATCTAACGTTTCAAATAAAGAACCGATGAGATTTTGCAAATTTTATGCGTTTTTTTAAAAAAAAGTTATCAAGCTCTTAAAAAATCACCCTTTACCATTTTTATCCCTTTTTTGCCCAATTTCACCCCCTACGAATAAAAATCGTTTTATGGTGCACGTTTTTGTTATCGGGGGAATGCGCATACCCAATATCAAGTAAGCACAAGCAGACATATTGAAAAAATATGCTTAAATACTCTAAAATATTAGGGGTTATTATGGTTTTTTCAGTCCTTGTGAGGGAAAAATTTGTCCCTTTTTGGGCCGATTTCGCCCAGTCCGATCTACGACTATCAGACGTATTTATGGAAAATTTGGACGTCCTAGCTTCTTTCGTTTAGATGCTAGCGTGCTTTCAACAGACGGACAGATCATCTTAGAATTTTATGACGATCAAGATACTTTATAGGGTCTCAAGTCGATATTTCAAGGTGTTACAAACGGAATGACAAAGTTAGTATACCCCCATCCTGGATGTGGAGGTTATAACAACAAATGGCCACCACGACCACTCTTACAGGACCATATCTTTTTCATGAAATTTTCCATAACCAAATCCCAGCAAAGTGGCTGCCCTATGTCCTCGATAGCCTCACGAATTCTATCTTTGAGGTCTTGAACTGACGCTGGGCTGTTGGCGTACCCCTTATCATTCACGTGGCCCCAAAGGATGAAGTCGCAAGGTGTTAAATCGCAACATCTCGGTGGCCAATTGTGATCACCTCTTCGAGAGATAACACGGACCGTGACAGAGCAATGGTTTCGTTGCTTGTGTGGACGTAGCGCCGTCTTGTTGAAAGTAAACGTTGTCCAGATCAATAACATCCAACTCCGAACATAAAAAATCATTAATCATCTCTCGATAGCGCAATCCATTCACCGTAATTGATGATCCAACCTCAGTTTCGAAAAAATAAGGTCCAATGACCCCGCCGGACCATAAACCGCACCAAACAGTCACACGACGAGGATGGAGAGGCTTGTCAACAATAACTCTTGGGTTTTCCGAGACAATTTTTTTGCGACAATTATGCTTGTTGACGTAGCCACCGAGGTGGAAATGGGCCTCATCAATCAAGATGATTTTTCGATGGAATTCCGGACCATTTTCATTCATCTCAAGGACCCACTTAGCAAAGACACGACGCTGTTGATGATCGGCCTGCTTGAGTTTTTGTGTTAACTGAACTTTATAAGCCTTAAGACCCAAGTCTTTATGTAAAATACGATGTAATGACGTTTGTGAAATGCCCAATTCCAAAGAACGACGAGGAATGGACAAACCTGGGTTTTCTTCAATACTTTGGGCTACAGCGGCAATATTCTCAGTTGTTCTTGAGCGACGTGCATGGGCCTTATTCTTCACATCACTAACTTGCCCCAACAGCTCGAATTTTTCCACCAATTTCTGTATTGCGGTCCGACAAAAGTGTTTCACGACGACCCAAGATTTTCACCATTTTTGTAGTGAATTTTAATAATTTCAATGCGTTGTTGAAGCGTGTATCACTCCATTTTTAGTAATCGCGTAGTTTGTACTTGTCAAAGAATAAAAGCCGCAAAAGTGGCAGCTACCGTAATAGCGGGTGATTCAAAATAACACCTCTTGTTGGAAATCCCTGTATTTTGTGCTATGAGATACAAATATATATTTTTTTCTAATTTCAAGTATTTTTTTTCTTATTTTACAGAAAATTGTCAAATCTTAAAAATAGATATTTTTTATTTATTTTATAAACAAAAAAATAAACCATAAAATTTTTAAAAATAAATTTGTACTTTTCTATATGGCGAATAAAGGATGCATTTCGCAATTTTCAAAAAAAATACAAAATTCTAGACACTAGGTTGGATCGAAAAAAAAAAATATTTTTGTCATAAAAATTGTAACTTCTTTCTGGTATGAGATACAAATATACATTTTTTTCTATTTTCAAGCAAAGTGCTCTAGTTTTACATAAAATTGTCAAATCTTAAAAAGAAACGTTTTTTATTTACTTTATAAACGCAAAATGTACCTTTCCTTTTTAAAGTAAAATTTATTGATAATATGGAATAAATAATAAATTATCACAAGGTATTTTTACAAAAATTTTAACTATTTTGTGGTATGAGATACAAATACATATTTATTCTAATTCCAAGCTAATTTCTTCTAGTTTTGCAGAAATTTGTCAAATCTTAAAAATGTATTTTTTTTATTTTTTTCCTTAAATATTTTTTTGATCTATTTATAAACAGAAAAATATAGCTTAAAATTTTGGAAAATAAAATTGTATGAAGAAAAAATCTACATTTGCCGACTTTCAAAAAAAAAATAAGAAATTATGGACATTAGGGTGGATCGAAAATAAAGTAGGACAAAAACCTAAGGTAATTTTAAAAAAATTGTAACTTCTTTGTGGTATGAGGTACAAATATGTACCTTCTCCTAATTTTAAGCAAATTTCCTCTAGTTTGACAAAAAATTCAAATCTAAAAAAAAAATAATTTTTTCTTATATATTTTTATTTATTTTGTAAACAAAAAATAAAGCATTGATTTTTTTAAATGAATTACTTCTTTCTATATGGCGAATTTTTCTGCATTTTTCTATTTAAAAAAAATAAGCAATTGCCGACACTAGGGTGCATCGAAAATACGGTGTTTTTGTCATAAAGTAATTTAAAAAACAATTAAAAAAGGCGTTAAATTCGGCCGGACCGATCTTTATATGTCCTCCACACCACGGATTGCATTCCACAGAGGCTGCCGATTTTCGTAAAAGTGCAGTAATATTACAGGAAAATATAATTTTTGTCAAAATAATTTATAAATAAATATAATATTTTTATTATTTCAAACCACGCTTATAAGGTCAGGCTACCAATACGTTTACACTTTTTGGAATAATCTTTTTATTTTGCGTTTCTATACAGCCAAAGGAATGTATACACCGGCTATTAATAACTAATAACTATTAAGAATTTCTAGCAAATGTCTTATATTTATCACTGTTCATTCGGGTGCATTAATGTTTATTAAATATTAGTAATTTCCACGAAAATGAGGATTATAATTGTTTTTGACTAAATACAATGAATACCATCATGAAACATGTGGAGCGTCTTACCGACATTATTAGCTAATTATAAAAATAATTTTACTAAAATCTACATCTTTTTTGAAGATTTGACAATTTTCTGTAGAACTAGAAGAATATGCTTGAAATTAGAAAAACAAATATATTTTATACCACAAAAAATGTTACAAATTTTATAAAATTTCATTTGCAAAATGGAACGCTATACACTCGAACAAAGTTGGAATATATTAAAAATTTACTTCCAAAGTCTTTAACTCAAAACGTAAGAAATTTACGCAGAAAATTTTCGAGAAGAGATAGGCCTTCATTTAAGTTTGTGCGTCAATTTGTGAATTCGTGAAAATGGATCGTTATAGTCGCCGAGAATGTCCAAGAACATCCACCAACATCCACTCGTCATCGTTCTCAGGAACTGAACATTTCTCGCACTTCTTTGAGAAGAATTTAGCATAAAGACCTCGGAAGGCTTACAACGTTCAATTGGTGGAACAACTGAAGCCTCATGACCATCCGATGCGTTTTTGCTTTGCCCCATGGTCTGAAGATTGTTTGGCAGGAGATGAAGAATTTTACGGAAAATTCTTGTTTTCAGATGAAGCTCATTTTCATCTCGGTGGCTCTGGCAATAAACAAAATTGTCGCATATAGGGTTCAGAGAACCCACACGTGACTATTGAGAAGAATCCAATCACAACGTGTCATTGTTTGGTGTGGATTTTGGGCTGGCGGCATCATTGGGCGATGTACTGAAAAATTGGTTTTCATCAGATGAGGTACTGCCGAGCCAGTCATGGTAGTCATATGAATGATATTGTGTTCCATTATTAAATGACAAAGTTCGACCTTTCCAATCAAAACAGAAATTTGAAAACAAATAATCAGTACTTTGTATAGCCGATTCTAATTTAAAGTTTTAAATGGCCCAACCATTATAAGTCCGATGACACTTATATGTACAATTGCAGTTAATTATGATGGGTCTAAATGTTACGAAAATCATTTTCAGATAGAAACAGTTGCTAAGGAACAGTCTTCAAAATATTGAAAAAAATAATCGATTTTTGCTGCCACAAAATAATCCATAAAAAATAGGAAAAAATATTTCGTTTTATTTTTTAAATGTTGTCCAATCACCTCTGACTATGAAAACTATAAAATAAAAATTGAAAAATCACACTATGTTCAGTTCTTTGCGAAATACAATCCTCCAGTAATATTTATACGAATATTAATCAATAAAATCTCAGCATTTGTGGTAGGAAACACAGCCACGCAGAGCTGTTAAACCCCCCATTAACTGACCCCAACCAAGATAATTTCCATGGACCGCAAGAAAATTTGCATAAAGACAAAAACACAATCAAAGCATTTCAAATCCAAACAGAAGAGAATCCAACAGCAGATTTGTGTGAATGAGGTTAGCAAACCGCTTTTGAATCCTATTAATGCCATTCAATAAGTACAGAAAATAACTACAGGGCAGGGGGTGAAGTGAGGGCGAGGTGGAGAGAGGAGGGACCTACAAGAACTTCATTCAGTCATCCTTGTGCAATTAAATACATTCACACCAACATCATCACAACGAAAGGTGGAAACCGAAGGACCCCTAAGGTAAGAGGAGAAGTTCAGAGCTAAGGACGAACGTAGCATCATTCGAATTAAAGTAAGCAGGCGATTGGGCGATAAACCCCAAACCAGACCAAAAGGTAACGGAAACGGAAATAACCGCAACATAAGTACCGGCCACAAATGCGAACCTACAGCATCACCAAGACAAGGTTCCCATCACCCTCTCCCCACACACACACACACATACAATAAACTAAAGCAATTTGTGCTGTTGCTGCAGCAGTAATTGTGAATGGATAATACGGCCATTGAAGAAGGACTCTCGTTGAGAGTTGAACTGAACCCAACCGAACCGGAGTAACTAAAACAGACATTGAATTCAATTAGACGATGTGTTAATGTACTTAAATTGAATGAACAATAGGAGAGTGAAGTCCTTGTAATATCTCCGCTTCGTTTCTTTGCATTTTTTCTAAAATTGTATTCAATAGAGTAGAGGAGGACGCGTTTAGGTATGTTAATACTCTGAGTGGCATAGTAGTGGCGTAGTCAGTTGGGGTGGGCATAGTCCCTCTGTGGATTTGCATAACCAGGACTGTAAATGCCCCCATAACCCCTAATATTTCGAGTATCTATGAACTTTTTTTAAACATTCAAAACTTCAAATTAGGCTCGGCTATATAAAAGTACTGATTATTTTTTTCAAATTTCTGGTTTTATTGGAATGGTTGAACTTTGTCATTTAATAATGGATCACAATATCATACATATGACTACCACCACGACTGGCTAGGCAGTACCTCAAAATCAACACCAAACAGTGACCCCAAACCATTAACCATCCAACCAACAGTGATTCGTTGTGGATGCATTGGCTTCTCAACAGTCACGTGTGGGTTCTCTGAACCCCATATGCGGCAATTTTGCTTATTGGCATAGCCACCGAGATGAAAATGGGCTTTATCTGAAAACACTCGTAAATTTCTTACAGTTCGCGTTAAAGACTCACTACTTTGGAAGTAGCGTCCCATTTTCCAAATTTCAAACATAACCCTGAAAATACAAATTTATGGGATCTACCTTTCAAAGTAAAATAAAATCATATATTTACTTGATATTTGGTAAGTTCAATCCTCTGATGCCATTCATATTCTCGATATTCGTACTTTCACCTCTTTCGAGATTTTCAAAAACCTAATTTATTTTTTAGAATTTGTCTAACAGTTTCTCTCACATCATAAGAGATTTTGCATTCGAATTTCTTTTTATTAGAAACTATGGTTAGCTTTATTATGGCACCAAAACTGTATTTGTGCCAAATAAAGTTTGTTTGCAATAAATATTTTAAAAAATACGTTTCTTGAAATATTGTTTGCAGAAAAAAGATAGTGTTCTCAAAATAGTCCAATTTAAATTTTTTCAGAACTCAAAGATGTTTAAGTTATTGTAGTTTCGCCGATGGATTTTGATTCTGAGCCACTGTGCCCCTTCGTAGATTAGAAAAATACTTTGTGATTTTATGAATGACAAAGCCGAAACATTATCTTTCGGACTAAAAAAATATTGATAGTTTATAAAACGTAAAGAAGTCATGCTTCCCTATGGCCTAGAAGCCACGTCATTTCCACCAGCTGCCTACAACACAAATTCTCGAACTGACATCATCGCAAAGCTATTAATTAGGCACCTATCCGAACAACCTCCCTCCTCCACCACTCTGGCATCTAAGTTGTCAACTAATTCCAGGTTGTATAATGGACAGGACATTCATTGTCACTGGCTGCAGTACTCTAACTGTGTCATTAACATGGCTGGGTGTGCGTGTCCTTAATTGGATTTTTATTGATTTTCGTACATAAATTTTGCTGCCTCCTCCCCATCCCTCACACAAAACCATCTCGACACACTTGACATATTTGCTATGCTTGCTCCGAGATTTTGTGATTTTTGCCTTTGACGCCCAACAACGACCGTGTCCCAGCCACCCACACACGCCAATGTTATCACACAATTATAGAAAGACAACTACTACGAGAGCTACAGGTGAACCTAGCATAATGCTCTGGCAAACAATCACCCTGCTTTGGAGTAATTAAACACAATCGCTTTTATGAAGTCATATCGGTCGGTGCTCGCCTTCATAATTGAAGGCTGCCGAGCGAGAGAGGGATAGAGATGAATCAAGTCGAGTGGAAGTGGTACTTTGTGGTTGTGGAAGTCGGATAAAATTGAAAGACAAGCTAGTGAATCCAAGAAGAGGCAAAAAACACAGCAACAAAACCCCGAACAGGCAGCAGTGAGCAAAGGCAATTGTGGGTGTACTGAGGCAATTATAAATTTCTCGAGAGGAGCAGGAGCAAATTAAAAATACATACAACAACTGGCGGTACGTACTAGAGAATGCAGCGAATTGGACGAGAAGTGGACGAGATGGGAAAAATAAGTAGCCAAGGCAATGACCGCGTCATGGAATAATAACCGAGTTTTTGTTTGGCCATTGAGCATACAAGGATACAACGTACAGCAGGTGGCATGTCGTGGCAGGAGCAGAGAGGAGCGGAGTCTGTCGGGACGCGCGCATAAACAAATGGTGAACTAAACAATGTTGTTTTTGTTCAATTCGAAATGAATGCTTTTTGTTTTAATCTTTAACTTATCAATTACTCGAGGGTATGGAATAACAACAGGAGTTGGTTGTATAAAAATCCTCTCGCTTTGTGTGCACCGCACGAGTGGATGGATGGATGGACGCTTTAAATTTTCCTGAAATATCTCTACAGCGAGATGTGCGATGTGAACGATGTGAAAACAGTGGAAAGTTGTGTAGGTACATCCATAGTTGCGAGGGTGGTATAGGAAGTAGGAGAACATAGCTCTGGAGAAGGTGAAATTGGTTCTGTATCTCCAGCAAAAATTTTTTATAAAAACTAGTAGGACATCGCTATAAAGACAAGAGTATTCATTCTCCTATAACTGACATAAGTTGGGCATTGTTTGATAAAATTAAAAAAAATATAATAAATAATTTATCGTTTAAATGCCCAATTTGATACTTATATTTTATTTATATATATTATATCTACAGATTTCTTGTGTTCGATGACTTATAGTGAACTTTGACGTAGAATATATTCTTCATTCACACCACCCCCCTAAAATTCAGTTTTGTGGGACATATTGATATCAATTTGAAAAAGTACAAAATTAACCCTTAAATGAATTTTCAATTTTAATTTATTTTTGGCATTTATGTTGATTTCTGATATTAGGTGTATTAAGAGACTTAGAGTAGAATTTTATGGCAAATTGTTTCGTAGAACATTTGGTCTAGTTAAACACCTGTTTTAGGGATATTTTTACCTTTTTTAAAAAGGGACCAAAAAGACCCCTGTATTGAGGAGCTAGAGGGTTAAAATGTTCAAGAAAAATATCTCTCTTAGTGTATGCAGTAATATTTCGGAACACTTCCTATACTTAAAATGTAAGGATCACTAGGTTTTCTTTACCGATTCATCGAAAGAATGTGGAAAGGGGGGAAAATTGGTACTGATATTTTATTTTTAAAAATTTTTATATATTATATCAGCTTTCTTTTTGGTGACTTTTCGTGAAATTTGACGTAGAATATCTTTTCCATTCACACCACCCCCCTAAAATTCTTTTTTGTGAGACATTTTGATACCAATTCGAAAAAAAGTACAAAATTAACCCTAATATGAATTTTAAGCTTTGGCTTATTTCTGGCATTTAAGTTTAATTTTGGGTTTTGATATATTCAGAGACTTATAGTAGAATTTTATGCCCAATATTTTTGTAGAACATTTTGACCCGTTAAACCCTTGTTTTAGGGGTGTTTCTTACCCGTTAACGCAAAAGGGACCGACATTTGTAGGGGGGCTATATCTAAATCTGAACCGATCTAACCCGCTTTCGCCACAGGTGTTTCTAGTTAGATTATAAGATGTTGTGCCAAATTTAAAGAAAATCGGTTACAATATCTGGTTTCTATATCTAAATCTGAACCGATTTGCATCAAATTAAATAGCGTTGGTCTTTGATCCACAAAACTCATTTTTATTAAAGATCGGACTATAATTGCGATCTGTAATTTGATTACAGCTATATATGGACAGACAGACAGGCAGACAGACGGACAGGCAGACGCACATTGCTAAATCGATTCAAAAAGTGATTCTATGTCGATCGATATAATTAACAAGTAAGTAAGCTTTAGTCGGCTAAGCCGACTTATATATACCCTCACTCTCAGAGAACATATATATAGGGCAGGATAATTTGTGTGGAAGGTACTAGGAAGATCGTGTCACATGGTCCCAGCTTCCATATTTGTAAAACAATTGTAAAAACATGATCAAAAGTCAATCCATAATGGATTCCATGCACCAGTATAGGAGTTATGAAGGATTTAATATTACATAGGATAGAGACAATTGTGTGGGAGGTACCAGAACGGGCGTGGCTAAAGCGTACATATTTTTTAGGTTTAAAGTGATTATAAAAACATTTTCAAATTTCAAATTGCAAATGATTTTGACTACCCGTATGGATGTTATGTCGGTTTTATTGTAACCAAAGTTTACGCCACTTTGTGTGGGAGGTACCAGAAGGGGTGTGGCTATATCGCGCATATTCCATGTGAATGTTACCACTAAAAAGCATTGCCAAATATCAAATTTCACAGTGTTTCGATCATCGGTATAGAAGTTATAGCAGCTTTAATTTAACGTAATTTTGCGTGATTTGTGTGAGAGGTACTGGAAGGGGCGTGGCAAAATCCGTGATATTTAGTACACTTAAAGTGATTATAAAAACATTATCAAATTCCAAAATATAGCTGATTCAGATTATTCGCGTGGAAGTTATATGGGTTTTAGTTTAACATTGGAATATGGGCTAGTTGTGTGGGAGGTACCAGAAAGGGCGTGGCAATTTCGCCCATCTTCGAATTTAAATTAAGTTTGGGAAAAATATTATCATGTGTAAAGTTTGAATCGATTCCTTAACTCCTTTCGAGAGTTATCGTGCCAGACAAAGAGCGTAAATATACAAGAGGGGAAATCTCGCTCTTAGTCTGTTAACTTGTAGAGAGGCCTAGCTATTCCACCGAAAAACAATAACATTTGCTTCTGCAAATCACAATTGTTTGCCGTTATTTTACTGTTTTTATAAGTTTTTGCTAAGAAATTCAAATATATATCAAACATTTAGCAATCAAGCGCATATATACATTTCATTTCCGTATATATTTGTGTATGTATCCATTGTTTTTCATATTTTAATATTTTGCTGCTAAAAGCTAACATGGCTTCAACAGCATTCGCTGTTATTGCCCAACGGTGCGCCGGTAATAACAGACAAAGTGTAAGATTTCTTGTCTTGTATATAGAAGGTCTTTGGTGCCAGACCGATGGGCGGACATGGCTCAAACACCTTAAAAAGTCGTGAAACGGATTTGGTCCAAACAGACTTAGGGTCTTAAGTCACACGTTCAATGCGTTACACTTTGTTCTGTTCCAAATGATATGTACCCTCCCACTATGTAGAGTGAGGGTATACAAATCATGTTTTTCCCGTGTGATTTTTTTGTGCTGCATTTTTGTAAATTTTTTTCTGATATAATACACCCTTGAAAGCACTTTAAATGTAAATTTTGATTCTTGTCTTAGAGTAACTTATTGGCCGAATTATTGGACGTTTACAGAATTTTGTTGTGGATTCTCATAGTGACTAGTATAAACTTGTTCGTATTTGGTTGTAAAGGGTAATTTTTTAGCTATTATCTTTTTGGCAAAACTGGTTTAAACAGCTGACGCACGTTTCGTGTTTTGTTTCGCTGTCAAACATTTTCAGTTTGGTCTATAATTTAACTATGAATCGTCTTACAAACGAACAAGGCTTGCAAATTATTGAAACTGTGAATGGTGAGCGCTACCGTGAGACGATATCCAACTTTTTTTGTCCAAAATGCAAGAGCTTGACTTGTGGTTGACATGTGGTTTCTACAAGACGTTGCCACATGCCACACAGCACGTGCAACAGTGGACTTATTGAGAGGCGAGTTCGGTGAACATTTTATTTCACGTTCGGGACCGGTCAATTGGCCGCCTAGATCGTGCGATTTAACGCCTTTAGACTATTTTTTGTGGGGCTATGTTAAAGCTCATGTCTAGACAGACAAGCCCGCTTCAATTGATGCATTGGAAGACAACATTGAAGCATTTATTCGTGAGATACCGGCCGAAATGTTGGAAAGAGTTTGCCAAAATTGGGCTAAGCGGATGGACCATTTGAGGCGCAGTCAAGGTCAACATTTGCATGAAATAATCTTCAAACATTAAATTATATGGACCGTACTATCGATTCAAATAAAGATTTCATGCATTTTTCTGAATTTTATGCGTTTTTTTTTTTTGAAAAATCTTTTAAAAAATCACCCTTTATTATGTATCCAGTCAATTAGATTAGACACCGTATTTCGTGTTTCTCGCTGTCGTCGTTTGATAGGCATCATTTTTTGCCTTTTCTGCCCCATTTCCAGAATCACTTACTGTACTATCGATTCAAATAAAGATTTCATGCATTTTTCTGAATTTTATGTGTTTTTTTTTGAAAAAACTTTCCTATAGCTTTTAAAAAATCACCCTTTATAAACTTGTTTGTATTTGGTTGTAGTATTTTATAAATAGCGGCAGTCAATATCTTTTGAATGATGCCTAAATGATGAACATCGGAAGGAAGTCGACGCCGCAGCGCTCATTTTTGTAAAAAGACTTTGAAATATTTTGGCTCTGAAAGTCCTGTATTAAATTATTTTACAAACATGGAGTCAGTGACGTCAGTTTTCGTCCGATATTCAGCATCTAGACATCATTCGAAAGGTATTAATTCCTTCTATATATCTTTCATAACACATCTTACTAAATGTTTCCAAGAAATATGTGTTTTTAGCTGCCACCTTGAAAAACCACAAAAAAAATCAATATAAACGTCAAATAATACAAGATGATGACAAGAATAAAAATGTATATATAAAGTGCTTTCAAGGGTATATTAATTTAGAAAAAAAAACATAAAACAATATTACACCGGAAAAACATGATTTGTAGAGGTGTTTCAGGAGCGTTTAGCTCACAGATGGCTTGACCCATTGAGGAAAGATTTTGAAGATCATCGCTAAACAATTCAATCTTCATTTCAGGGGGGTGACCGCTGCAATTAATTTTCGTGAGCCATCCAGCATGTATTGTCGCGCCTCTTAATTCCATTCACATATCACTTCTTTTTCGAATCATACGAAAATTTCTATTTACAATAATTACACACCGACCTCGTACATGAACTCCACAAGTAGCCTTCTCAACTGTGGGATATAACATACATACATATATGTATATATGCATACATTGAGATGTAGGTGGCGGTGTTGTCATAGCAGATGCTACTACTACTGCTGCTGCTGCTGTTGCCGCTTCTGTTGTTGATGACTTTCGACTTTCCCTTTGAAAATGTTCCTCACCGCCAACGTTTATACCGCGACCCAGCTCAACTCAAGCTGAGTTGAGTGAGTGAGTTTATTTGTTGTTGTTGTTTACCTTTTTTGTTATGCCCGGCCCACAGTATGAATTTTAATTCGAAAAAAAACAACGAAAAATAAAAAAAAATTTAAATTCGTGTCCAGTGTTGCATTGAAATTCAATTAGTCTCAACGGTTTTTATTCACTGAATTGTTGTTGCTGCTGCTGCTGGCGCTGCTGGTGTTGGTCACTAGTGCCCGTCACTCTGCACTGGCTGTGGAAGTGTTTTGACCCCGTCGTCGTCCAATGCAGGCTGCAGATGAACCATATTTTTTGTGAAGAGCAAACCGAAAAAGTTGTTTGTTTTTTTTTCTTTCGTTCTATTTGTGCCAATTGTTGTGTTTTTTTGCCAAGTGTTTTAGTCATGTTGCTCGCTCGCCCGCTCGCTGGCTTGTGAGTTTATTTGGCGAGTTCACACACAAAAAAAAAATAAACTTTATTTGTTGTACATTTATGGGATTTTTCGGTGCTGTTTACATTTATAATTTTCGTTTCGTTTTATGGAGTACTGGACAAACACGAAAATTGTGCATTTCGAAAATAAACATTTTTTGCGTTTTTAGGTCTTCAGTGAAAATTCTTTTAAAGTGCAAAAAACACACAGCAAAAATCTAATGACGAGTGGGTGAGCGAGTGAGAGAGTGGCCGGATCAATATTATTTACAAATTAAAATTTTATATCAACACGAAGTTATTGCGAAAGGGATATGATGGCGAAGCACTTTTTTGAAATTGATTTACGATGAAACATCTGAACTGATGTTCAGTTGAAGGTTCAACACATGTAATAATGGAAAGAAGTCAGGAATGTTTTGCTTTCACTCGTGTGATCTTGATAATCAGCATCTACAAGAGTTATAAATCATCGCTGGCATATATTCACGAGCTAATTCCATTTTCTTGCTGACACACAACTTTTAAGTAGCCATAACAACGTAAGGGTGTGAAGATAAATTCGTAAGTTAAATACGTCCCACACCCAAGACACAAACCAATTTAGCTTGTGGAACGTATTTAAAAAATATTTTTTAAACAAAAATAATAACACACACACCCTTATCTGCTGAAAATACTTCAAATTTAATTTCCTAATTTATTTCAAACAAAATTGAAAAATATTAAAAAGTTACTTCCGTAGTAGTGAGTCTTTGTCGAAAACTGTAAGAAATGTACATGGAAAAGAGATCGGCCTTCAGATCATCCTTCATGAAGCTCATTTTCATCTCGGTGGCTATGTCAATAAGCAAAATTGCCGTATATGGGGTTCAGAGAACCCACACGAGAATATTGAGATGCCAATGCATCCACAACGAGTCACTGTTTGGTGTGGATTTTGGTCTGGCGGCATCATTAGGTCATGTACTGAAAAATTGGGTTGATCGGATCAGGTACTGCCGGGCCAGTTGTGATAGTCATATGAATGATATTGTGTTCCATTATTAAATGACACAGTTCATCATCCTTTCCAATAAAACCAGAAATTTTAAAAAATAAGCAGCACATTTTTGTAGCGGATTCTAATTTAAAATTTTAAATGGCTCTCCCTATAGATCGATTCAGCTTGTGATATAGCCCTTATATATACATTAGGATGGGTCACGAAAATGCAATTGCAGTGGTCACCCCCAGAAATGAAGATTGGATTGTTTAATGATGATCTGCAAAATATTTCGTCACTGGATCAAGCCATCTGTGAGCAAAACTCTCCTGACTCTCCGGTGTATTTTTTTACAATCCACGATGGTATTATGTCTTTGTGCATTTGTTTGTAACACCCAAAAGGAAGGGAGATAGACAAATTGTTAATTATACCGATCAGCTTAGAATCACTTTTTGAGTCCATTTATTGTTGTAATCACGATACAGTCGCAATTGTAGCCAGAACCAAACGAAACGAAGTTTTTCGGGACAAGGACGAACGCTATTTAATTTGAAAAAATCGGTTCAGATTTAGATATAGCCCCCATACGATACCACATATTTCAACAGATTTTCTTCAAAATTGGCTAAACATCTTATAGTTCAACTAGAAACACCTGTGGTAAAAATGTATTGGATCGGTTCAGATTTATATATAGCTCCCATACAAATTTCGTTACCAATTTGAATTCTTCAGCTCTAGAATCCAAATATTTCAACAGATTGTCTTCAAATTTGGCAAAACATCTTATAGTTCAACTAGAAACACCTGTGGTAAAAATGTGTCAGATCGGTTCAGATTTATATATAGCTCCCATACAAATTTCGCTCCCCATTTGAATTTTTCCGCTCCAGAATCCACATATTTTCCCAGATTTGCTTCTAAATTCGCAAAAGACCTTATATTTCAAGTGGAAACACCTGTGGTAAAAATGTGTTAGATCGGTTCAGATTTATATATAGCTCCCATACAAATTTCGCTTCCAATTTGAATTTTTCAGCTCCAGAATCCACATATTTTAACAGATTTTCTTCAAAATTGGCAAAATAACTTATATTTAAACTAGGAATACCCATGGTGGAGATGGGTCACATCGGTTCAGATTTACATATAACTCTCATACAAATTTCGTTCCCACAGAAACCGCGTATTTTCAGAGAATTTCTTAAAACACAGCTATGACAGCTAATAACTCATATTTATTGGAAGCATTTTGTAAGAGGTGTTTTGAAAAAAATTAGTAGGAATCAATACTTTTCGAATGATACCTAAATGATGAAAATATCTTCGATCTCAAACGGAATTTGGACTAACTATTTTTTTTTTCGAAATATTCTACTTACCAAGGGCTAAATAATTGCCTTTGGGGTACCCGATTCATGTATTCTGGTTTTCGAGATATTCGACAATCAAAATTCGCTATATATGCCCGATATCTGAAAAACCTATATATCTCCGATCTCAAACGGAATTTGAACAAGGACTTTTTTGCAAAATATTCTACTTACCAAGGGCTAATTAATTGCCTTTGGGATACCCGATTCATGTATTCTAGTTTTCGAGATATCGGACAATATATATAACCGATATCTGAAAAGCTATATATCTCCCATCTCAAACGGAATTTGGACCAACTCTTTTTTGGAAAATATTCCACTTACCAAGGGCTAAATAATTGCTTTTGGAATACCCGATTCATGTATTCTAGTTTTCGAGATATCGTCTATTATATGTCACTTCAATACATGGGCTAATATAACCTATTTTATATAGTTTATTGACTATTGACTGATTCGATACATTCAAATTATTGGAGCGAAAAATATTGCTAAACAAATATTGCATAATTCCTTTTATTTTTATTGTTTTTAGTGTTTTTACAAAAAAAATATTTTTTAAATACTTTCCACAAGCTAAATTGGTTTGTGTCTTGGGTGTGGGACGAATTTAACTTACGAATATATCTTCACACCCTTATGTATGTTTGTATACGTTTCAGATGGGCGAAATTGCCACGCCCCTTCTGCTACCTCCCACACAAATCACCCGAATCTACGTAAAATTAAACTTTTGAAACTACGTTGTCAAAATCATTTGCAATTTGATATTTGAAAATGTTTTTATATTCACTTTAAACCTAAGAAATAGTTACGCTTTAGCCTCGCCCCTCTTGTACCTCCCACACAATTGCCTCTGTTCTAGGTAAATATATACTTCCGTATATATTCTCTGAGAGTGAGGGTATATAAATATAAGTCGGTTTAGCCGACTGAAGCTTACTTACTTGTTATAATGTTGATTTGATGTAAAGCTAGGTTTAAAAAATAAATATAGTGATATTAAATTCCACCAATTCGATTCACAAATAGCCATTTGCGACCAAAAAACACACACATACACAATTTATTAATTTTCAGCTGTATGACTGGATGACCACTTGTAATTCCATAACCATATTTCATGCGGAAAAAATTATCCCATTTAATCCTGGCATTTCAATTCATTTTAAACCATCAGCAAATCTCATGCGTACCCCCCACTACACATATGTATGCGTGCCTATGACCAGCCTAAACATATGCAATTAATTTAATGTCATTTATTTCAATTCGTACATTTCATGTCATTTGTCTCCATTGTTGCCCAGTATGTTGACACCACATGTACGACTGAGTTTATGTATTAAAATGTGGATGTGTATGTGTGTGTGGTTGTATAAAATATAACAATTAATTTCCCAAATAAATTAAAATTTCACAACAATTTCATTTAACACTACTCGCCTACTAGCCTACCTACCTACCCCCTTGAAAGGTCCAACACTGCAGACACAAAGACAAACAGACACAGTCCAAACCAGAATGACATTGGGCGGGTTTGTTACAATTTCCGGGAAATTTGGTATGTGGGGCATTGCACATGAGATTTCACCGGTTCCCGGTAAAATTTGGTTGCATGGGGAAAATGTCACGGTTCAGACAACTCGAGTAAAAATTCGTATTTTTTATAGCTGTCCTTTTTAGACTAAATCAATTTATGTCGAGCGTGTACGCACTACGGCCAATGCTATAAGGCCTTATAATTCTCATAGGATCGAAAGGAAATATATGTATGACTGTTTAGAAGTAAAGTGACCATTATTCTTATAAAATTTCAAAATCAATTTATAATTTACATCAGCGGCTACATCAAAAATTTTGCCAAAGTGCTAAGTATAAAGTTTTCTGCAGTAGTTTGGCTTTATAAACTCGAAGCCGATATTAAATAAATATTTTATGGGTATTCCAATTTTCGTTGAAAATACCAACATTCTTACTCTAATTTTTGGGAATATAGGTCCGATCATATCCGCTTATGTTGTCGAAAATGAGAAAAATAGATTTTTATTTATCGAAAAAATATTTTTTGTTGCCACGAAAAAAAATTAGAAAAATAGAAAGAAAAAAAATGCAAAAAAATAGTTGATGATATTTTTAAAACGCTAACATTGTAATGAAGAAAATAATGTCTATATATAATAGATCTATTGAAATGTAGAATTTATGACAATCTTAATAGAGACAAAAGAATTTAAAAAATCACAATTTTTTACATTTTCTTTAACTTGCTTCAAATACAAAACATCCATTTTTTTAATTTTTATGGGGTTTATCGTACCAACAAAAAATGATTTAAAAAAATATTTTTGTTAAACTTTTTTTATAAATTTTAGGAGACATTTCCTCAACTACTCTTTCTATATGAACGAGAAATTCACAGCATTTATTTCGATCATAATTACCTTCCATTGAATATGTTATCGCACTTATAAAGGGTGATTTTTTAGCTATTATCTTTTTGGCAACACTGGTTTAAACAACTGATGCACGTTTCGTGTTTTGTTTCACTCTCAAACATCTTCAGTTTGGTCTATAATATAACCATGAATCGTCTTACAAACGAACAACGCTTGCAAATTATTGAATTTTATTATCAAAATGCGTGCTCTGTTAAGAAAGTTCATCGCGCGCTTCCATTTTATGGTCAGTTTAATCGACCCACTGAAGCGGCTATTCGGGCTATTGTGACTAAATTTCGCACCAAATTTACATTGTTGGTCATTAAACCACCAACACGCTTACGTAGAGTGCGAACTAGGGTTTGGGGTCCGGGAATTCCCGAATCGTTTTTCCCGGGAATTCCCGGAAAAATTTAGACGGGAATTCCCGGGGAAAAAATTTCAATTTCCCGGGAATACGGGAAATATTAAAAAAATAATTTATTTATTATGTTTATCAATAATTTAATGTTACTATATAAATTGGAATTTTTAGATTTATTTCAAATTCATATATGTATTTACATTACTGACAATAATGAGTATTTATTGAGTATTTGTTTATATTATATTACTACAAACAAAACTTTTTAGCGAATTTAAATAGTCATTTTATGCGAAACCCAGCTAGGGGAATAAAAACTTTTTGTGACGCTATTTGCAGGATCTTTATTGTGAAATAAAAATATCATGCGACAATACTATGGCTTACATAATCTAAATTTTCTTGTTTTCCTAGCAGAATCGAGGTGAACATATGAACAATTTACTTTACATATGTAGCCTGAAAGAAATGGTTTAAAAATAGGAATACAATAAAAATTGTTCGCCTGTAAACTTTCAAGAGAAATCTAATAGGAATATAAATATATGCTACGGTGTATTTAAATGGCCCTTTGTAAGAATTTATGACTGAGCTATTTCAATATTTTTATTTTTTATGAATTTATTAAATTAATATTAATTTTTGTTCTATTGTTTTTTGTTTCTATTGTTTTTACATTTTAGAATATTCCCTCCTGTTTCTATAAAATATTTTTGTCTCCAGACGAATGAATATTCTAAATTAAATGCGTCATAACATTCTCCGTAAAATAGTTATTTGTTTCCTTAATCGTTTTCAATTTTGAATATAGTGCAGGTGATATAAATGTCCAATTCTGACGATTAGTCTACAACTTTTCAAGTTTATAATGAGGAAATGTAATTTATGAGCATAATAATTCATAATATAAATTCATAAAAAGAACATACAAATTGATAATGAGATATATAAATACAAAATGAGAAAATCCAAATTGATAATGAGAAAATATAAATTCTTATTCAGGAATATATATTCATTGAATATAAATTCATAATCAGGAACTCTAAAATTTATAATCGAATCTATGTATGTACGTTTTTCTATGGATATTTTCGCAGAAACACATATTTTATCAATGTTCTCATTATAAATTTACATTTTCTCAATATGATTTTATATTATCTCATTATGAATTCATATTTTCTGCATATGAATTTGGATTTTCTGAGTACAAACTTGTATATTTCATTATGAATTGGTATGTTCCTATTATGAATTAATTGTTCTCAATGAATTATGATTTATATATCTCAATATGAATTAACATGTTCCTATTATAAATTTAAATTACCCATTATGAATTTATATGTCCCTAATATGAATTAACATGTTCCTATTATAAATTTAAATTACCCATTATGAATTTATATGTCCCTAATATGAATTTACATTTCTCAATATAAATTTGTATGTTGTGAATATAATCTTGAAAAGGTGTAGAGTAAAATGAAAAATAATTTGTAAAATATTTTGACAATAACATTCGTTTTTAATTTGTAATATGACAGTATTGAAAAAAACACACCAGTTATTAAATGTTGATATTTTAAACCATATTGAATATACTTATAAATAAATTAATTTTACCCGGGAATTCCCGGGATTCCCGGGAATGAAAATTTTCATTCCCGTTTTCCCGGGAAATGAAAAAAGTCCGGGAAACCCCAAACCCTGTATCGGCCAGTGTTAATGATGACGATCAATTATCGATTCGTCGCCGTTCGCAGCAATTGGGCCTCTGTTACTCAAAAACGTGGAAATGCCAAAATTGGACTAAGCGGATGGACCATTTGAGGCGCAGTCAAGGTCAACATTTGCATGAAATAATCTTCAAACATTAAATTATATGGACAGTACTATCGATTCAAATAAAGATTTCATGCATTTTTCTGAATTTTATGTGTTTTTTTTTTTTTTGAAAAACTTTCCTATAGCTTTTAAAAAATCACCCTTTATATAAAAGAGTTGCGTTACTAATCAGTCAAACTAGACTCTTATCATTGACCAGCCCACAGACCAAACGGCTGAAGCCAGGCTCATGAAATTTTCAGGGTAGTTCCCAAATATGACGAATTTTACGAAATTCGTACTTTTAGGGGGTAAAATTGGACAAAAAGGGATAAACATCGAACCTTAGTCATGACTAAACGGCAGTATCTAGAAACATGAAATTCGGTGTGTTCCTTGCACTGACCATGCAAAAGAGCTACAAATAGGGATTTCTTCGAAATTTGTACTTTTAAGGGAGGAAAGAGACAAAAAGGGATAAAAATGGTATCAATTTAAGAATTGCAGCTAGAATCGTGAAAATCGGTATTTACATTCCTCTGGCAAAGTCGACTTGCAATTTAAATTGATTTTTCGAAATTTTTAACTTATAAGGGGTGAGCGGGACAAAAAGGGATAAAAATGGTACCAACTAAAGTATTGTAGCCAGAATCGTGAAATTTGGTATGCAAATTCCTCTCATCACATAGAAGCGCAATATAAGTGCATTTCGTACTTTTAAGGGTTTCGCGGGACAAAAAGGTATAAAAATGGTACTAACTAAAGTATTGCAGCTAGATGCTTGAAATTTGATGTGTATATTCTTCTGACCATGTATAAGCGCAGTAAAATTGGATCTTTCGAAATTTATACTTATAAGAAGTGAGCGGAACAAAAAGGATAAAAATGGTACCAACTAAAGTATTGCGGCTAGAATCTTGAAATTTTATATGTAAGTTCTTCTGTCCATGTAGAAGCGCAGTAAAATTGGATTTTTCGAAATTTATACTTATAAGAGGTTAGCGGGACAAAAAGGGATAATAATGGTACCAACTACATTATTATAGCAAGAATCGTGAAATTTGGTATGTTCCTCTGACCATGTATAAGCGTATTAAAATGGATTTTTCAAAATTTGTACTTTTAAGGGTTACGAGAGACAAAAAGGAATAATAATGGTACTAATTTAAGTACTGCAGCTATAGTCGTGAAATTTTTATGTCAATTCCTCTGGCAACGTAGAAGAACAAATCCAAATTGATTTTTCGAATTTGTACTTTTAAGGGTAGAGCGGGACAAAAAGGGATAAAAATGGTACCAACTTTAAGATTACAGCTAGAACCATGAAATTTAGTATGTAAATTCCTCTGACCGCGTAGAAGCGCCAACAAAATGGATTTTTTCGAATAAAATGCTCTGCGATTGTAATTTTTTATTTAAAACTGGGTAGAAAATGATAAAAAAAGTTATATACGAAGGGAGTTCAGTTAAAACAGTGCACATCGACAAGCACATTACTTTGACTGTAGTGAGTGCTATGTTTCCATTTTACAATTTTAGAAGAGAAAATCAAATAAATACTACCCTAAAACAGAGACGGATAAAACTAATAACAAATATCTCCCACACAAATCACCCTAAACTAGGTACAATTAAATCTGTTATATCTTCTATACGGATGGAAAGATACACAAGCGAGCAACGTGTTAAAGCTACTCAGGCTTATTATGAAAATGGGCGTTCAAATCAAAATGCTTATCGTACATTTCGTGATTTTTTCGGTCAATTTGATGAGGCACATTTTCAGCTCAGTGGATTCGCCAATAAGCAGAATTGCCGCATTTGGGCGAATGATAATCCAAGAGTGATTGTCGAAAAATCAATGCACCCACAAAGAGTGAGTGTTTGGTGCGGTTTATGGGCTGGCGGCATCATCGGGCCGTATTTTTTTCCAAAATGAGGCCGGTCAGGCAGTTACTGTGACTGGTCTTCGCTATCGTGAGATGATAACAAAGATATGGATGTGGACGATATGTGGTTTCAACAGGACGCTGCCACTTGCCACACATCTAACGAAACAATGGCTCTTCTGCGCGAAAAATTCAATGGCCGTGTTATCTCACGTGGTGGCGATGTCAATTGGCCGCCAAGATCATGTGATTTGACACCGTTGGACGTCTTTCTTTGGGGTTATTTGAAAGAAAAGATGTACGTCGATAAGCCAGAGCACATTTCAAGAGCTAAAGGATGAGATAACTCGGCACATTAACGGCATAAAACCTAAATTATGCCTCAGCGTCATCGAAAATTTGGACAATCGGATGGAGGTATGCCGCCGAGATAGTGGAGGCCGTTTGACCGATATTTTGTTTCATACATAATTGAACCATACCAATATTATAATAATAAAAAGAAATGACAAAAATTTCCTAAATAATTTGTGTTTTATTCAAAATCAACATCGACCCTTAAATTAATTAAGATTAACAATTTAAAAACCAGCAGATTTGACATATAATGACCCATATACGAGTGGGAATGTTCCGTTGGGCTATTGACCATCATACCATCCGAGGAGCTGCAAAGTATTGTGCGGCGCCAAAAGGAAGACCACCGTATGCTGATGATGATATTACACATTTATGGGCCAATAAAAATTTCATATCTACCAGCCGAGAACAATGAACAAAGTTTCTCGTTGTTTTTGGTTTGTTTTGTTTTCTGAGCGGTCAGCATGAATAAATTGCTCAAAGTTTTCTATAAGTAGAGCATATTTTAATATATGGTTACCATTTCATTTCAGTTCATTTCGCTCTGTTTCCATTGTTTTGGGTTGGTGGTACAATTCTTGGACCAACAAGAACTCCGCAGCTTTTCAAGGGCCTTATATGACAGATTTATCAAAAAAAAGTTTCTGGTTGTTTTTCCCCCCAAACTTAACTAAATGACGTTGGTTGGTTGGTTGTTGTCATTGCAAGACACCCCGGCAAACAGCAACTTTTTTTGGGGGGGGGGGTGAACATTTGTGACCCCACTGAAGGGTTTGGGGTTGTGCTCGTTTACCACATTGTAGGCTGCCGAATTGTGTCGAATCGGTTGCGGCGGCCAAACGACTGAACAAACGAACGAATGACTAAGGGAATTCCACAAGTTGATTGATGACCGGTTGCCAGTGACAGATGACATGCGTGTCATTATAATTGTTCTCTGTTGTTCGGCTGGCTGGCTGCCTGTTGTCCTGGGTGGAAGTGAAAACATTAAACCTTTCTGATGACTTTGGTTGTGTTCACCAGCTTTTTGTTGCTGTTGTTTGTGAATTCCAAAGAGGGAGAGATGGGTGGATGAATGGATGGCCGAACAGATTTAATGAGAACACAGTTTTGGTGAAATGTAAATAATGATATCATAATTATACATGATTGTGTTTGCCACAACAACAATGACAACAAAGGAAACATATGTTAAAACAGGAATTTCTAATACAATGCCTAAAAGTATGCAATAAACCTGTTACCCATACCAACTCCTCAATGCCATGCTATGATATTTGGTTGAATTGTAAAGTTGAATTTTATATGAATTATTTAAAAGAAGAGCATTAAACATTGAACTTTTATATTGGACGGCTGAACGAGGCACTTGATCTCTTGATGGTTAAAAATGGTTAATAGCTGCTCCAGCCAAAATTTGCTCCCTCATTGTGTTGCCTAAAATTTGGATATTCTGGTTATAGTTAACGTGGCTGCACACTTTCACGGGAGCATCAGATAGCTCTAAACTCTAAAAGTTCTAAACGATATTAAAAATAATTTCATGGATACATTTTTTTTTTAATTTTTAAAATTCGAATTTTCGCTGAAGGCACCTTCAAGATTTGTATTCTCATTTTAAAAATATAAGTCGATTAACAAACGTTTATATGTTCAATTAATGGTACTAATGATAGTCACAAATGTTATCAATCCGTGGTTTAAGAGCAGTCTCAAAAAAAGAAACAAATATTTGTTCGACACTTTTTTGTTTTATATTTTAATAGCTAACGAAGAAAGCAATGCCAATTTGCGAAAGATCTATGGAAAACTATAAAGATAGCTTTAAAAAATTGGAATATTATATTGTGTATAATTTTTCGAGTCATGGAAATATAACCATATAGGGCTTCGGTGTAATTTTTGCAAAAAAGTGATCATTTTCTCAGGCTCAAACTTGCAAACCGTTTGGAATTTTGATTTACTCTCTGAGGCAAAGTTGTAGCCCATGGCATAAAGAACAAAAATTGTGAATATATAAAATCAAAAAAACTTCATCTTCAAGGTCGGTGTGTACATTCCCCTAATTTAGTCTAATACAAAATTATTTTTTCCAAATTCGTACTTTTAAGGGATAAAATGGGTACCGATAAAAATGGTACCGATCAAACGGCTGGACCTAAAATAATTAAATTCGGTGTACACATTCCTCTGATTGCGTAGACTCGTAAACTAAAGGGATTTTGTAAATTCTTACTTTTTATACCCTCCAACTTTGTCATTCCGTTTGTAACACCTTGAAATATCGACCTGAGACCCTATAAAGTATATATATTCTTGATCGTCGCAAAATTCTAAGACGATCTAGCCATATCCGTCCGTCCGTGTGTTGAAAGCACGCAAGCTTCTAAAGGAAAGGACGTCAAAATTTTCCATAAATGCGTCTTATAGTCGTAGATCGGTTGGGATTGAAACTGGACGAAATCGGCCCAAAGGGAAAAATTTTTCCCTCACAAGGACTAAAAATAACCATAATAATCCCTAATTTTCCGTATTTAAGCATGTTTTTTGGATATGTCTGTTTATATTTGCTTGATATTTGGTATGCGCATTCCCCTTATTGTAAAAATGTGCACCATAAAGTGATTCTTATTTGTAGGGGGTGAAATGGGTCAAAAAAGGGATAAAAATGGTACATATCAAACGACAACAGCTAGAAACACGACATTCGGTGTGTACATTCCTCTAATTGAGTAGAGACATAACATAAAAGTATTTTTTTCAAATTCGTACTTTTAAGAGGTGAAATGGGAATAGAGGGATAAAAATGGTACCAACCAAACGGCTGTACCTAGAATGATGAAATTCGGTGCATACATTCCTCTGATTGCATAGATAAGTAAAATACACTGATTGTTCAAAATTCGTACTTTTTGGGGTTAAAATGAAAAAGGGGATAAAAATAGTACCAATCATGTCATGAAATTCGGAGTATACATTCCTCTGACTGCGTAGACACGAACAATAAAGCTTTTGCCAAATTCGTACTTCCAAGGGATACAATTGGAACAGAGGGATAAAAATGTTACCATCTAAACGGCTATAGTTAGAATGATGAAATTCGGAAAAGATTTTTCCAAATTGTTAGAGTCATCTTGTTAGGTTATCTTGCACTGTACGTGAGTTAATGGATTTTCAAAATTTGCACTTTTGGAATGAAAATAGGATGGAAATACAACCAACTGTCTACACTATCTACAAATATTTATTTTTTGAAGATTGCTGTGTTATCTATATATATAAAAGAGTTGCGTTACTGCTCATGAAATTTTCAGGGTAGTTCCCAAATTTGACGTAGAGGTCGACTAAGAAAAGGTTTTACGAAATTTGTACTTTTAGGGGGTAAAATGGGACAAAAAGGGATAAACATCGAACCTTCGTCCTGACTAAACGGTATTAGCTAGAAACATAAAAATCGGTGAGTTCCTTGCAATGCCCATGTAGACGAGCTACAAATAGAGATTTTTCGAAATTTGTACTTTAAAGGGAAGAGCGGAACAAAAAGGGATAAAAATGGTACCAACTAAAGTATTACAGCTAGATACGTGAAATTTGGTATGTAAATTCCTCTTTTTGGCAACACTGGTTTAAACAGCTGACGCACGTTTCGTGTTTTGTTTCACTGTCAAACATCTTCAGTTTGGTATATAATTTAACCATGTATCGTCTTACAAACGAACAACGTTTGCAAATTATTGAATTTTATTATCAAAATGCGTGCTCTGTTAAGAAAGTTCATCGCGCGCTTCCATTTTATGGTCAGTTTAATCGACCCACTGACTAATCGACCCTGTGACTAAATTTCGCACCAAATTTACATTGTTGGACATTAATCCACCAACACGCTTACGTAGAGTGCGAACTGAAGAAAATATCGCAGCTGTATCGGGCAGTTTTGATGATGACCATCAATTATCGATTCGTCGCCGTTCGCAGCAATTGGGCCTCTGTTACTCAAAAACGCTGAAATACTAAAATTGGACCATTTGAGGCGCAGTCAAGGTCAACGTTTGCATGAAATAATCTTCAAACATTAAATTATATGGACCGTACTATCGATTCAAATAAAAATTTTAATGTGTGTCTGCATTTCTGTATGTTCCATATAGGACGCCAAGCCGGTGGAACGACTCGCTTTAACATTTTATTGTATCTAACTTCTGGACAGTGGATGGTTCCTGATGGCATACTAAGTCATTATAGGACAAAGGGATGTGGCACATCCCACAAATACAATATATAAAAATTATCAAAAATTACTCATTTTATCTTCCAAAACATACGAAGTTGGGGAATAGGGAAGAATGAACCCGTGCAACGTCGGGCACCAAATACTAGTTTATTTATAAAATTATTTTTTCAAAATTTTTATTTGTTTTAGTTTGGCTTTCTATATTAAAAAATAACATTTTCCTGTAATGTTACAGCACTTCTAAGAAAATAGATAGCCTCTGCGGAATGCAGTCCATGGTGGATTGCTTTTTACTTGTCTTTATTTCATTTTAGATAACTGAAATTACCATCGTTCCATTACTAATAGTTAGATCATCATTATTTTCGTTTTCTTAATTATGTATTTTTTAAAGTTGTATGTTTTACTTTATTTTCTATTTTTTATATTAGCCAATGGCCTCAGAATTACAAGTCATCAATAAAAGAATTGAAATCCCTTCGTGATATGCAATGCAATTTAAATTAAATCAACGCCTTAACATATGCAACCGTTTTTTGCCGTCATCGCTAACTAGCAAAACACTCAATGACGAAAGTTATAACAAAAATGTTGGTGGTCTTTGATATCAAAATAATTGGCTTTTGGAGTAACCAAAACAAAAACAGTAGCGAAAAAGTTCACAGACAAACACATTTGACTTTCCGCACCAGCAACCATATGTTTCCTCCCCTAACTAAATACATCGCCAGCATAACCAGTAAATTATAATGTTTTCAAAATAGCAATTCAGTAGCGAAGAAAAAAGCAAAAGTTTTTCTGCCAACCGCCAGTACTGACTGAGCAATTAATTAGGTTTGCAAACAGAGGAAAATATGTTTTAAAAAATGATTTGTGGCCGCAAAACTTTTTTATGTTTAGTTATATTCAAATGCATTATACATAGTTGCATTTAAATTAAATGTGATTTTCAAATAAAAAATAAATGGGCAGTAAATAAAAAATAATTGAGTCTGACTTACCACTAAATCCTCCAAACAGGCACCTTTAAAGAAAAGAGCAAACAAATGAATAAAAAATATTTACTAAACAAAAAATATGAATATGAAGACATTTTAAAGAGGCATCCATTCTGTTTGTATCCAATAGGAGACATAACAGGCAAATGTGTTGCCTTCATCAGCACAAGTATTCCACCTCTCATTCATTCAAAGTAGCCGTGATGCGAGAGAGAAAAATTTTTCCTTTAAAGCACCTAATGAAAAATTCATTACAGCTCTTGATAGTTTGCTTAAGTACCCATACGCTATGCATAGAATGGGTACACAATATAGCAGCAAGTACCCAAATAGAAAATAGAGTAGTGTGCCGTAGTCACCACTCTGCACTCGGAGCAAAGACGATTAGGACACAAAGATTATTTCACACTCTCTTTCAAATTGCATTGCATATAATGGGGGAAGCAGCAATCTATTTTTATGGGTTAGGTTTGATCAAAAGTCTTTGTTCTCTATTGTGATCTCCTCATATTCAGGGATGTTCAATATCACTATGCAACAAATATTTTGTCGGATTGTCATGTATAACATTTTCTGTGTATTTAGGCTTCCTAAATTCGAAACCCATATTCTTTTTTTTTTTTTTTTGATATTTTTATACCCTCCACCTCCACTAACTTTGCCATTCCGTTTGTAACAACTTGAAATATCGACATGAGACCCTATAAAGTATATATATTCTTGATCGTCATAAAATTCTAGGACGATCTAGCCGTCCGTCTGTCCGTCTGTTGAAAGCACGCTAGCATCCAAACGAAAGGAGCTAGAACGTTCAAATTTTCCATAAATGCGTCTTAAAGTCGTAGATCGGTTAGGATTGAAACGGGGTGAAATCGGCCCAAAGGGAACAGTTTTTCCCTCACAAGGACTAAAAATATCCATAATAATCCCTAATATTTTAGGGTATTTAAGCATGTTTTTCGAATATGTCAGTTTATATTTGCTTGATATTTGGTATGCGCATTACCCTTATAGCAAAAAAGTGCACCATAAAGTGATTCTTATTTGTAGGGGGTGAAATGCGGCAAAAATGGGATAAAAATGGTACATATTAAACGACAACAGCTAGAAACACGAAATTCGGTGTGTACATTCCTCTAATTGAGTAGATACATAATATAAAAGTATTTTTTCCAAATTCGTACTTTTAAGGGGTAAAATGGGAATAGAGGGATAAAAATGGTACCAACCAAACGGCCTAATAATGCAATTCGGTGTATACATTCCTCTGATTGCATAGACAAGTAAAATACACGGATTTTTCAAAATTCGTACTTTTTGGGGTTAATATGAAAAAAGGGGATAAAAATAGTACCAATCAAATGACCGCAGCTAGAGTCATGAAATCCGGAGTATACATTCCTCTGACTGCATGTACACGCAAAATAAAAAGTTTCTTTTTTCCAAATTCGTAACTTTTCTTATACGACAAAAATTGGTTGAATCATGAAGTTAAGTTATTTTGCACTACGTACGTCTGATAATGGATTTTCAAAATTCGTACTTTTGGAATTAAAATATAATGGAAATACAACCAACTACCAATATTTATGGTATTTAAGCTTTTTGAAAATATAAATAGAAGAGTATATATTTTTTGAATTGACGTATTGGTAGCCTTGCATTATAAGCGTGGTTTGAAATAATCAAAATATTATATTTATTTATAAAATTATTTTTTTAATATTTGTATTTGTTTTGACCTGTAATATTACTGGACTTCTACGAAAATCAACATCCTCTGTGGAATGCAATCAATGGTGGAGGGTATACAAAGTTCGGCCCGTTTTTATTGGTTTTTGTTTCACATCTTCACAGTCAAATGAATATATTCACCGAATTTCATGATTTCAACTTCAGCTGTTTGGTTGGATTCCGGGGGTTTTTGTGCAACATTTTTTTATATTTGCATGCCACACTACAACGGAGACTGCTGCATAATCTTTTTAGTCTGAAGGTCTTTGTTGGGGAAGCGGCGCTGGGTAGAGCTCATAAAATATTTAAATTACTTTGACACCATAAAAAAGAAAAGGACATATGCTTCCCTACACATACAAGCGGCGACGGCTCATGTGATGCATTGCACCACATATATACCAGTATGTTGCATAAGTCGAATATATGAGCATATGTACATTAAAGTGGGTCGAGGAAAAAATCTTCATTCCTTTTTTTGAAATAAAACCGCTGTTTCGGACACATTACGAAAGTCAAGTGATTTTTATACCCTCCATCATCGGTTGGTGTTTACTAAGATTGTCATTCTGTTTGTAACTCATTGTAATATCGACATGGGATCCTATAAAGTATATATATTCCTGATAGTCATAAAATTCTAGGACGATATTTGATAATTTCAATCCTTTTGTAGCTTGAGCGAGCACCATAAAGTGATCTATATTTTTAAGAGGTGAAATGTTGGAAAAAGGGATAAAAATGTTACAAATCAAACGACAGCAGTTACTACCCAGCAAAAACTTAGTAATGACACCTCATTATTTTTAGCATTACCTAGTAATGGCAACTCGTTACGCCCTGCATTATTTTGAAGTATGAAATAATTACTTCCTTGTAATGGTTTAACTAAGTAGTTATTGGACAGTTAATTGGGGTAAGTCAGAGAATTACAGTGGTGTGGTTTTCGCAGCTTAGTCATTCAGGCTTAAAAAATAGCACTAGATTCTGTATTCAGATTGTTAACAAGTCGATACAAAATGTATAGTTTAATAAAAATGTTGTTGTAATCACTTATTAAGCCCATCATTGATAATACATTATTTGGCTAGTTCTCAATAATGACTTATTATGTATCTTCCTGAGGCCACATATTTTACAACTCTTTTAGCAGTACTTATTTATTAACTTTTTGTAAGCGTGTGTGGAAGTACTTATTTTTTCTACAATCCCTTTATACAAATAATTAGAAACGGATCCGAAAATCAAGTAGTGAAGGTTTTTGGTTTTGCCTTATTCCCCACATTACTTGGTAATGAGAGTTTTTACTGGGTAACTGCGGTGTATACATCTCTCTAATCACATATATGCGCAAAAAAAGAAATTTTTCGAAATTCTTACTTTAAAATGGCTTCAGCTAGAATAACAAAATTAAGTTTGCCCATCTCTCCGACTATGTAGACGTGCAAAATAAAGGAAACTTTCAAAAAATTTACTTTTGTGGGGAAAACAAGGAGAAAGGGGATAAAAATGGTGCAATAGAAAATGCCGCTGAAAGTATAATAATGAAAATCGATGCATACTTCGCTCGGGCTGTATAGACTCGAAAAATACAGCGAATTTTAGATATTGGTACTTATAGGGTCAAAATTAGCAAAAAGGGATAAAATTGGTACCGACCAAATGGCTGCAGATAGAATCATAAAATTCGGTGCGTATATTCCTCTGACTGTGTAGACGTGGAAAATAAAGAATTTTTTTACTTTTAGGGGTAAACGGAGCGAAAAGGGATAAAAATGGTACCAATCAAATGGCTGTAGTTGGAATAATTAAAAAAAGCGATCTTTCTATATATAGTACTTCTATGGACAAAAGGGGATAAAATTGGTACCGACCAAATGGCTGAATCTGATTCAAGATCGCAGGCTGAATTGGATTAAAAACACTGAGGAAAGATATAAAAGAGGCCTAAATGCTCTCTACATGTGTAGAAACTCCGAAAGTTGTAGACTGGATCTACCGGTCGGTAGTCAGGCCCATTACTACCTACGGTTCTTTAGTCTAGGGGAGTGCCATGAGAAACGGGAAATTATTAGTAAAATTAACTAAGACACAGAGACTAGCTAGCCTGAGTATCACAGGAGTCCTCAAAAGCACCCCGCAGTCAGCATTGGATGTAATATTACACCAGCACAGATCAGATCATTTCACAGAGATGGCTGCTGCAAAAAGCGCTTTAAGGCTCAAGGAATCAGGCTACTGCAGGAGTAGACCATACGGTCATGCGATTGTTTTACAAAGGAATGTGGAGAACTTTTAGCCAGAACCAGTCTTTGATGAAGGTGCCGATTACATGGTACCGGTTCTGGACTTCTCAATAGCACCACAGATGATTATACCGAAAAGAGCAGATTGGGACAATGGCGAGCCCTTTACAGGCTTGGTTGTCTACACTGATGGCTCTAAGATGGATATAGACACAGGAGCGGGTTTCTTCATTGAATCACTACAAATACGTAAATCTTTCAGACTCAACGATAACTGTAGCGTTTATCAAGCTGAAATCCTTGCAATCAAAAAAGCAGCAGAATTTCTAGCGGAGATAGAAATTCCGACGGAAACAGATATAAACTTTTGTATAGATAGTCAGGCAGCCATTACATCAATCATGTCACATAGCGTCAAATCAAAGCTTTTACTGAGTTGCAAGCGCTCGCTGCATAACCTCAGAAGCCATGTGGCCCGTCTCTGCTGGGTTCCCGGACATAGCAATATCAATGGGAACGAAATAGCAGATGAACTGGCCAGAAATGGTTCATCCATGGAAATCTCGCAAGCCGAAAACTCAGTGAGACCACCGATCGGCGTTTTCTATAGGCTGATTGAGTCACGCAGATGGGCAATAATGAACTCAACATGGATTAATTTATCAACCTGTAGGATTGCTAGGGCCACCTGGCCAAAGGCAGACAATCAGAAAACAAGAACTTTATTAAAGTTAGGCAAAGTAGAGTTGCGTACGCTCATAGGAATCTACACAGGGCACTGTAACATTAGAATCAGGCTCAGCCGGTGGCACATAGGTATTGTGGACTACTGCCGACTGTGTGAGGACGAGGATGAGATTGAGACGATCGAGCACATTTTATGTATGTGCCCCTCTCTCTGTGTACGTAGGAAAAAATACCTAGGAGATTTTATAATTAGGAAGATCGATGAAAACGCAACCCGCACCATCCATGACCTGCTGAGATTCTCGAAAGGCCTGGACTGGATTGTGGGTAGTTTCTGATTTACACTGATGATAACAATGAATCTGGCACCTATCAGTAAGAATGGAAACCATAACGTACGCCAATGTCAAGCTACCCAGAGGTATCCTCGAATTACTCATAAGCCACAGCAACTAAAGGGTGTTTTTTATTGGGGTATAGAACTTTAAGTTGGCATCACTTTTTTAACTGGCGGCCATTTTGTCAGCTGTCAAGCGATTAATATTTAGTTTGGTTTGCCATTTCATCATGAACAGGTTGACAAAAAAACAACGCTTGCAAATCGTGCAAATTTATTTCGAAAGTAATTGTTCAGTTCGCGAAGTTCACCGTAAGCTCCGTCCATTTTATGGTCGACATAATCGTCCATCAGAGCAATTAAGTCGATGAGCGCATAATTTCGCGGAATGGACCTGTCAATTGGCCACCAAGATCGTGTGATTTGACACCATTGGATTATTTTCTTTGGGGATATGTGAAGTCGCTCGTCTACGCCAACAAACCAGAAACGGTAGGGGACTTAGAAGCCAACATTCGTGGCGTGGTTGAAAATTGGACCTGTAGAATTGGCTATATTCGAGCCAGCCGCGGCGGCCACATGCCCGAAATCATATTTAAACATTAATGGCATAAAATTATCCTTCCAATAAAGCCAAATTGATGGACATTAAAACGATTTTCTTGTGTTTTATTTCAATTCGAAGTTCTATACCTCAATAAAAAACACCCTATACAAGGAAGAAAGAGTATTACCTGCGAACTGCACAGTCAAATTAAACTCGACTTCCTAACTCCTTCCACTCACTTGACACCTCCTATTCCACCACAACCCATATTTCCGCCTTTCCTCTATCCCCTCAACTCCTGTCCATCCCTCTCATCTAATTCACATTTACGTATATACATTTCAGGTACAAGGATTAGTACAATGGATCCAATAGGGTCTCCGAGTGCACAGATTGCGAAAGCTTTCTGGTCCTTTAAACCAAACCAAACCAATGGCAGAACCACAAACTTCGTTTTGTACAATCCCTATGACTATATGGACGCGCAACATAGATGCATATTTGTACTTTTTGAGAAAGGGGATACAAATGGTACCAGACAAATGGCTGCAGCTACAATCGCGAAATTCGATTTATACATTTCTCCGACTGCGTAGAAACGCAAAACAAAAGGCAATTCATACTTTCAGGGCAAAAATGGGGTAAAAGGGGATAAAACTGGTACCAAACGGCCTCTAATTTGTCGGTAATACTGTGAAATGCAATTTTACGTCTTTTTTTAAATCGTAATGAAAATGAATTGCAGTTTTGAAAATGAGCCCACTTTATTGTGCAACAAAACACACTCATCCGTGTGCACCATGTTGGATCGGTTGTATGTTGGAACATACGGAGAAAAAACTTAAAGTTCAAGATGTTGGAAACAAAATAACAACAAAGCTCAAAACATCGGCCAAAGCAAACAAAGCAGCAACGAATATTTTTGTGGTTACCAACAAAGGCAAGAGTAGCTGTTGGCACAAGAAAAAAGGAAACACAACAAAGGACTCCTCCTTGCCTCAGTCATCACTCAATGGCGAATAAAATAAAATTGTAATACCTATGAACTCTAGTGACAATGGCGGCAATTTTTTTATGAGAATTGAGTTCAATTATGGCTCCGCTATAGCTACGGTCCCCTTAGAAATTTTATAACAAATTTAATAGAAATTTTTCGAGAAGAGAACGGCCTTCAGTTCAGCTTTCAGGAAGCTCATTTTCATCTCGGTGGCTATGTCAATAAGTAAAGATGCTGCATATGAAGCTACGCGTGACTTTTGAGAAGCCAATGCGAGTCACTACTTGGTGTGGATTTTGGGCTGTACTGAAAAGTTGGGCAGTCATATGAATGATATTGTGTTCCATTATTAAATGACAAAGTCCAATAAAACCAGAAATTTGAAAAAATAATCAGTACTTCTTTTATAACCGATTATAATTAAAAACTTTAAGTGGCCCACCATATATATGCGATATAATGTTATACAAGGGACCTACTGCTTGAATCCCACTCCGAGTGGCCAACAAATTGCCAACAAATGTCCTACAATGCCACTCATAAGGTAAGCATACATGGTTACTAAGAGAAGCAAAAGGTAAGGCTGGATATTAAAAATTTGCTGAACTCCTCCTTTAAGGCCACAAACCAAAACATCAAACACAGTAGACCAACTCCCCAGTTCATGCGGACCTCCAGTCACATTGCATTGCGAACATTGAACCACATTTCCTATAAACCCTCATAAATATGCAAGCGAAACAGCAACAAAACACAAACTAAAAACCCAAACAAAACCTCAAGAAAACTAGAAGATACATAGAGAGAGATAACGAAATAAGAATAAGATGAAAAACACCTCAGATTCCTTTTTTCTTAAATGGTTTCAGGTGCAACGTATAATATAAATAAAAACAAACAAACTTGAGTTTGCATCTCAAGTACGAGCGAGCGCAGAGCACCACAATCAAAATATTCCCAAAAAAATGGAAAAACAACAAAACAAAGTCGGCTTTAACCACAAACTGAAAATGAAGTTTTCCCAGGAATAGAGTGATCAAACCCGAAACCGAAAACCGGGCCAACCGGGTTTTTCATCTCGGACCAACCGTCGGGTTTTTAGAAATCGCGGTAAACCGGTTTTTTGAAGTCGGTCTCGACCGGTTTTTTATTGTGAGAAAAATTCATTTTTATACCCTCCACCTCCAGGATGGGGGTATACTAACGTTGTCATTCCGTTTGTAACACCTTGAAATATCGACCTGAGACCCTATAAAGTATATATATTCTTGATAGTCATAAAATTCTAAGACGATCTAGCCATGTCCGTCCCTCTGTTGAAAGCACGCTAGCATATAAACGAAAGGAGCTAGACCGTTCAAATTTTCCATAAATGCGTCTTATAGTCGTAGATCGTTTGGGATTGAAACGGGGCGAAATCGGTCCAAAATTTTTCCCTCACAAGGACTAAAAATACCCATAATAATCCCTAATATTTTAGCGTATTTAAACATATTTTTTCAATATATCAGCTTGTACTTACTTGATGTTGGGTATGCGCATTCCGCCGATAACAAAAACGTACACCATAAAGTGATTCTTATTTGTAGGGGGTGAAATGCGGCAAAAATGGGATAAAAATGGTACATATTAAACGACAACAGCTAGAAACACGAAATTCGAATTCCTCTAATAGAGCAGATACAAAATATAAAAATATTTTTTTTTTTTTCAAATTAGTACTCTTAAGGGGTAAAATGGGAATAGAGGGATAAAAATGGTACCATCCAAACGGCTGTCCATAGAATAATCAAATTCGGTGTATACATTGCTCTGATTGCATAGACACGTAAAATACACGGATTTTTTAAAATTCGTACTTTTTGGTGTTAAAATGAAAAAAGGGGATAAAAATAGTACCAATCAAATGACCGCAACTAGAGTCATGAAATTTGGAGTATATATTCCTCTGACTGTGTAGACACAGAAAATAATGGATTGGAAATTCGAACTTTTTGGGGTCAAAATGGAAAAACGGGATAAAAATAGTACCAACCAAATGACCGCAGCTAGAGTCATGAAATTCGGAGTATACATTCCTTTGACTACGTAGACATGGAAAATAAGAGGTTTTTTCCAATTTCGTACTTTCAAGAGATACAATGGTTACAGAGGGATAAAAATGGTACCAACAAAATGGCTACACCTAGAATAAATAATGAAATTCGGTGTATACATTCCTCCGATAGCGTAGACACGTAAAATAAACGGATTTTTCGATATTCGTACTTTTTGGGGTTAAAATGAAAAAGAGGGTTAAAAATAGTACCAATGAAATGACCGCAGCTAGAGTCATGAAATTCGGAGTATACATTCCTCTGACTGCGTAGACACGGAAAATACACGGATTTTTCGAAATTCGTACTTTTTGGCGTCAAAATGGAAAATTTGAATTCGAAATTCGTACTTTGAAGGAATACAAATAGTACAGAGGGATAAAAATAGTACTAACTAAACGACTACAGCTAGAATGATGAAATTCTAATTGGGTAGAAACGTCAAATAAAAAGATTTTAGATAGTCGTACTTTTTAGGGGGTAAAAATGGTAACAATCAAATGGCCGCAGCTGGAATCATGGAATTCGGTGTATACATTCCTCTGACTGCATAGACACGCAAAATAAAAAGTTTTTTTGCAAATTCGTACTTTTTCTTTTACGGCAAAAATTGGTTGAATCATGAAGTTAGGTTATTTTGCACTATGTACGTCTGATCATGTATTTTCAAAATTTGTACTTTAGGAATAAAAGTTTAATGGAAATACAACCAACTGTAGCACCCACTATCTACCAATATTTATGGTATTTAAGCTTTTTGAAAATATAAATGGAAGAATAATTATTTTTTGAATTGACGTATTGGTAGTCTTGCCTTATAAGCGTGGTTTGAAATAATTACACATATTATATTTATTTTTAATTTTTTTTAATATTTGTCTTTTTTTTTGATTTGGCTATATAAAAAAATTATATTTCATCCTCTGTGGAATGCAATCAATGGTGGAGGGTATATAAAGTTCGGCCCGGCCGAACTTAACGCCGTTTTTACTTGTTTTAATTGCGAATTTTGCTATAATACGCAACTTTTAATATTAAATGTTGCCTCACGGACACTTTTGAACCATCTATCTGTCTAGATGGACCTATAGCTAAATTTGTAGTAAAATTGTCTTAGGACTTTAGTCAAATTTTAGCTCAGTGCAAGGCTGAAAACAAGAATTTGATCATATAAGATTCCTAATGTGTGTGTTCTCTATTTAGTCTATATAGATACCTGCCCCGATGTCCACATCCATTTTAGAACCGTCTGTAAATACTGATATGAGGATTCTATCCAGACATTTGTTTATGACATCTCAAATGGGGGTGTCGAAACATTTATTTTGTTAAAATGGAAGTGAAAGTCAACAGCAGCCTTTTAGACTTCGATTTAATTACTTACACCTTAATTAAAACTCTTAACGAAAATACGCCCTAGATATTGGCTAGGAACGTCCAACAATGGAACTTTTATTGCTTTAAGAAAAATCCGAAATAAACTGGTCCGGTTTTTTCTAAAATTGAAAACCGGCCAACCGGTTTTTTTAAAACCATGGTTTTCGAAAAACCCAAAAACCCGACATTTTGATCACTCTACCCAGGAAACAAACGAAAGTCGAAGGAAATTCCCAACCAAAAACAAGAAAACAAAACATCGAACAACAATAAGCTGATTAAGTTGCTCTCAGCATCTTCTCAATGAGGTGGGGTGTTTGTAGAGGGTGGGGGGAGTCGGTCGACGATAAAGAAATTCTTGAGAAGACTTATGGTAAGTTAACATCTATCAAATGCACTACTCTATAGCATAACCCAGCAAGATCTGCAAGGGAATAAATGAGAAGAAGGAAACTGATACTGATATCGCCCAAATTTCAAGTATATCAAACATTTATAAAAGCAGTGCCGAATGTCAAATGTCACAGCATTCCGATCACCTGTATATAGGAACTTTAATTTAAAGTAGTTTAGTGTGATTTGTGTGGTATGTACTGGAAGGGGCGTGGCAAATGTATAAATATTTTGTGCATTTAAAGTGATTGTAAAAACTTTATCAAGTACCAAAATATAGCTGATTCAGAATATTCATGTGGAAGTTACATTGGATTTAATTAAAAAAATGGAAATATGGCAATGTCTTGGCAATTTCGCCCATCTTCGAACCAAAACTTAGTTCGGAACAAATATGACCATGTGCAAAGTTTGAATTGATTCCTTAACTCCTTTCGAGAGTTATCGTGTACACCAGCCACAACTAAAAGAGTAATGAAACGGATTTGGTCCAAACATACCCAGCAAAAACTTGGTAATGACACCTCATTGTTTTTAGCATTACCTAGTAATGACAGCTCGTTACGCCCTGCATTATTTTGAAGTATGAAATAATTACTTCCTTATAATGGTCTATATAAGTACATATTGGTAATTTAAATTTCATAGAACTTCAGTTTTTAAAAATTAATTTTCTACATTTTTGTGGTGAGTCAGAGAATAGCAGTGCTGTTGTTATCGCAGCTTAGTTATTCAGAAAAACAGCCCTAAATTCTGTATTCAGATTGTTAACAAGTCGGTACAAAATATATAATTTAATAAAAATGTTTTTTTTTTCGTCACTCATTAAGCCTATTATTGATAATAATGACTTATTTTGTATCTTCCTGAGGCCACTTATTTTACAACTCGTTTAGAAGTACTTATTTATTAACTTTTCGTAAGCGTGCGTGGAAGTACTTATATTTCAACTTTTTGTAAGCGTGCGTGGAAGTACTTATTTTTTTACAATTCCTTTATAAAAATAATTAGAAACGGATCCGAAAAATAAGTAGTGAAGGTTTTTGGTTTTGCCATATTCCCCACATTACTTGGTAATGAGAGTTTTAGCTGGGTACTCTTAGGGTCTTTTGTCACTCCTGATGGAGAGAATTTCTTTCGTAAGAAGAACAATGTTGATAGAAATGCTCAAAGCATGTAAAGTTTCGTAAAGTAATATTTTTTCGTTCAAAAATTACAAAATGAACTCCACAAAAAATAGGTTTTGAACCACTACGCATCGAGCGATCGGACTCGGATGACTGTAGGGCAGAGAAGGCCCCGATTTTGGAGTTTTCATTTGGGTTTTATTATCCCCGTGTGGATGTGTGAGATTTTATATCTGATTCAAAATATGTTTGCCTAATACCTTTCAAAATCTTTGCAGGGTTATTTCCTTGCCCCGTTCATATTGCTGATGATTTTGAAGCCTCTGCCATAAACTTCGCGGGGTTATTTCCTCGTCCCGTTCCTATTGCTGATGATTTTTTAGTCTTCCACACAATACACAATCGAGCTACTTCACATCAAGTTCATCTTAAGATAGAAAACAACGCATTGTATGCATAATAAGCAGGAGTAATCTCCAAGCATTGAAAATTTCCGGCGGTTAAGCAGCGCAAAGGATGTGTTGCCGAATCTTCTCAGAGAGGAACTCGAAATGATTCAAGATAAACACTTGTTTACCGATGTATTCGACTTGAGCAGCACCTAGGTAGGTACTGGGTAAACCGGGTAAAGAAGTAAGCCAAGAAAGAACACTGTGTTTGAGTGGTGGCAAAAGCAATACTCTTAACATTGAATATTAGATTGCAACAAATTGTGTCTTATGCAGCGCAGCGCATCGCTCGTTTTTTTAACACTTCCCCCGTGAAGTACTCACGACACACACACACACATTACGTGAAGTGAAGAGTTCATTTTAAGATTCGTGGTAATCGTTATTGCAAAAAGCCACCAACATCTTGTAAGTCATCTTCAATACTAAGTAGCTTATCTAACAGCGTAGCTGAATCCTGAAAGTCTCCGGGGTGTGTTGAACATATTGTGGAAAAGTGAAATGACTTACGCTAAATAGAGATGTTATTATTACAAAAGAGGGTGCTTAGTTTACCTTTTGGTAAGCATATGGAATAAATGATAACCTGTTCATTCCATATGCTATGAGGTACCATCGCATATTATGCTGGTGAAGGATTTTAAATGGCCAAAGAATAATCCGACAAAATTTCAAAAAGATACACGGGACGATTGGAGAGAACCAAAGAAAACACTTTTATCACTTCCCTAGTCCTCACGATTTACACAACACACCTGAAGTGTCTATACTTTTGACTTCATTTTTGTGATTCGTGATAATCCTTATTGCAAAAAGTCACCAACATGTTGTAAGTCATCTTCAATTCTAAGCAGCTTGTCTGACAGTGCAAGCGAAACTAAGAATACTACTGGAAGAAATTGCCAGCTGGTCATTCCATATGCTATGAAGTAATACCGCATATTAAACTGGTAAAAGATTTTAAGTGGACAAATAAGTGATTTTTAATAAAATGGTAAAGATAAAACTCCACATCCTGCGATCTAATAACATGAAGGGTACTCAATGACGGGTGGGAGGGGTTGCAGCCATTATTAAGAAGGTTTAGAACAGACATTTTGGCAGAAATTCAAAAAAATTAATTTGGAAATTGTTAAATGTTTATATATTTTCTTAATGGCAACACTCCAAGCTATCAAGAAAATGTATTGGAAAAAACTAGGTGGCAACACCGCAAGCCTGAGAGGCATTTAAAGTCTGCCGTTGAAAAAAGTATGATAAATTCGGGTTTAAGACAGTTATACAAAATACTTAAAATTAAGGCGTAAAAAGAAAATAATAAAGTGACTATATTATTGGAATTGAAGGCCGGCGTAAGTAGTTGAAAAAAATATAAAAAAATATAAAATATATAACAGTTTACTATTACTGTAGTCTTTTCAGTTTTCCTAAGTGTTGTAATTTTGTGATTTGTAGTGAGCATTACCTATAAATGTCGTGGACCAAAAGTTATATTTAGGACTCAACTTGTCTCAAAGTGTAAATGTGAAAGTGTTCGTCTGAGTGTATAGTTTATGGTGGAATTAATATCTCGCCAGCATTTTTCGGCAAACTCCTGCAAATTCCATTTTATTTTAGCACAATTTTCGATAGCCATAGTACACATATTTGATCATATCTCTGAATCAGATTTGTGTATGAGACCCATCAACATCTCATTTTAAAGCTATTGCAAGTACCTTTAAAATGGTATATAAAGTCATTAACTTTTCTGCACATATGTAGACATTTTATATTATTTCCTGAAATAATTATTTAAATTGCAGTGTCAAGTAGAATATATGTATGCTATATTTTGTTTTTGTAATAATGTTCAGAAAAACATTTTTCGTCAAAGCGAAATAACTTTCATTCTTTTAAGCTTTCATAAAATGTTGTTTTTGGTCACCTTGTACTAATACAGGGTGATCATTATGTTGGTTATATATTGAATTTATATGGGAGGTGGTAGTTGACGTGGTCCGCTAGGCCCAATTTTATTTTTTGCGTATGATATGTCTAGCAAATGTGCAAAATTACAAGACTGTATCTTTATTTTTCGACTTTATGCAATAAAAAATGGATTTGGCACCTGTGTGCAATGGATAATTTAAGTTACGATACTCTTTGTAGACACAAAAATATTTTTTTATAAAAAAATATTTTTTGGTTAAATCACGCGAAAAGTCACATTTCAAATTATATATATTATTTTAGTTTGTAACACCGTGCAACAATTTTAGATTTTTTTCAATGAGACCATATACACATGAAACTATACATCGTATGTAGAAAGCCATTGGTGAATATTTCCTTTTTACAGGACTTTTAATTTCAAGTTTTAATAATTTATTTTTGAACTTTTGCGAGTCATTCAAAGGCGATATGGGTATCAAATGAAAGATAAGAATTTCTGCTAGAAATACTAAAATTTCTTGCATGTATCTGTATTAGATTAGCATTACCAAGTAAAAATGGTGTTAAGTTCGGCGGGGCCGAACTTTATATACCCTCCACCATGGATGATTGCATTCCACAGAGGATGTCGATTTTCGTAGAAGTGCAGGAAAACATAATTTTTTTAATATAGCCAAACCAAAACACATACAAATAGTGAAAAAGTAATTTTATAAATAAATATAATATTTTAATTATTTCAAATCACGCTTATAAGGCAGGGCAACCAAAACGTCAATTCAAAAAATAAATGTTCTTATATTTATATTTTCAACAAGCTTAAATACCATAAATATGGATGTATAGTGGGTGCTGCAGTTGGTTGTATTTCCATTATATTTTAATTCCAAAAGTACTAATTTTTAAAATCCATTATCAGAGGTACATAGTGCAAAATAACCTAACTTCATGATTCAACCAATTTTTGCCGTAAAAGAAAAAGTACGAATTTGAAAAACAAGTTTTTATTTTGCGTGTCTATGCAGTCAGAGGAATGTATACACCGAATTCCATGATTCCAGCTGCTCCCATTTGGTTGGTACCATTTTTACCCCTTGACGTTTCTACGCAATTAGAATTTCATCATTCTAGCTGTAGTCGTTTAGTTGGTACTATTTTTATCCCTTTGTACCATTGTATCCCGAATTGTATTACGAATTTCGAAAAATCCGTTTATTTTCCGTGTCTACGCAGTCAGAGGAATGTATACTCCGAATTTCATGACTCTAGCTGCGGTCATTTCATTGGCACTTTTTTATCCCCTTTTTTCATTTTAACCCCAAAAAGTACGAATTTCGAAAAATCTGTTTATTTTAAGTGTCTACGCAATCAGAGGAATGTATACACCGAATTTCATTATTCTAAGTGTTGCCGTTTGGTTGGTACCATTTTTATCCCTCCGTACCCATTGTATCCCTTGAAAGTACGAATTTGGAAAAAACCTTTTATTTTTCGTGTCTACGTAGTCAAAGGAATGTATACTCCGAATTTCATGACTCTAGCTGCGGTCATTTGGTTGGTACAATTTTTATGCCCATTTTCTATTTTGACCCCAAACAGTTTGAATTTCGAAAAATCAGTTTATTTTCCGTGTCTACACAGTCAGAGGAATGTATACTCCGAATTTCATGACTCTAGCCGCGGTCATTTGATTGGTACTATTTTTATCCCCTTTTTCCATTTTAACCTCAAAAAGTACGAATTTTGAAAAATCCGTGTGTTTTACTCATTATTCTAGGTACAGCCGTTTGGTTGGTACCATTTTTATCCCTCTATCCCCATTTACCCCTTAAAAGTACGAATTTGGAAAAAATACTTTTATATTATGTATCTACTCAATTAGAGGAATTTACACACCGGAATGAGCATACCAAATATCAAGCAAATATAAACAGACATATTCAAAAAAACATGCTTAAATACGCTAAAATATTAGTGATTATTATGGGTATTTTTAGTCCTTGTGAGGGAAAAATTTTTCCCTTTGGGCCGATTTCGCCCCGTTTCAATCCCAACCGATTTACGACTATAAGACGCATTTATGGAAAATTTTAACGTTCTAGCTCCTTTCGTTTAAATGCTAGCGTGCTTTCAACGGACGGACGGACATGGCTAGATCGTCTTAAAATTTTATGACGATCAAGAATATATATACTTTATAGGGTCTCAGGTTGATATTTCAAGGTGTTATAAACGGAATGACAAAGTTAGTATACCCCCATCCTGGAGGTGGAGGGTATAACAATTATTTCAAAATTTTCCTTAATTAATTTCCCTCTTAAAAATTTAAATTTTAATTATTTCTATTTTAAAGGGGGAATTTGAAATTGAAATGCTGAACTTATTCAGACAAGAGCATGAAATTTTAAATATTCTTAACAAATATTCGTCTCTTTCATTTGATATCAATGTCACCTTTTTATGGCTTGGAAAAATACGAACATAAATTATTAAAACATATATATCCTTTGGAAATAAAATATGGTGTAAAAATGAAAATGGATCAGCAAATGGAAAACTGAGTACCCAGTTCTCCTAAAAACGACGTATAGTATACAACGTGTATATGGTCTTCATGTTCAGCTCCGAAAAGTAATGTCGCACGGTGTAGTAGCTGGTATATTAACGAAGAAAACAAGGCATGTTTAAAGAAAATCTATGAATAAATGTAGAAGTTATAATCCATATGTTTAAGTAAGACTATTTTAAAAAATCGTGTTCATTTTTTCAAATTTTCTTCAACTTGGCATTGTTTTCTTCGTTGAAATGCCAGCTATTACAAACTTAAATAATTAAATTATTAAAATATTATGTTATCTAATTTGTAAAGGGATTTTCGCGCTATTTAAACAAAATTGCGTTATTTAAAATTAAAAATTATGATTTAAAAATTCGTTTGCGCCTGCAAATTCATAGATTTTTTAACTTTATAAATATTCTTTTTTTCGTTAGAATGTTAGCTATTAAAAAATAAATAAATTATTTCCTTACGACTTTTTACTATTTTTCATAATTATTTTCGTGGCGCCTAAATATTTTTTTTTAAAAGTTAATTTTTCCCAATTTGTTAAAGACTGTTCCTGTTATTGAGATATATAGGTTTTTCAGGTGTATATTTTTTGATTGTCCGATATCTCGAAAACTAGAATACGTGAATCGGGTATTCCAAAGGCAATTATTTAGACCTTCGTAAGTGAATATTTTCCAAATAAGGGTTGGTCCAAATTCCGTTTGAAATCGGAGATATATAGGTTTTTCAGATATCGGGTATATATAGTGAATTTTGATTGTCCGATATCTCGAAAACTAGAATACATGAATCGGGTATTCCAAAGGCAATTATTTAGCCCTTCGTAAGTAGAATATTTTCCAAAAAGGGTAGGTCCAAATTCAGTTTGATATCGGAGATATATAGCTTTTCAGATATCGGGTATGTATAGTCAATTTTGATTGTCCGATATCTTGAAAATTGGAATACATGAATCGGGCATTATTTATTTATTAGACATTGGCTTTGGAACTTTGTATGGGAGCCCCATTAACGAGTAGGGTAAGTTGGTTCGGAAAAAATGTTGGGGAGGATAAATTAGTGTATGTCGGTCTTACATTTAACCCAGCTAGAGGCGACTACAGGACAGTTTTGAGCCTTACTGTCATAATTATAAAAAATCGTATGGGGACCACCCACAGGGTTCACGATAGGAGGTAAGTATGTTCAGAGAAAATGTGGGGGTTAAAAAAATATTGGGGGTCGGTCATACATTTAACTCCAAAAAATAAGTTTTTGATAATTTTTTAGGGTGGGGGCCTAACGAGTGGTGATAGGGGGTATGTGTGTTCGAAAAAAATGTTGGGGACAGAAAATTAATTGGGGTCGGTCTTACATTTAACTCCTCTGGGTATGACTCCGAGCCAGTTTTGGAGCTGTTTTGTGTATTTTTAGCCCTTTTCCCTCACCTTTGACCCCGATGAGGACCCTCGTACACTCACACTTTTTTTTTACACTTTTTTGGCTTATTCATTTTTTTTCGAACCTCACAAAATAGGGGGTTCCAGCATATCCAAATCGAACTCCTAACATTCCCATACTACACTATCCCATCCCTCCACTTTTCTATAGGGCAAATAAAGTAGCAAAAATAAAAAAAATTGGGCACTAGTGTGGATCGAAAATAAAGTTTTTCATGACACTTATGGAGCGTCTTACTGACACGATTAAATTTTAATAAAATTCATTTTACAAAATCGATGGTATATTTTTATTAATAAATAAATAAGAAAAAAATATTTTTTTTAAGATTTGACAATTTTTTATAAATTTAGAAGAAATTTGCGTGAAATTAGAAAACATATAAATATTTGTATCTCATACCACAAAAATTTAAAAATTGTTTTAAAATTACTTATGACCAACATACATTATTTTCGATCCACCCTACATATTATTATTTATTTATTTATTTTATTTATCTACAATTATTTATTTTTTTTTTTTTTTGAAAGTAGGATAATGCAGATTTATGCATCTTATCGAAGAGTACATAATTGGAAAATTTCATCAAAATCCGAGAGAAGAGATAAAAAATCACTTCGCATGAAATTACTCAATAGTCTTTTCATACTAAGATAATATGGGGGAGGGGGGGATTTCCGTTCAACAAAACTCTTTAATAAACGAACTATTTTCAATACAATACATTCTTTACGAAGCAGAAATACTAGCTCGAATAAAATACAAGCGAAACAAATTAGCTTGGTTTTCAAAAAAATAAATTGTATCCAGGCAGGCCAGGCCGCCCACCTCTAGATGGGAAAATTTTCTATTCTGATAAACTTTTTTGCCGCTCAGTGCTTAAGAAACAATCGACAGGTCTATACTACACCATCATTCTATAGATCCAGCAGGGATAACATAGCATTTTCAATTTGCAGACTCCGAACTTTTTCATCTGCATGTCCAATCAAAGCCTGCGAGAGGGATTATTGAGATTACTGTTGCCATTGTTGCAACAGATATGTTGTTTGAAATTAATTTCTTAGGTAAATTTTCGCAAAGACTTAGACAGACTTAGCAATAAATCCTGGGCTCTCGTGTGATACCACCACTACCAGTAGACCTTGTCGCCTTTTCTCTCCGAATATGTCATAATAAATATTTATTGGATATCAATGAGTTTTAGGGCGAAAAACTCGACGTAGCACCCTCCCCCAGACAAAAAAGCGGGGCAAAAATATAAATAAATCTTTAGCCAAACAAAGACTAAAAAGGTAACCTTAGATTAAAAACCAACAAATACAAACGCCCGTCGTTGTCGATATATCGAACCCTCCCCACACCACCACCCCCCACCAACCGGAAACCATCCATTTGTTGATTGTAGGACAGCGGGCGGAAAAAGAAGGAAATCTATTTGTTTTTTTGGTCCGACCATCCCCACAATACAACACAAGTGCGATGAATCCTAGTAGTTGATGCATTGGGAATACGGTTGGCTACACGTTCACCGAGAGCGTTGGTGAATCGTATCGTGAATGTCATAAATCTTGCAATTGTCAGCGTATCTAATACAAGCATAACTTTGAACCTTTTTTTGCAGGGAAAAGAGCTCCACCAACTCCGCATAACAATCTATTTTGTATCCTCTGCTTCGGTATTCTGTATTTAAATATTTAAGAGAGCGAAAAACGAAAGACCGAATTAAAGAAAAGTAAATACGGGCATTATTGCTTTGGCGGAGAAGACAAAAACTGGGGTCTTGTCAGCCTTAAGGTATGCAATAAATTATAATCAAATGGAGAAAGACAAGGCTGAGGGTAAAATCGAAAGACAAAGTGTGACTCACGCCATTCATTGATTTTTCGTTTGTTTGTTTTCCATCCCCCATTCTGTGTGTGGGCATCCCCTGCGTGGGCGGGAGTGAAGGATTGGGGATGCCGGAAATGATTTGCAATGAATGTTAATTGCTCTTAGATGTTGCAGTAATTTCTTAACAATGACAGGTTAGTTTCGGCCACTGTTTGCTTTAGGGATTTTTCCCCAACACCTGCGAAGAAGGGGGAGTAAAGCCAAGGGTTTTATTGGTACCATACATCCCTTCATATGTCTATATTAAATTTGGTTGGTCTTGAACAAAAACTATAAGAATGTATTTGTGGGACGTTATAATTAAAGCTGGCATTTTATTTGAAATGCAGGTTTATGGAATAGTTCGGCTTTCGGAGATTTAAATGACTTTAATTACATTTTTGCCATAAAATATATTTAAACACGGGCAGAAAAAAAACGAATTAATAAAATTATAAAAATTAAATAAATAAATACATAATATAAAAGAAATTTTCCAAATTCGTACTTTTAAATGGTAAAATGGGAATAGAGGGATAAAAATGGTACCAACCAAACAGCTGTACCTACAATAATGAAATTCGGTGTATACATTCCTCTGATTTGCATAGACAAGTAAAATACACGGATTTTTCGAAATTCGTACTTTTTGGGGTCAAAATAGAAAAAGGGGATAAAAATAGTACCAACCAAATGACCGCAGCTAGAGTCATGAAATTCGGAGTATACATTCCTCTGACTGCGTAGACACGGAAAATAGACGAATTTTTCGAAATTCGTACTTTTTGGGGTCAAAATAGAAAAAGGGGATAAAAATAGTACTGATCAAACGACCGCAGCTAGAGTCATGAAATTCGGAGTATACATTCCTCTGACTGCGTAGCCACGCAAAATAAAAAGTTTTTTTTTCCAAATTCGTACTTTTTCTTTTACGGCAAAAATTGGTTGAATCATGAAGTTAGGTTAGTTTGCACTATGTACGTCTGATAATGGATTTTCAAAACTTGTACTTTTGGAATTAAAATAGAATGGAAATACAACCAACTGTACCACCCACTATCTACCAATATTTATGATATTTAAGCTTTTTGAAAATATAAATATAAGAATATTTTTTTTTTGATTTGAAATAAATAATGTTTTGAAATAATTAAAATATTATATCTATTTATAAAATTATTTTTTCAATATTTGTATTTGTTTTGGTTTGGCTATATTAAAAAAATTTATATTTTATTTTAAAAAATACAAACGAAAAAACTAAAACAAATATTGCTGTACTATTACTGCACTTCTAGGAAAACCGACAACCTCTGTGGAATGCAATCCATGGAGGAGGGTATATAAAGTTCAGCCCGGCCGAACTTAACGCCGTTTTTACTTGTTTTTCAATATGTCTGCTTGTACCTACTGGATAGTGGGTTTGCGCATTCCCTCGACAACAAAAACGAGCACCACAAAGTGATCTTTATTCGTAGGGGGTAAAATGGGGAGAAAAAGGGATAGAAATGGTAGCTACCTGAACGACAACAGCTAGAAACACGAAATTCGGTTTGTACATTCCTCTAATTGAGTAGATATACAATATAAAAGTATTTTTTCCAAATTCGTAATTTCAAGGGGTAAAATGGGAATAGAGGGATAAAAATGGTACCAATCAAACGGCTGCACCTACGATAATAAAATTCGATTCGGATAAATTTCTTTGATTCCGTAGACACGTAAAACAAATGGATTTTTCATAATTCGTACTATTGGGGTTAAAATGGAAAAAGGGGAAAAAATAGTACCGACCAAATGACCGCAGATAGAGTCATGAACTTCGGAGTATAAATTCCTCTGATTGCGTAGACACAAAAAATAAAATGTTTTATTTTTTTCAAATTCATACTGTCAAGGGATATAATGGGTGCAGAGGGATAAAAATAGTACCAAGTAATTAGTACCAGGAATTAAAATAGAATGGAAATAAACGGTGATTTTTTAAAAGCTATAGGAAACTTTTTCAAAAAACACATAAAATTCTTTCTGAATTTGTTGCAATAACTTGAAGTTGCGAGAAATCTTTTGCTGAGTTTGTTCAAACCCCCCAACCACGACACACAACAACGTCAACCAACATACTTACCAACCAGTACTTATATATTAACTTTTTGTAAGCGTGTGTGGAAGTACTTATTTCTCAACTTTTTGTAAGCGTGTGTGGAAGTACTTATTTTTTTACCATCCCTTTATAAAAATAATTAGAAACGGATCCGAAAAATAAGTAGTGAAGTTTTCTGGTTTTGCCTTATTCCCCACATTACTTGGCAATGTGAGTTTTTGCTAGGTGGTACAGACATTTAGGCTGTATATGGAATTAAGAAATTGCAAATGGGAAAAATCGGGCTTGGTGGAAATGGTTTCTACCTAATAAAGGGTGATTTTTTAAAAGCTATAGGAAAGTTTTCCAAAAAAAAAACACATAAAATTCAGAAAAATGCATGAAATCTTTATTTGAATCGATAGTACGGTCCATATAATTTAATGTTTGAAGATTATTTCATGCAAATGTTGACCTTGACTGCGTCTCAAATGGTCCATCCGCTTAGTCCAATTTTGGCATTTCCACGTTTTTGAGTAAAAGAGGCCGGCGACGAATCGATAATTGATGGTCATCATTAACACTGGCGGATACAGCTGCAATATTTTCTTTAGTTCGCACTCTACGTAAGCGTGTTGGTGGTTTAATGCCCAACAATGTAAATTTGGTGCGAAATTTCGTCACAATAGCCCAAATAGCCGCTTCAGTGGGTCGATTTAACTGGAACCGCGCGATGAACTTCTTAACAGAGCACGCATTTTGATAATAAAATTCAATAATTTGCAAGCGTTGTTCGTTTGTAAGACGATTCATGGTTAAATTATAGACCAAACTAAAGATGTTTGACAGTGAAACAAAACACGAACCGTGCGTCAGCTGTTTAAACCAGTGTTGCCAAAATGATAATAGCTAAAAAATCACCCTTTACAACCGACTGTAGCACCCACTATTTAAGCCTTTTTGAATATATAAATATAAGAATATTTATTTTTTGAATTGACTTGAAGTATTATTTCGATATATATGGTGTAAACGTATTGGTAGTCTTGCCTTATAAGCGTGGTATGAAATAATAAATATATATATATATATATATATATATTATATTTATTTATATATTTTTTTCAATACTTGTATTTGTTGTGGTTTGGCTATTTAAAAAAATATATATATTATCCTGTAATATTACTGCACTTCTACGAAAATCGACAGTCTTTTTTACTTGTTTTTCTTGTAGGCATTGTCGAGTAGAACAAGAATCTGTATTTGAAATTTGCCAGACACCCGTAACTCAAGATTTAGCGTACCTTTGCACCGGTGGTGAAAATAGGCTATTTAATTTTTTGATATTTTTTTGGGCGTGGCACCTCCCACACAAATTAGGGATTTATTCGTTTTTTATAAATTAGCATATTCGGAATCTTGAATTTTTGTGAAAGTTCACTAGTTATTACTCTGCACAGTTGTGCCAAAAAGGGGCGGTATTGGAAAAGTGGGCGTGGCACCGCCCATAAGATGTTAAAACCTATTATTGAATATTGTCAGTTCTATGACAACTAGAGTGCTGAAATTTTTTGTAAGTGCATCTAGCATCAATATGCATAGTTGTGCCAAATAGGGGCGGTATTGGAAAAGTGGGCGTGGCACCTCCCATAAGATGTTAAAACCTATTATTGAATATTATCAGTTCTATGACACATAGAGTGCTGAAATTTTGTGTAAGTGCATCTAGCATTAATCTGCGTATCTGTGCCAAATGTGGACGGTAATAGAAATGTGGGCGTGGCACTTCCCATACGAAGTTATAACCTATTATTAAATACTGTCAGTTCTATGACACCTTGAGTGCTGAAATTTTGTGTAAGTGCATCTAGCACCAATGTGTATAGCTGTGCAAAAAAGGGGCGCTATTGGAAAAGTGATCGTGGCACCTCTAATACGAAGTTAAAACCCATTTTCGAATATATTCAGTTATATGACAGCTACAATACTTAACTTTTGTGTGAGTGCATCTAGCATAAATCTGCGTAGTTGTGCCAAAAATGGGCGGTATTGGGAAAGTGGGCGAAGTTAAAATATATTATCGAATATGGTCAGTTCTATGATACCTAGAGTGCTGAAATTTTGTGTGAGTTGATCCACTGTAAATAGTTGTGCAAAGATGGGCGTGACATTCCCATATAAAATTAAAACCGGATTTCGACACCGAGATGGGCGGAAAGTGGCCGTGGCCCTTCCCATAAGAAGTCAAAAATTTTTTTGAGTATATTCGACACCGACATTCCTATATTTTTGTGTGAGTTAATTTAGTTGTAACCAGCTTAGACAATATACAAATGGGCGGGATTTGAAAGATGGGACATTTTTGATTTGAATTTTGTAAAATTACACGTTTTCCGTGGAGTTTCTTAGCACAATAGTAAAGAAAGGTTACAAAAAGAGAAATATTCATTCATCAACAGCCGCCTTAAGTCAAGAAAGCGGAAATTATCGGTTCAAAGTTTGCACTTGGTAATATTTTTCCAAAACTTAGTTTAAGTTCGAAGATGGGCGAAATTGTCTCGCCCCTTTCGGTACCTCCCACACAAATAGTTCATATTCCAATGTTAAATTAAAACCCATATAATTTACACACGGATATTCAGAACCAGATATATTGTGGTATTTGAAAAATTTTTTGTAATCACTTTAAGTGTGCAAACTATGGCGGGTTTTGCCACGCCCCTTCCAGTACCTCCCACACAAATCACTCAAAACTACTTCAAATTAAAGATGTTATAACTTCTATACTGATGATCGGCATACTGTGCTATTATATATTTAGCAATGCTTTTATAGTGGTTACATTCATGTGGAATATGGGCTATATTGCCACACCCCTTCTGGTACCTCCCACACAAAGTGGAATAAACTTTGGTTACAATAAAACCGACACAACATCCATCAAAATCATTTGAAATTTGATACTTGAAAATTTTTTTATAATCACTTTAAATATAAAAAATATTTACGCTTTAGCCACGCCCCTTACCCGTACCTCCCACACAATTGTCTCTATTCTGGGTAATATTAAATCCTTCCTAACTTCTATACTGGTGCATGGGATCCACAATGTCTTGACCAATGACATGTTTTTACAATTGTTTTATAAATGTGGAACATTTAAATTTAATTCCTTTTAACTTCCGTATACATGTTCTCTAAGAGTGATGGTATATAAGTCGGTTTAGCCTACTGAAGCTTACATACTTGTTGAGTTGAGCTATGTGAAAAGTCGCTGCGAAGCCACCTGAGGAAACCTTTCACGGAGTGGAAATTATGATAGTGGTAGTGTGCAGCCAAGTAATAAATGTCACCATGCCATTTGAAAATAAATTTGCATTCTATAAAATAGAGATTCCCAGTTCAAATCAAATTATTTTAAATAATTTGTGCCAAATTTATTCTCTTCTATAATTTGGCACAAATGAGCTAAAAATTCTTTAAAATGAAAGTTAGTTTAGCATTAACAACAACTTCAAGCTTTGTCTCTTAAAAAGCAAGATATGAATAAACTAGAAAAACTAAGAGATAAACTTGATATAGTTGTTAATGCTGAACTAATATATGTAGAAGCATGATTTTTGAAGTATTTTTAACAGATATTCTCCTCTTTAATTATACCCTCCACCTCCAGGATGGGGGTATACTAACTTTGTCATTCCGTTTGTAACACCTTGAAATATCCTGAGACCCCATAAAGTATATATATTCTTGATCGTCATAAAATTCTAAGACGATCTAGACATTTCCGTCCGTCCGTCTGTTGAAAGCACGCTAGCATCTAAACGAAAGGAGCTCGAACGTTCAAATTTTCCATAAATGCGTCCTATAGTCGTAGATCGGTTGGGATTGAAACGGGGCGAAATAGGCCCAAAAGAAAAAATTTTCCCCTCACAAGGACTAAAAATACCCATAATAATCCATAATATTTAAGCGTATTTAAGCATGTTTTTTGCATATGACTGTTCATATTTGCTTGATATTTGGTATGCGCATTCCCCTTATAGCAAAAACGTGCACCATAAAGTGATTCTTATTTGTAGGGGGTGAAATGGGGCAAAAAAAGGGATAAAAATGGTACTTATTAAACGGCAATAGCTAGAAACACGAAATTCGGTGTGTGCATTCCTCTAATTGAGTAGATAAATAATATAAAAGTATTTTTTCCAAATTCGTATTTTCAAGGGGTAAAATGGGAATAGAGGGATAAAAATGGTACGAACCAAACGGCTGTACCTAGAATAATGAAATTCGGTGTATACATGCCTCTGATTGCATAGACAAGTAAAATACACGGATTTTTCAAAATTCGTACTTTTTGGGGTTAAAATGAAAAAGGGGATAAAAATAGTACCAATCTAATGACCGCAGCTAGAGTCATGAAATTCGGAGTATACATTCCTCTGAGTGTGTAGACACGGAAAATAAACTGATTTTTCGAAATTCGTACTTTTTGGGGTTAAAATGAAAAAGGGGATAAAAATAGTACCAATCAAATGACCGCAGCTAGAGTCATGAAATTCGGAGTATACATTCCTTTGGCTACGTAGATATGGAAAATAAATTTTTTTTCCAAAATCGTACTTTCAAGGGATACAATGGGTACAGAGGGATAAAAATGGTATCAACCAAACGGCTACATCTAGAATAATGAAATTCTGTGTATACATTCCTCTGATAAAATAAACGGGTTTTTCAAAATACGTACTTTTTGGGGTTAAAATGAAAAAAGGGGGTACAAATAATACCAACCCAATGAACGCAGCTGACTGCGCAGACACGGAAAATAAACGGATTTTTCGAAATTCGTACTTTTTGGGGTTAAAATGGAACAAGGGTATAAAAATAGTACCAACTAAACGACTACAGCTAGAATGATTGGTTGAATCATGAAGTTAGGTTATTTTGCACTATGTACGTCTGATAATGGATTTTCAAAATTTGTACTTTTGGAATTAAAATAAAATGGAAATACAACCAACTGAAGCACCCACTATCTACCAATATTTATGGTATTTAAGCTTTTTGAACAAATATATATAAGAATATTTATTTTTTGAATTGACGTAATGGTGGCCTTGCCTTATAAGCGTGGTTTGAAATAATTAAAATAATATATTTATTTATAAAATTATTTTTTTCACTATTTGTATTTGTTTTGGTTTGGCTATATTAAAAAAAATATATTTTCCTGTAATATTACTGCACTTCTACGAAAATAGACAACCTCTGTGGAATGCAATCCATGGTGGAGGGTATATAAAGTTCTGCCCGGCCGAACTTAACGCCATTTTTATACCGTTATCATAGGCTGCGAATAAGTATTTAAAATAATTTTTGAAATTTTTTTCCTTTTGTAACTTTGTAATCCTGTGAAAGGCCACCAGGATGAGGAAATGAAGAACTAAACGCCAAGTAACTCCATTTTGCCTATAGTTTCAGACGCATGTCACTCGGTTCAAGTCTAACGATTTTTTTGATATTGTCGTACGGTGTATTATAGGGACGATATTTGAAGGTGTTACAAACGGAATAAAAACAAAAAATGCCGTAATGATATGAAGATGTCTCTCTGCTTTGTTAGTCAGGTTTAGCTTAATATCTCATGATCACTGTATGAACTATCCCCAATATGTCAACATACTTTAATCAATTATTCACTTAAAAATTAGGCATATTGAGCTATACATTTGACGGATGTTCGAAGTTGTCTGAGATCCTCACGAATGAGCTCCGACAAGCACCAGTGTGCCTTATTTAAGCTCGAAAACACTTCAACCAGAGAGCGAATCACGGGACCTTTTATTTTGATCGTGACATTCTCGCTTTCGAATGCCGTGATTGCCTTTCAGAACTTTTTGATTTTTTTTGGTAAAATTTCATATTAGACAATTTTGTATGAAGAGAAATTTCGATAGATTGGCCAATGGTGAAACGTATCTGACTGTGTGCCGGTAGGGGTCCAAATGACCCTCAGATAATTTAAACTTAAAAAACTGCTCTATTCACATTGTGACAAAACCTATTGTTTAAGTGACTGCATTTTCACTCTACAATCACCAAGGGACGACGATGGTGGCTCTCCATCGCACGACTTTTGCATTGTTGGCTAACACATTTTCTGATTAAAATTCTTATCATATTTGCGGGAGGGGATAAATTACGAAAACAAAACCAAATTCACACCTAACCCTCATCTGAACCTAAAAAGTTTAAACCAAAAATTACAACAAGCACAGCCAACATTGGCACATAGTGACACGTTCCTGTGCCTGTGCCACATACTCCATACCCACCAGACATGCGATATGTCGGGCCATGTTGCAATTTCAAACTGTTTTTTCTCCTTCTTCTTTCTTTCTCAGTGCTTACAACATTCAGCAAGTCATAGACTATTCCAAAAAAAAATTATTTAAGGTCTTGTCCTCACTGCCTCACTTGCCGAAAAGAATGACTTTGCTGAAAATGCTGTTCAGCTGAAAAAAAGGACGAAATATTCATAAAAAATTAACACAACACAACAATGCCAAAAAAAGATTCCGGCGAAAAAAAGCAACAGCCATGTGTTGTCACTTACCCCAAACCCCCCGCCTATCCTGTAGTGTTCAGCCAGTGCTGTCGTCACTTTACCACTTGGCTGGCCCACATGGAGAAATGTTAACAACGTTTTTAGTTGTAGTAGAAACCCATCCCGCACCACCGCCAAAAAATCATTACGCTAACATGGCCAACACATACCGAGGCATCCTCCATCCGTGTGGGTGCGAGAGTTGCGAAAAAATGTTAATAATGAAGTGTCGTGAATTTGTGACATATTCGCTCAAACCACGTTTTTGTGCGTTCTCCGTTCTCCCTGGAGTACTCTCTCTCTCTCTCTTACAATCTTCTTTTTTGGTGAATTTTGTATTTCTTTTTAGCCAAATAAATGTGTTCGCATATTCGTACATAGATTGTACTTGTGGAGCACTTCACTATGGAAAATGTTGTAAAATGATTTAGCACAAATGTCAAATGGGCATACACTGCGAGAGATTGTAGTTAAATGACAAATGAGTGTCTGAATTTGCCCTGACAACGTCAGCAGACTCTCTAATTGAACAAGTTGATGTGGATTACGGCGTTCTACATTTTCAACAATCTTTGATTACCAAAATCAATCTGCAAAATTTTATTTTTAAATGGTGGTCTCAGCTATATGAAGGTCGTATTTAGCTGTGGTCCCATTCAGCTGATGGTCTCACTCAGTTATGGGGTTCCGTCGGCTGATGGTCTAATCAGATGAGGAACTCAGTCAGCTGATGGTCTCAATCAGCTATGAGACTCTGTCAGGTGATGGTCTCAATCAGCTGAGGAACTCAGTCAGCTGAGGTCTCAATCAGCTGATGATCTTAATCAACTGAGGGCTTAGTGAGCTGAGAGACTCAGTCATCTGATGGTCTCAATCAGCTGGGGGACTCAATCAGTTGAGGAACGCAGTCAGGTGATGATATTAGTCAGCTAAGTGACTCAGTCACCTGATGATCTCAATCAACTGAGGGTTCAGTTAGCTGGGGAACTCAGTCATTTGATTGGCTCATTTTAAGAACTCAGTTAGGTGATGGTATCAGTGGGCTGAGGGACTCAGTCAGCTGATGGTCTCAATGAACTGATGATCTCAGTCAGCTGATGATTTCAGACTGCATATGGGATCGGCCATAGCTTCCTGATGATGAAACTTCGCTTTAGTCTAGGTCAATCCAATCTCCGGTCAATATAACCTCAGATGAGGAACTCAGTCAGCTGATGGTCTCAATCAGCTTAGGGACTCAGTCAGGTGATGGTCTCAGTCAGCTGAGGGACTCAGTCAGCTGATGGTCTCAATGAACTAATGAACTTAGTCAGCTGAGAAACTAAATCAGTTGAGGGACTCCGTCAGATGATGGTCTCAATCAGCTGATGGTTTCAACCAGCAGAGGGACTCTGTCAGCTGAAGAAATTCGTCAACTGATAGTCTCAATCAACTGAGGGACTCAGTCTCCTAATAGTCTCAATCAACTAAGGGTTCAGTCAGCTGATGTTGTCAATCAACTGAGAGCCTCAGTCAGATGATGGTCTCAGTCAGCTGAGGGACTCAGTCAGCTTATGGTCTGAATCAGTTGAGGGAGTCAGTCCGAGGTCTCAATCAGCTGAGGTCTCAATCAGCTGATGATCTCAATCAGCTGAGGGAGTGTGAGCTGAGAGACTCTGTCATCTGATGGTCTCAATCAGCTGGAGGACTCAATCAGTTGAGGAACGCAGTCAGGTGATCGTATTAGTCAGCTAAGTGAGGGACTCTGTCAGCTGAGGGACTCAGTTTCCTGATGATCTCAATCAACTGAGGGTTCAGTTAGCTAGGGAACTCAGTCATTTGATGGTTTCATTTTAAGAACTTAGTTAGGTGATGGTATCAGTGAGCTGAGGGACTCAGTCAGCTGATCGTCTCAATGAACTGATGATCTCAGTCAGCTGATGATTTCAGACTGCAGATGGGATTGGCCATAGCTTCCTGATGATGAAACTTCGCTTTAGCCTAGGTCAATCCAATCTCCGGTCAATATAACCTCAGATGAGGAACTCAGTCAGCTGATGGTCTCAATCAGCTTAGGGACTCAGTCAGGTAATGGTCTCAGTCAGCTGAGGGACTCAGTCAGCTGATGGTCTCAATGAACTTAGTCAGCTGAGAAACTCAATCAGTTGAGGGACTCCGTCAGATGATGGTCTCAATCAGCTGATGGTTTCAACCAGCAGAGGGACTCTGTCAGCTGAAGAAATTCGTCAACTGAAGGTCGCAATCAACTGAGGGACTCAATCAGTTGAGGTACTCAGTCGGGTGATGGTATTAGTCAGCTGAGTGACTCAGACTCCTGATGATCTCAATCAACTGAAGGTTCATTTAGCTGGGGAACTCAGTCATTTGATGGTCTCAAGGAACTGAGGGTCTTAGTCAGGTGTTGTTCTCAATCAGCTTATGGTCTCAATCAGCTGAAGGACTCAGTCTCTTGATAATCTTAATCAGCTGAGGGCTCAGTCAGCTGAGGGGCTCAGTCATCTGATGATCTCAATCAGCTGAGAGACATAATCATTTTAAGAACTCAGTCAGGTGATGTTATCAATCAGGTGAGGTACTCAGTCAGCTGATGGTCTCAATGAACTGATGATCTCAGTCAGCTGATGATTTAAGACTGCAGATGGGCTCAGCCATAGCTTCCTGATGATGAAACTTCGCTTTAGCCTAGGCCAATCTAATCTCTGGCCAATATAACGTCCAATGCATAAAATCGGTATTACATCCTTTCATTTTTAGTAGTTTTTTAATGTTATACATTCAAATTCCAGCTTTTTCGATCAAGTTGTTTCTTCTCATGTAGGAAATTTTGTGTTTTGCTAAAGCAAAGAAGGAGAACTAAACACACTTCGGTCATACGCCTATTTCCCCATACGTGTGGGGATAACTCATAAGTGGAACTTCTGAATAGAGTGATTGCGTTTCAATGGCTTGAAAAATTATACTAGTATTCAAATCCCAGTCTTTCCTTTGGGCTATTTCTCTCACTGTACTGTAGTTTTCCACAAAAAAAAATATTTAATGTGTTGGAGTTGAGCATTGTCATTTTGTTTGTCATGGCTGAAGTGACAATGTCATCGTGCGCCAATGTGTCACCGACACATTTCCACAAAACACATTTGTTCGGGTAGTTTACAACGAACTTTTATGTTTTACACGAGCTTTTCACATGAATGTGGCGGCAAAGACATTTCTTTGGATGCGCCTGACGACACATGTACTACAAGTGGATGGATGAATGTTATGTTCAATGTTCTTATTTTGGGAGGACGAGATAAGAGAGCTCTATAAACAACAATAACACAGTGCAACACGAAAAAAATAACCATAGACGGACACCGCTACATGATAAAAGACCAAAAAAAAAAGACCCGTGTTTTTTTTTCCCAAAGTCATGCACTTTTTTTTATGGGCCCCCAGAGATTTGAGGCCTCGGTGTAATTTTTGGAAAAAAGTGATCATATTCTCAGGCTCATATCTTGCAAACCGTTCGGAATTTTGATTTACTCTCTGAGGCAAAGTTCTAGCTCTTGTCATAAAGAACAAAAATTGTGAACATATAAAATCAAAAAAACTTCATCTTCAAGGTCAAAATCGCAAAAAACTTAAAAAAATTTCTTACCCACACGACATCATCGATGCCATTCAACAAACAACAACAAAGTCGTCGGTCCAAAAATTTGCACTAACAAAACACATGACAATTCAAAGCAGCGAAGTAGTCGCAATCCATTTGTACCAACAACATTAACAACACATATGTAGCCGCAGCACACAATATAAACTTTGTTGTTGTTTGTTGAATGGCATCGATGATGTCGTGTGGGTAAGAAATACTGGAATAAACAATTTTTCACTTTTGCGGCTACCTAAGCGCTACCTAAACGGTGTTAAGAATAATTCCTAGGAAGTTCATATGTTCTAGAAAGTTGTTTATTGAGATCTTAGGTACATTTTTGTAGTTGATTGTTTCCCTGAATTTTCAGCGGTTTGCTACCTATGGACCTGAACAGGGGAAAAAAGGTTTTTTTAAGTTTTTTGCGATTTTGACCTTGAAGATGAAGTTTTTTTGATTTTATATGTTCACAATTTTTGTTCTTTATGACAAGAGCTAGAACTTTGCCTCAGTAAATCAAAATTCCGAACGGTTTGCAAGATATGAGCCTGAGAATATGATCACTTTTTTCCAAAAATTACACCGAGGCCTCAAATCTCTGGGGGCCCATAAAAAAAAAGTGCATGACTTTGGGGGAAAAAAAAAACACGGGTCTTTTTTTTTGGTCTTTTATCCGTATATGGTTATTTTGAAATGACTTCAAAAATGTTGCACAGTGTAACAGAAAGGATTGTTTGTAGCAGCGGAAAACAAATCTTAAACCAAATTATGGAACCTGGAAAAACTGACTCCAAGTATTTATTTACTTAGCGGCTCGTCGAGCATGCCATAGGATATTTTGAAATCTCGTCATATTTCTTGGATTTGAATTGAGATTTTGTCCTGGCTTAATCTCTTTTTGCATCTATATTTTATAGAATGCAAATTTTGTATTTTTTTTCAGTTTTTCATCGGACCTGAAAAGAAGAAACTTAAGAAAGGTTTAAAGTTTTTTTCTGCCCCGAAAAAAGTGATCACAGATTATTGTCATTTTGCTCGTAGGGCCTATAGTTTAGAAATTATGAAGGTTTAAAGTTTTTTAATTTTTTGCCCCGAAAAAAAGTGATCACTGATTATTGTCCTTTTGCTCGTAAGGCCTATAGTTTAGACGTTATGAAGGTTTAAAGTTTTTTTAATTTTTTGCCCCGAAAAAAGTGATCTCAGATCATTGTCCTTTTGCTCGTGGGGCCTATAGTTTAGAAGTTATGAAGGTTTAAAGTTTTTTAATTTTTAGCCCCGCAAAAAGTCATCACAGATTATTGTCTTTTTGCTCGTAGGGCTTTTAGTTTAGAAGTTATGAAGGTTTAAATTTTTTTTAATTTTTTGCCCCGAAAAAAGTGATCACAGATTATGGTCCTTTTGCTCGTAGGGCTTATAGTTTAGAAGTTATGAAGGTTTAAATTTTTTTTTTAATTTTTTGTCCCGAAAAAATTGATCACAGATTATGGTCCTTTTGCTAGTAGGGCCTATAGTTTAGAAGCTATGAAGGTTTAAAGTTTTGAAAATGAATTTTAATTTTTTGATCCGAAAAAGTGATCACAGATTATTGTCATTTTGCTCGTAAGGCCTATAGTTTAGACGTTATGAAGGTTTAAATTTTTTTTTAATTTTTTGCCCCGAAAAAAGTGATCTCAGATTACTGATCTTTTGCTCGTAGGGCTTATAGTTTAGAAGTTATGAAGGTTTAAAGTTTTGAAAATGAATTTTAATTTTTTGATCCGAAAAAAGTGATCACAGATTATTGTCATTTTGCTCGTAAGGCCTATAGTTTAGACGTTATGAAGGTTTAAAGTTTTTTTAATTTTTTGCCCCGAAAAAAGTGATCAAAGATTATTGACCTTTTGCTCGTAGGGCTTATAGTTTAGAAGTTATGAAGGTTTAAAGTTTTGAAAATGAATTTTAATTGTTTGGCCCAAAACGTTACGAAGGTTTAAAGTTATGAAAATGAATTTTAATTTTTAAAAATAAAATTTTAATTTTTTGCCCCGAAAAAAGTGATCACAGATTATTGTCCTTTTGCTCGTAGGGCCTATAGTTTAGAAGTTATGAAGGTTTAAAGTTTTGAAAATGGGTTTTAATTGCTTGCCCCGAAAAAAAGTGATCACAGATTATTGTCCTTTTGCTCGTATGGCCTATAGTTTAGAAGTTATGAAGGTTTAAAATTTTTTTAATTTTTCGTCCCGAAAAAAGTGATCACAGATTAATGTCCTTTTGCTCGTAGGGCTTATAGTTAAGAAGTTATGAAGGTTTAAATTTTTTTTAATTTTTTGCCCCGAAAAAAGTGATCACAGATTATTGTCCTTTTGCTCGTAGGGCCTATAGTTTTAAAGTTATGAAGGTTTAAAATTTTTTAAATTTTTCGCCCCGAAAAAAGTGATCACAGATTGATTATTGTCTTTTTGCTCGTAGGGCATATAGTTTAGATGTTATGAAGGTTTAAAGTTTTGAAAATTAATTTTAATTGTTTGCCCCGAAAAAAGTGATCACAGATTATTGTCTTTTTGCTCGTAGGGCCTATAGTTTAGAAGTTATGAAGATTTAAAGTTTTGAAAATGAATTTAAATTGTTTGCCCTGAAAAAAGTGATCACAGATTATTGTCCTCTTGTTTATGTTAGTTATGAAGGTTTAAAGTTTTGAAAATGAATTTTAATTTTTAAAAATAAAATTTTATTGTTTTTACCTTTTGCTCGTAGCGCCTATAGTTTAGAAGTTATGAAGGTTTAAAGTTTAAAGGGCATATAGTTTAGAAGTTATGAAGGTTTAAAGTTTTGAAAATGAATTTTTATTTTCTTAATTATTGTCCTTTTGCTCGTAGGGCCTATAGTTTAGAAGTTATGTAGGTTTAAAGTTTTGAAAATGAATTTTAATTTTTAAAAATAAAATTTTAATGTTTGTCTCCGAAAAAAGTCGTCTTGCAAATAAAAAAATCGATATTCGTACTTTATGGAAGGAATACTGGTACAATAATAAAATTCGGTGTGTACTTCGCTCTGGCTGTGTGGGCTCGAAAAATAAATCGATCTTTCGTCTAGTTTTAGGGTCAAAATCGACAAAAAGGGATAAAATTAGTACCTACCAAATGACTTCATGTAGAATCATAAAATTTGGTGTGTAGTGACATGGCATTATTGCGCCTGAGTATAATTGTGCTCAAACGAGAAATCCCCCAAAAGTCTGCGTTTATTCGGTTGTTTAATAAGCGAATGATACAACAACCGACTGATTGACGGAGCAGCATTATTTGTTTCCCATAAATGCGGATTGATTGCCTGGCAAATCCTGCTGAATAATTTCATGCCACTAAATCCGCCTTCAATGCGAGTCGTAACGGTCGTAGCAGCGCCAAATTTATTCAATTTGTGGCTAAATGCAGCAGCTTCACTTCGCATTGTTTCCTGTTGTTGTTGCTCAACAAATACCACAAATACGCGGAGTATTTGAACGCAGAACGAATGATTTACTTCATTTGAAATTCCATTCAATTTCGCGTATGAAATAATAATGAAAAATATTATTTTGATGATCAAAGCAAAGATTTTGAGTTACGGCAGCCCCCATCACTAGAGTCCCGGGCAAAAGTACAAGAAACTACTCCTCAATGTTCACAAAATGAGCACTTGGTCCTTCCTTCTCGCTAAAGAAAGGACCGAATGGGGAAGAAAATTTATGCGAATTTCAAATGCAATTTATTATCGAACAAAGCGAACCAACAAGCGAAGAGACGAAAGTAATGCAGCAGAATGAGATACAGGTGGTGGATGTGTGTGTGTGCGAGTGGAGGAAAAGTGTTGCTGCATTTTGGATGCCAAACATGAATTATGAATAGGAGTTATGGAGTTATGCTATTGTGTTGGTTGTTCCGGTTGGTTGTGGTGTTGTTAGTGTTGCATACCGAGTGGAAAATAAATGTTACGGAGGAAACAATTCGATTTAAATGCATGAAAGCATCCTGAGAGATGAGATACGTGGGGTGACGGCGGTAAGTTTGTGAGGAATGCATAGATTCTATGGAATGGGATAATTTGGATTTTCCAACACAGGCAATATAAATCACACCACTACTCAAATTTAGAAGGATTGTACGATTGAAAACATTTGAAAGATCATTTGTCATTCTCATCTACACAATCAGAGAGACGTGAACATTCAATTTAATGATTCTTGGCGCAGCCATTTCGTCGGTACCAATTTGATCCCTTTTGCCCATTTTGACCCCAAAAAGCACGAATATCGTGTCTAGGCATTCAGAGCGAAGTATATACCGGAGTAATCCAGCTGTAGCCGTTTGATTAGTACCATTTCCCCGTTTATCTATTTTATCCATATTTCACCATTTTCTCCCTTAAAAGTACGAATTTCTAAAAATCCCTTTATTTTACGTGTATATGCTATTCATCATACTGTAGAGTTATGGACTCGAAGTCTGAGAACTTTGGTGGAGTCGGAGTCGAAAAATTATGCTCAACTCCAACTCCGGGTAAATGTTTTTATGCGTTATTCAATATTTTTGAAAAAAAAATCGTCTAACATAATATCTTGTAATAGGGTGATTACCAAAAAAATTCAATTTGTACAAAATTTGCAACAATAGCTTGGATTGTTTCGAAAGTTTTTGTATATGGGTATTTCCAAAATGACGTGACGTGACATTTGTACGAAAGAAAGTTAAAAAAAATGAAAAAGTCGATTTTTTTAACCCTCTACTGCATGGACATGTTATTAGTGAAGAAAAAAATAAACCAGGGCGAATATATGTTTAATTTGGATATTTGTGTATATATTTGAAAAAAATAAAAATTTATAATGTAGATTTAGGGAGAAAAAAATGAATATATGGCTCTTTATGCATACATTTACATTTTGTGAATAAAAACTTTATTGTGTGTGGAAGCTTGTAAAACAGTTTCTTTTATCATTGTAACACAAGAAGACGTTACATTTTTCGCAAATAGTGTAAGAACGAAAAGAACAATTATTTTGACAAAGTTGCCTGTTTTGAAAAAAATCTTTTTATACCATTTTTTAGTACGCAACTGAATTCTATAAAGGCCGAGTAATGAATCAAGTAAAGTCTCCAGTTCCTCCATAAAGATCGGTAGATTCGCGTTTCCTTCAAATGTGAAGTTTTGACTCGAATACGGGGGCAAGTGACGTTCTCTCCAAATTGGCGCTCTTGACTTTTTAGCTTGTGCATTGGAAGAAGTAGGCTTGCCACAGTTGTCATCGGAACCGCTCTCATCAGTCTCCGGTATATAAACGTGTTTCCGATTGGAAATTTGACTTCCAATAACTTCTTCATCGGTATCAGATATATATTCATCACCACTTAGAAGCCCATTACCGATTTCATTAACATATTTTAAATTACCATAAAATGATAGTACACCCATTTCTATAAAATTCACATTGATATTATGTATAGAATGCATGTAAGGCCATGTATAGAATGCATGTAAAGCCATATATGGCTTTGTCAGATTTTGCCAAAAATAGTATATATAATGCTTACCTTCCAACTAAATTATATTTTTTGTCGTAAAAGCGCTTCACATTCTCCCGGAAAAAAATTATTTTCGAAGAAAAACTTTGTTTTATATAAAGAAAACTTAATTCAAATCACTGCAAAATTAACTTTCGATAGTACACCTGAAACTCTTGCACAAAACTAACGGAAACAAAAGCCAAAATAGAACTTTTAATCAACCACGCATATAAAATCAGCACAAAAGAGTACAAGGAGAATGACAACTATGTTTTTAACTCTATTATTTACTGTTTCGATAACAACAAAATGCATTGAAAATAAAAATCCATATATGGCGTTGTATGCGGTAGCTATTGAATAGTACTATATTCAGTAAAATTAGAATAATCGACTGTAAGGATTTAAAGATAGAAGAAAAAATATGTGCTGACGTGACGTGACAAAAAAGGGAAGTGGGGTTTTTCTTGAATTACAAAATTGCAAAACTCTGCGAATTTACCAAGACCTTTTGTATGCAACATTTTTTACTAATATTTAGAGGAATATTAGTTTATTATCCAACTTATAAAATTTAAAAACTTTTTCTATTTTTTTCTTTATTAGCCTCTGTGTCTGACGTGACGTTACATGACGTTACGTTACTAAAATTGCCGTGGGAAATTTTTAGTTCAGATTGTTTTTAAAAAATTATTTAACACATATACAACATAAATTTTAGGTATTATATTAATATTATTTATGAAGATAATGATTATAAGAAACAGTTAAGATAGTCATAAGGAAATTATATATGTACAGTTCTTATATAATAGATTTATGCGAAAATGCAGTTTCAGCTGCTTTTATTTGCATGTCTTCGCTGCATGACAAAAAATGAATTTGATGGATACCAGGTATTTTAGGTAACTCCTTCCACTTTTCAGTTAACGAAGTAGAAAACATGTCTATTTGCTCTGAGGAAATGTATATTAAATTTATCACAATGACGTTATTTCGAGCACATTTGTTTTTGTCATCTGCCAAACTTTTCGTTTTATGGTTGCTCCTATCCCATCGACAGCACCTTTGCCGTGAGAAGTTGCAAAGTAATTCCACTCTAACACCTTGCAACCAAATTCAGAAACAAAATCAGGCAAACTTCGAGCAATGAACTTATTATACCCTCCACCTCCAGGATGGGGGTATACTAACTTTGTCATTCCGTTTGTAACACCTTGAAATATCGACCTGAGACCCTATAAAGTATATATATTCTTGATCGTCATAAAATTCTAAGACGATCTAGCCATGTCCGTCCGTCCGTCCGTCTGTCCGTCTGTTGAAAGCACGCTAGCATCTAAACGAAAGGAGCTAGAACGTTCAAATTTTCCACAAATGCGTCTTATAGTCGTAGATCGGTTGGGATTGAAATGGGGCGAAATCGGCCCAAAGGGAAAAATTTTTTCCTCACAAGGACTAAAAATACCCATAATAATCCCTAATATTTTAGAGTAATTAAGCATATTTTTTCAATATGTCTACTTGTACTTACTTGATAATGGGTATGCGCATTCCCCCGATAACAAAAACGTGCACCATAAAACGATTTTTATTCGTAGGGGGTGAAATGGGGAAAAAAGGGATAAACGACTATTAAACGACAACAGCTAGAAACACGAAATTCGCTGTGTACATTCCTCTAATTGAGTAGATACATAATATGGAAATATATTTTCCAAATTCGTACTTTTAAGGGAGCAAAATGGGAATAGAGGGATCAAAATGGTACCCACCAAACGGCTGCACCTAGAATAATGAAAACACCGAATTTCATTATTCTAGGTGCAGCATTCCTCCACATTCCTCTGATTGTGTAGACACGTAAAATAGAATGATTTTTGGAAATTCGTACTTTTTGGGGTTCAAATGGAAAAATGGGAAAAAATAGTACCAACCAAATGGCCGCAACTAGAGTCATGAAATTCAGAGTATACATACCTTTGACTGCGTAGACACGAAAAATATAAGTTTTATTTTCCAAATTTGTACTTTCAAGGGACCCAATGGGAACAGAGGAATAAAAATGGTACCAACTAAACAGCTACAGCTAGAATGGTGAATAAACCTCTAATCGCGTAGACATATAAAATAAAGGTACATTAGAAAGTCGTACTTTTAAGGGGTTAAAATGGAAAAAGGGCATATAAATGGTACCAACCAACTGGCCGCAGCTAGAATTATGGAATTTGGAGTACACACGCAAAATAAGAAGATTTTTCCAAATTCGTACTATTTTACTTTTACGGCACAAATTGGTTGAATCATGAAGTTAGATTATCTTGCTCTATGTACGTGAGAGAACAGGGACTTTCAAAATGTGTACTTTTGGAATTAAAATAAGATGGAAATACAACAAACTGTAGCACCCACCATCTACCAATATTTATAGTATTTAAGCTTTTTTTGAAGATTGCTGTCTTATATTTAATTTTAGAATTGACTTGAAGTATTTTTTTTTGATATATATAAAGGGTCCGCCAAATAACTTTTTTTTTGAAAATGCTATAAAAAAAACTACTGAATATTTTCTCAAATTTCTTTTTTTATTTGAAATTACAATCCTTCCTGTTAATAATGGAAAATAATTTCATTCAAATGGCTGCCTCGGCTCCCCACATATAATAGTTCAACGGTTGAATAGTTGAAAAAAAACGTTAGATGGCGGACCCTTTAGTATAAACATATTGGTAGCCTTGCCTTACAAGCGTGGTTTGGAATAATAAAAATTTTATATTTGTTGTTTGTATGTATAGTTGGTCTGTTATGTTGTATGTCTTGTCATTTATTCTGGTTTAAGACCATAGGTTGTGCTGAAGTCTTCAGCAGAACCCAAAAATTAGCAAAAAAGGCAAAGTGAGACCTTTATTGTTGCAGCTAAAAGTTGACTGCGCATCTCATCAGAACTTTCGCAACGAATGTATGTCTTTGACTTAAATCAGTCAATTAATTTTATATTTATTTTAAAATATTTTTTCAATATTTTTGATTGTTTTGGTTTGACTATATTAAAAAAATTGACATTTTCCTGTAATGTTACTGCACTTCTACGGAAAGCTACAGTCTCTGTGGAATGCAATCCATGGTGGAGGGTATATAAAGTTCGGTCCGGCTAAACTTAACGCATTTTTATTTGATTTTGTATTTTTTAAGTGTTTTCGTCCCATAGAAAATGATTTTCTTTCGAACAAAAATCATTTTTTTTTTAATTTTTAAGAGGCAATTCCTTACCCACTGTTTCTAAGCGAAAGTGATACTTGCAACATTTGTAGGCATTCTAAGTTCCTTTAATTGAACATATAAGGGGTGTTATCGGACTTATATTTTCAAAATGACAATACAAATATTAAAGGCACCTTTGGCGAAAATTGGAATTTTTGTAAAAAAAATCCATAAAAAATGTGTCTTGTATATATTTCATTTGAGAAAGATTTTAGCAAAAATATAAAATATTTCCTAATATTCAATTTATTTTAAAGAAATTTATTTAAAACAGTTTCGCACCGGCATTACCCATCAATAAGACCCCACGTATTTTCATTTCATATCAGGATGCATAATCAGAAGATACATTTCCTTGATTCTACCTTTCCCCCACTCTTTCTCTCTCTCTACTCATCTAGCTGAAACAAAAGGATAAAGGACTGAAATGAATATAAACAATAATGATTCTGGCAGAGAATATGAAATTCGTATTATTTGATTAACTGTTATTGCCGAACGACTGAAAGGAGCTCAAAGACAAATACGCAGTTTATGGCTACGCTTGCTAGGGCTGGCTGGAGGGCGGGCGGTAACAAATGCTAATTTCGACAAAAAATTATAATCGCTGATTTATCATAACCAACGACTGACTTGATAAATTCATACGAAAACTGCTGACACTTTTAGTCCGTCTACCCGTCCTTTCGTTTGTCCTGCCTGCATTCAGTCATTGCTATTGAAAGAGACGGAAACGGAAGCGTGTTTGTTGGCATTTATTTGCAGCACTTCATTTCCCCGGAGTACAGTAAATTACATTTGCCTTGATTAAGTTGGCAACACTTATGGGCGCACACACACAACAGGCACAGACACAGACCCTGGCCAGACGCAGACTCCGGTGTTTTTGGTAATTACCAACTTTTTTGGATTTCGAAATAAATTTTCAATGAGCTGGATATTTTGAGTTTAGCTACATATTTTTGGATGGGTTCGAATGAAGTGTAGTCACAAGGACAACAAGGATGCGATAATGTAATTCTTCTTCTTCTCGGTGGCCTTTCAGGCAATTCATTTCAAATAAAGTTTGAGGGATTTTTGGATTTTTTTCTTCCATTTTCGTGTTCGCCGGGGCAATTGTGCATTTGAGGATACCTCGCAATCGCTGTCGTGCTGTGCTCTTGTTCTCGTCCTGTCTGCCACATTGTTGTCGGCATCGGAATATCTCAACTCATGGTGGTGTATGTGACAGTCACGCGCTTTTGGGGTTTCTCCAAATGGTGTAAAAACTGAAAGTGGTTTTTATCAATTTTTTGGTGTTTTCGGGTTCTTTGTGTTTTTGTTGTTGTTGTTTTTTATCCGTGTTTGGGTTTCGCGTTAAAAGAAAAACTTTTGCAACAAAATGAAAAACGCTGCTATGTGCCCTTGTGTGTGGTGCCAGCGCTCGCTGTATCCTCTGCCGAGGATACTCGGTAAAAACTCAATTAAACTTGAACATGCAACAGAGAGTTCTGTGGCGAATTGGTGGCTTTCGTTTGAAAATTGCTCACAACACAGACACAGTCAGTCACATTCAGGGAGGGGAGGAGACTAAGGGGATGTAGAAAAGGATATGTAGGAACACAAAGGCTACATGATGGTGCTTTGGCGACCACCTGTTTTATCTTAATTTCATCTTAAACACAAGTTTAACAGATTAAAGTTTAAAGATTTGAGGTCAGGTATGTTGGAGTTGGACTAAGGTAAGCAAAGATTTGGAAAGGATATTATTTGTGAGATATTCAGGGTAATTAAAGTGATGTGAGAATGCTCAATTGCTTGAAATCAAATCACAATGCCATTAAGAACAGCAAAAAAGGAAAAAATATCTTTTGACGAAAAAAATGTTGCAGTCACCAACCTGTGAAAACCCACCAACCCACCAAGATTCTTTAATATTGATCTCCAACATATTTCGTCTCTGGATCACGACGTCTCAAATCTCTACTCTTTGATTGAATTCTGCAAAGAACATTCATCTTTAGCATATTTTAAAAGATTTTGGCGATATCATAGCAAAATATTGCAGTGAATGAATTAAATTTTCATAAATGTTCAAATAGTTGAAAAGTTCATTATTTCAGAGGTTATTTTATGGTATTCAAGTGCTCTTGAAGTGTTCTTTAGCATTAAACAATTTTAATTTCGTCTTCCTTTTTAAACAGTGGTTTACCTAATGGTTGTCCGTCCCGAACGATGTCTTAGCATTCACAAATATTTATACACCGGGGTCTCAGTTAAAGATTGCAAAGCGAAAATTAAGCCTATAGTTGCCAACATCTATTTAATTATAAACAAGTAAAAACGGCGTTAAGTTCGGCCTGGCCGAACTTTATATACCCTCCAAAATGCATTCCGCATTTAGTCGTTTAGTAGCTACTATTTTTTCCCTCTGTACCACTGTATCCCTTGAAAGTACGAATTTCGAAAAATCCGTTTATTTTCCGTGTCTACACAGTCAGAGGAATGTATACTCCGAATTACATGACTCTAGCTGCGGTCATTTTGTTGGTACTATTTTTATCCCCTTTTTCTATTTTGACCCCAAAAAGTACAAATTTCGAAAAATTCGCCTATTTTCCGTGTCTACGCAGTCAGAGGAATGTATACTCCGAATTTCATGACTCTAGCTGCGGTCATTTTATTGGTACAATTTTTATCCCCTTTTTTTCATTTTAACCCCAAACAAACGAATTTTGAAAAATCCGTGTATTTTACTTGTCTATACAATCAGAGGAATGTATACACCGAATTTCATTATTCTAGCTACAGCCGTTTGGTTGGTACCATTTTTATCCCTCCGTACCCATTGTATCCCTTGAAAGTACGAATTTGGAAAAAAAAACTTTTATTTTTCATGTCTACGTAGTCAAAGGAATGTATACTCCGAATTTCATGACTCTAGCTGCGGTCATTTGGTTGGTACTATTTTTATCCCCTTTTTCCAGTTTGACCTCAAAAAGTACGAATTTCAAAAAATCCGTTTATTTTCCATGTCTACGTAGCCAAAGGCATGTATACACCGAATTTCATGACTCTAACTGCGGTCATTTGGTTGGTACTATTTTTATCCCCTTTTTTCATTTTGACCCCAAAAAGTACGAATTTCGAAAAATCCGTTTATTTTCCGTGTCTACACAGTCAGAGGGATATGTACTCCAAATTTCATGACTCTAGCTGCGGTCATTTGATTAATACTATTTTTATCCCCTTTTTTTCATTCCTATTTTACCCCTTAAAAGTACTAATTTGGAAGAAATAGTTTCATATTATGTATCTACTCTATTAGAGGAATGTACACACCGAATTTCGCGTTTCTAGCTGTTGTCGTTTAATATGTACCATTTTTATCCCTTTTTTGCCCCATTTCGCCCCCTACAAATAAGAATCTCTTTATGGTGCACAATATCATACCCAATATCAAGTAAGAACAAGCGGACATGTTGAAAAAATATGCTTTAATACTCTAAAATATTAGGGATTATTATGGGTATTTTTAGTCCTTGTGAGGGAAAACATTTTCCCTTTGGGCCGATTTCGCCCCGTCTCAATCCCAAAAGATCTACGACTATATGGAAAATTTGAACGTTCTAGCTACTTTCGTTTAGATGCCAGCGTGCTTTCGACAGACGGACATGGCTAGATCGTCTTAGAATTTTAAGACGATCAAGAGTATATATACTTTTAGGGTCTCAGGTCGATATTTCAAGGTGTTACAAACGGAATGCCAAAGTTAGTATACCCCCATCCTGGAGGTGGAGGGTATAAAAAAGAATACAATAGACAGCACTGGCAGCCCATTGTACCTTGACGGGGCATAAGCCAAACTTCAATGACGTAGACATTTTGACACAAGAATATAATTATCGTAGAAGATATACGCTTGAAATGTTACATATTGTAAATGTCCCTACTGACCAGAGAATGAACTAAAAGACTGACACTGACCACTGTGCACAGATGTATTGAAACATTGTTTAAAAATACAGACGAAAACAATAGCTTTAGTTGAGAAAGTACTTCGCAAAGAAAGAGTTCATTATTTTTGCTAAAATCTAATTATTGTAATAATTTTTGTTTAGTCTTTTTGTATAATTATTTTTTTTTTGTATTTTTAGTGGATATCCCTGAAGATGATCTTCGATGACGATCGAAATATCGGAAAATAATAAATAAAACAATTTGAAAAAACTGAACATCAGTTTTTTGATTTTTTCATGCCTTCCGGGAAAAATAGTAAATAAAAGGTTCAATTATAAAAAAATTAAACCGAAAAAATAAAAAAACGCCCATATTATTATGGAAATGATAATTTAACTGTGGATTCAATGAAGTGAAATGATTTGCATAAACGTGTACATTCAAATAAGAAGTATATGACGATTTTTCAGTTTATGTTACATGGGAGGTAGACGTGGTTGAGGCCGAATTTATATATTTTTTCTGATCTAGTTTGACATATCAATTTATATCACTTTACCCACTTTTACCGTAAAAGCTACAAAATAAAGTTCGAATTTGGAAAATCTTTTTATTTTGCGTGTCATTTTTATCTCTTTTTTCCCATTTTATCCCACTGTTCGCATTGTATCCCTTGAATGTACGAATTTGAAAAAAATCCCTCTATTTTACGTGTCTACGCAATTAGAAAGAGGTTCGTTCCACATTTCATGTTTCTAGCCCCTGTCTTATCATTGATACCATTTTTACCCAATTTACAGCCACTATTTATCCTATTTTAGACTGATAAATTGGGAAACAAAATGCTATTAACCGTGAAATGATGGAATTTGATAGTACGATATGACCTAAGTCTATAAAAATGCTGAAAAATGTTTTAAACAAAACGTTGTAGCGAATTACAACCTTCGGTTATATGTTGCTCCAATTTTCAACTATTTTATTTCTATTATTTTTATGCTCATAGCCACTTATGCAGTCACAAAATAACGTGTGCGTTGATAGCCAAATCAGAATTTAAAAAAAAGTGGCTTTAGAAAAAATTTCTTCTCCAAATTTATATGACAGATGACATCAAAATCTGAGAATAGTTTGGCATCAAAAACTCATTTTCGAGAAAATGGTTCATAGCCACTTATGATTGAATATAAGCCCTAATATGAAGTGAATATAACAGAATACAAGTTTACAAATAATGTTAGTAATATATTGAAATAATTCATTTTCAGAATTGTTGATATTTTTATGAATAAAGACCGATAAACTGTTCTCCTGATATGCTAATATCTGTAGAGAAATCGTACAGGGGTTATATAAAATTTTACTAAAATGTGTTGTCATTTATTTTGGTTTAAGACCAAAGGTTGTGCTGAAGTCTTCAGCAGAACCCAAAATTAGCAAAAAGGCAAAGTGAGACCTTTATTGTTGCAGCTAAAAGTTGACTGCACAGTTTCGATGGGCGCTACCCCATCTCGTCAGAACTTTCGCAACGAATGTATGTCTTTGACTTAAATCAGGGTTCATATTAGTACCAGCGGTCACATATGACAAATGAGAAGCGCTGATAAACAAAATATTCCACCGAACTAAGTCGACACACTAAAAATCTCACTTTGCCAATTCAATGTTATGCATGTTGTTGTTGTACGGTATGTCTCGTCTTCACTGTACCTCGTGTGTATTGTTGTTGTTTGTATGTATTGTTGGTCTGTTATGTTGTATGTGTTGTCATTTATTTTGGTTTAAGACCAAAGGTTGTGCTGAAGTCTTCAGCAGAACCCAAAATTACTAAAATATTAATATATTTACTAAAATATTAAAAAAAAATGCACACAGGTTTTCGAAGCTACTGATCTGAACTGATCATTTAAGATTTATTAACGATAAATAATACTTATCTGGAGTGTGCAATATCATTCTATATCGCATTCACTTTCATCAATAAAATTAGACATAGACTATTTGATGAGTCTATAAGTGCGTTGTCCGATTTAAAAAAGCTTTTATATTTCAAAAACCCTCTTAATTTAAAAAATATGCCTACTTTTCTTGGAAAAATTTGGTTTCATTTTTTCTTCTTTTAGGTTAGGTTGCAGGGGATGCCCAGTTGTGGGCGCAACCGACGAGTTCACTCGAGCCCAACTAAATTCGACCCGTTGCGATTCCTATTGCTACACCTTTTTCAATTGTAATTCAAAAGACATCACTTGAAATTCAAAAGACACCAGTTGAAATTCAAAAATTCCATTTGCAATTCAAAAAATATCACTTGAAATTCAAAAATTCCATTTGAAATTCAAAAAATGTCAATTGAAATTCAAAAGTCGTCATTTGTAATTCAAAATACAACATTTGAAATTCAAAAGTCGTCATTTGAAATTCAAAAGACATCATTTGAAATTCAAAAGACATCATTTGAAATTTAAAAGACATCATTTGAAATTCGAAACTTTTCATTTGTAATTCAAAACTCGTTATTTGCAATTCAAAACTTGTCATAATTAATTCAAAAGACACCATTTAAAATTCAAAAGTTTTCATTTGAAATTCAAAAATTATTCCATTTATAATTCAAAAATTATTCCATTTGCAATTCAAAAAGGGTAAACAAAATTATTTAAGCAAAATATACATTAGGTTGGGTAGCATTTATTTATTTCTGTAAATTTTAATATTCTGCTGTTTAGAAAACAGATTTACGTAACTCCCACGCAAATCACTCTAACCTATTTAAATTTAAAGATATTATAACTTCTATATGGACTCTGAAATTTGGTCATTGGTAATGTTTTCATAGACGTTATATACACCTGCAATATGAGCGATATTGCAAGACCTCTCACACAAATTGGCATAAGCTTTGGTTAAAATAAAACTGATCAGTAACAATTTAATATTGGAAATGGTTTTACAATCACTTTATACCTGTAAAATAGTTAAGTAAAATGCAAGTCATTATAAATTATATGCAGATGCTCCCTGAGCTGGTGAAGGTTATAAACTATATATGAAATTACCGACATCATTATAATTATTAGTTGCTTATCATTTTATTAAATCTGTTTCCAAAACTGCAGAATAATTATATTTCAAGGGTATATCAAGGGTATTACGTTCAAAAAACACCTAAAAGACCCCATCTTAATGTATATAAATAAATACTTTAAATTCCCATTCAATCCTTTGAGCCATGGATTATGGATTTGTTCAGAATACCACCGTCTTCAGATGATGAGTTTTCCAACTTCCGCAAATCAACTAAACTCGCCTCCCCAACCCCAAACAATCCATTTGCTGAAGACGCAACAGCTTTTGCCATAAATAATACTATTATCAGAAAATACCAAAATAAAGCAAACATTTTATGTTGCCTCTCATAAAAGTGTCGAGACAACACATTTCTCCTAAACACCCATAATCGAGTAATGCTTTAGGTATTCTAATTAACATCCTTGATGAAGAATCCTTTAGAAAACCGCTTGACACTTGGTTGTCTTGCCTTGCCTGCCTCTTGCAACATCCAACGAAAAGTCATTAAGAAACTTTTCATGACAAAAGCACGCAGACGACGCAGACGACTACGAAACCATTATTAAATATTTCCCTAATCTCAAGTTTACAACTTGGCAAAATGAAACTATTTAAACTATCGTTAACTTAGCTGCAGCAACTCCGGCTGGATCGTGCACAGGATGAAAACCTTTTTAATTATTTTTTGGCTTGCAATTATAAATAAAAACATACTTAAAGATACTTAAACCTTGACATTAAGTATAAGTTTAACGCTTGAGTAAATACTCGGCAGCGTAACTCGCGCGAGGTACAATCACAACGACAGACACAACAGACAGCAGCAACCGGTAGACTTTGCATCGTCCTGCCACACGCACACAAACATTGTGATACTAAAACAACAGACGACTTATAAAAATATAAATAAACCAAATGATGATGAGGATGAGGACGAGGATGATAAATATGGAGCTCAGGATATTGTTGCTGTCGTTGGTAGTCCTGGTGATGATGATAAACCTGTTAGTTACTGCGTACTATCTACTAGTCCGAGAGTACAGTGTTTCGCAATGTAACCGATTTGATAATAATTGTGGATTGTTTAAAAGAGTCTGAACTGAACAGTCAATTCGCCCTAAAGCGGGGATAACTTTTTAATGTTTATCGAACGAAGGAAAAAATATGAATATTCTCGTTGATGATTTTTATATCCACCACCTTTACAAAAAAAGATAGAATAAAAATTCGAAAGCCAACGCGAAATTATTCTTGTTTGCTACAGCCACAGCAGCAGTTGATATGATTTTTGTATAGCATACCTTTAGGAGCATTATTTTTCCTGGTATTATATTGCCAGGTATTTTTATTTATTGAATTTATTGAAAATACATAAAATTCATCAAAACAGATAAAAATAGTAAAAAAAAGCATGTCGACCATTTCAATAAAAATCCCTAATTTGGGTACACATTCTCCCCTGTTTGGGAATTCGGGTTTTTTTTGCAAAATACACAAAATTCATCAAAACATATAAAAATGGTAAAAAAAAGCATGGCGACCGTTTCAATAAAAATCCCCAATTTTGGAACACATTTTCCCCACTTTATGAATTCGGTTACTTCTTTGAAAAATATACAAAATTCATCAAAACAGATAAAAATGGTATAAAAAAGAATGCGACCATTTTAATAAAAAAAATCCCAATTTTGGAACACATTTTCCCAACTTTGGGAATTTGGGATTTTTTTGGAAAATACACAAAATAATAAAATTCATCAAAACAGATAAAAATTGTAAGAAAAAGCATGGCGACCATTTTAATAAAGATCGCCAATTTTGGAACACATTTTCCCCAATTTGGGAACTCGGGTACTTCTTTCAAAAATATATAAAATTCATCAAAACAGATAAAAATGGTAAAAAAAGCATGGCGACAATTTTACTAAAAACCCCCAATTTTGTAACACATTTTCCCCACTTTAGGAATTCGGGTATTTTTTTTCGGAAAATACATAAAATCCATCAAAACAGATAAAAATGGTAAAAAAAACATGGCGACCGTTTTAATAAAAAATCCCAACTATTGGAACACATTTTCCACAATTTGGGAACTCGGGTACTTCTTTCAAAAATATATAAAATTCATCAAAACAGATAAAAATGGTAAAAAAACATGGCAACCATTTTAATAAAAAATCCCAACTTTTGGAACACATTTTCCACAATTTGGGAATTCGGGTACTTTTTTGAATAATATACAAAATTCACCAAAACAGATAAAAATGGTAAAAAAAACATTTTAATAAAAAAATTCAAAATTTTGGAACACATTTACCCCAATTTAGGAATTCGGGTATTTTTCGGGAAAAATGGAAAATGTAGCAATTTTTTTATCGTTTTTAGCATTTTGACGAATTTTAATTGGACTTCAGTTCGTAAACTAATGAAATATGTTGAATTTTTGGTATCAGTAAAAACTTCAATAACTCAGTCAATTACTAGCGGCTTATTAAAAACAAAACGGTGTTTTACTCCTTACTAAACGTAGAATGAAACTAAATTTATAAGTGGTGCGGTTTCCCAAACAATGTAATGTCCAAAAACACTACCAAAGTTGAAAAAATTTTTGGCAAAATTTTTTTGTGTTTGCTGGACGAAGGCACACAGATTTCTTAAGTTTTCTTCAATAAACTATATATCGATCGAAAGCTCTTCTTTTCAAAACCTACGAAGAAAGTGAAAATCTGTTGACATCCACCTAAGTTACAGGCTTATAAGTGTGCAAAGGTACGAACAACCGTTTTTCTACCCGTAACTCAAGATTTTTCAAATACAAATTCTTGTTTTACTCGACAATACCTACTTGAAAAATATTATCACCTCTCAGAGTTTTTGAACTGCATATAATTAAATTGTAATTAAATATATATTAAAATCTTTGAAATATACATTAAAATAATCCCTAAGCTCTATTCCTTCTAATTTATGACGCATGTTGCATGAAAATATTCCACTTTGCGTCGCTCTGACTGCGTAGACGCAAAACGAAAAATAAAGATATCTTTCGATATTCGATCTTTTCTAGTAAAAATGGAGAAAAAAGGAATAGATAAAAATCGTACTAACCATTCTTTTGAATAAGTATACGCTCCATATACCGTTTTTTTCGAAACGGGCGAAATAGTTCAAACCATTTGTATCCCCTTTTCCGACTACGTACTTGCGCAAAATAAGATGATTTATTTTCCAAATTCGACCTGAAGGAAACAGATTTTACCTAACCACGACGGAAAATATAACTAATGTTGAGGGTATATGTTTTTGAAAATTGCTTCCTTATTCTCACATTTTGATCACACTTGAAGTATAGAAAATAAAAAAAAAATAATTTTTATTCTTCGACTTTTTAAATTTTATCCAAGGGTCGTGATTAACATTTTCTGATGTATTTTGGCTTTCCAAACTCGAAAGCGTTTTTATTTTATAGTATTTTTTTAATGTACTTTCAATTTTCAACGAAAGTACATTAAATATAAGTACTCCAATTTGGGAAAGAGAACTCCGATAACACCCGGTTATATGTTAAACTAGCAGTACCCGCTGCTTCGCACGCGAAAAAGCAACTTATTCGTTAATTTTACCCCTCTCTGTTTTTGGATAGTATTTATTTAATTTTCTTTTGGTTGATATAGATATAACTAAAATAGTAATTTGGAAACCTCCTATTAGCTAACACTCACACACAGTCAAAGGAATGTGCTTGTCGATATGCACTATTTTAGCTGAACTACTTCGTACGTATAATATTCTACCAAGTTTTGAACAAAAAATTGCAACCATTTATATCCTCGATCTCATATTTCTAGATTCAGTCAACCAGCTTATAACTTTTTGCACCTCTTTCCCAAAAAGTACACATTTTGAAAAATCATTATAGGTAACATGTGTTTTTGCTTCCCCTAAAAATATGTACTTTATTTGGTAACACAGGATTGTACAGCATTTTTATCCCTTTTCGTCCCGCGCACCCCTTAGAAGTACAAATTTCGAAAAATCAAACTACTGCGCTGCTATATGGTCAGAGGAATTTACACTCTAAATTTCACGATTCTAGCTGTAATACTAAAATTGGTACCAGTTTTATCCCTTTTTGTCCCGCTCGCCACTTAAAAGTACAAATTTGGAGAAATCCGTTTATGTTTCAAGTCTACGTTGTCAGAGAAATTTAAACACAAAATTTCACGACTATAGCTGAAATAATTTAGTTGATACTATTTTTATCCCGCTCATTTTTTATAAGTACAAAATTGGAAAAACTCGATTTTAATTTAAATTCGAATTATATTTGCGCTTCTACGTTGTCAGATGAACTTACACACCAAATTTCACGACTATAGCTCCAATACTTTAGTCGGTACTACTTTTATCTCTTGTTACTCAGCCCCTATAAGAAAATTTCGAAAAAATCCATTTATATTGCGCTTTACACACAGTTTACACTCCAAACTTTCCGACTATAGCTGCAATGCTTAAATTGTAACCCTTTTTGTCCCGCCTACCCGCTAAAAAGTACAGATTTCCAAAAATTCAATTTTACTTCGTTTATATATGGTCAGAAGAATGTACATGCAAAATTTCACGATTCTAGCTGTAATACGTTAGTTGGTACCATTTTTATCCCGCTCGCCCCTTTAAAGTACAAATTTCGAAAAATCCAATTTTACTTCGTTTCTATATGGTCAGAGGAATTTACTTACCGAATTTCACGATTCTAGCTGTAATACTTTAGTTGGTACCATTTTTATCCCTTTTTGTCCCACTCTCCCCTTAAAAGTACAAATTTCGAAAAATCCAATTTTACTTCGTTTCTATATGGTCAGAGGAATTTACATACCAAATTTCACGATTCTAGCTGTAATACTTTAGTTGGTACCATTTTTATCCCTTTTTGTCTCGCTCGCCCCTTAAAAGTACAAATTTCGAAAAATCCAATTTTAATTCGTTTCTATACGGTCAGAGGAATTTACATACCAAATTCCACGATTCTAGCAGTAATACTTTAGTTGGTACCATTTTTATCCCTTTTTGTCCCGCTCGCCCCTTAAAACTGCATGGTCAGTGCGATTTTCATGTTTCTAACTACCGCCGTTTAGTCAGGACGAAGGTTCGATGTTTATCCCTTTTTGGGCCATCTTATCCCCTAAAAGTACGAATTTCGTAAAACCCTTTCTTAGTCGACGTCTACGTCATTTGGGAACTACCCTGAAAATTGCATGACCCTAGCTTCAGCCGTTTGGTTTGGGGCTGGTCAATGAAAGTCAGTCAGTCAGTCAGTAACGCAACTCTTTTATATATATAGATTAAAATATTGCGAAAAATACTTGCAAATAGTAACAGTGGTTTACGAAGAATTTTCATCAATTAGGGGAATTTTTTTCAAAAAGGAAAAAAAATCATACAAAATGGAAAAAAAATGTCGGAAAAAGTATTTTGTTTTATTTTTTAAAGCTTAATCTTAAATGAAAAATTATATTTTTGGTTTAAATAGCGCGAAAAATTCCTTTACAAATTAGATAACAAAATATTTGTGAAAGAAAATTTATGGATAAATGTAGAAGTTATGATCCTTCTTCTAGAAGTACATGTCGTCTTCACGTAGGACTAAATTAAATTAACGCATTGCCACTCTCTGTATCCATATGAAGATACCTGATTAATGTCAAACAACAGATATCTTTGGGCGTTAATGGGTTAAGCAAAAACTTCGAAAAAAATTACACACGATTTTTTTAAATTCCCTCATTTCTACACATAACTTCTAAATTTATTCATTAATTTTCTCCAAAAATGTCTTGTTTTCGTCGATAATATACCAGCTATTACAAACTAAAACAATATATTTTTTATATAATTTGTAATGTGACTCTTCGAGCTATTTAAAAAAAAATTAAAAAATCATGATTTTTAATTATTTTGTGTCTATAAGGAGTTTCACAACTTCTACATTTATCCATAGATTTGTTACATATAAACATTCTATTCTGCGTTTGAATGTCAACTATTAAAAAATAAACAAAGTATTTTTCAATTTTTTTTTTTCTATTTTTACTTTTTTCGTGCAGAAAAAATAGATTTTTTTTCAAAAAAAAATGTTTTTCCCAAATATTTAGACGCTGTTCCTAAACCAATATGTTTTGTTTGTTTGTGGTGATTTGATGTATCAGCATGCCTCTATGCACCCAAAAAATAATTTTTATCGGCTTGGACAGCTAATAGTGTCTGTAAGAGGCTCCATAAGTTTTATGAAGGAGCTGGTACTTATTCCACAACAAATATAAACTTGATTGCAGTTGAAATTGATAATATTTAATAGATATAATTAAAACAACTTACTTTTAGCTGGCATCCAAAAAGTTGTAGTTGTTTCCGACTAAAATTAATCTTTGGTTTGTTTAATGCGATCTCCTAAAGTATTTCAACTTTATAGCTGTCCATTCGTGAGTTTCATAAGATTTTATTGATATTCTAATGAATTTTTTATACCAGCTTAGGCACTTCGCCGGGATTCACTAGAGATACGCGACGCGATATTTTAGATGATGTCTGTGCACTGGTACTTCACAACGACGCGACGCGACACGACACTTACGATTTCCACTTAGCCCGATACCCGATCACTAGTCTTCACGTGTTTACTCCAAATTTAGCCATTCTCGATATTTCTTGATTTTTATTTTTTTCAAACTTTGTCTGTAAACAAATACTCAACAATAGTTCCGAAACTATTGATCAGGTTAGAAAATAATTTAAAGCTTTTGGAGTTTCGATTCGATTTTATTTATTTTTTTGATATACCGACGATTCCCGATTTAACGAATCCGCGTTTCAACGAACAGAGATATTCACAAAATATTTCACTTCTTTCACAATAAACAGAGCAAAATTGTTTAAAAAATCTCTGTTAAAGAAACAGCGTTTGTAGCATCTGCAAAAAAAATAAAGTATAATATTGTGGTTAAACAATGATAAATGTATATATTCGAAAAACAATTTAAAAAAATCATAATCAAAATACGGTAAATAATCATATAAATAATTCCTTAAATAATTAAATTTCCTATCATAATTAATTGGTTATTATGAGATCTGAATTGAATTATTAATTATACACTCCACGAGAGTATTATGTCTTTGTGCATTTGTTTGTAACACCCAAAAGGAAACGAGATAGACCCATTGTTAATTATACCGATCGACTTAGAATCACTTTTTGAATCGATTTAGCAATGTCCGTCCGTCTGTCTGTCTGTCTGTCTGTCTGTCTGTCTGTCTGTCTTTTTTTTTTTTTTTTTTTTTTTGCAGATTTAGATATAGCCCCCATACGAATTTCACTCCAGATTTGACTCTTTTCACTCTAGTACCACATATTACAACAGATTTTCTTTAAAATTGGCAAAACATCTTATATTGTAACTAGAAACACCTGTGGTAAAAATGTGTTAGATCGGTTCAGATTTATATATAGCTCCCATACAAATTTCGCTCCCGATTTGACTTTTTCCTCTCTAGAAACCACATATTGTATCAGATTGTCTTCAGATTTGGTAAAACATCTTATATTCCCACTAGAAACTCCCATGGTGAATATCGGACAGATCGGTTCAGATTTATATATAGCTCCCATACAAATTTCGCTCCCTATTTGACTTTTCCGCTCTAGAAACCGCATAATGTATCAGTTTGTCTTCAGATTTGGTAAAACATCTTATATTTCCACTAGAAACACCCATGGTGAATATCGGTCAGATCGGTTCAGATTTATATATAGCTCCCATACAAATTTCGCTCCCGATTTGACTTTTTCTTCAGATTTGGCAAAACATCTTATATTTAAACTAAGAACATCTATGGTGAAAATAGGTCAAATCGGTTCAGATTTAGATATAGCCCCCATACAAATGTCGTTCCCGATTTGACATTTTCCTTTGTAGAAACCACATATTGTACTCGATTTTCTTTAAATTTGGCACAACATCTTATAATCTTACTAGAAACACCTATGCAGAAATTGGGTAAGATCGGTTCAGATTTAGATATAGCCCCATATAAATGTCGCTCCCGATTTGACTTTTTCCGCTTTAAATGCCATATATTCTAATCGATTTTCTTTAAATTTGGCACAACATCTTATAATCTAACTAGAAACACCTGTGGCTAAAGCGGGCACAACATCTTATAATCTAACTAGAAACACCTGTGGCTAAAGCGGGCTAGATCGGTTCAGATTTAGATATAGGCCCCATACAAATGTCGCTCCCGATTTGACTTTTGCCGCTTTAAAAGCCACATATTGTGCTCGATTTTCTTTAAATTTCGCACAACATCTTATAATCTAACTAAACAAAACTATGGTGAAAGTGTGTAAGATCGGTTCAGATTTAAATATAGCCCAAATTCAAATGTTGCTCCCATAAGTTTAACCGATTTTGGCCAAACTATACATTTTATATTTCACCTATTTCGTTCCAGGTTTCAATATATCCTCATACAAATGTCCTTTCCGATATAAAATTTTTTGTCAAACACATACATTTACAGGATACAAAAAACCTTCCCGTTTTCACTTTTTCACCGAATTGTATTCGGATTGAAAGTGGAGTGTATCATAGAGTCGGCCCCGCCCGACTTTAGCCTTTCCTTACTGGTTTTGATCTTATATAAATTATCTCGGTTATATTAATATCAGTGAAACAAATATTTGAAAAATGTACAATTTCTACAATATTTGTAGAATAAACCTATAGTCCAGCTAGCCTTAGTTTCTTTTTACAGTGGGTCAAGTTTTTCATTTTTTGGTCGAAGGGAGCATTATACTAGGCGAAAAAAATGATGTAAGTTAATGTCTGAGAGAATTCTTATTGTCAGAATTATATTGTGGAATTTTATGAGGATCATTTTCTTCGAAGATCTTAACCCTCTAGGTCCTCTCTTTATCGATTTGACCCTTTTTCCCTTTCAAAAAGAACATTTAACCCTTAATAGTCTGATTTTTATTTGAGATGAAAAAAAGTATGTCGTAAAAATGGACATTCTGAACAATTTTTGTTATTCGACATTTTATATTAACCATCTTAAATGTATATATGAAAAAAAAACTAGCAGTACCCGCTGCTTCTCACGCGAAAAAGCCAGTTATTTGTTATTAGTTTTTTCTGTCTCAGTTTTTGGATAGTATTTATATGATTTTTTTTGGTGGATATAGATAAATCTAAAATAGTAATTTGGAAACCTCCTATTAGATAGCACTCATATACAGTCCAAGGAATGTGCTTGACGATGTGCACTATTTCAGCTGACCTCCCTTCATATGTATAATTATACCCTCCACCTCCAGGATGGGGGTATACTAACTTTGGCATTCCGTTTGTAACACCTTGAAATATCGACCTGAGACCCTATAAGGTATATATATTCTTGATCGTAATAAAATTCTAAGACGATCTATCCATGTCCGTCCGCCCGTCTGTCCGTCTGTTGAAAGCACGCTAGCATCTAAACGAAAGGAGCTAGAACGTTCAAAATTTCCATAAATGCGTCTTATAGTCGTAGATCGGTTGGGATTGAAACGGGGCGAAATCGACCCAAAGGGAAAAATTTTTCCCTCACAAGGACTAAAAATACCCATAATAATCCCTAATATTTTTGAGTATTTAAGCATATTCTTTCAATATGTCTGCTTGTACTTACTTGATATTGGGTATGCGCATTTCCCCGATAACAAAAACGTGCACCATAAAGTGATTCTTATTTGTAAGGGGTGAAATGGGGCAAAAAAGGGATAAAAATGGTACATATTTAACGACAACAGCTAGAAGCACGAAATTCGGTGTGTACATTCCTCTAATTGAGTAGATACATAATATAAAAGTATTTTTTCCAAATTCGTACTTTTAAGGGGTAAAATGAAACTCTTAAGGGGGTAAAATACGTAAAGGGAGATAAAAATGGTACCACCTAATGGCCTATGCCAGAATCATGGAATTCGGTGTATACATTGCTCTGACTGCATAGACACGCAAAATAAAAAGATATTTTCAAAATTTGATCTTTTTACTTTTACGTAAAAAATTGGTTGAATCATTATTTTGCACAATGTACGTGAGATAATGGATTTTCATAATTTGTCCATTTGGAATTAAAATACAATCGAAATACAACCAACTGTAGCACCCACTATCAATATTTTTGGTATGTAAGCTTTTTTGAGAATATAAATATAAGAATATTTATTTTTAAATTGACTTGAAGTATTACTTCACTATATATAGTGTAAACGTATTGGTAGCCTTAGCTTATTAGCGTGGTTTGAAATAATAAAAATATTATATTTATTTATAAAATTATTTTTTCTATATTTTTATTCTTTTTTTTCTGTAATATTACTGCACTTCTACGAAAATCGCAAGCCTCTGTGGAATGCAATCTATGGTGGAGGGTATATAAAATTTGGTCGGGCCGAACTTAACGCCTTAACTTTAACTTTACTTGTTTACTCTTTAACCCTATAGAATTGTGGGCAATGTACCCTTTTTGATCACTATTTTAAGCTAAATATTATGTTTATTTGTCAGATTTGCCACTATTTGAATTAAATAAATGTCAACGTTTACCCACAATAATAGGGAAATGATACCAAAACCATGCATATAGTATTTGGCTTAATATACGAATATTCCAAGAAGTATATTAAATTATTATATATAAGGCACAAATCATACATAAAGGCTTTGTGTTCTCCAAAAAGACAATAATTTAGAGCTACTTTCAGTTCTTGTGGATAAACTTTTTTCTTCTGGATCAATAAAAAATGAATAAAACAAATATCTGGGAACTTCTTAGCTTAGTTCGTTCGTAACCTATCGTACTTTCAACCAACAGACGAACACTTCATTATATGGCCGAGGGTAAAAAATCAGTTATTTTTGCATCAATATATTGATAGACCTAACTAAAACATTTATAAATATCTCTTACATTATCTGACAGTTTTTGCCTAAATTCATAAACTGTCGCTTACGATAAAATTGCTTTCTTTGAAAATGTAAGCAGCGACTTACGATAAAATCGTAGTCCCATTTTTTATATAAACGTTAACAATTTTGACATTTTGACCATTTTTATTTATGTATCAGCCCATAAAATTTTAAATTCAACAATAAAAAATATTTTCAGAAAATATCGCTTACGATAATTCCGCGCTAAGGGCTCGATATTACGACTGCAATATTTTAGTTAGTACTATTTTTATCCCGCTCATCCTTTATAAGTACAAATTTTTAAAAATTCATTTAGATTTTCGCTTCTACGTTGTCAGATGAGTTAACACACCAAATTTCACGACTATAGCTGCAATACTTTAGTTGGTACTATTTTTATCCCTTGTTGTCCCGCTCATACCTTTTAAAAACAAATTTCGAAAAAAAAAACTCAATTTTGATGGCGCTTCTACATGATCAGAGGAAATTACATAATAAATTTCACGATTCTAGCTGTAATACTAAAGTCAGTACCATTTGTATCCTTTTTTGTCCCGCTCATCCTTTATAAGTACAAATTTTGAAAAATTTATTTAGATTTGCGCTTCTACGTTGTCAGAGGAATTTGTACTCCAAATTTCACAACTATAGCTGCAATACTTTAGTTGGTACTATTTTTATCCCTTGTTGTCCCGCTCACCCCCTATAAGTAAAAATTTCGAAAGAGGAATTTACACACCAAATTCCACGAGTATAGCTGCAGTACTTTAGCTGGTACCATTTTTATCCCTTTTGGTCCCGATCACCCCTAATAAGTACAAATTTCGAAAAAAATCCAGACGGATGTTCGAAGTTTATCCTTTTTATCCCATCAGACGTCTCTGGGGAATCTTTAAATTGTTTCGATTTATTTTCCAAAACATTATTTGTGGACTCAAACCACTGTGTTGCCTCCCGTCGGTCTGCCGATGTGTCTGCGTCTGTGCCTTATGCTACTGAATGGTGGTTTCCAGGTTTTATTTTTCTGGTTGATTGTTGAATATACAAAACTCTCCATAAACCTATTTATATCTTCTTCTTCTTTTTTCCACAAGTTCCATAAATTGTTAGCAACAAAAGGGTTCCATATAGAGTTTCTCTCCCGGGAATTCCCGCCCGGGATTTCCCGGGAATCCCGGTTATTTTGCACTCCCGGTATCCCGGGAAATTCATCCGGGATTCCCGGGAAATTCTTTATTTTTTCTTTCCATAGTTATGTCATCAGGTTTAGTGAAATAAATTTGTATCGCAGCTATTTGTCAGCTTATTCCTTTCATCAGAACCCATCAGGTGCTTCGTCACAAATTTGGGAACTTTGGTATCAAAGCTGACCACAATCGATGGTTTCACAATCAGAGGAATTACCTGAAGCGTATCCATGAAATTGAAGAATCCATGAAACTTCGAGGCTACAATTTGCCGAAAAATGAATCGCACGTTAAAGACATTATAATTGAGCAATTCAAAAGGGTAAAATTAGAAATGATTAGTGTAATAAATTCCCTTCCCTTGTGATTGACGAATGGACAAGTATAAGAAATAGGAGATACCTAAATATATGTTTGCACGGAGATGAAAAGGTTTTTCATAATCTGGGTATGGTTTATATACCTGGTAAATGCGGTGCTATAGAAATTAGAGCATTGTTGGAGTCACTTTTAAATGATTTTAATATTAGTTTTGAAAAACACATCGTAAGCACCATTACATACGGGCCGAACGTAATGAAAAAATTTGTCCGAGAAAACCCAGTTGAAGGTATATTTTGTCTCAGTCATGGCATCCATTTGGCAGTTGTCGAAATTTTCTATAAAAAAGCAAACGTACCAGTTGATGAAAAAATAGAACTCTCAGATGGAGAAGACTACGAAGATGTGACTGTAGTCGATACTGATAATATTGAAAACTTATAGATCCAAGACAATTATAAAGTAGTATTGACAAACACCCGACAAATAATAAAAATGTTCAAAAAAAGCCCAACGAAAAATTGCATTCTTCAAAAATATGTTGTAGCAGAACACAATAAAGAAATATCTCTCGAATTGGATATGGTGCCAATGTTAGAAAAGTTTTTACGTTTAAAAAAGTTATAAAAAAAGCACTTATAGATTTAGAACAAATTGGGATTTGGATTGAAGATAATATAAATATACTAATAGATCTATTAAATATTTTAAAACCAATTAAATTAGCTGTGGAAGCACTTTGCCGGCGAAATATGAATTTATTAGCAGCGGATGCAATATTAACAACTTTATGCCAACAAATTTCTCATATTCATACACCTTTGGGTGAAAAAATGTTAGAAGCTTTAAAGAATCGAATCGAAGAAAGAAGAGATAAGCGTCTTTATACTTTACTAAAGTACCTTAAAGATCCAACAACATTTAACAAGAATGTCAATAATTTATTTCAAAACGCTTCAAAACAAAATGTGGTGGCGTACGCTGAAAACATTTACACTCGGATTTTTAAAGATGACAACGGCATCGATGAAGTTGCAGAATTGGATGATATTTCTATTAGTGACCTTCCCACGAGAGATCATTTGATCATTTAATATATCATAAGTGATACCATAACAAACGCAAATAAAAATGTTTCATCGAAAAAAAATCGACCAAATTACTCAATAAAAAAGGATTTAAAGTTTTATGAAGCAAGTGGAAAACCAACGGAAAACGTCACCAATTTATTTAATGCTCTTCTGACAATAAGACCAACATCTGTGGAAAGCGAAAGAATACGTTCTACAACTGGGCAATTTGTAAATAAAATTAGAAACAGACTGTCTGATGATTCCATTAATGCTCTTTCAGTTCTAAAAACATATTTTCAAAATGAATTTAATTAACTTTTTAGATATAAGTTAAGTTTGTATTATTTACTTATGCTTTTGTTTGTTTGTTATGTTTTTGTTTTACTGCAGCTTGTATTATAGTTGATCTTATGAACTAAAAAAATAAATATATACATACTGCAAAATTAACATGATTTGCTTTATTTTTCTGTTGTGTGGAAATTCCCGGGAATTCCCGGGAATCCCGGGAAATGCTAAAAATTTTCCCGGTTTCCCGGGAAATGAAAAAGTCCGGGAAAAGAGAAACTCTAGTTCCATACAGACAGCGATAGATGGAGAAACAGACAACCGCACAGAGCGAAGGGAAGAGAGAGAGAGTGAGTGAGAGGGGGCTGGCTAAAAGGGGTATACACTGTCCCGCAGTAAAAGGATAAACAAATATTTACATACTCGTGCAACAGAATGTTTCCAAAGAATAGCGGTCGGTGGCAACAACAACGGGGCGAGTTGGAAATCTTTTAGGAATCCTGCAAGGGTGGTGCTGGCGGACTAGCCGGATGATTGTTGAGGTGACTATAACTTTATGGTGTGACAATTTTAGCACAGCGCGTATCAGTAGCAGCAGTAGTAGAGTTTAGTGTTCGTTTTATTGTTGCCGTTGTGTTTTGTGGCTACCGAACGGAAACGGAAACAACGCGACAGATTTCAAGTGGTTTCACTGCACCAAGTGTAGCTGTGTCTGCACCAAGGATGGGCGTGGGGGTGCGTGACATGGATGACTTTTGCAACAAATGTTATTTGTTCACTTCAATATTGTTTTATTTGTGTTGATTTTGTTTTGGGAACAAAAAGTCTAAACAGACGCTATTTTCCGGTGCCATGATTTGTTTACAAACAAATTAAAGAAGTCATATCCAGAGGAAACAATGACAGTCAATTAAAGAATTTAATCCGGACAGGTCAGTTAATGCATATTGTGCTAAACAAAACACGGATTATATTAATATTTTCCAAAAAGTATATTATTTTAATTAACATATTTGAATTTTGGAAAAATCTCAATTTTCTGGAGTTACAATTTCATGATGTTCGATTTTCATTCACTAGATGTTCCTGAAGGTACGAAATGTGAGTGATTTCATGTGGAGCGATGAAAATTTGAGGACATTTTCCAATTATGTACTTTTCTATAAGGCGAATAAAGCTGATAAGAAATTGTTGACACTAGGGTGGATCGAAAATAAAATATTTTTGTCATAATTTAATTTAAAAAAGCATATGTTTTTTTTGTTGTATAAAATACAAATATAATTTTATACCCTCCACCTCCAGGATGAGCGGTATACACTCCAGTTCATTTAAATAACAACAGCAAAAAAATGATGTGTTATTGGGAATTTTAGATAACACGACCAAAAGCAAAACCTGAAATAAATTTTTAAATGTTGCTAGATTGGAATGTTTTAGGAATAATCATAAGAATATATCAATGCCCATTTTCAAGGAGCAACGTTTTCACTTTTGTTGGCTACATATCTTGATATCTAACTAAAGTAGGAGGATGCGCTTCCAGCAATTATTTTTCAGAGAATTTGTGTTACAACTAGAAATACAAACTCCACAAACTCTCGCCTATTCCAACATCAACAATTTTAAAAAAAGAACATGGCCAACCTTTTTACCGTCTATAGCCGTCGTAGGTGGAGGGATCAAAAAAGGACGCGGCAAAAAAATCCCATTTTATGCCATAATATCCAATAAATCTTTGCAGTGACATTTACGTATGTTTTTGAATAGGCAAAAACACAGACAGCAGCAAACAGACTGGCAGGTGGGCGGTCGGGCAGACGGATGGACAGACAGCCGAAGGACATTTCATGCAAAAAAAATGTGAGGTATGGGACGCAAAACAAGGTAGTCCTTGTTGATCCTTCAAATAAAAATAAAATTACTCCCACTCTCCATTGATTCGGTTTATTATGTATTTATTTGTTGCTGTGGCGATTTGGCCAGAAGGGTTCATTCGTTCGTTCGGCCCACAACAAATGTAAGACAGTGTTAATTAACTTTGTAATTCTACGCATTTTATTTTTGTTTTCAAATATTTTGGTGTGCCGTTGTTGTTATTGTGATCAGGCAGATTGCGGCAATATGTTAAATGATGTTGTTAAGTACCATTTTCCCATTGTTTGGGTGGATAATTGCAAATGACTTTTGGAGCGTTCACAAAAGGACCAACGACCAGCCAACCCCTTGAACCAAGGTTGGGGAGGAGCATAAAATGTGTGTGTGTTTGATTTTGACAGTTCAATATGCCTTTGAGAGAATTATTGGTTGACAATGGTCTGATTGTTTTTTTTTTGAGTCCAAATCAGGGCGTCGCTGTTGAAATCAATGAATGCCAAGTGTATAGTAGGACGGTACGAAATAAATCCCAATTAAATAACCCCGAAAATCAAATGAAATATCTCCCAATAAAGATAAACCCAAATTAGTTGAATTTAATTGTGCATTATACAGGGTTTTCCAACAAGAGGTGTTATTTTGGTATTCAAAGAAAAATGCCATTTTTTGAGATAAATGATCGGTGATTTTTATTTTCATAATAAAGAGGAAGGTATGCCGTTAATAATGAAAAGCAAGTAAAAACGGCGTTAAGTGTGGCCTGGCCGAACTTTATATACCCTCCACCATGGTTTGCATTACACAGAGGCTGTCGATTTTTGTAGAAGTGCAGTAATATTACAGGAAAATATATTTTTTTAATATAGCCAAACCAAAACAAATACAAATATTGAAAAAATAATTTTATAAATAAATATAATATTTTTATTATTTCCAACCACGCTTATAAGACAAGGCTACACTATAAATATATCGAAATATTTGTATTTCCAGCTTATATTTGTACTCCAGCTTATATTTGTATTTAAAGCTTAAATACCATAAATATTGGTAGGTAGTGGGTGCTACAGTTGGTTGTATTTCCATTTTATTTTAATTCCAAAAGTACAAATTTTGAAAATCCATTATTCACGTACATAGTGCAAAATAACTTAACTTCATGATTCAGCCAATTTTTGCCCTAAAAGTACGAATTTGGAAAAATCTTTTTATTTTGTGTGTCTATGTGTGTCAGATAACTGTATACACCGAATTCCACGATTCTAGCTGCGGCCATTTTGTTTGTACCATTTTATCCCCTTTTTCCCATTTATCCCCTTAAAAGTACGACTTTCTAAAATCTCTTTATTTAACGTGTCTACGCAATTAGAGGGATGTACACACCGAATTTCAGCATTCTAGCTGTAGTCGTTCAGTTGGTACTAATTTTATCCCTCTGAACCCATTGTATCCCTTGAGAGTACAAATTTGGAAAATATCTTTTATTATTTTATTACCCATGTCTACGGAGCCAGAGGAATGTATACTCTGAATTCCATGACTCTAGCTGCGGTCATTTGGTTGGTACTATTTTAATCCCCTCTTTCCATTGAACCCCAAAAAGTACGAATTTCGAAAAATCCTTCTATTTTACGTGTATACGCAAGCAGAAGAATGTATACACCGAATTTCATTATTCTAGGTGCAGCCGTTTCGTACCATTTTTATCCCTCTATTCCCATTTTATCCCTTAAAGGTACAAATTTGGAAAAAATAATTTCATATTATGTATCTACTCAATTAGAGGGATGTACACAGCAAATTTCGTGTTTCTAGCTGTTGTCGTTTGATATGTACCATTTCTATCCCTTTTTGTCCCATTTCACCCACTACGAATAAAAATCACTTTATGGTGCACGGAGCGCAAAACCAATATCGGGTAAGTACAAGCAGACATATTGAAAAAATATACTTAAATACTGTAAAATATTAGGGGTTATTATGGGTCTTTTCAGTCCTTGAAATTTTTTCCCTTTTGGGCCGATTTCGCCCAGTCCGATCTACGACTATAAGACGTATTTATGGAAAATTTGAACGTCCTAGCTTCTTTCGTTTAGATGCTAGCGTGCTTTCAACAGACGGACGGACAGGGCTAGATCGTCTTAGAATTTTATGACGATCAAGAATATATATACTTTATAGGGTCTCAGGTCGATGTTTCAAGGTATTACAAACGGAATGACAAAGTTAGTATACCCCCATCCTGGAGGTGGAGGGTATAACAACATCAGCCAAATGGCCACCACGACCACGCTTACAGGACCATATCCTTTTCATGAAATTTTCCGTAACCAAATCGCAAAGTGGCTGCCCTACATATGTGCTCGATAGCCTCACGAATTCTATCTTTGAGGTCTTGAATCGACGCTGGGCTGTTGGCGTAGACCTTATCTTTCACGTGGCCCCAAAGGAAGAAGTCGCAAGGTGTTAAATCACAAGATCTCGGTGCCCGATTGTGATCACTTCTTCGAGTGATAACACGGTCCGGAAACTTTCCCGTAAAAGAGCAATGGTTTCGTTGCTTGTTGCTTGTTGAAAGTAAACGTTGTCCAGATCAATGCCATCCAACTCCGACCATAAAAAAATCATTAATCATCTCTCGATAGCGCAATCCATTCACCGTAACTGTTGATCCAGACTTTTGACATGGTCGAAATCATGATCGTGGTAGTCTGCAGCCAAGTAATAAATGTCACCATGCCATTTGTAAATAAATTTGTATTCTTTTAAATATAGATGCAAAATGGTCTTGAGCCAGGACAATATCCCAGTTCAAATGAAATATTGATTACAGACCAAAAAAATACAAACGAAAAAAATAAAATAATATTTTTTTTTTATAATATAATTTTTTTATTTATTTTATTAATATTGCTCAAACAATTCAGCCCGCTTTTAATTATTAAAAATTCAAAAAAATTACATTTTCAAATTTTTTGCACAGAAAAAGTATGAAGAAAATCTTTTTCGTTCGCATATTTTGCCTTAGAATATTAGCTATTAAAAAATAAAACAAAACATTTTTTTGCGATGTTATCCGCAACATTTGTAGCCATCATGAGTACCTATATAACCGGATGTTATCGGGCTTATATTTTCAAAATGAGAGTACAAATATTTAAGGTACCTTAAATATTTGTACACTCGCCGAAAGTTGGATTTTTAGTAAAAAAAATTAAAAAAAATTGAAAATAAATTTGCATTCTGTAAAATATAGATGCAAAAAGGTCTTGAGACAGGGGAATATCCCATTTCAAAATTAATTAATTAAAAAAACTACCATAAAAAAATTTAATATCGAGTTGAGAAGTCCAAATAAGGGGTGATTTTTTAAAAGCTATAGGAAAGTTTTTCTAATCTACCGGTAAAACTATTGAATGCACTCCGTGGTGGAGGGTATATATGATTCGGCCCGGCCTAACTTACCGTCTTGTTACTTGCTCCTATTACCTACTTTTTCTGGGATTTTCATTGTTTTTAAACCTTGTGTTAATAACCTACTGAAGAAATTATCATTCTGAAAAATTTTCAATTAAATTCTGGTGGATTTTGCAAGAAAAAAAAATCGACAAAAAAATCGAAAAAAAATAGAAGCCATCATTTCACCACTTCCAAACTTACACAGTCACTAAAACAGGCATCTAAGAACACTACTTTGAAGTTTCAAAAAATGGATTAATGTAATGATTTCGAAAATCAAAATAAAAGAAATAAAATTGTAAAAACGTTAAGAAACTATAACGCGGCTATAACATTTCACTTTAATATTTTAACCGTAATTGAAATTACCTTCAAAATAAGGTACTGTACATTACAATCGACCAAGTATTTCAAGAGATAGAGGTGATTGCATGAACACACCTTTTTGAAAAAAAAAATATTTTTTTTTATTTTTTTTTTTTTTAATAAAAAAATATGCAATGACTAGCTACAATGGTCATCTTCATTCGGTTCAATCACTGGACACAAAATTAGAATATGAATTTGCTTTGTATTGTAATCCATAATAAAATAAAAATATAGGAAAGTTGTCACGGCTCTTCTGGATGTTTGCTCCCCACAATTTGGGAAGGCCTGTTGAAATACAACCAATATCACTATTTACATTTTGCAAGCCTTAATGTTGTTAGCTGACATTTCCAATCGAAAGTTTTGCAAATTGTTCACCATATTCACAACGTTTTGTCATTTGTTAGGAAAAAATGAATTTAACTCGAACAAATTTACGTGCTATAAATTGGTAAATAGTTGCAAATCAAAAAATTATATTTTAAATTAAGAAAAACGACATTTTGTTATGTTTCCATAGAAATTTTATTCGATTGAAATTGGTTTAGCGACAGCTTCCTAACCGTGGTATCCACCAGCACCAACACCGGCGCCAATACCAGCACTGAGGGGTCCAAGTTTGGCACCAACGCCAGCACCAATACCGGCATTGCCGGCACCATGACCAGCACCATGTCCGCCACCTTGACCGCCAATACCAGCACCAATACCAGCACTGAGTGGTCCAACACCAGCACCAATGCCAGCTCCAATACTAGCATCACCAGCACCGTAGGCAGACACAGCCACGAGACCAGCGACGAAAGCACCCAATACAGCGAAGAATTTCATGGTGAATAGATTTTTGTTGCGGTTGTGTTACGAACAGAAGACAACTGTTTGATGCTCTTCCAGGCAGTTGACAGACTTTATATAGTCGAAGAAATTTCTAATTTCACTTAAAAAAAGAAACCAGAACTCATTGCACCTACACATCGAATGGAGATCTGGTTTATTTCGTATTTTTCCTACCAGTAAATTGTTTAGTTTAATATTTGGAATAATTTTAAATTCGAATTTTTGTATTTTGTTTTGTTGCTGGAAACAAGTCTAGCTTTTTTCTCCTGCTACCGAGATGTTAGTTAAACTACCAAAAGTCAAGTCAAGTCAAATTTGACTAATAATTGATATTTATTAAGGCACCCAAATAAATAACAAATTAAGTTGATTTAAACTAAAAAATGTACTTAAATTCAGTAAATTGATTAAACTCAATATTAGTAGGCTCCGAATATATACAAATTTGTTGTTAAGGTGCCACGGCTGTTATAGCTTTTTACTCCATTTTTTTATATTTTTACAAACTTATGTTTTAATAAATTTTGTTTTGCCCGAAATTTTTCCACAAGAACTGCAGAAACCAACAATAATAATAAAAAACAAGAACAAACAATCACAGGCTGTACCAAAATGAAAGACCTGTTCCCATTTGCAAAACAAAATAATTAGCGTCCCAATTAATATTCAAAATTCAGAGCAATTAATTACGTTATTACCCAAAAAACTTAAACGAAACCAGATAATCCAACCATTGGAGGCTAGTGTTAAGTGGTCTTAGTTTGGTCTTTGCAATTTCTTCGACTATATAAAGTCGGCCAACTGCCTGGAAGAGCATCAAACAGTTGTCTTCTGTTCGTAACACAACCACAACAAAAATCTATTCACCATGAAATTCTTCGCTGTATTGGGTGCTTTCGTCGCTGGTCTCGTGGCTGTGTCTGCCTACGGTGCTGGTGATGCTGGTATTGGAGCTGGCATTGGTGCTGGTGTTGGACCACTCAGTGCTGGTATTGGTGCTGGTATTGGCGGTCAAGGTGCCGGACATGGTGCTGGTCATGGTGCCGGTCATGGTGCCGGCAATGCCGGTATTGGTGCTGGCGTTGGTGCCAAACTTGGACCCCTCAGTGCTGGTATTGGCGCCGGTGTTGGTGCTGGTGGATACCATGGTTAGGAAGCTGTTTCTAATTCATTTGTCAATCAAATAAAGTCTTTATGAAAACACGAAAAAATTGGTGTATTTTCTTTTAAGATTCCACAGAAATTACTTCATATTCATGGTGCCGAAGAAATAGATTGAACAAAAACTAGGACTTCAAATTGAATTTCTGAAATATTCTCTTTCTGAATTGACTCTTTGCTAACTCTGCGAAAGATTTCTGCTAAGTTATGAAAGATTATTTTATTATTTTAAAGAGGGTGTAGGGCTAGACCCTAGTCATCTGCCATCTAGGCGACTAATGAGTCATTCCATGTCAAGCGGTACGATTTTTAACCTCGATAGCTGCGATTGTTTTGAAAGTTTGTGCATGTATTCTTCTCATAAAAATATTGTATACGTATTTTTCGAAATAAATTAAATTTTTTCACGAATTATGGCAATTGTTTGTTTGTATGTATAGTTGGTCTGTTATGTTGTATGTGTTGTCATTTATTTTGGTTTAAGACCAAAGGTTGTGCTGATGTCTTCAGCAGAACCCAAAATTAGCAAAAAGGCAAAGTGAGACCTTTATGGTTGCAACATAACAGACCAACTATACATACAAACAACAACAATACACACGAGGTACAGTGAAGACGGGACATACCGTACAACAACAACCTTTGCATTGTTGCGAGCGATGCGAGCACATGCATAACATTGAATTGGCAAAGTGAGATTTTTAGTGTGTCGACTTAGTTCGGTAGACTATTTTGTTTATCAACGCTTCTCATTTGTCATATGTGACCGCTGGTACTAATATGAACCGTGATTTAAGTCAAAGACATACATTCGTTGCGAAAGTTCTGACTAGATGGGGTAGCGCCCATCGAAACTGCGCAGTCAACTTTTAGCTGCAACAATAAAAGTCTCACTTTGCCTTTTTGCTAATTTTGGGTTCTGCTGAAGACTTCAGCACAAGCTTTGGTCTTAAACCAAAATAAATGACAAAAAATATTTTTTTTTCGAAAAGGTGTGTTCATTAGGTGTGGGATAGTGTTTTATGGGAATTTTAGGAGTTGGAGTAGGATACACTGAGGTTCGGAAAAAAATCATGAGTGGGGTGGTGGGGTGACAGTAAGAGGGCGCTCATCTGGGTCAAATGTGAGGGAAAAGGGGTAAAAATACACAAAAAACCCCAAAACTGCCTCGGAGTCGTCGCCAGAGGGGTTAAATGTAAGAACGACCCCCATTAATTTTCCCTCCCACCACTCGTTAGGGGAGCTCTCATACAAAAATTATTTATTTTTATAAAATTTGTTCTCAACGCTCTTACTGGTCCAAGTAGGCCTCTAGTGGAGTCAAATAAATGGCAGACTCGCAATATTTTTTTAACCCCCACATTTTCTCCGAACATACTTACCTACTATCTTCAACCCTTAAAGTGGTGCCCATACGATTTTTTTATAATTTTGGTTATTACAGTAAGGCCCAAAACTGTCCCGGTGTCGCCCCTAGCTGGGTTAAGTGTAAGACCGATCTCCACTAATTTTCTCTCCCATTTTTTTGCGAACAAACTTACCCCCTATCCCCACTCCTATACAAAAACTATTTAAAAAAAAATTGCTCCCACCATTCTAACTGGTCCAAGTGGAGTCAAATGTATGACCCCCAATATTTTTTCAGCCTCAATATCTTCTCAGAACGTACCTACACTCTATCTTCAATCCTTAAGGTGGTCCCCACACATATTTTAATTTTTTATATTTTTTAATGAAGGAAAGGCTCAAAACTATTTTTTTAGACTTTTTTCTTGCAAAACTTTGCAGAATGATTATTTCTTCAGTAGTTTACACAGTGCAACACGAAAAAAATAACCATATACGGACACCGCTACATGATAAAAGACCAAAAAAAAAGACCCGTGTTTTTTTTCCCCCCAAAGTCATGCACTTTTTTTTTATGGGCCCCCAGAGATTTGAGGCCTCGGTGTAATTTTTGGAAAAAAGTGATCATATTCTCAGGCTCATATCTTGCAAACCGTTCGGAATTTTGATTTACTCTCTGAGGCAAAGCTCTTGTCATAAAGAACAAAAATTGTGAACATATAAAATCAAAAAAACTTCATCTTCAAGGTCAAAATCGCAAAAAACTTAAAAAAATTCGATTTTTTTAACCTTTTTTCCCCTTTTCAGGTCCATAGGTAGCAAACCGTTGAAAATTCAGGGAAACAATCAACTACAAAAATGTACCTAAGATCTCAATAAACAACTTTCTAGAACATATGAACTTCCTAGGAATTATTCTTAACACCGTTTAGGTAGCGCTTAGGTAGCCGCAAAAGTGAAAAATTTTCCAAAAATTAGATTTTTTTCCTTTTTTGCCCTGTTCAGGTCCATAGGTAGCAAACCGTTAAAAATTCAAGGAAACAATCAACAACAAAAATGTACTTAAGATTTCAATAAACAACTTTCTAGAACATATGAACTTCCTAGGAATTATTCTTAACACCGTTTAGGTAGCGCTTAGGTAGCCGCAAAAGTGAAAAATTGTTTATTCCAGTATTTCTTACCCACACGACATCATCGATGCCATTCAACAAACAACAACAAAGTCGTCGGTCCAAAAATTTGCACTAACAAAACACATGACAATTCAAAGCAGCGAAGTAGTCGCAATCCATTTGTACCAACAACATTAACAACACATATGTAGCCGCAGCACACAATATAAAAGCGACACGACGCTCACATTGAGGCAATACACAGCGCGACGTCAACGAGAACTCAGCGGACAAAGTTATAGAAAAAGTGCTACAGCATAATTCACACACAACATTGGCAACTAACAATTTCAATATGCAATGTGAAAAAATTGATTTATTTTGCTACGTTTGCGGTCATCAAATCAGAAAACAAATTCTAAAAGATTTCAAAAGCAAAAGAATCTTTTAACTAGTGAATTCATTATAGCATATAAGTTGTTTTTCGACGAAGTAGACTTGACCGGTGAAAATTACACACCTAATACAGTGTGTCGTCAATGTTATAACAATCTCATGGCATGGTTGAGTGGAGGAAATGTTAGTATGAAGTATTGTAAGCCGGTAAACTGGATTAATCACCCAGGTGATCATGATGCAACCAGTTGCTATGCATGCGTAAATTATACATGTCGTCTAAATCGACATGCTGAGAAGAACAAAATCTATAAAGCAACTGCAACAGCAACACTACCAGTGCTTGCACCTGAAGATTTTGTATCACCAAGGCCGCCAACTCCAGATCGTTGGACAGAATTAAGAGAAGGAATGAGTAGATAAAGTAGTGTTACTTATGAAGATCCATTTGATACCAATTATGAGCTCCAACAGGGAAGAGATGGACCACAACTAATAACACAAATGGAAATAGATTTTATTGTGGCCATATTGGGACTATCGCAGCGACTTGCCATATTTTTGACAGCGTTTTTAAAGCAAAGAAAACTCACACTTGCTAATGTTAACTCTAGCGCGTACCTCAAACGGCAAGCTGAATTTCAGAGCCTCTACACTCTAAATGATGACAATTCGTTCGCTTACTGCAACGATATAAAAGCTTTGGTGGTAAAAATGGGAATGAACTACATCGCTAGTGAGTGGAGATTATTTATTGATGGTTCTGTTTCAAGCTTGAAAGCAGTGTTGTTGCATGTATCGAACCGAAAACCTTCCATTCCGCTAGCAATGGGTATCAACATGAAAGAAACCTATCAAGTATTGAAAGATATAATGGAAAAAATCAAATACTACGAAAATAAATGGAAGATTTGCTGTGATTTGAAGGTCATCAACATTTTGCAAGGGATCATCGATAAGGGCGGATTCCCAAAATTCTTTTGTTTTCTTTGTAATTGGGATTCGCGCTCACCTCTGAATCAATTCCAATGTAATTCGTGGAGACCAAGAGGAAGTGTGGAGGAACAAATGAAACAACATAGACTGAGGAATAAACCTTTAATTGACAATACTCAAGACATCTTGCTGCCACCGCTCCACATAAAATTGGGAATTGTTAAAAAATTCATCGAAGTGGCCGTTGTACATTGTCCAAACGCATTCGACTATTTGAAAAGCGTTTTCCCAAAGCGTAGCGATGACAAAATTAAAAAAGGTATTGTAGTAAATTTAAAACGAATTTTTGTTCACCTCATTGTACTATTTACACTACGTTAATGTTTTCTTTTCTGTCTTTATTTTTTGTCTTCATTTAACAGGCGTACTTAATGGCCCTGACATTAGAAAGTTATTCAAGAGTAACTTTGATTCATCGCTTGATGAAAATCATTCAATGGCATGGATTTACCTTCAGCGTGTATGCACCAGGGTCTTGGGAGGGGATCGAGACGCGGAACCGGAAGCAAGAGAATGGGTGAAAGAAATGCTGTATTATTTTGAGAAAATCGGCACATCGATGACCTTAAAGCTGCATTTTCTTCATTTTCATTTTGACGATTTTATTAAACAACTCCCTACCGAATCCGATGAGCAAGGAGAACGGTTTCACCAAACCACAATGCCCATGGAAAAACGGTACAAAGGCAAAAAACTCGACGCATTGCTTGCAGAGGTAATATCAATTTTATTGATCATTGTTTTGCATTCCTTTTTTGATTTCTTTTCTAATTCATTTCAGGTATGTTGGTGGAGTCACAAGATCACCCTGTATGATGTTAATGAAGTATATGAAGAAGAAAAAACTGATGGTGGAGGGCAGTCTGGAAGCAACGTGCCTCTGCACACCATAAGTTCTGAATCAGAGTCAGATTCGGACGATTCGGAGGACGATTTGGATCCACAACTTAAGAGAGTGCGATATGCAAGTCCAGGGCCATCAACATTATAAACATAATACGAATATTTTTTTATTATTTTTGTATTAGATAGCATAGTATGTCAATGTTGAAGTAAAGAAAAAACAAATGAAATTAAAAAATTTTTGGGAAATTTTTCAATTTTGCGGCTACCTAAGCGCTACCTAAACGGTGTTAAGAATAATTCCTAGGAAGTTCATATGTTCTAGAAAGTTGTTTATTGAGATCTTAGGTACATTTTTGTTGTTGATTGTTTCCTTGAATTTTTAACGGTTTGCTACCTATGGACCTGAACAGGGCAAAAAAGGAAAAAAATCTAATTTTTGGAAAATTTTTCACTTTTGCGGCTACCTAAGCGCTACCTAAACGGTGTTAAGAATAATTCCTAGGAAGTTCATATGTTCTAGAAAGTTGTTTATTGAGATCTTAGGTACATTTTTGTAGTTGATTGTTTCCCTGAATTTTCAACGGTTTGCTACCTATGGACCTGAACAGGGGAAAAAAGGTTAAAAGGTTTTTTAATTTTGACCTTGAAGATGAAGTTTTTTTGATTTTATATGTTCACAATTTTTGTTCTTTATGACAAGAGCTAGAACTTTGCCTCAGAGAGTAAATCAAAATTCCGAACGGTTTGCAAGATATGAGCCTGAGAATATGATCACTTTTTTCCAAAAATTACACCGAGGCCTCAAATCTCTGGGGGCCCATAAAAAAAGAGTGCATGACTTTGGGGGAAAAAAACACGGGTCTTTTTTTTTTTGGTCTTTTATCATGTAGCGGTGTCCGTATATGGTTATTTTGAAATGACTTCAAAAATGTTGCACAGTGTTATTAACATAAGGTTTAAAAACAACGAAGAATCCAAGAAAAAGTAGGTAATGTAAAAAGATATATATTTTTCTGAAAAATAAATTTTCCATCTACTACTTTTTGATTGTTTTTAAGCATTGTGTTCTAAGCATTTTAATAAACTACTGAAAAAATACCCTTGTGATAACTTTTCCCTGAAATTCTGGTTGATTTTGCAAAATAAATGTAAAAAAAAAGAAGCATTATTTCACCACTTCCAAACTCACGCAGTCACTAAAAAAGACATCGACGAACCTACTTTAAACTTTCAAAAAAAATGGATTAATGTAATCTTTTCGAAAATCTAAATAAAGGAAATTAAATTGTAAAAACTTAAAAAATATAACGCAGCTATAGCATTCCACTTCAATATTCTAAAAGTAATTGAAATTTCCTTCAAAACATAGTATCCCTAAATTCTGTATTCAGAAGTCGATACAAAATATATAATTTAATAAAAATGTTGTTTTCATCACTTATTAAGCATAATTATTCATAATACATTATTTGGCTAGTTGGCAATAATGACATATTTTGCCACTTATTTTACAACTCGTTTAGAAGTACTTATTTATTAACTTTTCGTAAGCGTGCGTGGAAGTACTTATTTCTCACCTTTTTGTAAGCGTGCGTGGAAGTACTTATTTTTTTACAATCCCTTTATAAAAATAATTAGAAACGGATCCGAAAAATAAGTAGTGAAGAGATTTGGTTTCGCCTTATTCCCACATTACTTGGTAATGCGAGTTTTTGCTGGGATAGTTCATTAGAAACGTACAAGTATTTCAGGAGTTACGGGCGTTTGAATGACACACCTTTTTGAAAAATGTATTTTGTCATAATTCGTGAAAAAAATATTCAGCTATCAAAGTCAAAAATCGTACCGGTTGACATGGAATGACTCAGATGCCAAAGAATTAAAAAAAAACTGAGGTCACACTTTTGTTTTCACCTTGTCCAGATATAATAAAGAAGGGTAGATGTGTGATGGCGAAAATTTAAGAACAGAAGAAAGAAAAATAAATGTCAAAAATCAAATATCTAGGTAGTACCATTTTTATCACTTTTTTGAGTACAAATTTCTAAAAATCGATTTATGCTGCACTACTATGTGGCCAAAGGAAATTACACGCCAAATTTCACGAAAAAATAAAATATTTTTTCCATTTTATTTTCTATTTTTATGAGTTTTTTTTTTCATTCCTAAACCACTGTGAACGAGAATTGTATCCATTATAATTACCTTTAATTTAAAATATAAGCGGGTATGACCGGTATGACCTATGTTTCCAAAATCAGAGTACAAATGTTAGAGAGTTACCTTCAACAAAAATATGAATGAATTTTATTAAAAAAAAACTTTTAGATTTTATTAATCAGAATTCCTCAATTCACACAAAATAAATTTTTAGGTCTCCGACACATAATCTGTATTTTTTTGGTGTCTACTTGCCAAATAAAACACGACCAATACTTTCTATATGGAGATAAATTAATTAATAATAATGTTTACGACTATATTAACGAATATGAATATTTTTCTCAACAACTAGTGGTTTCATAAATAAACCTGTCAGACTACTGTACTGTGCTAACAGAGGTTTGATCTGATAACACTATGCAACAACAACAAAGATTGTGCCTGAGACCTAAAAATGCATTTTTTGAGTGCATTAGGGCAGAACGATTCATAAAATCAGCACAATTTTGTTCTTAATTATTTTTACTAAATACTAATGCTATCCTACCTTCCAAGGGGTCAATTTCGGGCGATCAAACTTCAACTTTCCCATAAATACCTTTGTAAGGAAAATAGTCCAAATTCTTATATTTCTTTCAAAAGGAGTATTTTTTTAAATATTTATGACAAACAAACTATATTTGGAGCAAACACAGTTTAAAGCTAAGAAGCCATAATTTCTAATACAAAAAAATTGAGTGGAAAAATTCGTAAAATGTGTGTAAGAAAAAAACTAATATTTCATAAAAATTATTTTTTGTGTTGAAATGTATTGACTAACGTCAATATGTTGGCGGCATCTGCTTTTCGATTTAGAAATATTACATTAACGTTTGGTTGAGGTCTCTGCTAAACCTTTTCGCAAGCAGCAAAGAGTAAAACCAACTCACAACTAGAGGTCGCCTTGTTGCAAATGCAATGCAACAAAGCCCAAAAATCGTAATGAGAATCAAGTATGAAAAAGAAAAATTACAGGTAATACAATTTACCTATAATAATAATAATAATACTATGCAAGAAAATTTTTTAACGATACAATAGGGTAATTTTATGGGAAGCGACCACACAAATTGTGAACGCTTCTCTCTGATTTTAATGAAATCTGTCAAATATGGCGAATAAAGCTAACGATTTTCAAAAAATACGAAATTGTGATCGAAAATAAAGTATTTTTGTGATAAGATAATTTAAAAAAATTAGTTTTTGTGCTATGAGATATAAATACATTTTTTCCAATTTCAAGCAAATTTCTTCTTGTTTTACAGAAAATTATCAAATCTCAAGGAAATATTTTTTTCTTAATTATTTTTTATTAATTTTGTAAACAAAAACTATAACTTAGATTTTTGTAAAATAAATTTTATCAGAAGGACGCTCCAAAAGTTTCATGATGGAGTTTTTGGTACTCACTTTAAAACAATTATAAACATTAAACGAAATTAAAAATATTTAATATAAAAAATTTATAGACACGAATGGTCAGTGATAATGCCGAAATATTTTGGGACAACGCCTAAACCGAGCCAAAGATTGATTTTAGTCAGGAGAATCCACAATTTTTTCAAAATAAATAAATAAAATAAATAAAATAAATAAAATAAATAAAATAAATAAAATAAATAAAATAAATAAAATAAATAAAATAAATAAAATAAATAAAATAAATAAAATAAATAAAATAAATAAAATAAATAAAATAAATAAAATAAATAAAATAAATAAAATAAATAAAATAAATAAAATAAATAAAATAAATAAAATAAATAAAATAAATAAAATAAATAAAATAAATAAAATAAATAAAATAAATAAAATAAATAAAATAAATAAAATAAATAAAATAAATAAAATAAATAAAATAAATAAAATAAATAAAATAAATAAAATAAATAAAATAAATAAAATAAATAAAATAAATAAAATAAATAAAATAAATAAAATAAATAAAATAAATACAATAAATAAAATAAATAAAATAAATAAAATAAATAAAATAAATAAAATAAATAAAATAAATAAAATAAATAAAATAAATAAAATAAATAAAATAAATAAAATAAATAAAATAAATAAAATAAATAAAATAAATAAAATAAATAAAATAAATAAAATAAATAAAATAAATAAAATAAATAAAATAAATAAAATAAATAAAATAAATAAAATAAATAAAATAAATAAAATAAATAAAATAAATAAAATAAATAAAATAAATAAAATAAATAAAATAAATAAAATAAATAAAATAAATAAAATAAATAAAATAAATAAAATAAATAAAATAAATAAAATAAATAAAATAAATAAAATAAATAAAATAAATAAAATAAATAAAATAAATAAAATAAATAAAATAAATAAAATAAATAAAATAAATAAAATAAATAAAATAAATAAAATAAATAAAATAAATAAAATAAATAAAATAAATAAAATAAATAAAATAAATAAAATAAATAAAATAAATAAAATAAATAAAATAAATAAAATAAATAAAATAAATAAAATAAATAAAATAAATAAAATAAATAAAATAAATAAAATAAATAAAATAAATAAAATAAATAAAATAAATAAAATAAATAAAATAATTAAAATAAATAAAATAAATAAAATAAATAAAATAAATAAAATAAACAAAATAAATAAAATAGATAAAATAAATAACATAAATAAAATAAATAAAATAAATAAGATAAATAAAACAAATAAAATAATTAAGATAAATAAAATAAATAAAATAAATAAAATAAATAAAATAAATAAAATAAATAAAATAAATAAAATAAATAAAATAAATAAAATAAATAAAATAAATAAAATAAATAAAATAAATAAAATAAATAAAATAAATAAAATAAATAAAATAAATAAAATAAATAAAATAAATAAAATAAATAAGATAAATAAAACAAATAAAATAATTAAGATAAATAAAATAAATAAAATAAATAAAATAAATAAAATAAATAAAATAAATAAAATAAATAAAATAAATAAAATAAATAAAATAAATAAAATAAATAAAATAAATAAAATAAATAAAATAAATAAAATAAATAAAATAAATAAAATAAATAAAATAAATAAAATAAATAAAATAAATAAAATAAATAAAATAAATAAAATAAATAAAATAAATAAAATAAATAAAATAAATAAAATAAATAAAATAAATAAAATAAATAAAATAAATAAAATAAATAAAATAAATAAAATAAATAAAATAAATAAAATAAATAAGATAAATAAAACAAATAAAATAATTAAGATAAATAAAATAAATAAAATAAATAAAATAAATAAAATAAATAAAATAAATAAAATAAATAAAATAAATAAAATAAATAAAATAAATAAAATAAATAAAATAAATAAAATAAATAAAATAAATAAAATAAATAAAATAAATAAAATAAATAAAATAAATAAAATAAATAAAATAAATAAAATAAATAAAATAAATAAAATAAATAAAATAAATAAAATAAATAAAATAAATAAAATAAATAAAATAAATAAAATAAATAAAATAAATAAAATAAATAAAATAAATAAAATAAATAAAATAAATAAAATAAATAAAATAAATAAAATAAATAAAATAAATAAAATAAATAAAATAAATAAAATAAATAAAATAAATAAAATAAATAAAATAAATAAAATAAATAAAATAATTAAAATAAATAAAATAAATAAAATAAATAAAATAAATAAAATAAACAAAATAAATAAAATAGATAAAATAAATAACATAAATAAAATAAATAAAATAAATAAGATAAATAAAACAAATAAAATAATTAAGATAAATAAAATAAATAAAATAAATAAAATAAATAAAATAAATAAAATAAATAAAATAAATAAAATAAATAAAATAAATAAAATAAATAAAATAAATAAAATAAATAAAATAAATAAAATAAATAAAATAAATAAAATAAATAAAATAAATAAAATAAATAAAATAAATAAAATAAATAAGATAAATAAAACAAATAAAATAATTAAGATAAATAAAATAAATAAAATAAATAAAATAAATAAAATAAATAAAATAAATAAAATAAATAAAATAAATAAAATAAATAAAATAAATAAAATAAATAAAATAAATAAAATAAATAAAATAAATAAAATAAATAAAATAAATAAAATAAATAAAATAAATAAAATAAATAAAATAAATAAAATAAATAAAATAAATAAAATAAATAAAATAAATAAAATAAATAAAATAAATAAAATAAATAAAATAAATAAAATAAATAAAATAAATAAAATAAATAAAATAAATAAAATAAATAAAATAAATAAAATAAATAAGATAAATAAAACAAATAAAATAATTAAGATAAATAAAATAAATAAAATAAATAAAATAAATAAAATAAATAAAATAAATAAAATAAATAAAATAAATAAAATAAATAAAATAAATAAAATAAATAAAATAAATAAAATAAATAAAATAAATAAAATAAATAAAATAAATAAAATAAATAAAATAAATAAAATAAATAAAATAAATAAAATAAATAAAATAAATAAAATAAATAAAATAAATAAAATAAATAAAATAAATAAAATAAATAAAATAAATAAAATAAATAAAATAAATAAAATAAATAAAATAAATAAAATAAATAAAATAAATAAAATAAATAAAATAAATAAAATAAATAAAATAAATAAAATAAATAAAATAAATAAAATAAATAAAATAAATAAAATAAATAAAATAAATAAAATAAATAAAATAAATAAAATAAATAAAATAAATAAAATAAATAAAATAAATAAAATAAATAAAATAAATAAAATAAATAAAATAAATAAAATAAATAAAATAATTAAAATAAATAAAATAAATAAAATAAATAAAATAAACAAAATAAATAAAATAGATAAAATAAATAACATAAATAAAATAAATAAGATAAATAAAACAAATAAAATAATTAAGATAAATAAAATAAATAAAATAAATAAAATAAATAAAATAAATAAAATAAATAAAATAAATAAAATAAATAAAATAAATAAAATAAATAAAATAAATAAAATAAATAAAATAAATAAAATAAATAAAATAAATAAAATAAATAAAATAAATAAAATAAATAAAATAAATAAAATAAATAAAATAAATAAAATAAATAAAATAAATAAAATAAATAAAATAAATAAAATAAATAAAATAAATAAAATAAATAAAATAAATAAAATAAATAAAATAAATAAAATAAATAAAATAAATAAAATAAATAAAATAAATAAAATAAATAAAATAAATAAAATAAATAAAATAAATAAGATAAATAAAACAAATAAAATAATTAAGATAAATAAAATAAATAAAATAAATAAAATAAATAAAATAAATAAAATAAATAAAATAAATAAAATAAATAAAATAAATAAAATAAATAAAATAAATAAAATAAATAAAATAAATAAAATAAATAAAATAAATAAAATAAATAAAATAAATAAAATAAATAAAATAAATAAAATAAATAAAATAAATAAAATAAATAAAATAAATAAAATAAATAAAATAAATAAAAGAAATAAAATAAGCCGACTTTAGCCTTTCCTTACTTGTTGTTTATAGGGAGTGAAATGGACCAAAATTTTCCAAAATCGTATTTTTTAACTTTTACGGCAAAAATTAATGGAGCTTGATTATCTTGCTCTGTAAACGTTTGAAATTAAAATGGGACCGAATTGCAACAAAGCAAACGGCTGTCGCTATCTCCACAATATTTAGGGTATTTAGGCTTTCTCAAGTTTGTTGGCATATATTTACTTTTTGAATTGACTTGCAATATTATATTTCTATATATATAGTATAAATATATCGGTAGCCTTGCCTTATATATATTTATAAAATTATTTTTTCATTATTTTTATTATAAATATAAAAAATAACAATCGACCGCCTCTATGAATTGTAATCCATGACGTTTTTACTTGTTTCATTTCAGTTTGTAGTACGATGTAAGATTCGAACTTACTCCACTAGTGTTACCTTAAAATATTAAAAGTGTTGAAGGAATGATTCACGAAAACAAAATAATGATGCACGACCTTATAAAGCGAATCATGAAAAAGTTCAATAATATTCATTTTTCGTCACAAGATTACCCCTTTCAAAATATATAGAGCAAGTATTTAGCCTAACAACCACTTTGCCCTGAACTTTTCCCCAAACCACTATCAGGTGTTCTCTCTTGTCCTCTCTATGTGTGCCAACGCGAGGAACCATTTAAAAGAAACCCAAATTATAATCCTTAAACATCCTTAATTATCATGATTATCCCAAAAAATCCTCTAATGATATTCTCATTAAATATTAACCATTCTCTGCCACTATAGTTGCTTTTTGTTACTATCTCTCTCTCTCTTCCCTCTTTCTCTCTACCTTTAAAGAAAACACAAAAGTTAACGTCAGTACGTCTGTCGCTTTTTTTTTTTTGTATACCCTTCACTAGGGTATTATAGCTTTGTGCTTTTGTCCGTAACACCCTAGAGGAAGCGGTATAGACTCATGGTTTATTATACCGATGGAGTTGAAATCACTTTTTGATTTTCAATTTTTGTCTGTCCTTCTCCATATATTCATGTAATAACACTATGCAAAAAAAATTTGCAGAAGAGTGTGATTGGACCAATATTTCCAAAAATCCAATTTTACTTCGTTTCTATATGGTCAGAGGAATTCACATACCAAATTTCACGATTCTAGTTGTAATACATTAGTTGGTACCATTTTTATCCCTTTTTGTCCCGCTCGTCCCTTAAAAGTACAAATTTCGAAAAATCCCTATTTGTAGCTCGTCTGTGATTGCAAGGAACAGAACGAATTTCATGTTTCGAGGTACTGCCGTTTAGTCAGGACCAAGGTTCGATGTTTATCCCTTTTTGGGCCATTTTACCCCCTAAAAGTACGAATTTCGTAAAACCCTTTCTTAGTCGACGTCTACGTCATATTTGGGAACTACCCTGAACATTTCATTACCCTGGTGTTGACGATCGACCATATGATCGACATCAGCTGATGCTGGCATGGGGAATACCGACCATATGATCGACATCACCTGATGCACAAATGACATTCTGTGACATCCACATGCAGATGGCGTCATTGTTTGTACTATTGTCAAAGTTGTGCTTGTGTACTTCGTACGAAGCAGCAATACGTGCTAAAAATAAAATATTAAAAACCATAGTTTGTGTTGTTTTTATAAATTGTCTCCTCTAGACTCCGTCTAGGGGAGACCAACAGTTCCACCAAACTGGTAGGATTCTGTTCACCTGGCTTCAGCCGTTTGGTCTGGGGTCTGGTCAATGATAAGTCATCAGTCATCAGTAACGCAACTCTTTTATATATATAGATTTATAAAAATATCCATAGAATATTGTTTAATATCAATTTCGTGTTTAAAAGTCAAACTAGATCAGAATATGTATTTTTTGCCCTCCGGCATTTTTTTGCATAGTGTGACCAACGCGATTTGTTTTTGCCGATCAATATATCATATAGTTCGAGTGATTTTGTTCAAATTTTGTATGATTCTATGGTCATGTTTCAAATAGAAACGTCTATTGTAAATGGGTTCTCAACTGTCAATGTTTGGATAGCGGCCTTCCAATACAATATTCCATATTTTTCCTAGGGCAAATTATTATAATTAATTATATTATTATATTTTAAGTGTCATTTTTAGGTAATAAAATCCTTGTAATGGGATTGTAAGTGGAGGGATATAGATATAGTCGACTTCGCCCGACTTTTGCCTTTCCTCACTTGTTTTTTTTTGTGTTGCAAAAAGTCTTTGTTGCTGCAACATGAATGAAAAAGTTCCGTGCAAGTGTATGTGTATGTAATGGAGTACTTACTTTTGCCTCCCAAAAACTAAAAGTATGTTTACATTTTGCCTTATTTTACTTTTGGTCCGGTTTGTTGACAAAACACTCACTCACACAGACACAGTCTGGGGAAAAACACAAAAATCTCTTTTTATCCCATTAAAGTTGGAAATTTCTGAGGATGGAATGGCAAAACAACACTTTTTTGTGTTAATTTGTTAATTAAGTACTAAGTCCTAGAGGGAAAATGACGACGACTCGTCGTCGACAACTAGGGCGGCGGTGATTTACACAAAAACTCATACGTAGACACATAGTTTATTTGGACATTTACACTTCCTAGGCGAAAACAAATATGCAAATTGCTCGCTTAGTTCTAGTTCTAATGGGGATAGAAAACAGAAAAAATGTTCTGCTTTGGGAAATTGTTGAAATGAGGTTTTGTTTGTAGGCCCTTTTCAAATATTGTGTGTGTGTGTGTTTCATATTAATCTCCCAAGCTCAGTTCTAACATTTACATTATACATGTCACTTGTATAGTAATCTCATGTGGATAATTAATTAAGAACATTTTCTTGTGAGAACAAAAGAACTACTCTAGAAAGAACAAAATAATATGGAAGAAGTTAGTCTTTGGTTTTAAGGATTAGAAGCAAAATGTCCAATTGGTTAAATATTCTAATAGGAAACAAGAAAAACTTACTAATCCCTATTAATATTATAAAGGATGATTTTGTAAAAGCTATAAGAAAGTTTTTCAAAAAAAAAAAACACATAAAATTCAGAAAAATGTATGAAATCTTTATTTGAATCGATTGTACGGTCCATATAATTTAATGTTTGAAGATTATTTCATGCAAATGTTGACCTTGACTGCGCCTCAAATGGTCCATCCGCTTAGTCCAATTGTGGCATTTCCACGTTGTTGCGTAACAGAGGCCCAATTGCTGCGAACGGCGACGCGTCGATAATTGATGGTCATCATTAACACTGGCCGATACAGCTGCGATATTTTCTTCAGTTCGCACTCTACGTAAGCGTGTTGGTGGTTTAATGTCCAACAATGTAAATTTGGTGCGAAATTTAGTAACAATAGCCTGAATAACCGCTTCAGTGGGTCGATTAAACTGACAATAAAACGGAAGCGCGCGATGAACTTTCTTAACTGAGCACGCATTTTGATAATAAAATTCAATAATTTGCAAGCGTTGTTCGTTTGTAAGACGATTCATGGTTAAATTATAGACCAAACTGAAGATGTTTGACAGTGAAACAAAACACGGAACGTGCGTCAGCTGTTTAAACCAGTGTTGCCAAAAAGATAATAGCTAAAAAATCACCTTTTAAAACCCTAGTGTAAGTCTGTCTGTCTGTTTGTCTCTTCTGTAACGTCTGAACCGATGTTGTGGAAATTTCCAGTACAGATAGATGCAGGTCTGGAAGGATTTGCTCTGTGGTCGGATGGGGGCGTGGCAAAAGTATTTTTAACAGCTAGAAGGCTGAAAATTAGTACATATGTATATATTACTGATCAAGAGAAAAATCAATTTGATGGCGTATTTTGGATTTTCGTTTTGTGGGCGGAGTGGGCGTGGCAATAGAGTTTTTCGAGCTAGAAGGCTGAAAATTGGTACATATATATTACTGACCACGAGAAAAATCAATTTGATGGCGTATTTTGGATTTTCGTTTTGTGGGTGGAGTGGTACACATATATTTTATAAAGATCAGATGTAAGATATAGGTAGCGGTAATAGTGTGAAATGGGGGGACCATTTGTACGGGGATTGTGCCAACATAAGGACACATATATTTGACTTTAATAGTAGGTATTGAAATAGAACATGATCTGCAAAATTTGAAGACGTCCGATGTAAAATATTGGTCATAGATGGGTAATACAAAAAATAGGGGACCATTTGTAAGGGCGCTACATTAAAAAGTGGGCCCATATAGATCACTTTCAAAGTAGGTATTCTTAGATGAAATATAACATGATCTGCAAAATTGTATCGAGATCCAATGCACGATGTGGGTTCTAGAGCTGTAATGGAGTAGAATTGGGGTCCAATTTGTATGGGAGTTATACCAAAATATGGACCCATATATTTGACTTTCATAGTATGTATTCTTAGTTGATATATAATATAATCTGCAAAATTTGATAAACTTCCGATGTAAAATGTGGGTCCTAGAGGGGTAATAATCATTTGTAAGGGCGCTACATTAAAAATTGGACCCTTATAGATCACTTTCAAAGTAGGTATTCTTAGTATGAAATATAAATATAATATAATCAGCAAAATTTGAAAAACTTCCGATGTAAAATGTGGGTCCTAGAGGGGTAATAACAAAAATGGGGGCCCATTTGTAAGGGCGCTACATTAAAAAGTGGACCCTTATAGATCACTTTCAAAGTAGGTATTCTTTACTGAAATATAACATGATCTGCAAAATTTTATCAAAATCCAGTGAAAGATGTGGGTTCTAGAGCGATAATAGTGTAAATTTGGGGGCCCATTTTTATATACCAAAACATTGACCTATATAGCTGGTTTTCAAAACAGGCGTTTCTAGTCTAAATGTAACATTGCGTGAGAAATTTGATCAAGATCCGATGTAAAATATGTATTGTAGAGCAGTAATATTGAGAGTCAGAGGTACATTTGTATGGGGGCTACATCAAAACATGGACCCATGTCGTCCACTTTCTCGTTAACAGTTTCTAGTTCAAATATAAGACTGATCCTGAAAATGTTGTCATGATCCCATGTAAAATGTGTATTCTAGAGCAGTAAGAGTGTAAATTATAGGGATATTTGTATGGAGGCTATATCTAAATCTGAACCAATTTCCTCCAAATTCAATACCGATGGTCCCTCGGCCAAAAAAAATAACTTCTGCCAAATTTCACGACAATCGGACAACAATTGCGACCTGTAGAGTGCGAACAAGCTTAGATGGACAGCAGACGGACGGACAGACAGACATCGTTAAATCGATTCAGGTGGTGATTCTAAGCCGGTCCGTATACTTAAAGGTGGGTCTAGCTCGATTATTTCTTGGCGTTACAAACATTTGGCGGAAAACTAACTTATAATACCCTAGACCACGAAGTGGTGTAGGGTATAAAAAGGTTTTTTTAGATATAGCCCTCATAAAATGTCCCTCACGATTTGAATTCTTAGCGCTTTCGAAGACACAATATAGATAAAGGTTTGTCACATTACCTAATATTTCAACATTAAGCATCTATTGTGAAATTGGGTCTCATAGGTCTGTGCTTTTATATAGTCCCCTTACATGCCTTAACTTTTTGGACTCCAGAAACCACATATTTTAATAATTTTGTTTAAATTAAGCATTAGTTAAATTCAAATTTAGTTATATTTCAATTAAAAACATCTATGCTGAATTCACTTAATATACAGGGAGGGACATTTCAATTTTTAAATTTGAACTAGCGATTACTTTGACATTAGTAACATTAATTTTTATTTTCAGGTTGCTGTTTTACATTTGCAAAATGGGACGCTATACGCTCGAACAAAATTTGGAAAATATTAAAAACTTACTTTCAAAGTAGTGAGTATTTAACGCAAACTGTATGAATTTTATGTGGAAAATTTTCGAGAAGAATTCGGCCTTCAGTTCAGTCTTCATGAAGCTCATTTTCATCTCGATGGCTATGTCAATAAGCAAAATTGCCGCATATGGGGTTCAGGGAACCCACACGTGACTATTGAGGAGCGAATGTAACCACAACGAGTCACTGTTTGGTGTGCATTTTGGGCTGTACTGAAAAATTGTGTTGATCGGATGAGGTACTGCCGAGCCAGTCGTGGTTGTCATATGAATGATGATATTGTGTTCCATTATTAAATGACAAATTTAAACTTTTGCAATAAAACCAAAAATTTGAAAAAAATAATCAGTACTTTTTTATAGCCGATTCTAATTTAGAATTTTAAATTGCTCAACCTATAGTTCTAAAAATAAAATAGACATGAGTACATCATCAACGACAGAGTTCGACCAAAAAGTGATGTTCTCTACCGACCCTTTAATTTTACTTTCTTCGTCCATATGTTTTTTCTGAAATCTCGTTTGCTTTGTATTAACCGCTACAATTCATTTTCATTGAAACAAGTTCAATATCAAACCACAACAACCAGCCAATGCACCTACAACCGAATCCATCCATAGAGGTGCGGCAGAGTATAAAGAAATAATAAAATTATTTCGTAATCCAAAAGATACAATTGAAACGAATGGTGCTGGGAGTCCAAACTAACTTAATATGGACGAGGCAGCGAGACAGAAAGAAATGCATGAAAAGGAAGAAAATAAATTGAAGGCCGCCTTTCTCTTTGCCATGCTGTCAGAGTCAGTGGTTGTGTCTTTTTGGCGGTTTTCATTCTGCCTTTTTTGCATCACAAAAAAACACCGGCACTGGGAAATGAAATCAAAACATCAGCGAATGCGGCAAAACTACACCCGCGGTAAAAAAGTTCAAACACGTTCACTGTTAAGGTGATAAAGTGAGATTTTTATGACGCACAGTAGTACGCAGTCATGAACGTGGCAGGTACAAGGTAGCCATGGTTGGAATGTTTTTCAAATCATTTTTAATTTCAATGTTACAATTAAAACGCCGGAGGTAGCAGCCAATAAAGTTTCAACTTATGATGGCATTTAATGTCGATGATTTAGTATCAACATTTTTTTGTAATTACTCTAGAGCTGGCCAGAGTAAGTGACCTCTGGCCAGCTCCAAATTCAAATTTAAAACTGTAATAAAATATATTCGGGTCAGAAGATAAGTAAAAACGGCGTTAAGTTCGGCCGGGCCGAACTTTATATACCCTCCACCATGGATTGCATTCCACAGAGGTTGTCGGTTTTCGTAGAAGTGCAATAATATTACAGGAAAATATAAATGTTTTAATATAGCCAAACCAAAACAAATACAAATATTGAAAAAATTATTTTATAAATAAATATAATATTTTAATTATTTCAAACCATTATTCATTTCAAATCAAAAAATAAATATTCTTATGTTTATATTTTCAAAAAGCTTAAATACCATAAATATTGGTAGATAGTGGGTGCTACAGTTGGTTGTATTTCCACTCTATTTTAATTCCAAAAGTACAAATTTTGAACCCATTTTGTGCCGTAAAAGAAAAAGTACGAATTTGGAAAAAACTATGCATTCAGAGGAATGGACTTCCATGATTCCAGCTGCGCCCATTTGGTTGGTACCATATTGACTCCCTTGACGTTTCTACGCAATTAGAATTTCATCATTCTAGCTGTAGTCGTTTAGTTGGTATAGTTTTTATCCCTCTGTACCATTTTATCCCTTGTAAGTACGAATTTCGAAAAATCTGTTTAATTTCCGTGTCTACACAGTCAGAGGAATGTATTCTCCGAATTTCATGACTCTTGCTGCGGTCATTTGATTAGTACTATTTTTATCCCCTTTTTCCATTTTAACCCCAAAAAGCACGAATTTCGAAAAATCTGTTTATTTTAAGTGTCTACGCAATCAGAGGAATGTATACACCGAATTTCATTATTCCAGGTGTAGCCGTTTGGTTGGTACCATTTTTATCCCTCCGTACCAATTGTACCCCTTGAAAGTACGAATTAGGAAAAAACCTTTTATTTTTCATGTCTACGTAGTCAAAGAAATGTATACTCCGAATTGCATGACTCTAGCTGCGGTCATTTGGTTGTACTATTTGTATTCCCTTTTTCAATTTTAACCCCAAAAAGTACGAATTTCGAAAAATTCGTATATTTTCCGTGTCTACTCAGTCAGAGAAATGTATACTCCGAATTTCATGACTCTAGCTGCGGTCATTTGATTGGTACTATTTGTATCCCCTTTTTTCCATGCTTTATATAAGGTTACTTTCTATATATGTTTGTGTGCCACAAAATTTGAAATCAATTTTTGAAAGCTTTTTTCTCAACCAATTTTGCTCAAATTTTGCACACTTAATCATTTTCGAAATTTGACCAATTGGACAAAGGGGCGTGGCACCTCCCATACGAAGTTAAAACCTATTATTGAATATTGTCAGTTCTATGACACCTAGAGTGCTGAAATTTTGTGTAAGTGCATCTAGCATCAATGTGCATAGCTGTGCCAAAAATGGGCGGTATTGGAAAAGTGGGCGTGGAACCTCCCATACGAAGTTAAAACCTATTATTGAATATTGTCAGTTCTATGACACCTAGAATGCTGAAATTTTGTGTAAGTGCATTTAGCATCAATTCGCATAGTTGTGCCAAAAATGGGCGGTATTGGAAAAGTGGGCGTGGAACCTCCCATACGAAGTTAAAACCTATTATTGAATATTGTCAGTTCTATGACACCTAGAGTGCTGAAATTTTGTGTAAGTGCATCTACCATCAATGTGCGTAGTTCTGCCAAAAATGGGCGGTATTGGAATAGTGGGCGTACCACCTCCCATACGAAGTTAAATCCTATTATTGAATATTGTCAGTTCTATGACACCTAGAGTGGTGAAATTTTGTGTAAGTGCATCTAGCATCAATGTGCATAGCTGTGCCAAAAATGGGCGGTATTGGAAAAGTGGGCGTGGAACCTCCCATACGAAGTTAAAACCTATTATTGAATATTGTCAGTTCTATGACACCTAGAATGCTGAAATTTTGTGTAAGTGCATCTAGCATCAATTCGCATAGTTCTGCCAAAAATGGGCGGTATTGGAATAGTGGGCGTACCACCTCCCATACGAAGTTAAATCCTATTATTGAATATTGTCAGTTCTATGACACCTAGAGTGGTGAAATTTTGTGTAAGTGCATCTAGCATCAATGTGCATAGCTGTGCCAAAAATGGGCGGTATTGGAAAAGTGGGCGTGGAACCTCCCATACGAAGTTAAAACCTATTATTGAATATTGTCAGTTCTATGACACCTAGAATGCTGAAATTTTGTGTAAGTGCATCTAGCATCAATTCGCATAGTTGTGCCAAAAATGGGCGGTATTGGAAAAGTGGGCGTGGCATCTCCCATACGAAGTTAAAACCTATTATTGAATATTGTCAGTTCTATGACACCTAGAGTGATGAAATTTTGTGTAAGTGCATCTAGCATCAATTCGCATAGTTGTGCCAAAAAGGGGCGGTATTGGAAAAGTGGGCGTGGCACCTCCCATACGAAGATAAAACCTATTATCGAATATTGTCAGTTCTATGACACCTAGAGTGCTGTAATTTTGTGTAAGTGCATCTAGCATCAATGTGCATAGTTGTGCCAAAAATGGGCGGTATTGGAAAAGTGGGCGTGGAACCTCCCATACGAAGTTAAAACCTATTATTGAATATTGTCAGTTCTATGACACCTAGAGTGCTGAAATTTTGTGTAAGTGCCTAGCATCAATTCGCATAGTTGTGCCAAAAATGGGCGGTATTGGAAAAGTGGGCGTGGCATCTCCCATACGAAGTTAAAACCTATTATTGAATATTGTCGGTTCTATGACACCTAGAGTGCTGAAATTTTGTGTAAGTGCATCTAGCATCAATTCGCATAGTTGTGCCAAAAAGGGGCGGTATTGGAAAAGTGGGCGTGGCACCTCCCATACGAAGTTAAAACCTATTATTGAATATAGTCAGTTCTATGACACGTATAGTGCTCAAATTTTGTGTAAGTGCATCTAGCATCAATGTGCGTAGTTGCGCCTAAAATGGGCGGTAATGCAAATGTGGGCGTGGTACCTCCCATACAAACCACAAATTAAAAATCTATTATTTCTGCTCCTGATAACGCAGTAATTTTTCCTTCTACAAAAGATAACTAAAAAAGAATTTCTAGGCCCAATAGAATTCTGCTTGCATAAAGCATGGATTTGAAAAAAAAAATTTGATTTACTAGTTCATTTTAACCCCAAAAAGTACGAATTTTGAAAAATCTGTGTAGTTTACTTGTCTATGCAATCAGAGGAATGTATACACCAAATTTCTTTATTCTAGGTACAGCCGTTTGGTTGGTACCATTTGTATCCCTCTATTCCCATTTTATCCCTTAAAAGTACGAATTTGAAAAAAATACTTTTATATAATGTATCTAGTCAATTAGAGGAATGTACACACCGAATTTCGTGTTTCTAGCTGTTGTCGTTTAATATGTACTATTTTTATCCCTTTTTTGCCCTATTTCACCTCCTACGAATAAGAATCACTTTATGGTGCACGTTTTTGTTATCGGGGGAATGCGCATACCCAATATCAAGTTAGTACAAGCAGACATATTCAAAAAACATGCTTAAATACGCTAAAATATTAGGGATTAGTATGGGCATTTTTAGTCCTTGTGAGGGAAAAATTTTTCCCTTTGGGCCGATTTCGCCTCGTTTCAATCCCAACCGATCTACGACTATAAGACGCATTTATGAAAAATTTGAACGTTCTAGCTCCTTTCGTTTAGATGCTAGCGTGCTTTCAACAGACGGACGGACATGGCTAGATCGTCTTTGAATTTTATGACGATCAAGAATATATATACTTTATAGGGTCTCAGGTCGATATTTCAAGGTGTTACAAACGGAATGACGAAGTTAGTATACCCCCATCCTGGAGGTGGAGGGTATAAAAAACAATCCGAAAGCGGAATAAAATATTTAAACAAAAGTAACAATTAAAAGAGGTTTCAAATTCGCTTCAATACGAGTGTATTCAACATTAACCTTTACTGATAAATTGGTTCACTGTGCAACTCTTATTGCAGCCACTCAGGCATAGACTTGCTGCGAGGAAAAACTGCATTTGATAAATTACAAAAATAAAATAAAATATCACATCTGTTTAAAGGTGTACAGAGACGCAGAGATTAACCTAAACCAGTTTGCCCCTGAACTAAATCAAAGAAATGCCACGAATAGTGGGGCCACCTTAATAAAGGCTGACAATTAACAGTGGGCATTTACATAAAAGGACTTACTTTTTTGGTTCAAAAGTGTTCCATAAAGTAATATTTATAGGCGAAAGGTGTCATGGCTGCGAAAGCTGCAAAACTTGTTGAAGTTTTGTAGACGTTAGCAAAATTTGGTTAAACCCTAGGCAATTAGTATGCACATGAATATGTGTTTAACTAAATCACTAACCAGCTGATGTGCTAACACCTGTCTAATCAGCTGTGCCCCTCCTCCGCAATAGACTGTCTCCAATCTGTCTGCCCTTTTGTTGTGCAGTGCGCACGAGCACGCATCTCAAATGAGCTGCTCTTGTTAAGCGTGGAATGAATGAACTTTTTTGTTGTCTATTGTTTACACTGTCACAGAGTTTTTTTCTTTTCAAAAATTACGTTATGGCGGACATTCGCTCGATCTTGCATTGACTTCGCACAAAAGGGGGCGTTGTTGTGTTTACTCTTACTTTCATGTTGTCAGCCAAAAGCAAATCAAAAAGAAAATAAATAAATGATGAAGTCAGGCCGAATAGCATGCACACTCCGATGCGGAAATTTAGAAGAAAACAAGTAAAAAGACTTTAAGTTTGGCCGGGCCGAAGCTTGTATAGCCTACACCATGGATTGCTTTCAACAGGCCAGATTAGAGGCTATCGACTTCATTATTATAATTGAAAACAAAAAACATAAATATCGTACATATAAAATATTACCGCGAATATTTTCATTCGTTGTTAGGGAAGAAAGTTTTCACTTCGGTCCGGTTACGCCCATTTTCAATTCCAACCTTCCATACAGACCAGAATTACGTTCCATGTTTATCTTAAAAGTACGAATTTCGAAAATCCATTATCATCGCGTTCATTCCATGCTTTATATAAGGTTACTTTCTATATATGTGTGCCACAAAATTTGAAATCAATTTTTGAAAGCTTTTTTCTCAACCAATTTTGCTAAAATTTTGCACACTTAATCATTTTCGATGACAATACAAGGAAATGGAAAAATTTGACCAATTGGACAAAGGGGCGTGGCACCTCCCATACGAAGTTAAAACCTATTATTGAATATTGTCAGTTCTATGACACCTAGAGTGCTGAAATTTTGTGTAAGTGCATCTAGCATCAATGTGCGTAGTTCTGCCAAAAATGGGCGGTATTGGAATAGTGGGCGTACAACCTCCCATACGAAGTTAAAACATATTATCGAATAGTGTCAGTTCTATGACACGTATAGTGCTCAAATTTTGTGTAAGTGCATCTAGCATCAATTCGCATGGTTGTGCCAAAAATGGGCGGTATTGGAAAAGTGGGCGTGGCATCTCTCATACGAAGTTAAAACCTATTATTGAATATTGTCAGTTCTATGACACCTAGAGTGCTGAAATTTTGTGTAAGTGCATCTAGCATCAATTCGCATAGTTGTGCCAAAAAGGGGCGGTATTGGAAAAGTGGGCGTGGCACCTCCCATACGAAGTTAAAACCTATTATTAAATATTGTCAGTTCTATGACACCTAGAGTGCTGAAATTTTGTGTAAGTGCATCTAGCATCAATTCGCATGGTTGTGCCAAAAATGGGCGGTATTGGAAAAGTGGGCGTGGCATCTCTCATACGAAGTTAAAACCTATTATTGAATATTGTCAGTTCTATGACACCTAGAGTGCTGAAATTTTGTGTAAGTTCATCTAGCATCAATTCGCATAGTTGTGCCAAAAAGGGGCGGTATTGGAAAAGTGGGCGTGGCACCTCCCATACGAAGTTAAAACCTATTATTGAATATTGTCAGTTCTATGACACCTAGAGTGCTGAAATTTTGTGTAAGTGCATCTAGCATCAATGTGCGTAGTTCTGCCAAAAATGGGCGGTATTGGAATAGTGGGCGTACAACCTCCCATACGAAGTTAAAACATATTATCGAATAGTGTCAGTTCTATGACACGTATAGTGCTCAAATTTTGTGTAAGTGCATCTAGCATCAATGTGCGTAGTTGCGCCTAAAATGGGCGGTAATGCAAAAGTGGGCGTGGCACCTCCCATATGAAGTTAAAACCAAAATTACACCTACTGTAATTTTGTGTAAGTGCATCTAGCATTAATGTGCGTAGTTGTGACAAAAATGGGCGGTAATGGAAATGTGGGCGTGGCACCTCCCATACGAAGTTAAAACCCATTTTCGAATATATGCCGTTCTATGGCAGATAAAAAACTGAAATTTTGCAGTAATTTTTCCTTCTACAAAAGATAACTAAAAAAGAATTTCTAGGCCCAATAGAATTCTGCTTGCATAAAGCATGGATTTGAAAAAAAAATTTTTTTTTTTGATTTACTAGTTTTACTATTCTAGCTACAGCCACTTGCTTGATATCAGTTTCATCTCCTTTACCCCGTTTTGTCCCTAGAAATACGAATTTGGATAAAGCCTTTTATTTTGCGCGTCTACGAAGTGAGAGAAATGTATAAATAGAATTTTATGATTCTAGTCGCAACCATTTGGTCGGCACCAATTTTAACCCTTTTTGCCAATTTGGACTCTAAAAGTACGAGTATCGAAAGATCGCACAATATTTCGAGTCTATTCAACCAGAGCGAATTATGCACTGATCTGTCGCTACCAATTGTATCCCTTCTTCCACATTCCCCTCCTTAAAAGTACGAATTTCGAAAATCGTTTAATTTTACGTCTATATACCAAATTTCAGTTTACTAGCTATTTTCGTTTACCATTTTAACATTTTTATCAATTTTTCCCCGCATTTCACCCCCTAAATGTATGGATCACTTTATGGTGCGCATTCGCGTTTGATTGATACCATTTTTATCCCTTAAAAGTACGAATTAAAAAAAAAAAACATTTTGTTTTGTGTGTCTGCTCAATCTCGTGTTTCTAGCTGTCTCTAAAGCAGAAAAATTCAAATCGAGAGCGAAATTTGTATCTAGAGCTCTATGGGAGCTATATCTAAATCTGAACCGAAATGACTCAGTTTCATCATAGATATTTCTGAAATATAAGGTATAGTGCCAAATTGGAAGCATGTCGAGTAAAATATGTAAAGGGTGGTTAAATTGGAAGGAATGTGAATCACACCTAAACGTGAAGTTTTTTTCTGCATTTCATTTGACATTTCTCAATTGTCAATTTGAACCATAAAAAGATACACAATTGAGCAACGCGTTAAAGTTATACAAGCTTATTATGAAAATGGGCGTTCAAATCAAAATGCATATCGTGTACTTTGTGATTATGTCGGTCAATTTAATCGTCCAAATGTGCGTACAATAGGAAAAATCGTGAAAAAATTTAAGCAAACCGGGTCTGTAGGAGATGTGAAGACACCAGTGCATGCTCGTACACCTCGTAGTGCGGAAAAAATTGCTGCTGTTCGGTATTTGGGATAGTGTGGCTGAAGAGCCGTCCACCTCAACTCGTCGTCGTGCCCAACAATTGCACCTCTCACGCTCGTCGTTTATGAACTTTATGCATAAAGACTTGCATTTACACGCTTACAAGGTGCAATTGACTCAAGAACTAAAGCCTCATGACCATTCCAAACGTCGTCAATGGTCAGAATGTTGGCAAGAAATGGCTACAGTGGATGATCAATTTTCGAAGAAAATCATCTTCAGTGATGAGGCACATTTTCACCTCAGTGGATTCGTCAATAAGCAGAATTGCCGCATTTGGGCGAATGATAATCCACGAGTGATTGTAGAAAAACCAATACACCAACAAAGAGTCACTGTTTGGGCCCGATGATGCCGGGCCCAAGATCATGTGATTTGACACCGTTGTACTTCTTCCTTTGGGGTTATTTGAAAGAAAAGGTGTACGTCGATGCGCCAACAACAATTCAAGAGTTAAAGGATGAGACAATTCGGCACATTAACGGCATAGAACCTAAATTATGACTCAGCGGCATCGAAAATTTGGATCATCGTGCCGCCGAGGTCACGACGGCCATTTGACCGATATTTTGTTCCATACATAATTGAACCATACCAATATTATCATAATAAAAAGAAATGACAATAATTTCCTACATAATTTGTGTTTTATTCAAATCAACATCGACCCTTAAAATTGAACCACCCTTTATAAGTTGAGGCCTTATAAAAGGCACCTTCGACGAAAATTGGAATTTTAGTAAAAAATTAAAAAAAAAGTAAATAAATAAATCAAAATACATCGGAAAATGTTATATTTACATGGCCCATCGGAAAATTTAGTTGCATGGGGTTATCCTTGGGTGGGTGCACGATCTAAAACATTTCAGCCCTCCAGGTTCCACTTTCGTAACAAAACAATAAAAATTTAAATGAGTCCACAAATCTCCAGGAAATCGATGAAATATAGGGAAAACAAGCTCATTTTGATCTTGTGTGACTGTCCAAAAACTCTGGAAAGTGTTATTATTTTTCTGGTAGGTAGTGTCGAGTATAACAAAAATCTGTATTTGAAGTTTGTTCTACACCCGCAAAATCTTGAGTTACGGGTAAAAAATTGAGGTTTTATTAATTTATTATTTTTTTTTTGCAAAAATACAAGTTTGGTCATTCTCTCATTATTTTACGAATTGAATTCCAATAAAAATACTTAAAATTCGTCACAAAGACAGAAAAAATAATAGAGTTTTAATTTTCCAAAAAAAAAAACCAGTAAGGAAAGGCTAAAGTCGGCCGGGGCCGACTCTATGATACACTCCACTTTCAATCCGAATACAATTCAATTCGGTGAAAAAGTGAAAACGGGAAGGTTTTTTGTATCCTGTAAATGTATGTGTTTGACAAACAATTTTATATCGGAAAGGACATTTGTATGAGGATATATTGAAACCTAGAACGAAATAGGTGAAATATAAAATGTATAGTTTGGCCAAAATCGGTTAAACTTATGGGAGCAACATTTGAATTTGGGCTATATTTAAATCTGAACCGATCTTACCCACTTTCACCATAGTTTTGTTTAGTCAGATTATAAGATGTTGTGCGAAATTTAAAGAAAATCGAGCACAATATGTGGCTTTTAAAGAGGCAAAAGTCAAATCGGGAGCGACATTTGTATGGGGGCTATATCTAAATCTGAACCGATCTTACCCAATTTCTGCATAGGTGTTTCTAGTTGGATTATAAGACGTTGTCCCAAATTTAAAGAAAATCGGGTACAATATATGGTTTTTAGAGCGCAAAATTCAAATCGGGAGCGACATTTGTATGGGGCCTATATCTAAATCTGAACCGATCTAGCCCGCTTTAGCCACAGGTGTTTCTAGTTAGATTATAAGATGTTGTGCCAAATTTAAAGCAAATCGATTAGAATGTGTGGCATTTAAAGCGGAAAAAGTCAAATCGGGAGCGACATTTATATGGGGGCTATATCTAAATCTGAACCGATCTTACCCAATTTCTGCATAGGTGTTTCTAGTAAGATTATAAGATGTTGTGCCAAATTTAAAGAAAATCGAGTACAATATGTGTTTTCTACAGAGAAAAATGTCAAATCGGGAACGACATTTGTATGGGGGCTATATCTAAATCTGAACCGATTTGACCTATTTTCACCATAGATGTTCTTAGTTTAAATATAAGATGTTTTGCCAAATCTGAAGACAATCTGATACAATATGTGGTTTCTAGAGCGGAAAAAGTCAAATCGGGAGCGAAATTTGTATGGGAGCTATATATAAATCTGAACCGATCTGACCGATATTCACCATGGGTGTTTCTAGTGGAAATATAAGATGTTTTACCAAATCTGAAGACAATCTGATACATTATGTGGTTTCTAGAGCGGAAAAAGTCAAATCGGGAGCGAAATTTGTATGGGAGCTATATATAAATCTGAACCGATCTGTCCGATATTCACCATGGGAGTTTCTAGTGGGAATATAAGATGTTTTACCAAATCTGAAGACAATCTGATACAATATGTGGTTTCTAGAGCGGAAAAAGTCAAATCGGGAGCGAAATTTGCATGGGAGCTATATATAAATCTGAACCGATCTGACCGATATTCGCCATGGGTGTTTCTAGTGGAAATATAAGATGTTTTACCAAATCTGAAGACAATCTGATACATTATGTGGTCTCTAGAGCGGAAAAAGTCAAATCGGGAGAGAAATTTGTATGGGAGCTATATATAAATCTGAACCGATCTAACACATTTTTACCACAGGTGTTTCTAGTTACAATATAAGATGTTTTGCCAATTTTAAAGAAAATCTGTTGTAATATGTGGTATCTAGAGTGAAAAGAGTCAAATCGGGAGTGAAATTCGTATGGGGGCTATATCTAAATCTGAACCGATTTTCTACAAATTAAATAGCGTTCGTCCTTATCCCGAAAAACATCGTTGTGCAAAGTTTCATGTGGTTTTATCTACAATTGCGACCTGTATCGTGATTACAAGAATAGATGGACGGACGGACGGACAGACAGACAGACAGACAGACAGACAGACAGACAGACAGACAGACGGACATTGCTAAATCGACTCAGAAAGTGATTCTAAGACGATCGGTATAATTAACAATGGGTCTATCTCGTTTCCTTTTGGGTGTTACAAACAAATGCACAAAGACATAATACTCTCGTGGAGTGTATAAAAAATACCGGAATCCTTCTTTCTTTTTTGTAGCATAATGTAATTAAGCGTCAAATAATTATTCCAAAATCGAAATTTATTAAAACAAATTTCACAGCTGCAGCTACGCGCAAATATTGTTTGATTATTCGGATAGAAGTCGGTCAATGTCGTGATATCATACAACTATTAGGATAATGCGGAATTCGGTCGTAATAAAATAAAAATTTGATTTGAACTGGGATATTGTTCTGGCTCAAGTCCATCTTGCGTCTAATACTACGATCATGATTTCGACCATGTCAAAAGTCTTTTCAAGTGGCTTCGCTGCGACTTTTCAACATCAAACCCGGCCTCTATAAGGAGATGATTCTCACAAACGAACGAGAAGCACAACTCACTTGCCGAATTTGCGTTTAAAAAATCGCACCAAGTAATAAAGTACAAATGCCATCTTACAAGCATCTCACTGAGTTGTATATGTAAGTATGTGTATATGCATGTATAGTTACCCAGCAATACTTCTGCCGTGCTAACGCTCATTTGTTTTAGTTTTTTTCGTTGGTATTTTTTTGGTCTGTAATCAATATTTGATTTGAACTGGGATGTTGTCCTGGCTCAAGACCATTTTGCATCTATATTTAATAGAACTATTTCGTTATTGTCATGGCTAATCTATATTTCATAGAATATAAATACTATTATCGCAACTGTGTTCTCAATGTTTTATAAAGAAAACCAAAAAACAACAAAATTTGTACATCTTTTCAAAAGTAATCAAAAGTTTCAGCAATCAGAAATGAACTTAATTTCAGAAGGACATCAATTATAGATTCACTTATTTTTTTTAAATGTTAATGTAATTTGCTTGCAATTTAGAGGATATTTTGATTGCAAGGATTGCATTGAGAAGAAATTTAATTTGGTAATTTTCCCAAAGTTATTTCAACCTTAAGTTTTTTCTTGTTTTTGTTCAGGTAATTTAAAATATAAAATATTTTATTTTTTTCGACTCCATGAATCGTATTTGAGCTATTCCTTTTTCTAAATTTAAAATTCTTTTATAGTAACTCAAAAAATATTTATAATATCAATAGATTTTGTAATTTGTATCCCCTCTTTGTTACCAACGGAATGATAAACTAACTAAAGTTCATACGCCGTACACAGTTCATATGTTATGCTGGAGGTTTAGTCAAACGCACGAGACATTGCCGAGGAGACAAATTAAAGATTGTGGAGTTGTTGATGGCGGTAAACGTTTCCACCACCACCGCGATTTACTTTTAACACAGTCCCAAGCAGCAGAGCAGGGAGATCATTGTGCCTGTTAAATTGCTCGACGATGGAAACGACATGCGAGATATAAATGCATAAGTGGATAATTTTTCAATAATGAATGTTATTATTATTGTTGTAGTATTATTGTAGAGCCAGCCAGAAAGTCTGAAGTATGTATTGCTATTTTGCATATGTTTCCCATGTAATAACACTGGCCAACAAAAAGGTAATAAAAATTATTCAATAAAATGAAATGCTTGCTGAAATTTTATTCAAATCAAGTAAATTTGTACTCAATCTGAGTGAAATTTTAGTTGTTCTAAAGAAAAAGTCTACTTAGAATAATAAGGTAAATAACAATAGTTTAAGGGGTAAAAATGCTATTGTAACTCTGAATACATACTCCGAAACACAACTTAAACTTAAAATTCATTTTTTAGGGTTAATTTCATATTTTTTCTGAATTGGCGCTAGGTAAAATAACCTACGAACCTGAATTTTAAGAGGGGTTTGTGTCACTATAAGACGCTGAAGAAAAGCTGATATAATAAGATATATATATAGATATCTATATATATAAAAGTGTTGCGTTACTGACTGACTTATCATTGACCAGCCCCCAGACCAAACGGCTGAAGCCAGGGTCATGAAATTTTCAGGGTAGTTCGTCGACTAAGAAAGGGTTTTACGACATTCGTACTTTTAGGGGGTAAAATGGGGCAAAAAGGGATAAACATCATCTAGAAACATGAAATTCGGTGTGTTGCTTGCAATGACCATGCAGACGAGCTACAAACAGGGATTTTTCGAAATTTTTACTTTTAAGGGAGGAAAGACACACAAAAGGATACCAATTTAAGAATTGCAGCTAGAATCGTGAAAATCGGTATTTACATTTCTCTGACAACGTAGACTTGCAATATAAATTGATTTTTCGAAATTTCTATTATAAGGGGTGAGCGGGACAAAAAGGGATAAAAATGATACCAACTAAAGTATTGTAGCTAGAATCGTGAAATTTGGTATGTAAATTCCTCTGATCATGTAGAAGCGCGTTAAAATTGGATTTTTCAAAATTTTTACTTTTAAGGGTTGCGAGGGACAAAAAGGGATGAAAATGGTACTAATTAAAGTATTGCAGCTATAGTCGCGAAATTTGGTGTGTAAATTCCTCTCACCACATAGAAGCGGAATATAAATGCATTTTGTACTTTTAAGGGTTGCGCGGTACAAAAAGGGATAAAAATGGTACCAACTAAAGTATTGCAGCTAGAATCTTGAAATTTGATATGTAAGTTCTTCTGACTATGTAGAAGCGCAGTAAAATTGGATTTTTCGAAATTTGTACTTATAACAAGTGAGCAGGACAACAAGGGATGAAAATGGTACCAACTAAAGTATTACAGCTATAGTCGTGAAATTTGGTATGTTAATTCCTCTGACCATGTATAAGCGCATTAAAATTGGATTTGTATTTTTAAGGGTTACGAGGGACAAATAGGAATAATAATGGTACTACATTAAGTATTGCAGCTATAGTCGTGAAATTTGGTGTGTAAATTCCTCTGTCAAGGTAGAAGCGCAAATCCTCTAATGGATTTTTTCGAAATTTATACCTATAAGGTGTGAGCGGGACAAAAAGGGATAAAAATGGTACTAAATAAAGTATTGCAGCTAGAATCTTGAAGCTTGATGTGTAAGTTCTTCTGACCATGTAGAAGCGCAGTAAAATTGGATTTTTCGAAATTTTGTACTTATAGAGGTGAGCGGGACAAAAGGGATAAACATAGTACCAACTAAATTATTATAGCAAGAATCGTGAAATTTGGTATGTAAATTCCTCTGCCAAGGTAGAAGCGCAAATCCTAATGGATTTTTTTCGAAATTTATACCTATAAGGTGTGAGCGGTACAAAAAGGGATAAAAATAGTACCAACTATAATATTGCTGCTATAGTCGTGAAATTTGGAGCGTAAATCTGACAACGTAGACTTGCAACATAAATGGATTTTTCGAAATTTGTACTTTTAAGGGGAGAGCGGGACCAAAAAGGATAAAAATGGTACCCACATTAGGATTACAGCCAGAATCATGAAATTTAGTATGTAAATTCCTCTGACCATGTAGAAGCGCCATCAAAATGTATTATTTGTCGAATAAAAGGCTCTTGTATTTTTTTGTTAAAAACTGGTTAGAAAATGATAAAAAATGTATATACGAAGGGAGTTCAGCTAAAACAGTGCACATCGACAAGCACATTCCTTTGACTGTAGTGCTATGTTTCCCATTTACTATTTTAGAAAAGAAAATCAAATACATACTATCCTAAAACAGAGACGGATAATAACAAATACCTGACTTTTTCGCGTGCGAAGCAGCGGGTACTGCTAGTAATGTATATAACACATCAGTACCAATTTGAATATTTAAGCAAGAAAATGTTATATATATTTATATATAGACCATTTTAATAAAAAAAATTTGGAACACAATTTTGGAACACATTTCCCCATTTTGGGAATTCGTTTTTTTAATGGAAAATCTAATAACTTTTTCGTCGTTTTTATCATTTTGACGAAATTCGTAACACAATGAGAGATGTGAACTGGTATGACCAAAACACGAATTTCTTAAGTTAAGCTATATATCTATCGAAAGCTCCAGGTTTCTTCTTTTCAAATCCGATTAGGTTGACAATCGGTTGACAACCAACTAATTTGCAGGCTTATAAGTGTGCAAAGTCAGTTTCAAATACAGGTTCTTCTGCCAGGGAAGTTTCAAATACAGGTTCTTCTTCTGCTCGACAATACCTACAAGAAAAATAATATAATATCATCCCATTGTTATCTACTTCAATCTGGTTTTGTAGCACATCGTAATATTCCAATAGTCAGGGAATTTCATGCTTATTTTTTAATTTTAATATGCAATTGTTTAATTGTTAATTCCAAAATGTATTTCTTCTTTAGAACTATCTTGAGAACCATTATTGTTCTATGCAATTTATTCAAATCCATTAAAATTCATATTTGAGGCCAATTTTGTCAAAAAGAAACTCTATTTGTTTGTGGAATACACTGGAGAAGTGTTTTTTTATTTTCTAGTGAATTAAGTGGATATTTCGAAATTCGAACTTGTAATGAGTAAATAAAGATAAAACAAGTAAGGAAAGGCTAAAGTCGGGCACATTACACTCCAATTTCTATCCAAATACAATTCAATTCGGTAAAAAGTGAAAAAAAAATCAAGCGGGGAGCGAAATTTGTATGGGAGCTATATATAAATCTGAACCGTTCTGACCTATTTTCTCCATGGGTGTTTCTAGTTGAGATATAAGATGTTTTTCCAATTTTGAAGAAAATCTGTTTAAATATGTTGTTTCTAGAGCGGAAATACTCAAATTGAGAGCAAAATTTGTATGGGAGCTATATATAAATCTGAACCGATCTGACCTATTTTCACCATGGGTGTTTCTAGTTTAAATATAACATGTTTTGCCGAATTTGAAGAAAATCTGTTAAAATATGAAAAGAGATCGGGAGTGTAATTCTAAGGGGGGCTTTATCTAAATCTGAACCGATTTTCTTCACATTAAATAGCGGTCGTCCTTATCTCGAAAAACGTCGTTGTACAAAGTTTCGTTTGGTTCTGGCTACAATTACGACCTGAACTTTGATTATAAGAATAGATGGACAGACAGACGGACATTGATAAATCGCTTCAAATAGTGATTCTAAGTCGATCGGTATAATTAACAATGGGTCTATATCGCTTCCTTGTGGTTGTTACAACAAAGACATAATACTCTCGTGGAGTGTATAAAAAATGGTATGACCACACGACTGAAGTAAAAGTCATGAAATTCGATGTGTACATTCCTCTAGCTGAGTGGGTGCAGTTGATAGTGAGTTGTGCTTCTCGTTCGTTTGTGAGAATCATCTCCTTAAAGAGGCCGGGTTTGATGTTGAAAAGTCGCTGCGAAGCCACTTGAAAAGACTTTTGACATGGTCGAAATCATGATCGTGGTAGTCTGCAGCCAAGTAATAAATGTCACCATGCCATTTGTAAATAAATTTGCATTCTATTAAATATAGAAGCAAAATGGTCTTGAGCCAGGACAATATCCCAGTTCAAATCAAATTAAAAACTAATAATTATGAATATAAACAATCGATATAGACTTTGTTTCCTCTTATAGATATTAAAAAATAAAACAAAGTAATATTTTGAATTGTTTTTTATATACGAACAAAAAACAGTTTTTTTTTTAATTTTTTAAGACAATTTCTAAATCACTGTTTCTACGATAAAGTGAAATTCGCAACGTTTGTAGTCATGATAATTATCTTTAATTGGACGTTTATATGTCCGTTGTTTATTCCCAAATGAGAGTACATATATTATAAGTATCTAAAAGCAAAATTCGAATTTTAGCAAACAACCTAAAAAATATATATCCCTAATTTGTGTTGTGATGAAATGCAATACAAACAAACATTTTTTGGTCTCAGGCACAAAATTATTATTTTCTTGTTGCATAGTGTAATCTAGCCCTAAGTAAAATTAAACTTTTTATAAATTTCATACAGATGCTCTCTGAGAGTGAAGGTGTACATATATAAGTCCACTTATAACAATTTGTTTCTTTTTTTCCTGCCACAAAAAACGATTTTTTAAAATATTTTTTCTATTTTTTGGTTGATAAAAAATTTTATTTGAGTTTACAATTTGTTTTTTTGTTTAGTTGACCAGTGTAATTACTATTTGGCCAAACAAATTATAGTTTGTTTTTGTTTTGAACAGTGTGGTATGTTGCATTTTCCATGCAACCATTGATCGCTACAACATTCATCAAATTAATTGAACATATTCCGAACGGAAAGTTTTGCGTTTACAATTTTCCTTAACTCATTTCCCGCACATTTGATTTGTGCGATCAAATGTGCTGGATCACTGATCCATACACAAAAAGCAATAAGGCATGGAATTTAATGGCTGGACATGCATGAGGTTGTTCCTTAGGAACAATAAAATGCAACAAAATAGGGAAGAGTTGGGGGTAGTATGATATGAGGGACAACCACACATCATTTGTTAGGAAAACAGTTTGGCCGCAGGACTATTAAAGGTGTAATTGGAAAATTAGGAAATCCTAATTCCTTTCGTTGATCTGCTAGAGAGATTTCAACAGACGACCATCTTTGGCTTGTCTTTGAATTGTATGATGATGAAGAATACATATTTTATATGATCTCTTAAATTTATTTCAAGATGTTTCCAGTGGAATAACAAAAATAGCGTACCAATATCTTATGGAGGATAATAAATTTCCTTACAACATTAATACTAAATTTCATAATTTAACACTTCCTTATTAGACTCCGAATTGAAGTTCAATTTTCATTGGCTTAAAAATACCCACCTCGTTCTCGTAACAATGATTAACTAACCTCATAAAAAGCCACCAACACCACCACTACACCATAGAGGAACCAATAATAAAATTAACAAAAATAAAAACAACAAAGAGGAACAAAACACAAAATAAACAATTTGTTATTATGAAGACCACACTAGGAAATATGTACCATATGTACCATGCCAGCCAGCCAGACAGACAGACAGCACGAACAGCGCGAAACTGAAAATCAAAACAAATCACAAGAAAATAGAAAATGGAGCGAAGCGAAAACAAAGTTGTCCTGTTAACCAACATCTTCATTTTCAATGAACTCCATAGACGTGGCAATGTGCCACTTAGACTCTCAGACACGACACTCGTCCAACGAGCTTGGCAAGAACTAGCGAAAGAATTTTCCTCTGGTTCTGGAAAAACACAACGGCTGAAGATGAAGATTAGCCATGTTTAGTTGGAATCAAACTGTTAAACATTCAGCAAGAATTGTCTGAAGAGTAAAGAAAAAGTATTAAATTTTATTTAGAAAACCAAAGAAATGTGGAAATTTGTTGTGACTCTTGTTGTGTTCCTTAGCGCCGAAGGTATTTCTTGGCATAATTTTTTGCCCGCCCCCTGATATTGCGAGTGTTAATCGTGTGTGTGTTTTTTCCGTCTTATCTTAGCGCAGTTCTATTTGTGGGATCGCCGTGATGTCAATTTGTTTATACAACGTCATGTCAACATCGATCCATTGTATTGTCAATTGTTGCGAACGGATGCCTGTCCACATAAATTTTTAACATTTCGTCTGTTTGCACCGTAAGTTCAGCGTAAGAACCCTAGACCGATCATATACATACTGAGTGAGTGAGTGAGTGATTGAGTGTAGTTGTGCAAAACAAAAGACTTAAGAAACGAACTTGCTGATCGTCGCACACAAGTCACATCATTTAATGTTGTCTGATTGTAAGGAACTGATACAGTGGTTATATGGATAAATCTATGTGTTTGTTAATTAGAGTAAATCTCATCAAAATATGCTTTATTTTGAACATAATATGCCCATGGCAACCCTGAGGACAAGTGGTGTGGAAGTGCTTAGAAAATTACTCACAATCACGGAGGGGGGGGTGATCAAAAACTTGAACTGTCTTTTAATTGTAGACTTAGAAGACCAAAAAACAGATTGTACATTAGGGCGTATCGATTATAAAAAAATTTGCTTTGGAATAGCAGGTATTACTCCGATACAAGGAAAGTCGGGCGGTGTGGACTATGTGATACCCTCCACTTTCTACCCGATTACAATTGAATTTGGGGAAAAAAGTTAAATCGTGAACGATTTTTTTGTGGGTACTATAATTATAAGCTATTGTGACAAATTTGAAGCAAATCGAGTAAAATGTACTTTCCAGAGGGGAAAAAATGAAATTGAAAGCGAAATTTGTATGAGAGCTATACCTAAATCTGAACCCATTGTTACCAGAGATATTTCTAATTGTGTGTTATTCCAAATTTGAAAAGAATTGGGTGAAATATGCGGTCTCAAATCGAAAGCGAAGTTTATTTGTAAGCTATATCTAAATCTGAAACGATCTGATTGAATTTCACCACAGATCTTTCTAATCTATATATATAAAAGAGTTGCGTGATTGAGTGACTGACTGACTGATCACTCCCCAGAAAAAACGGCTAGAGCTAGAATCATGAAATTTGTTGTGTACATTTCTCTTACAGTGTATAGGTGTGATAAGACGGGATTTTTTCAATATTCGTACTTTTAAGTGGTAAAACGGGGTAAAAAGGGATAAAAATGGTAGCACCGCAATGACCAAACGGCTGGGCCTAGATTGTTGAAATTTGGTATGGATATTCCTCTTGCAGCATGAAGGCATACCAAAAAGTGGCATTTGCAAAATTCGTACTTTTGGGGGGTAAAATGGGGCAAAAAGGGACAAGAATGGTACCAACAATACGGCTGAAGCTAGAATCATGATATTTGGTGTGTACATTTCTCTTACAACGTATAGATCAGCTTTGAAGGGGGTTCTTCGTAATTCGTACTTTTAAAGGGTAAAATGGGGCTGAAAGGGATAAACATGGTACTACTACAATAACCAAACGGCTGGGCCTGGGCCTTTGAAATTTGGTACAAAAAATTCCTCTTATAGCTTCAAGGCGCCTAAGAAAATACTTTTCAAAATTCGTACTTTTTGGGGGAGAAATCGGGTAAAAAGGGATAAATATGGTGCCAATCAAATGGATGGAGCTGGAATCATAAAATTCGGTGTGTACATCCTTCAAAATGCTTAGAAACGCACAATGAACGAATTTTTCGAAATTCGTACTTTTGAACGGTAAACGGGATAAAAAGGTACCAACATCCATGACGCTACAATAATGAAATTCGGTGTGCATATTTTATTTTACAGCGCAGATCACTGATAAGAAGGAATTTTTCGATATTTTACTTTTAAGGGATTAAGTGGGATACAAATTGTACCACAGCCCAGACCAAACGGTTGGGCCTAGAATCTTGGAATTCGGAACGCCATTACTTTTACAGCACGAATACGACCAAGAAAATATTTTCCAAAATTAGTACATTTTGTGGGTGAAATTGGATAAAAAGGTATAAAAATGGTACCAACCAAACAGACGAAGCGTGTACAACCCCTCAAAATGCTTACAAACGCAAAATGAAAGAATTTTTCGAAATTCGTACTTTTAATGGGCAAACAGGAAAAAGGGGATAAAGAAGGTACCAACAACGCGACTGATGCTACAATCATGAAATTCGGTGCGTATATTCGTCTTAGATGAGAGATAACAAAGAAATTTCCGAAATTTGTACCTTTAATTGATTAAATGGGTTAAAAATAATATCACCGCTCTGACCAAATGTCTGGGCCTAAAATCTTGAAATTTGGAACGGACATTATTATCATAGTATGTTCATCTGACCTCTCAAGGATTTTTCAAATTTATATTTTTAAGTACAAATCGGAATTAAAAGCGATTAAAATGGTACCCGCCATTGTATCGAATAAGGTATATACATAATTACTCGACGTGCAATCAAAATGTGTACTTTAACACATTGAGTGCCAAGCGGTTTTGTCGCAAACCTTCCCAGGAGACCAAACACTTTTTGGGCTATAAGTAAAAGCAATCACTGGCGTACGGAAACGTACGACGTGGCATCCCACGACGGGTTAGGTATCGTACAGAAACGTACGACGTGAAACTCAATGTGTTCAAGGTGGTAAAAGTGATAAAAATCTTCAAAATAAATTGTGATAAATATGGTCCACCCAAAGTTTTCAGCTAGAATATGAAAAGGCTAATAGAAATTCGGAATGTACATTTTTCCGAGTACGTAGACGCAAAATTAAAAATGGTACCCACTTAGAGTACCTACCAAAATAGTGCACTAGAATCGTGACATTATTGCATCATGCGAACATTATACTCAGCAGGCCCGTCGAAATATTCATGTGTGCAGCATACATCTCCGAATTTAATCTAAGTCTGGGGAAAGTAAAAAGGATTTCTTTCCAGAAAAGAGTCTATCGACTCCACGTATAAGTGCAATAAAATATTAGGAAAATTATGATTTTTTGTAATAGAGATATTAGTTAAAAAAATTGTGATGTTTCTTAGTATAATTTTGAAATAATAATAATTTTGTCTTTCGGGTTCACATTGGAATGTATATCAAAAAATTAATTCGGTGTATAAATTTCTTCGGCTGTGTAGAATCTGGGGAATTTGGTGTGAATATACCTCTGAATACGTATGTATTTGCGCGATTTTTTAAATTTTGTGAGCGTTTACAAGCGATATACTCTGAAAGTGAGTGGGGGTGACTGCCAAATTTCAAATACAGATTATTGTTCTACTCGACAATACCTAGAAGAAAAAATATCACTTCTTAGAGTTTTTGGACTGTCTCACAGCGTTATCTTTCAATTTATTTTTTCCATATTTTTCCGTCTCGGAAAGCTCACAATATCAACTTTCAAAATAATGCGCGACCCAGCCTAAAGATTATAGTGAAAATTCGATGTCGTGGGCCATACATATGGAAAAACAATTTCCAAACGCTAAACGCCCCTGAAAAAACCTCCCGCATTGTTGTCCAATTTTTTCTTCTGAAATAAGAGACCCTTGATAGCACTTTAAATATAAATGTTGATCCTTGTCTTAGAGTAACTTATTGGTCGAATTATTGGAACTTTATAGTAATTTTCTGTGTTCTTTTATAATGACAACAGAAAAAATTTTCGTAGTCGGTGTTAGTATTTTATAATAAAAAATAAATAGCGAAAGATATTGATTCCTTCTACAGGGTTTTCAACAACAAGAGGTGTTATTTTGTTATTCAAAGAAAAATGCCATTTTTTGCGATAAATGATCGGATGTTTATTTCATAATAAAGAGGAAGGTATGCCGTTAATAATAAAAAACAACATCTACCAAATGACCACAACGACCACGCTTACAGGACCATATGCTTTTCATGAAATTTTTCATAACCAATCGCCCTATAACCTCATCTTTCACGTGTCCCCTAGGAAGAAGTCGCAAGGTGTTAAATCACAAGATCTCGGTGGCCAATTGTGATCACCTCTTCGAGACATAACATGGTCCGGAAACTTTTCCCGTAAAAGAACAATGGTTTCGTTGCTTGGGTGGGACGTATCGCCGTCTTGTTGAAAGTAAACGTTGTCCAGATCAATACCATCCAACTCCGACCATAAAAAATCATTAATCATCTCTCACCAATCATTCACCGTAACTGTCGATCCAACCTCATTTTCGAAAAGGTAAGGTCTAATGACCCCGCCGGACCATAAACCGCACCAAACATGGAGAGACTTCTCAACAATAACTCTTGGGTTTTCCGAGCCCCAGATGCGACAACTTTGCTTGTTGACGTAGCCACCGAGGTGGAAATGGGCCTCATCAGTCAAGATGATTTTTCGATGGAATTCCGGATCATTTTCATTCATCTCAAGGACCCAATTAGCAAAAACACGACGTTGTTGATGATCGGCCGGCTTGAGTTCTTGTGTTAACTGAATTTTATAAGCCTTAAGACCCAAGTCTTTATGCAAAATACGGTGTAATGACGTTTGTGGAATGTCCAATTCCAAAGAACGACGAGGAATGGACAAATCTGGGTTTTCTTCAACACTTTCGGCTACGGCAGCAATATTCTCAGTTGAGCGACGTGCATGGGTTTTATTCTTCACATCACTAACTTGTCCCAACAGCTCGAATTTTTCCACCAATTTCTGTATTGCGGTCCTTCACGGTGCTTCACGACGACCCAAAAACGCTTTAGTTTGGCAAACAGTGACTGCAAGATTTTCACCATTTTTGTAGTGAATTTTAATAATTTCAATGCGTTGTTGAAGCGTGTATCGTTCCATTTTTTTAGTAATGGCGTAGTTTCTACTTGACAAATGTCAAAGAATAAAAGCTTCAAAAGTGACAGCTACCGAAATACCGGTAGATTCAAAATAACACCTCTTGTTGGAAAACCCTGTATTTAATTATCATAATAACTTCTACAATATGTTTCCAAAAAATATGAGTTTTTGGCTGTCACATTTAAAAGCCATTAAAATCAATATAAACGTCCTTATTGGACTAATAGTTATTCTAAGAAAAGAATGACAATTTTTATTTAAAGTGCTTCCAAGGGTATATTAATTCAGAAAAAATTGGATAAAAATGCATCATAAAAAATAACACGTAATTTTTAGAGGTGCTTTCAGGAGCGTTTAGCTCACAGAAAAAAAGAAAAAAATCTCCGAATCTACTGAACAGATTTGACTCAAATATTTTTTTTCTATTTAATCAATAAAAATCCTTTTTATGTCCGTTTTTTGTGGCTGCCAGGGTGGTGTAACCCCCAAAAATAATTTATTATCAAAAATTCTCAAATCACAAAGAACGGATTAGAAAAGGTTTTGATATATTTTCTGTAGCCTCATATGAGTATTAACACATCCCTAAGGTAACTAAAGAAATGCCGACCATTTTAGTAAAAAACTCCCAAATTTTGGAACATATTTTTTCCCCACTTTGAAAAAAAAAATGTAAATACTAGTAATACATTATTTTCTGAGACATTTTTCTACATAATTACAAAAATTTCATTGCGATATCTAGATTAAACAATTTACATTCTTATGAATTTTTTAGATTTGCGTGTTATGAATTAAAAAAGTGACACTCTTTTTATTTACATATTATTAAAGCCCTTACTTTGACCTTAATACTTATAATAAGATTGGCTTCCCACAGTGAAAACGTCGCATACCATGGAAATTTGCACCATATATTAAGAGCACAAAAATGATATGTGTCAAATTTCATTAAGATTTGATGAAAAATGTGGCTTTTAGATTTAACGGTAAGATTTCCATATAAAGGGTGATTTTTTTAGCTATTATCTTTTTGGCAACACTGGTTTAAACAGCTGACGCACGTTTCGTGTTTTGTTTCACTGTCAAACATCTTCAGTTTGGTCTATAATTTAACCATGAATCGTCTTACAAACGAACAACGCTTGCAAATTATTGAATTTTATTATCAAAATACGTACTCTGTTAAGAAAGTTCATATCGCGCTTTTTCTGTTCAGAGACGAAGCTCATTTTTGGCTCAATGGGTACGTAAATAGGCAGAATTGTCGATTTTGGAGTGAATATCAGCCAGAAGCATTGCAAGAGCTACCAATGCATCCAGAAAAAGTCTCAGTTTGGTGCGGTTTATGGGCTGGTGGCATCATTGGACAGTACTTCTTCAAAGATGATGCGTAACGTAACTGTGAATGGTGAGCGCTACCGTGAGATGATATCCAAATGCAAGACCTTGACTTGCATGACATGTGGTTTCAACAAGACGGTGCCACATGCCACACAGCACGCGTAACATTGAGAGGCGAGTTCGGTGAACATTTCACGTTCGGGACCGATCAATTGGCCGCCTAGATCGTGCGATTTAATGCCTTTAGACTATTTTTTGTGGGGCTATGTTAAAGCTCATTTCTACACAGAGCTAGAACGTTAAAATTTTTAATAAATGCGTCTTATAGTCGTAGATCGGTTGGGATTGAAACGGGGCGAAATCAGCCCAAAGGGAAAATGTTTTTCCTCACAAGGACTAAAAATACCCATAATAATCCCTATTATCTTAGTGTTTTTTGTTTTTTGAATATGTCTGTTTACATTTGCTTGATATTTGGTATGCGCATTCCCCTTATAGCAAAAACGTGCACCATAAAGTGATTCCTATTTTTAGGGGGTAAAATGGGACAAAAAGGGGATAAAAATGGTACATATTAAACGACAACACCTAGAAACACGAAATTCGGCGTGTACATTCCTCTAATTGAGTAGATACATAATATAAAATTATTTTTACCAAATTCGTACTTTTAAGGGGTAAAATGGGAATAGAGAGATAAAAATGGTACCAACTAAACGGCTGTACCTAGAATAATGAAATTCGGTGTATACATTCCTCTGATGGCATCGACAATTAAAATACACGGATTTTTCAAAATTCGTACGTTTTGGGGTGAAAATGAAAAAAGGGGATAAAAATAGTACCAATCAAATGACCGCAGCTAGAGTCATGAAATTCGGAGTATATATTCCTTTGACTGCGTAGACACGGAAAATAAACTGATTTTTCGAAATTCGTACTTTTTGGGGTCAAAATAGAAAAAGGTGATAAAAATGGTACCAACCAAATGACCGCAGCTAGAGTCATGAAATTCGGAGTATACATTCCTTTGACTACGTAGACATGAAAAATAAAAGTTTTTTTTTTCCAAATTCGTACTTTCAAGGGATACAATGGGTACGGAGGGATAAAAATGGTACCATCCAAACGGCTACACCTGGAATAATGAAATTCGGTGTATACATTCCTCTGATTGCGTAGACACTTAAAATAAACAGATTTTTCGAAATTCGTACTTTTTGGGGTTAAAATGAAAAAAGGGGATAAAAATAGTAACAATCAAATGACCGCAGCTAGAGTCATGAAATTCGGAGCATACATTCCTCTGATTGCGTAGACACGGAAAATAAACGTCTTTTTCGAAATTCGTACTTTTTGGGGTCAAAATGGAAAAAGGGGATAAAAATAGTACCAATCAAATGACCGCAGCTAGAGTCATGAAATTCGGAGTATACATTCCTCTGACTGCGTAGACACGGAAAATAAACGGATTTTTCGAAATTCGTACTTTCAAGGGATACAATGGTACAGTGGGATAAAAATAGTACCAACTAAACGACTAGAATGATGCAATTCTAATTGCGTAGACACGTCAAGGGGGTCAAAATCACTATCTACCAATATTTATTGTATTTAAGCTTTTTGGGATATATAAATATAAGAATATCTATTTTTTGATTTGAAATAAATAATGGTTTGAAATAATTAAAATATTATATTTATTTATAAAAATATTTTTTCAATATTTGTATTTGTTTTGGTTTGGCTATATTAAAAAAATTATATTTTCCTGTAATATTACTGCACTTCTACGAAAACCGACAACCTCTGTGGAATGCAATCCATGGTGGAGGGTGGAGTTTAGTTAGTTTTTAGTTTTTACTTGTTTTTTTTTTTCAATTTCACATGGAATGACTCACATGCGACGCACCGTAGATGTCTCTTATTGAAATATTTAAATAAGATATTCATTTACAACTATGGTATAGGATATGGCTCTGGTTTTTTCTTTCTTTTCTTGAAAAATCTCTATTTACAGTACACTTCAAAGGGCTTTGTTTTTAACCCAAATATATGTACATATATTATTTAATTATGCATATACATATACACATAGCTCTCATCCAGACCTTCGTTTGATTTTGTCACGAAATCTCTCTATTATAAGTTATGTATGTATCTTGTCTGTATGTATGTATGTTTTTGCAAAATTTATTCATCTTGACAGTCGTTTGATTGGAATTATAATTGTTGGCTGTCTTATTTGATTATTAGTTCACGGAGTTCAAGGTTGGCCGCTGGTTTACTGCATTTATTATTATATTCAAATAGTAGTGGACTATACTTTTCGAAATTTTGCCAAGCAAAACTGAGAAATATTTCGAGAAAATGTTACTAATTGCTAATTACACGCAACATTAAACACTCGCTCGCGCGCACTCTCTGGGCATTAAATCTATCTGCATATTTTTAATAATTAGATGCAAAGAAAGAAATTGGGATTTAATTTGTGTTGTATGGCAAGTTGTCCGTGTTAAATTGTCGCAGCTTGTAAATTTGAAATATGATATAAGTGTGATCACACTGTGTAATCGATATAATGCGACGACGACGATGATGATGATGTTGCTGGATGAATTAATAAATAACTTGTCGGCAGAAACACACCCCTGGGATTTTGTGGAAATTTTTAATTTGCATATTAGAGTCTTATATGTAAATCTTAGCATTATTTCTGAGATCAAAATTCGCTATGGTGTGGATTTTTTAAGACATATTACCATGGAGTTAATGAGCCTTTCAAGTGAATAAATAGTATATGGAAAAGGTTTGGTTATTAAAGCGGTTATTAATACAAAACTAACTAAGTTCTGACAATAGATTCTGATTTTATTTCTATATATATATGTGTTCCATTTCTTTTGTTCGGTGACTTATAGAGAAATTTGACGTAGAATATTTTATCCTTTCACACCAACCCCCTAAAATGGGGGACAGTTTAGCACCAATTCGGAAAAAGTACGAATTTAAACCTAAAATTAAATTGACGTTTTGACTTATTTCTGGCATTTACGTTGAGTTCTGAGTTTTAGTGTATTCAGAGACTTCTAGTCGAATTTTAATGGCAAATATTTTCCTGGAACCCCGGTTGAGGGATATTTTTACACTTTTGCACGAAAGGGACCAAAAAGACACCTAGGACGATTGCTATTTTTTTTGTTTTCAAGAACAGTTTTTCATATAAAAATTCCACAAATCCCAAAACGGTTACTTATCCGTTTAGATTTTTTAGATATCCTTCATACATATGTGTTTTCCATGATATGCGGTGTTCTCACTGGGGGAGGCAAATCTTATTATAAGTATGAAACAGAAAAATATTTTTTTATAAAAAAGTTATACCATTCTGGAAAGGGCAGAACAAGGTCTTTAAAATTTTGAAACTGTCAAAAAAATAGGATATCACTTATTCAACTTCATTTGAAGCAAAATTAAAAATTTATTTTTTTTGGAAAACCATTTCATACTGAACATTGTGTAAAATCTATAAAAATTGTAATTATGTAGAAACAAGTAAACACAGCGTTAAGTTCGGCCGGGTCGAACTTTATATACCGTCCACCATGGATTGCATTCCACAGAGGTTGTCGGTTTTCAAAGAAGTGCAGAAATATTACAGGAAAATATATTTTTTTAATACCCAAATCAAAAAATAATTTTATAAATAAATATAATATTTTAATTATTACAAACCACGCTATCAATACGTCAATTCAAAAAATAAATATTCTTCTATTTATATTTTCAAAAAGCTTAAATACCATAAATATTGGTTGATAGTTGGTGCTACAGTTGGTTGTATTTCCATTCTAATTTAATTCCAAAAGTACAAATTTTGAAATTCCATTATCAGACGTACATAGTGCAAAATAACCTAACTTCATGATTTAAATCAATTTTTGCCGTAAAAGAAAAAGTACAAATTTGGAAAAAAACTTTTTATTTTGCGTGTCTATGCAGTCAGAGGAATGTATACACCGAATTCCATGATTCCAGCTGCGCCCATTTGTTTGGTACCAGTTTTACCCCCCCCTTGACGTTTCTACGCAATTAGAATTTCATCATTCTAGCTGTAGTCGTTTAGTTAGTACTATTTTTATCCCTCTGTACCGTTGTATCCCTTGAAAGTACGAATTTTGAAAAATCCGTTTATTTTCCGTGTCTATGTATATGTATACTCCGAATTCCATGGCTACGGTCATTTGGTTGGTACTATTTGTATCCCCTTTTTCCATTTTAACCCCAAAAAGTACGAATTTCGAAAAATTCGTCTATTTTCCGTTTCTACGCAGTCAGAGGACTGAATATACTCCGAATTTCATGACTCATCTTTTTTTCATTTTAACCCCAAAAAGTACAAATTTCGCAAAAACTGTTTATTTTAAGTGTCTATGAAATCAGAGAAATGTGTACAAACGTGTAGCCGTTTGGTTGTTACCATTTTTATCCCTCCGTACCCATTGTATCCCTTCAAAGTACGAATTTGGAAAAAAACCTTTTATTTTTCATGTCTATGTTGTCAAATGAATGTATACTTCGAATTTCATGATTCTAGCTGCGGACATTTGGTTGGTACTTTTTTTATCCCCTTTTTCTATTTTGACCCCAAAAAGTACGAATTTCGAAAAATCAGTTTATTTGCCGTGTCTACACAGTCAGACGAATGTATACTCCGAATTTCATAGCTCTAGCTGCAGTCATTTGATTGGTACTATTTTTATCCCCTTTTTTCATTTTAACCCCAAAAAGTACGAATTTTGAAAAATCCGTGTATTTTACTTGTCTATGCAATCAGAGGAATGTATACACCGAATTTCATTATTCTAGGTACAGCCGTTTGGTTGGTACCATTTGTATCCTCTATATTCCCATTTTACCCCTTAAAAGAACGAATTTGAAAAAAATACTTTTATATTATGTATCTACTCAATTAGAGGAAGGTACAATTAGAGGAATGTGCTTTCAACAGACGGACAGACGGACGGTCATGGCTAGATCGTCTTAGGTCTCTTTATACCCTCCATCCTGGAGGTGGAGGGTATAAAAACGGAGATATATTTTTCACAAAATTATTTCTTGTTTTTAAATTAAAAAAAAGAAAGAAAAAATTAAAAAAAGGAAAAATTAAAAAATAGGCATTTTTTAGTTCTGAATGTTATAGCAAAGAAAGTTTCCGATTATCAGACCCTATAAAGTATATATATTCTTGATCGTCATAAAATTCTAAGATGATCTAGCCATGTCCGTCCGTCTGTCTGTTGAAAGCACGCTAGCATCTAAACGAAAGGAGCTAGAACGTTCAAATTTTCCATAAATTCATCTTATAGTCGTAGATCGGTTGGGATTGAAACGGGGCGAAATCGGCCCAAAGGGAAAAATTTTTCCCTCACAAAGACTAAAAATACCCATAATAATCCCTAATATTTTAGCGTATTTAAGCATGTTTTTTGAATATGTCTGTTTATATTTGCTTGATATTTGGTATGCGCATTCCCCTTATAGCAAAAACGTGCACCATGATTCTTATTTGTAGGGGGTGAAATGGGGCAAAAAAGGGATAAAAATGGTACATATTAAACGACAACTGCTAGAAACACGAAATTCGGTGTGTACATTCCTCTCATTGAGTAGATACATAATATAAAATTATTTTTCCCAAATTCGTACTTTTAAGGGGTAAAATGGGAATATAGGGATAAAAATGGTACCAACCAAACGGCCTGATTGCATAGACAAGTAAAATACACGGATTTTTCAAAATTCGTACATTTTGGGGTTAAAATGAAAAACGGGATAAAAATAGTACCAATCAAATGACCGCAGATAGAGTGATGAAATTCGGAGTATACATTCCTTTGACTACGTAGAAATGAAAAATAAAAGATTTTTTTCCAAATTCGTACTTTCAAGGGATACAATGGGTACAGAGGGATAAAAATGGTACCAACCAAACGGCTACACCTAGCATAATGAAATTCGGTGTATACATTCCTCTGATTGCGTAGACACTTAAAATAAACAGATTTTTCGAAATTGATACTTTTTTGGTTAAAATGAAAAAAGGGGATAAAAATAGTACCAATCAAATGACCGCAGCTGGAATCATGGAATTCGGTGTATACATTCGGTGTTTTTTTCCAAATTCGTAATTTTTCTTTTACGGCAAAAATTTATTCAATCTTGAAGTTAGGTTATTTTGCGCTATGTACGTCTGATAATGGATTTTCAAAATTTGTACTTTTGGAATTAAAATATAATGGAAATACAACCAACTGTAGCACCCACTATCTACCAATATTTATGGTATTTAAGCTTTTTGAAAATATAAATATAAGAATATTTATTTTTTGATTTGAAATAAATAATGGTTTGAAATAATTAAAATATTACATTTATTTATAAAATTAGTTTTTCAATATTTGTATTTGCTTTGGTTTGGATATATTAAAAAATTATATTTTCCTGTAATATTACTGCTCTTCTACGAAAACCGACAACCTCTGTGGAATGCAATCCATGGTGGAGCTTATATAAAGTTCGGCCCGGCCGAACTTAACACCGTTTTTACTTTTTGAATGTAGACATGTCAGCTGGATTTTCGATTTATGTGTAAATTACAATGCCTTTAATTCTGCAAATAAAATTTTATGATTTTTTCCTAAGACACGTGAAAAATGTTTTTGAAGAAGAACACATCCTGAGATTTTCAGAAAAATCGGAACGATGTGAAAATTCATGCATGTCCCAAATTTCATGAATGTCCCAAAATCAATTGGCCAATTACTTTTGATCAAGAAAAAAAACCGATTGTAGGTTTGCAAACTTGCACAAATGTTCGCTATACGTACTAGTTAACCAATCGAGCAATTCGAAAGACTTAAGATACAAACACGATCTTAGATAATTTCCTACTTTAATTAGACGAGCAAGCGGAACAAACATTGAAAATAATAACAACAGCCTAAATAATTGTAATGAAACTGGAAACATAAATACTTATGACCTTCTTTTAGACAGATTCGGTCAAAAGATATTTCCAAAAGCAGCCTCAAGAGCAAAGATATTAACAAGGCTTTGTTCAGCTCTGCGCCATCACCATATGATGTGATATAACTTCAGGATATAAATTCACTCTTCACACCTATTAAAGTTCAAATGTTTCACATGTTGTAATATGCTGCAAGATAATGCATTTAGTCTGCAGATTATATATTGAAAGACAATTACAAGAATACTCAGGCAACACGCAAACTCTTTCGCACACACACACTTGTACATTGCACAATGCAGCGCACAAATCAAAAGACTTAAGACACCAACACGACAAGATGAGCAATTTTCCCACTCTTATTAGCGACGAACAAATGCAGCAAACACTGCCAGCAACAATAACAACAACACCAACAACAATTGTAATAAAATTGCAAAAAGCAAATACATTTTCATTTGTATTCAGTGCAAAAATAAAAAATAAACAAAATTAATTAAAACACATGTACGAATATATAATAAACATATACGATGAAGAAGAGTGTTAAAGATATAAAAAAAACTATATACATATGTATATATGTAACGTATATGTTTCAGAGTCACCACCATGACAAAAACCACAACAACATCGCCGTGGCGGTGGCAGCACTGATAGGCAGCATAAACAAAATCAAACGTAGACGTAAAATATCAAAAATGTTATGTTTTAATTAGCATTTTATTCATGAAATATTCACTCAGAAGAGACAAGAGAAAAAACGTTCATATTTTTTCTGTTGTTTAAATATGGAGGGATAAAAATATTTGAGCCAATTACACGAAATTGAGTTAAAACAGCACAAGACAACAAGTCGCGAAACGAAAACACACTCACTGGCTGGTGATTCCAGTCAACTGTGCAAGCCTGTGAGGCCCATACGAGGGAGGGCATGACAAGTCAAAGGTGACAGAGCAGATATAAATATTCATGTGAATGTGAAAATTAAAAAAAAGCCAAATAACCTGTGTTATTGGTTTATGTGCGGCTATACCATTCCACTTCAATATTTTAATATATTTGCCTTCCAAACATGGTATAGTACATTAAAATCGGTTACTGAACACACCTTTATGAAAAAAAATATTTTTTCTCTGTTAAATCGGTCACAATTTCAATTTTCTTTTCTTTTTATTTCAAAAATATGTATTCAACATTTTTATGAAAAGAATACATACAAACTTTCAAAACAATCACAGCTATCGGGGTCAAAAATCGTACCGCTTGACATGGAATGATGTATCTTCGCTGAAATTTTCTGTTTCTAAACAATGTAAAATTGTAAAAAAACCAAGTAAGGAAAGGCAAATGTCCGGCGGGCAAACTATATGATACACTCCACTTTCTATCCGAATACATTGGTAAAAAAGTGAAAACGGGAAGAATTCTTGTATGTTTCCTAATCATAGGCTAATATTACCTGGTTCAATTTGTCAAATCGGAAATATTTATAACGGTGCTATACCCAAACATGGAATATAGTGAATAACTTTCACAATAAGTTCATCCAGTTCAAATATAACGTGTTAAGCTCATTTTGTGCAAATTCGTGCTTTCTGGTGCGGAAAAAGTCTATCCGAAATTTGTATGGGAAATTTTTGGGGCGAAATTTGTGTGGGAGCTATACGTAAATCTGAACCGATGACCTATTTTCACCATGGGTGTTGATATTTTGAAAGATTTGAAGAAGATCTGTTAAAATATGTGGTTTATAGAGTGGAAAAGTGAAATCCGATCTGAACCGATCTGACCCATTTGCGCCATGTCTGTTTATAGAACAAATATAAGAAATTTCGCCTAATTTGATGAGGATCTGTTAAAATATGTGGCTTCTAGAGCAGAAAAAGTCAAATCGGGAGCGTAATTTTAATGGGAGCTATATAGTATAAATCTGAACCGATCAGACTTATTTTCACCATAAGTGTTTCCAGTTTAAATATAAGATGTTTTGCCAAATCTGAAGACAATCTGATACAATTTGTGGTTTCTAGTGCGGAAAAAGTCAAATCGGGAGCGAATTTTGTATGGGGGCTATATCTAAATCTGAACCGATTTAATCCATTTTCAACACAGATGTTTCTAGTACAATTATAAGGTATTGCAAGGTAATTTGAAGCAAATCAAGTGAAATAAGTGGTCTCTAGAGCGGAAAAAGTCTAATCGGGAGCAAAATTTGTATGGGAGCTATATATAAATCTGAACCGATTTAACACATTTTTACCACAGGTGTTCCTAGTTTCAATATAAGATGTTTTGCCAAATCTGAAGACAATCTGATATAATATGTGATTTCTAGAGCGGAAAAAGTCAAATCGGGAGCGAAATTTGTACGGGAGCTATATATAAATCTGAACCGATCTGACCTATATTCACCATGGTTGTTTCTAGTGGAAATATAAGATGTTTTGAAAAATCTGAAGACAATATGTAGTCTCTAGAGTGGGAAAAGTCAAATCGAGAGCGGAATTTGTATGGGAGCTATATATAAATCTGAACCGATCTAACACAGGTGTTTCTAGTTGAAATATAAGATGTTTTGCCAATTTTAAAGAAAATCTGTTGTAATATGTGGTATCTAGAGTGAAAAGCGTCAAATCGGGAGTGAAATTCGTATGGGGGCTATATCTAAATCTGAAACGATTTTCTTCAAATTAAATAGCGTTCGTCCTTGTCCCGAAAAACTTCGTTGTGCAAAGTTTCGTTTGGTTCTGGCTACAATTGCGACCTGTATCGTGATTACAACAATAGATGGACAGACGGACGGACGGACAGGCAGACGGACATTGCTAAATCGACTCAGAAAGTGATTCTAAGCCGATCGGTATAATTAGCAATGGGTCTATCCCACTTCCTTTTGGGTGTTACAAACAAATGCACAAAGACATAATACTCTCGTGGAGTGTATAAAAATTATAGGGTTTTGGCCGTAAGTAACAACTGTGGGTTGGGAATATTTGCTAAGAAAAAATAAAAAATAATCTCTTCCTTAATTATATTTTTAATTCGGCAAAAACTAAAGGTATTTCTGAAAAAAATTCTCAATATCTGTCAAACATATGACTAATTCTCCCTCAAAATAGGTTTATTTTCAATGTGGCAGGGTTGCCGTAGTTTTCAAAAATTTTAAAAATAATAAATACAACAAATTTTCATCAAAATCGGAATGGAATTCCTCAATTGTGCTGATATATCAGAAACTACTTGCGATGAAATTTACTGAGAGTGTGCAGCATACATGGCCAGAAAAATTAAGATAAGATTTTTTAAAATATATTTCGGCATGAAAATTAAAAAAAAAATAAAGTAAATTCATAAGACGACATCTCAGCAACTGTTGAAAATTCCACTCTGAAATTTTTAGAGTATTTAGCCCACAGATGTAGCTTTTTGCTGAGAAAAAAATTGAAAAAGGGGATGTTTTCAAAAAAAAAATTCAATATCTATATTTATAAAAGAGAATGCCGTCCGTGTGAACACGCAAAACTTTATAACGGATCGTCTGATTTTCACGATTTTGGGCTTGATGAATTCGTGTTGGCCCAAGGAAGGACATAGGATGTAAAATTGGTACATAAATATTACTGACCACGAGAATGATAAATATGATGCCGAAATTTGGATTTTCATTTTATGTGTGTGGCAATAGTGTTTTTTTGAGCCAGAAGGCTGCAAATTGGAACGTATATATTACTGACCACAAGAAAGACAAATATGATGCTGGAGTTTGAATTTTCGTTTGGTGGGTAGTTGGGGCGTGGCAAAAGTGTATTTTAGCTAGAAGGCTGAAAATTGGAACGTATATATTACTGACCACGATAATATCAATATGATAAGATCAATATGAAACCTGATTTTAATTTTACCATTTGTGTTTTTGCCTGGCGAAGCGGGCGGAGTTCAGCTAGTTTATTATAAAAATATAATATTTTTCAGAACAAAAAAATCGAATAAGGGATTTTTTGCAAAATAAATTTCGATATTTACTTTGAAAAAAAAAATATATATATATAGTATATTTTTCAGAAAAAAGTTATGTTTACTGTTAAAGTAAACCCCACTTGATTTGAACTGGGATACTGTCCTGGCTCAAGACCATTTTGCATCTATATTTAATAGAATGCAAATTTATTTACAAATGGCATGGTGATATTTATTACTTGGCTGCAGACTACCACGATCATGATTTCGACCATGTCAAAAGTCTTTTCAAGTGGCTTCGCAACGACTTTTCAACATCAAACCCGGCCTCTATAAGGAGATGATTCTCACAAACGAACGAGAAGCACAACTAAATTTGTAAAATATGCGAAACTTCAACATTACATGGTTGTCACAGTTTTCATTCACAGTTTCTGGCATATTATATTGCCAAAAGGGTTAAAAATGGTACCAAACATAAAGGAATTTTTCGAAATTTATTCTTTTAGGGGAAAATGGGGATGGTTTCGGAAGGGAATAAATATGGTAACAATCGAACGGATGCAGCTAGAATAATGAAATTCGGTTATACGTCGCTCTGACTACGTAGGTGCGAACAATAAGATATATTTCCGTATTTGTACTTTTATGGTGTAAATTGAAAAAAGGGGAAATGACAGCAGCTAGAATCATATAATTCGGAGTATATATTTCATTGATTTGGAAGACAAGAAAAATATGGGGATTTTTAGAAAATTATACTCTTAGGGGGAAACGAGACGAAAAGGGATAAAAATGGTACCAATCAGACGGCTCCAGCCAGAATCATGATATACATTTCTCTGAATACGTAGATGCACTAAATAATAGGGCTTTTCCAAAATTATAATCGTGGATAAATTGGTACCAACGCGAAAAATAATTTATATTTCGATATTTATACTTTAAGGGTGAAAAGGGAAAAAGGGATACGTTTGGAACCGATCAACAAATTATCTATTCAAGATCTTGGAAAAATTGAATTTTTCTACCACTTGGAATGTATTTGAAATTTGCCAGACATCCCCAAAAACTTGAGTTACGGGTACAAAATATCAAATTTTTGCAAAAAATACAAGTTTTGTTCATTCCAGTTGACATCTCTCATTAGTTTACTAATTGAAGTCTAATAAAATACTTAAAATTCATCAAAATAGATAAAAACGGTAAAAAATCCCCAATTTTGGAACACATTTTCCCTACATTGGGAATTTTGGTTTTTCGGGAAAAAATGGGAAATCTATAAATATTTTTATAGTTTTTATCATTTTTGCGAATTTTTTTAACTTTGTAAATTTAATTAAAATGAGAAAAGTGAAGTGGAATGACCAAAACTTGTAGTTTTGCGAAAACTTCAAATACTCATAAAGAGTGATTTTTTTGAGGTTAGGATTTTCATGCATTAGTATTTGACAGATCACGTGGGATTTCAGACATGGTGTCAAAGAGAAAGATGCTCAGTATGCTTTGACATTTCATCATGAATCGTCTTACAAACGAACAACGCTTGCAAATTATTGAATTTTATTATCAAAATGCGTGCTCTGTTAAGAAAGTTCATTGCGCGCTTCCATTTTATGGTCAGTTTAATCGACCCACTGAAGCGGCTATTCGGGCTATTGTGACTAAATTTCGCACCAAATTTACATTGTTGGACATTAAACCACCAACACGCTTACGTAGAGTGCGAACTGAAGAAAATATCGCAGCTGTATCGGCCAGTGTTAATGATGACCACCAATTTTCGATTCGTCGCCGTTCGCACCAATTGGGTCTCTGTTACTCAAAAACGTGGAAATGCCAAAATTGGACTAAGCGGATGGACCACCTAAGACGCAGCCGCGGTCAACATTTAAATGAAATTATCTTCAAAAAGTAAATGTCATGGACCAATCTAACGTTTCAAATAAAGAACCGATGAGATTTTGCAAATTTTATGCGTTTTTTTTAAAAAAAAAGTTATCAAGCTCTTAAAAAATCACCCTTTACAAAACTTCAATAACTCAGTCAATTACTGACGGATTTTTTAAGACAAAGCGGCGTTTTACTCCTTACTAAATGTGCTACTAAAATAAATTTACTTGTTGTATGATGACCAAACACAATAATGTGCAAAAACATTGTCTAAGGTGAAAAATTGTTAAAATTTGATTAAAAAAGTGTGTTTGGCTGGACAAAAGTACACAGATTTCTTAAGATTTCCTAATTAAGCTATATATCTATCGAAAGCTCCAGGTTTCTTCTTTTATAATCTGTAGACAGCTAAAATCGGTTGACAACCACATAAGGTCAGGCTTATAAGTGTGAACTGGAATGACCAAATCTTCTATTTTTGCGAAAATTTGGTATTTATAAAAACTTCAATAACTCAGTCAATTACTGACGGATTTTTTAAGACAAAGCGGCGTTTTACTCCTTACTAAATGTGCTACTAAAATAAATTTACTTGTTGTATGATTACCAAACAAAATAATGTGCAAAAACATTGTCTAAGTTGAAAAATTGTTAAAATTTGATTAAAAAAGTGTGTTTGGCTGGACAAAAGTAGACAGATTTCTTAAGATTTCCTAATTAAGCTATATAGCTATCGAAAGCTCCAGGTTTCTTCTTTTATAATCCGTAGAAAGATAAAATCGGTTGACAACCACATAAATTTCTGGCTTATAAGTGTACAAAGGTACGAAAACCCGGTCTTTTTACCCGTAACTCAAGATTTTTAGGGTGTCTGGCCAATTTCAAATACAGAGTTTTCTACTTCATTCTTTTTGGTAACACTGTGTTATAGCCAAACCCAGTCAGGTCAGTTGGTTGTAGTGGTTGTGCTTGTTTCAAGCTCATCTCACAATTAACCAGTTGCTTGTTTTATATATTCCGCACTTACAGGGCCTACCCTCGTATACGCGGCAAATGTCAGGAATTCAAGTGCAGCAGACAGAGCAAACAGGCGGCTGGCTGAGCCGCACTGTGGCAGTTAATCGTAGCGGAATAGAAAATGTAAACAACACTAAGAAACGGTAGCTCAAGGAAGAAGCACACGAAGTTTAAAGCGCGCGCATTTTATACGAAAAGAGGCGGAAAAGTGCAACCTTTTGGCAATCGACCATAAAACGACAACGAACGAACGACAATTCAAAGTCAAACCCAAAAAGAAAAAGAGAAAGAAAAAAAAACAGTAAAAAAGAAAAGTTTGACTAGAAAAGAAAATTATCGAAAAAATAAAAGTCCTAAAAAGGAAAAATATATTAAAAAACAAAATGTGTTCTCAATAAATATTGAATATTAAAGTTTTCAATTTATGTAAAAGTGTCAAATTTTTGAAATTGAAAATTCGAAATTTTGCAAAATGCGATATCTAACTTCGTTTGCCGTCCTCATCTTTGTGTTTTCATATTCGCATACCGGAAGTGCTTTGATTTTCAATCAAAACGATTTGAAAAATTTCATGCGCAGCGGGGTGTTAGACATCAATATCATGCGATGCTTCCTGAGGAGTACATATACCTGTCCGAGTCCTTACATCATGTATCGCCTATATACACCGTAAGTGGTAGAGCTTTTCCAAAAAATGTAAAATTGGCAGCTTAGATTTCAAACGGTTTTATGTAATTTGTAATTCATTTTCGCAGGCGTTGCAAGTCATTAGCAGGGGGCGTGAGCCGCTGTAAAACAGTGTTTAACGATTTTCATTTGGAGTGTAGTGGGATTTAAATAGTCACTTTTTTACACTTTGCAACAAATACTAAATCTCATCATACAGATGTCCCAGTGATGTTGTCTTTCTGGAAGACCATAAAATCTCTGTTGCCAACTGCCTGTATTTCCTTCATTTCATTTTTTTATTATAAAAGACGTTTTTTGTCTTGCCAACAATCTTGTGAAAGTACACGTTGTTGCAAGTGCTGCAAGTTTTCCCCGGTGAGCCTTTTCTTTTCTAAACAAACAACGGCCAGAAAAAACTGTCGCTGTGAAAGGTATGAGTGCTCGCATCCGTTTGCAACAGGTTTATATGAACTAAACGGAGCACTAAACATTGTCCTCATGGAAGGCGCCTCAGAGGCCTAATAACAGCAACAATGTGGACTGCAGTCTGGTAAAAAGTGTCGCAAATAATTGTGTTGTCTTTTGGCCATTAATCACATATGTGGTAAAACAAGTTCATAAAATTCGAAAAAAAAAACTTAACAAATATTTAAATTTTTATCAATCAAAGCCATATACATACATATGAGCCATTCCATGTCAAGAGGCATATTTTTTACATCATTAACTTGGTTGTATATGTATTCTTCTCACGATTTATGATCAATTTAACTTGGGTGAAATTACGATTGTTACACCATCCATGGATACACATTAGGATGGGTCACGAAAATAAATTGCTGCGTTCACCCCTAAGAAATGAAGATTGGATTGTTTAATGATGATCTGCAAAATATTTCGTCGCTGGGTCAAGTCGTCTGTGATCTAAATGTTCCTGAAAACAGTTCTAAAAATCATGTAATTTTTTTATGTTCCATTTTTGTCCAATTTTTTTCTGAATTAAAAAAAAATTAAAAGATGTTATGAAATGAAGAATATTGGACAAAAAATGGCGTCACTGCTTGCATTTTTGTGAAATAATTTAATACAGAAGATGGTTTTTCATAACCAAAATTTTCAGACTCTTTTTACAAAAAAATAGCGCTACGGCGTCAATTTCCTTCCGATGTTCGTAATTTAGGCATCATTCGAAAGGTATTGACTGCAGCTTTTTTATAAAATTTTACCACCAAATACGAAAAAGTTTTCAGTTGTTACTGTGAGAATCCACAAAAAATACTATAAACGTCGTCCAATAATTAGGCCAATAAGACAAGAATCAAAATTTATATTTAAAGTGCTAACGCAAAAAATGCAACACAAAAAAAGGAGGGAAAAGTCGGACGGTGCCGACTATATGATGCCCTCCACTGTCTACCCCATTATAATACAATTCAGCAAAAAAAAATGAAATCGGGAAGGATTTTTATATTTTGTAAATGTATGTGTTTGACAAAAAATGTTAAATCGGGGGTATATTGGGGGTATATTGAAAATATAATATATAAAGTTTGGTCAAAGTGGGTTAAACATTTAGGAGCAAAATTAGTATTGGGCCTATATCTAAATCTGAACCGATCTTAACCAGTTTCAACATAGGTATTTTAGTAGGATTATAAGAAGTTGTGTCAAATTTAAAGATAATCGGTATGTGGTTTCTAGAGCGGAAATTTCAAATCGGAAGGAACATTTGAATGGGGGCTATATCTAAATCAGAAGCGATATTATCCACTTTCGGCATAGGTGTTTCTAGTTGGATTATAAGGTGTTAAGCCAAATTTGAAGAAGATCGGGTACTCTAACTGATCTTACCCGCTTTCATTATAGGTGTTTATAGTTAGATTACACTGTGCAACATTTTTGAAGTCATTTCAAAATAACCATATACGGACACCGCTACATGATAAAAAACCAAAAAAAAAGACCCGTGTTTTTTTTCCCCAAAGTCATGCACTTTTTTTTATGGGCCCCCAGAGATTTGAGGCCTCGGTGTAATTTTTGGAAAAAAGTGATCATATTCTCAGGCTCATATCTTGCAAACCGTTCGGAATTTTGATTTACTCTCTGAGGCAAAGTTCTAGCTCTTGTCATAAAGAACAAAAATTGTGAACATATAAAATCAAAAAAACTTCATCTTCAAGGTCAAAATCGCAAAAAACTTAAAAAAAATCGATTTTTTTAACCTTTTTTCCCCTGTTCAGGTCCATAGGTAGCAAACCGCTGAAAATTCAGGGAAACAATCAACTACAAAAATGTACCTAAGATCTCAATAAACAACTTTCTAGAACATATGAACTTCCTAGGAATTATTCTTAACACCGTTTAGGTAGCGCTTAGGTAGCCGCAAAATTGAAAAATTTCCCAAAAATTAGATTTTTTTCCTTTCACTGTGCAACATTTTTGAAGTCATTTCAAAATAACCATATTTTATATGTTCACAATTTTTGTTCTTTATGACAAGAGCTAGAACTTTGCCTCAGAGAGTAAATCAAAATTCCGAACGGTTTGCAAGATATGAGCCTGAGAATATGATCACTTTTTTCCAAAAATTACGCCGAGGCCTCAAATCTCTGGGGGCCCATAAAAAAAAGTGCATGACTTTGGGGAAAAAAAAAACACGGGTCTTTTTTTTTGGTCTTTTATCATGTAGCGGTGTCCGTATATGGTTATTTTTTTTTCGTGTTGCACTGTGTTATAAGATGTTGTGCAGAATTTAAAGAAAATTGGGTACAATATGTGGTTTCTAGAGCGGAAAAAGTCAAATCGGGAGCGACAGTTGTATGGGGGCTACATTTAAATCTGAACCGTTTTGTTTGAAATTAAATAGCGTTCGTCCTTGATCCACAAAACTTACTTGTGCCATTTTGTGTTAAGATCAGACTATAATTGCGACCTGTAACTTATGTAATAGATGGACAGACAGACGGACATTGCTAACCCGATTTGTATAATAAACAAGTAAGGACAGGCTAAAGTCGGGCGGTGCCGACTATACGATACACTCCACTTTCTATCCGAACACAATTCAATTCGGTAAAACTGTGAAAACGGGAAGGCTTTTTGTATGTTTCCTAATCATAGGCTAATATGATCTGACCCAATTTGTCAAATCGAGAGGAATATATGTATCGGGGCTATATCCAAACATGGAATGAAGTGACTAACTTTTACAATAAGTTTTTTCAGTTTAAGTAAACGTGTTATGCTCATTTTGAAGAAATTCGGTGAAAATACGTGGTTTATGGGGCGGAAATAGTCAATCCGGGAGCGAAATTTGTATGGGAGCTATATGTAAATCTGAACCGATCTGGCCCATTTGCACCATGGCTGTTTATAGGACAAATATAAGATATTTCGCGTAATTTGAAGAGGATCTGATAAAATATGCGGTTTCTGGAGCGGATAAATTCAAATTGGGAGCGAAATTTGTATGGGAGCTATATATAAATCTGAACCGATCAAACACATTTTTAACACAGGTTTTTCTAGTTTAAATATAAGATGTTTTGCCAATTTTGAAGAAAATCTGTTAAAATATGTGCTATATCTAAATCTGAACCGATTTTCTTCAAATTAAATAGCGTTCGTCCTTGCCCCGAAAAACTTCGTAGAGTGAGTTTCCATTTGGCTCTGTGTACAATTGCGACCTGTATCGCAATTACAAGAATAGATGGACAGACGAAGAGATGGACATTGCTAAATCTATTCAAAAGTGATTCTAAGTCGATCGGTATAATTAATAATGGGTTTATCTCCCTTCCTTTTGGGTGTTACAAACAAATGCACAAAGACATAATACTCTCGTGGAGTATATAACAATTTGGGATATGACATACAAATATAATATTTATTTCTAATTTCTAGTAATTGTTTTCTAGTTATACAGAAAATTGTAAAATCTTAAAAAAATATTGTTTTCTTATTTTTTTATTATTTCATATTAATCTATAAACAAAATATATACATTCGATTTTTGTAAAGTAAATTTTATTAATAGATTATAGTGTCAGTAAGAGGTTCCATTAAATAATTAAAATAAATCTTTTAAGCTTGCTTCAAAAAATTGTGGATGTTCCCGTCTAAAATGAATCTTTGGTTATTTGAATGCATATTTCGATATTATCTCTCCATTAATTATTTATATTAAATATTCTTAGTTTTTTCGTTTGTATTTTTTTGGTCTGTAATCAATATTTGATTAGAACTGGGATATTGTCCTGGCTCAAGACCATTTTGCATCTATATTTAATAGAGTGCAAATTTATTTACAAATGGCATGGTGACATTTATTACTTGGCTGCAGACTACCACGATCATGATTTCGACCATGTCAAAAGTCTTTTCAAGTGGCTTCGCAGCGACTTTTCAACATCAAACCCGGCCTCTATAAGAAGATGATTCTCACAAACGAAAGAGAAGCACAACTCACTTGCCGAATTTGCGTTTAAAAAATCGCACCCTAACCCTAACTTTAAAAAATCTAACGTCTATAACGCACCACTTCCATATTTTAAACTTGAAAAATCTATAAAATTCTGGATTTTTGGATGAAAAACTGGGTAACTATACCTGCATATACACATACTTACATATGCAACTCAATGAGATGCTTGTAAGATGACATGTGTACTTTATTACTTGGTGCGATTTTTTAAACGCAAATTCGGCAAGTGAGTTGTGCTTCTCGTTCGTTTGTGAGAATCATATCCTTATAGAGGCTTTTGACATGGTCGAAATCATGATCGTGGTAGTCTGCAGCCAAGTAATAAATGTCACCATGCCATTTGTAAATAAATTTGCATTCTATTAAATATTGTTTATTGTTTTAGAGTAAGTACCAGAAACACCATCATGAAATTTATGGAGCGACACTATTAACTATTAATAAAAATTATTTTAAAAAAGCGATGGTATATTTTCGTTTACAAAGTAAATAAATAAGAAAGAAATAAAAAAACGTTTTTTTTAAGATTTGACAATTTTCTGTAAATATAGCAGAAATTTGCTTCAAATTAGAAAAAATATATTTCATGCTACAAAAAAGTAAAGAAATTAAAATTCCCTAATGACAAAATAATTTTTTTTTCGAACAACCCTAGTGTCAACAATTTCTTATTTTTTGTACGTGTGCTTTTTGTACGTATTTTGAAAATTTAATCAAAATCGGAGAGTAAAGTCAACATTTGTGCGATTGATTCTCATGAAATTACTGCTTTTAAGGGGAAACAGCGAAAAGAGGGTAAACATTTTAGCAACCAAATCGCTGCAGCTAAAATAATTAAAATCGTTACTTCGCTCTGGCTGTCTGGACTAGAAAAATAAAGCTATCTTTGATATTCGTTCTTTTAGGGTCAAAATGAGCAAAAAGGAATCAAATTAGTACCGACCAAAAGGCTGCAGCAAGAATCATAAAATTCGGTGTAGACATTAAGGCTGTTTTTCTTTAAGCCGGGATAACAAGCTGCGATAACAAAAACGTTAATAAAAAATATTTTTTTGCTCAAAATAAAAAATTTTTTCGCATTGTCGCCAACTACAATATAAATATTGGTATCAAAACAAATTTTCAAAAAAATATTTTGTGTTGACTTTTTTGGACTAAGCGTCGATAACCATAAATTTGACTTATACTGGATAATTATACAGGCTAAGTCCAATATTTTTAATATAAAATATTTTTTTTCAAAAATTGTTTTCATACACACATTTATATTGCTGTTGGCGATAATTTAAAAAAAATAAGTTTTTATTTTGAGTGAAATTTTAACTTTCTATTTAGGTTTTTCTTATCGCAGATTAGTTATCCAGTCTTAAAGAAAAACAGCCTTATTGATTGTGTAAATTATTAAAACATATAAACATATGTGCCAGTTAGAATGATAGTGGTCTAAGTCACACTTCATCCGTTCTGAGATATGCAATGGTTGATGTTTGAGTCAATTGAAAAATATTTTTCCACCGAAGCACACAATTTTTTTTTCTTAGAATATCCTACTAGTATATCGAACTTTTATAAATTATCGACAACGTTGGTACCTCTAAGGGAACCACTACTTTCAGAGGATGTACTGACCACTTAGACCACTTTCATTCTTCTCAAAATTGAAAAAATTGAACACAAAAAATTTTTAAATTTTTTCGCTAAAGTAATATTTCCTTAACAAAAATGAAAGAAAACACAAATTATTTTATTTAAAAACAAAAATATTTATAAATATTTACTGGTTGTTCGTCTAGAAACTTTATATTAAAATTATTTTTTACTTTCCAAATAATTTCATTTTCGATGTTATTCAAATTATCTGAATCACTTAAAAAGACATTATGAATAAAAAATGTTTGTTTATATCACCACACATCAATGTCAGTGGACTTATAGTGTGACTTAGGTCACTTTCAAATTAACACTAAAGACAATTTTGGTGTGCATAAAATGAGAAATGTCATTATAAGGGTACATTTTTTATAAATGTAAAAATAAAAGTTCTTAAATTAGAGATCTGATTAAGCTAAAGATACAAATTGGGATATCTCATTTTTTTGGATTTTTGACTTAGACCACTATCATTCTAACTGGCACATATATCCTTTGGAAATTAAAAGTACTGTAAAAAGAAGAAAAGATCGCCAAATAAAAAACTGAGTACACAGTTTTTCCATATACGATCTCTAGTTTCATATGTTTTGTTCAGGTCCAATAAAAAAATGTAAAATTGTCTCACGGTGTTGTAATCAAAGACCTTCTATATAAAGAGTGATTTTTTTGAGGTTAGGATTTTCATGCATTAGTATTTGACAGATCACGTGGGATTTCAGACATGGTGTCAAAGAGAAAGATGCTCAGTATGCTTTGACATTTCATCATGAATAGACTTACTAACGAGCAACGCTTGCAAATCATTGAATTTTATTATCAAAATGCGTGCTCTGTTAAGAAAGTTCAGAAAGAAAGAAATTGTGTTCAGCGACGAAGCTCATTTTTGGCTCAATGGGTACGTAAATAGGCAGAATTGTCGATTTTGGAGTGAATATCAGCCAGAAGCATTGCAAGAGCTACCAATGCATCCAGAAAAAGTCACAGTTTGGTGCGGTTTATGGGCTGGTGGCATCATTGGACCGTACTTCTTCAAAGATGATGCGAATCGTAACGTAACTGTGAATGGTGAGCGCTACCGTGAGATGATATCCAACTTTTTTTGCCCAAAATGGAAGAACTGAACTTGGTTGACATGTGGTTTCAACAAGATGGCGCTACATGCCACACAGCTCGCGATTCTATGGCCATTTTGAGGGAAAACTTCGGAGAACAATTCATCTCAAGAAATGGACCGGTAAGTTGGCCACCAAGATCATGCGATTTGACGCCTTTAGACTATTTTTTGTGGGGCTACGTCAAGTCTAAAGTCTACAGAAATAAGCCAGCAACTATTCCAGCTTTGGAAGACAACATTTCCGAAGAAATTCGGGCTATTCCGGCCGAAATGCTCGAAAAAGTTGCCCAAAATTGGACTTTCCGAATGGACCACCTAAGACGCAGCCGCGGTAAACATTTAAATGAAATTATCTTCAAAAAGTAAATGTCATGGACCAATCTAACGTTTCAAATAAAGAACCGATGAGATTTTGCAAATTTTATGCGTTTTTTTTAAAAAAAAGTTATCAAGCTCTTAAAAAATCACCCTTTATATACAAGACAAGAAATCTTACTCTTTCCTTTAATGAAATGTTTACTAAACTGGAGTAACATTGTTAAAATGTAGCAGCCATGCTAACTAAATAAAGCTATATTTCAAAATTCTTATTTTTAATGGTTAAAAAAGGAAAACGGGGTTAAAAATTGTACCAACCAAACAACTTGATGTGAACTCTTGATATTAGGTATATATATTCTTCTGCCCGCGTAGATGCGAAAGATTAGTTTCTTATTTTAGGGGGAAATGGTACGAACGTGAATAAATACTGTACCAACCAAATGGGTGCAGCTAGATCAATAAAATTCGGTGTCCAGATTCCTCTGACTGCGTAGACGCGAAAAATAAATACTTTTACTTTGAATCAAATAGAATATACTAGAATATTCAAACGTAATAAGTAATTTGGAGCCTGGATTTTATTCAGATTCGGCCGTGCTATTTTTCTTAGTACAGTAGCGAGAAAAATAATTGAGCGCCATGGCCGTGGACATTAAGTCCTGGCGCCATTTTTGAGATATTTAAGCTACGAGAAACAATTCATTTTCCTCATATTTAGTAAAAAAATTACTTGGTTTGAAGAACAAATTTCCTCAGATTGAGTAAATTTTACTTGCTTTGAGGAAGAATCATGTTTAAAGCATGTAATGATTTCAAGGAAAAGTATAAACTTGATATGAGGAAATATTGCTAAATTTGTAATAACTTTTTAAGGATTCTCTTCTTATCCAAAAATATGTTTTTCTTTTTGAACTCTTTCAGTTTTCAACGATTTCCTGCAGCTTGAGACTTTTTGATTAATAGCACAACATAATTGAATTGACAAACAATATACATAAAACTGCGGCTAATAAATCACGCATAAAAATGTGTTGTCATGTCAGATCGTTAACAGTATACAAAAGTGCAACAAAAGATTAATAGTCTATCGCTAAAAATTAGCATAACATATATATTAATCATTTCATTTCCAGAAAACATCAGTTGTATTCAAAGACAGTTATATTCAAATGAAAGTCCATTAAATTACTTTCTAATTAAAAAAGATTTCCCAACAGATTCTGCCAGCTGTCCTCAATTCTAACCAAAATATTGTGGAGCAACAAAAACAATACATGTGTGTCATTAGGATTCACACACACGCGCAGACACATCAATTTGAAGAAACATTTGCAAAGAAAATATTGTTGTGATCATGCGCGCGAACGCAACGAAATTCAACTGGTTTAAAAACGACAATCGAGTGACCCACAAAGTCGGACGGGGACGGACGCTTTTAGTGACAAAATTTGATTTCCGTACAACCTGTCTCACAATTTTCTTCCTCTGATGATCGTATCTATGAACACATTTCTTTGGCAAATACCCGAGATCATTTAATTTATGGCACACATTTAAAGAAAAGACGCGTTGAAATTCATGGTCAATGGAAATGTAAAGCCAAACATTTGCAACAACAAACAAAAAAGAAAGCGACCGGTCCTGAGCTTGGCTTTGACTTCGAATGTGTTTTGTACGCACAGATCAATATCTGCACGTGAATGAGTAAAATCGACCACGGCGATACCCTACAGCACACACAGCGAAAAGAAACTTAATGAAACGAAAATTAACAAGTAAAAAGGAGTGAATTTTATATAGCCTCCGTCATGGAGTGCATTCCACTGTATTACCGACCAGAATAGGTAGCGTTTACACTACGTAGAAAAGCAATATAAAGGGTGATTTTTTAAGAGCTTGATAACTTTTTTAAAAAAAAAAACGCATAAAATTTGCAAAATCTCATCGGTTCTTTATTGGAAACGTTAGATTGGTCCATGACATTTACTTTTTGGAGATAATTTCATTTAAATGTTGACCGCGGCTGCGTCTTAGGTGGTCCATCCGCTTAGTCCAATTTTGGCATTTCCACGTTTTTGAGTAACAGAGACCCAATTGGTGCGAACGGCGACGAATCGAAAATTGGTGGTCATCATTAACACTGGCCGATACAGCTGCGATATTTTCTTCAGTTCGCACTCTACGTAAGCGTGTTGGTGGTTTAATGTCCAACAATGTAAATTTGGTGCGAAATTTAGTCACAATAGCCCGAATAGCCGCTTCAGTGGGTCGATTAAACTGACCATAAAATGGAAGCGCGCAATGAACTTTCTTAACAGAGCACGCATTTTGATAATAAAATTCAATAATTTGCAAGCGTTGTTCGTTTGTAAGACGATTCATGATGAAATGTCAAAGCATACTGAGCATCTTTCTCTTTGACACCATGTCTGAAATCCCACGTGATCTGTCAAATACTAATGCATGAAAATCCTAACCTCAAAAAAATCACTCTTTACTACGAGAAAACTTATAATATTTCCGTATAGAAATCTTGATAAAATTCAAATATTGTACGAAATATATTAAAATGCAAAATATATAAAAAGAAAATGCCAAAACTGCGCAAAAAACTCAATATTTTTCCGAAGAAAACTATTTCTGCGAGGGTAACTATTTCTCCTCCGGAATTCGGCCATTTTCAATACCAACTACTAAATGTGTACTTTGGAAAAAATCTAAATCGTCTTAGAAGTAGAAAAATTATTATAATTATCTTACGCATCCATTAGATCCACACAGTATGAGCTGTTTCTTGGTACCATTTTTATCCCATTTTTATAGATTTCTAGATTTCCCTAACAAGGACTATAAATACCCATAATATTCCCTAATATTTTAGAGTATTCAAGCACATTTTTTCAATATGTCTGCTTGTACTTACTTGATATTAGGTGTGCGCATTCCCCCGATAACAAAAACGTGCACCACAAAGTGATTTTTATTTGTAGGGCGTAAAATGGGACAAAAAGGGATAAAAATGGTACCTTTCAAACGGCAACAGATAGAAACACGAAATTCTGTGTGTTCATTCTAAAAAAGTATTTTTTACAAAATCGTACTTTTAAAGGGTAAAATGGGAATAGAGGTACAAAAATGGTACCAACCAAACGACCACAGGTAGAATAAAGAAATTCGGTGATAACGTGATTTTGAAAAATCGTACTTTTAAGGGGGAAATGTGGAGAAAGGGATGCAATTGGTACCAATTGAGCAGCTGCAGCTAAAGGGTGATTTTTTAAGAGCTTGATAACTTTTTTTTTAAAAAAAACGCATAAAATTTGCAAAATCTCATCGGTTCTTTTTTTGAAACGTTAGATTGGTCCATGACATTTACTTTTTGAAGATAATTTCATTTAAATGTTGACCGCGGCTGCGTCTTAGGTGGTCCATCCGCTTAGTCCAATTTTGGCATTTCCACGTTTTTGAGTAACAGAGACCCAATTGGTGCGAACGGCGACGAATCGAAAATTGGTGGTCATCATTAACACTGGCCGATACAGCTGCGATATTTTCTTCAGTTCGCACTCTACGTAAGCGTGTTGGTGGTTTAATGTCCAACAATGTAAATTTGGTGCGAAATTTAGTCACAATAGCCCGAATAGCCGCTTCAGTGGGTCGATTAAACTGACCATAAAATGGAAGCGCGCAATGAACTTTCTTAACAGAGCACGCATTTTGATAATAAAATTCAATAATTTGCAAGCGTTGTTTCGATTCATGATGAAATGTCAAAGCATACTGAGCATCTTTCTCTTTGACACCATGTCTGAAATCCCACGTGATCTGTCAAATACTAATGCATGAAAATCCTAACCTCAAAAAAATCACTCTTTACAATAATGGAAATCTGTGTATATTTCTTTCAGGTTGTGTAGATTCGAAATCAGTGTATATTTCGCTCAGGGTGTGTAGATTCGAAATATAATGCGATCTTTCGCTACTCGTACTTTTAGGGCCAAAAAGGTATAACATTGGTGCCGACCAAATGGCTGCAGATAATAAATGATTTTTTGGAAACTTGTACTTTTAGGGAAAACGTAGCAAAAGGGGATAAAATGGTACCAATCAAACGGCTGCAGATTGAATCTTGAAATTCTATTAATAAATTTATCTCACCACAACAAAAGTCGTTCTCCAAATTCGTACTTTTCGGGATAAAAGGGGGTAAAAGAGATAAAACTGGTTACCCGGCAAACGGCTATAATCGTAAAATTAGATGTAATCGAAAGATAATGAAATTTCGAAATTATTAATGTGCCTTTCTGAAAAATTACTTTGATATACAAAGTCGTCAAGGCTAACAAGCAATAAAAAAACATATTTGTAGACACGCCCTATAAGTGGGCGTTAAACCATTTTGACCCAGTGTTCGATTTGACCCAGATTCGAGATATTTCATGGGAGCAATTTTATGTAGTTCGTATAAATTATACAGTTACTATAAATTCATCTTTCGGCATATTTAACGAATATGGTTAATAATATGGTAATTGATCCAATTATCCGACAGACAAATACAAAAAACAACATTTTGGGCCTGGTCCCAAACATGGGCCTATATATTTCTCATTCACGGTAGGTATTCCTAGTTGAAAAATATCATGATCTGCAAAATTTGATGAAGATCCGATGTAAGATGTAGTTTCTAGAGCTGTAATAGATCAGAATGGGGCCCATTTAGGTTATACCAAAGTATCGACATATGGGCATCTCCCAAACAAGTGAGGAAAGGCTAAAGTCGGACGGAAGGGAAGGATTTGTGCATCCTGTAAATATATGTGTTTGACAAAAAATGTTAAATCGGAAAGAACGTTTGTATGGGGGTATATTGAAACCTGGAACGATATGACCCGCTTTCACCATGTATGTTTATTGATGAAATATAATATGTAAAGTTTGGCCAAAATCGGTTAAACATTCGGGAGCAACATTTATATGAGGGCTATATCTAATTCTGAACCGATCTTACCCACTTTCACCATAGGTTTTATAGTTGGATTATAAGATGTTGTGCCAATTTTAAAGAAGAACGGATACAATATGTGGTTTCTAGAGCGGAAAATGTCAAATCGTGAGCGATATTTGTATGGGGGCTATATCTAAATCTGAACCGATCTTACCCACTTTCTGCATAGGTGTTTATAGTTGGATTATAAGGTGTTAAGTCAAATTTGAAGAAAAATGTTGTGCCAATTTTAAAGAATATCGGGCTCAATATGTGGTTTCTAGAGCGGAAAATGTCAAATCGGGAGCGACTTTTGTATGGGGGCTATATCTAAATCTGAACCGATCTAGCCCGCTTTTGCCACAGGTGTTTCTAGTTGTATTATAAGATGTTGTGCCAAATTTAAAGAAAATCGGATACAATATGTGGTTTCTAGAACGGAAAAAGTGAAATCGGGAGCGACATTTGTATGGGGGCTATATCTAAATCTGAACCGATCTAGCCCGCTTTTGTCACAGGTATTTCTAGTTAGATTATAAGATGTTAAGTCAAATTTGAAGAATATCGGGTACAATATGTGGTTTTTAGAGCGGAAAAAGTCAAATCGGGAGCGACATTCGTATGGGGGCTATATCTAAATCTGAACCGATCTTACCCACTTTTTGCATAGAAGTTTCTAGTTATATTATAAGATGTTGTGTCTAATTTAAAGACTATCGGGTACATTAAAAAATGTCAAAATCTGAACCGATTTGCATCAAATTAAAAAGCGTTCGTCATTGATCCACAAAACTTACTTGTGCCAATTTTTGTTAAGATCGGACTGTAATTGCGACATGTAATTTGATTACAACAATAGATGGACAGACGGACATTGCTAAATCGACTCCGAAAGTGATTCTAAGCCGATCTGTATAATAAACGATGGGTCTAACTCGTTTCCTTTTGGGTGTTACAAACAAATGCACAAAAACATAATACTCTCGTGGAGTGTATAAAAATATTTGAGAAAAATATACATTTTATCCCTCTATTTCCTCATTATAGGGGTCTTTTTGGTCCCTTTGGTGCAAAGGGTAAAATAACACCCCTAAAACGGAGGTTTAAAATGTACTACAAAAATATTTAAAATTTAAATTTAAGGGGGGTGGTGTGAATGGAAAAAATATTCCACTTCAATTTTCTCTATAAGTCACCACAGAAAAGATATATTATATAAAGGGTGATTTTTTAGCTATTATCTTTTTGGCAACACTGGTTTAAGCAGCTGACGAACGTTTAGTGTTTTGTTTCACTGTCAAACATCTTCAGTTTGGTCTATAATTTAAACATGAATCGTCTTACAAACGAACAACGCTTGTAAATTATTGAATTTTATTATCAAAATGCGTGCTCTGTTAAGAAAGTTCATCGCGCGCTTCTTCCATTTTATGGTCAGTTTAATCGACCCACTGAAGCGGCTATTCGGGCTATTGTGACTAAATTTCGCACCAAATTTACATTGTTGGACATTAAACCACCAACACGCTTACGTAGAGTGCGAACTGAAGAAAATATCACAGCTGTATCGGCCAGTGTTAATGATGACCATCAATTATCGATTCGTCGCCATTCGCAGCAATTGGGCCTCTGTTACTCAAAAACGTGGAAATGACAAAATTGGACTAAGCGGATGGACCATTTGAGGCGCAGTCAAGGTCAACATTTGCATGAAATAATCTTCAAACATTAAATTATATGGACCGTACTATCGATTCAAATAAAGTTTTCATGCATTTTTCTGAATTTTATGTGTTTTTTTTTTTTGAAAAACTTTCCTATAGCTTTTAAAAAATCACCCTTTATAAGAAAAATATCAGTAGCAATTTGTCAATATTCCCCTCTTTACACATTCTTATGATGAAACGGCGTAAGCAACATTTTAAGTATAGAATGTGTTCAGCAACATCACTTAAAAAAGTCGACGAGGACCATTTTTGTGAAACGTTTTAACCCTCTAGCTCCTCAAAATAGGGGTCCCTTTTGTCCCTTTTTTGTATAAAAATTCATTTTTGAATATTTTTTTGAAAAATTATCCAGGCTAGGTCTAACATTTTTAACGTAAAATTTTTTCCATAAATTAAAAAAGATTTTTTGAAATTGAGTGAAATTTTAACTTTTTATTTAGGTTTTTGTTATCGCAGCTTAGTTATCCAGTCTTAAAGAAAAACATCCCTAGTGTTTTGCAGGCGCAGGTATACACATAACTAACATGTACGAGTAACTCATATTTGCCAACAATCACAGATGCCTAGTGTAGTTAAATAACTAACATCTCCCAGTAAGTGATATATGAAAACGCCAAGTTGACAGTCATCCTTTGGTGGTTTTACTTCGTACATGAAAGTAAGTGGCCAAGAAAAATGTTGTCCACAACCAAATCCGGTGATTGTGTGGCGTGCCGTAATGTAAACAATGTCATCGAAATCCAGTTTTTCGTGATATTTTCCACTTGCTCCAGTGCATCTAACTAAATTGTTATTTATGGAAAAAATCATCAACTATTTACAAACACTTCGTCTAAAATGGATACAGATCGCGACTGGTCTTAAGGAAGTTTCTTTTTTTTCTATGTGGCAGAGAAACTGAAATTTATGAAAGCAAATACTGCTGTGGAGGCGTTAGTAGAAAAGAAAAAAAAACAAAGAAAAAAAACGTTGAACATCTGTGGAAAGATTTTCCCAAAGAAAATGCTAAAGAAGTAACTCTCTTGTGTTTGGCTAACTCTTTTGAAAATGAATTCCAAGGAAAATCACAAGGAATGTTAACGAAGTGTCCGTCTTAGTAGTCTTCGTTGAAGAGTCTGTTCTGTTTGGCCCTCTTTACGATTAATTAAATTAATGTGTTGATTAGCTCTTGAAAAAATTTCCCAAGAAAAATCACAAGGAACGCTAACCAAGTGTCTGCCTTAGTAGACTTCGTTGGCTATCTTCATGATTAATTAATTTACCTGCAAATTTTTCGTAAATTGTACTTCTCTATCTGTCTGCAATTTGCATAGATATCATCGCCATTAATCGCTGCCATGGTTGGCAGTGGCAGATATAATTATTTCCAATGGCATTTGGCAAGAGTCAGCTCGTTGTTTTCGGGTTTCCGTTTATTACTACGTCACGTTTTTTGTTTTGGCCCAACACGTTTTATGAAGTCTTGGTCGTGTCCACTTCAAATGCCAATTGTAGGTTTCGATTATGTTACGATAAGAAGAGTCAAATAAATACTAATCGCAGTTGATATGTTTAGCCAACAAAATTCGATGATAATCCAAATGGAATGTGTAGTGTTGCGGATTGCAAGTTTGTAATACCAACATAAAATCCTTTACATCGAAGATAGTAGTTACAACAATTTGGTACCTGTTTTATCCCTTCTACTCTATTTTGTCTCTAAAAATTCGAATTTGCTGAAAGACTATTATTTTGCGCGGCTATGAAGTCAGAGAAATGTATAAATTGATTTCCATGATTGTAACTGCAACCGTTTGATTGGTACCATTTTTATCCCCATCCGTCACTTTATCCCTAAAGGTACAAATTTCCAAAAATTCCTTATGTTGCGCATTTACACAATCTGGGGAATGTATACACCGAAGCACCAAGCTGCAGCCATTTAGTCGGTACCAACTTTATCCCTTTTTGCCCCTAAAAGTATGAATTTTGAAAGATCGCTTTATTCATCGAGTTTACGCAGCCCGAGAGAAGTATACACCGATTTTCATTATGTTGACTGCAGTCGTTTGATTGGTACCATTCGTATCCTCATTCAACCCGTTTTCCTAAAAGTTCAAATTTCCAAAAATTTCTTTATGTTGCGCTTCTACACAATCAGAGGAATGACCAAATTTTATAATTCTAGTAGTTGGGCCTTTTGGCCAATTTTGAACGGTTTGATTGGTACCATTTTTATCCCCATCCGCCACTTTGTCCCTAAAAGTACAAATTTCCAAAAATTCCTTATATTGCGAATTTACACAATCTGGGGAATGTACACACTGAATATTATTATTCAAGCTGCAGTCATTTAGTCGGTACCAATTTTATCCCTTTTGGTCCATTTTGAGCCTAAAAGTACTATTTTATTCGAGTCTACTCAGTCTGAGCGAAGTATACTCCGATTTTCATTAATTTAGTTGCAGCCGTTTGATTGGTACCATTTTTATCCCCTTTAGCTTCGTCTGCCCTAAAAGTACAATTTTCCAAAAATTCCTTTATGTTGCACTTCTACACAATCAGGAAAATGAACACACCAAATTTTATGATTCTATCTGCAGCCGGTACCAATTTTATCCCTTTGGCCCATTTTGACCCTAAAAGTACGATTGTTGAAGGATCGCTTTATTCTTCAAGACTACACAGGGCGAAGTATACACCGATCGCTTTGATTTGTACCATTTTTATCCCCCTTCTCGACGTTTCCGCCAAAAAGTAGAAATTTCTAAAAATGCTTTTATTTTGCACGTCTATACAGTCAGAAGAATATACGCACCGAATATTATTATTCTAGTTGCGTTCATTGCGTCTGTACTAATTTTATTCCTTTTTTTCCACTTTTTTCGTACTCGTATGAATTTCAAAAAATTTCTTTATTTTACGAGTACATGCGATCCGAAGCATTACCATTTCACTGGTACCATTTTTATCCCTTTTTGCCATATTTCACCCCATTAAAGTAAAGGGAGTGAATCTACCACATATCATGTAAACACAACACAGAAAAAGTGCTTAAATAATCGAAATATTAGATGTTCTTGTCCTTATTTGGGATTTTTTGCTCTGGACTGATTGCGCCCATTTTCAATACCAAACGATCTATTATCATCTATTAGACGTATTCTTGGAAAATTTGGACGTCCTGGCTCCTTTCGTCTAATTGCTAGCGTGCTTTACACAGATGGACAGACGGACATGACAGGATCGTCTTAGAATTTCATGATGACCAAGAGTATATATACTTCATAGGGCTTTAGGTCGATAATTCAAGGTGTTACAAACGGAACGACAAACTTAGTATACCCTCATCCTATTTTCGAAGTAAAACTAATATTTTTCTTTGTCGACATTTTTTATCTCGTCGCTGCTACTTTTTTGACCGCAGCTATACACTCGGAGGTAGAATTTTCCATTTTTGGAATGAGCCATATCCCCCAGAGATCAACGGGCTTTCAGATTATGTATGAAGTCAATTATAAGACCTATTTCTTCATGCAAATTGTGATATTTGGTCGATAATTCAAGGTGTTACAAACGGAACGACAAACTTAGTATACCCTCATCCTATGGTGGAGGGTATACAAATTATGCCTAATGGACACAAAAGTAAATTTTTAGGTCTTGGACACAAAATTCAAACTAGATAGAAATTGGTTAAACCAATTGCGAAATCTAAATATTTGAATATACAGTTGCGGTTAAAATAATAGCAGCGCACCACAGCTTAATATAAATTTTCATATATTTATTTGTGTGAAAAATTTTTTATTGCTACTTCTGCATTAAGTACTGTGTTATGAGGTTACAAACACAAAATAATAGCTTATTTGGTGATATGATTTTAATTACTTAGGAAGTTTCACATTTTTTTGGATTATTAGACATTTTGGGCCGGTCAAAATAATAGCAGTATTCAACAAATCTCAAGAAAAAGGAATTTTATCTCAATTTTTCAATTCGATTCGATTATATGTAAGATATTATTACGCATTCCCCTTATAGCAAAAAACGTGCACCATAAAGTGATTCATATTTGTAGAGGGTGAAATGGTGATTTTTTTTCAAATTCGTACTTTTAAGGGGTGAAATGGGAATAGAGGGATAAAAATGGTACAAACCAAACGGCTGTACCTGGAATAATGAAATTCGGTGTATATATTCCTCTGATTGCATAGACACGTACAGTAAACGGATTTTTCGAAATTCGTACTTTTTGCGGTTAAAATAAAAAAGGGGATAAAAATAGTACCAATCAAATGACCGCAGATAGAGTCATGAAATTTGGAGTTTACATTCCTCTGACTGTGTAGACACGGAAAATAAACGGATTTTTCGAAATTCGAACTTTTTGGGGTCAAAATGGAAAAATGGAATACAAATAGTACCAACCAATTGACCGCAGCTAGAGTCATGCATTTCGGAGTATACATTCCTCTGACTGCGTAGACACGGAAATTAAACGGATTTTTCGAAATTCGTACTTTCAAGGGATACATTGGTACAGAGGGATAAAAATAGTACTAACTAAACGACTACAGCTAGAATTGTGAAATTCTAATTGGGTAGAAACGTCAAATAAAGAGATTTTAGATAGTCTTATTCTTAAAGGGGTAAAAATGGTACCAACCAAATTGCCGCAGCTGAAATCATGGAATTCTGACTGCATAGATACGTAAAATAAAAAGTTTTTTCCAAATTCGTACTTTTTCTTTTGCGGCAAAAATTAGTTGGACCATGAATTTAGTTATTTTGCACTGTGTACGTCTGATAATAGATTTTCAAAATTTGTACTTTATAGAATGGAAATACAACCAACTGTAGCACCCACTATCTACCAATATTTATGGTATTTAAGCTTTTTGAAAATATAAATAGAAGAATATTTATTTTTTGAATTGACGTATTGGTAGCCTTGCCTTATAAGCGTGGTTTGAAATAATTGAAATATTATATTTATTTATAAAATTATTTTTTTTAATATTAGTATTTGTTTTGATTTGGCTATATAAAAAAATTATATTTTCCTGTAATATTACTGCACTTCTACGAAAATCGACATCCTCTGTGGAATGCAATCAATGGTGGAGGGTATATAAAGTTCGGCCCGGCCGAACTTAACGCCGTTTTTACTTGTTTTTTTCATATTATGGAGTTTGGTCAATTCATTGGCCCAGAACTACCATGGACTCTGCCCAGTACATCAAAATACTGCATAATATTATGCTTAAGTATACAGAATACGGAATGCCCCTTAAATGGGTCTTCTACCAGGTCAATTATCCCGAAAACACCAGCTGACTCGCAAAAAGGTGGTTTGAAGTCAATAATATCAATGTTATGGAATGGTTCGGGCAGACACCGCACCTAATTATAATCAACAATTTTAAGTGTGATGACTAAAATGAGGTCTCATTAGCAATACTGAAAGACAAGCTTTGACACGATATTATAGTGGTATGAGCAAAAATATCGGGTCTTAGGTGGTGCTGCACTAAATGTAGGAAAATTAGTGTAAACTTTTATAACTTTCTCTCCATGACTGAGATTACCGAGCTGTCTAGGGATCTTTGGTCCACTTATACGCGATTTTCTAAATTCGGTGATATTTTTGACAAATATCCTGAATTAGATAAGTTTGCGAAATCACCGATTGTTTCGGGACAGAAACGTAAAAGAACGGCGAAGAAATCATCAAGATCAGTGACTTCGAGGACTGAACATTCGAATGTTGCTGAACCTGCGGCTCAAACTGTTGATGGGTTGGGATCGTCGAATGATATAAATCCGACCTATGCTACAGTTGCTGGGCCACTGCTTTGTAATAGAACTGTCACAGATCCTCCACAGACCAACGTGGAAGGCGACAATCCCACTCGTCCTACGGCTGCAACAGGTATGTGTCCACAAACCAGTGTGGTAGGCGGGAATTTACTTCAGTCTATACCTGTTGCAGACGTGCGTTCACAGCAATCAGTGCTACTTCTGGTGGATTGGCCATGGCCCCGGAGATGAAAATGGTCTTCGTCTCGAGTTTCGCCCCAGATACCACAGTTGATGACTTGAATGGCATCATTAGATCCAAGATTGAGGGTGATTTTTACCTTAGGTCTTTTAAATTGAAGTCGTCATTTTCTCAAAGTCGAGCTTCTTTTAAGATTATTACGACGAGGGAAATCTTTGACCGATTGATGATCCCTGACTTCTGGCCACCTAGGGCATTTGTTAAGGAATTTGTGGATAGGGTGGTGACTCGTCTGCCTTTGAGGTCAGCTACTGTCCCAAAAAACTAATTGATTCTTTTTATATCGGGTATCAGAATGTAAGGGGTTTGAATACGAAATTGAATCAATTATTTGTTGATAGCTTTGATTTTGATTTCTTTGCTCTTGTATTTACTGAGACTTGGTTAAAAGAGCCAGTTTTAGATTCTGAGATTTTTTGTAGTAGATTTATTATCTTTAGAAATGATTGTTTAGGAAAGATTGGTGGCGGTATACTTATTGCTGTTACTAATTCTTTCCCATCGGAACGTATTATCCTCCACGGTCTTGATGACATTGAAATTTATTGCAGTTCTTATTAATTTATGGCGCAATAAATTGTTCATTTCTTACTCTTATATTCCTCCATCATCTGAATTATGTGTCTACGAAAGTCACCTGTAACCTTATTTTTTATTTAAAGAACAATGGCACAATACCACTTTTCAATCACCGTAAAAAGTTTTAGGATTTTCGAAGTAAAACTAATATTTTTCTTTGTCGACATTATTATATCTCGTCGCTGCTATTTTTTTGACCGCAGCTGTACACTTGGAGGTAGAATTTTCCATTTTTGTGGAAATTGTAATGCCTAAAACTCTACAAACAAAATTTTAAGAATTTTCCCCTAAGACACGTGAGGAATATTTCATGAATTTTCAGAAAATTCGGAGTAATTTTAACATTTCGTTCCAATTTGACATGTTATGAGCCATATCCACCAGAGATCAAAGGGCTTTCAGATTATGTATGAAGTCAATTATAAGACCTATTTCTTCATGCAAATTGTGATATTTGTATACATTTCCAATTAATTTAAATTTGATTAAATTCGCAACAGCCAGTCCTCCTAACATATCTCTGCCGGTTTTGTCTGTCCATCTTTCTTGGCGTTTTCTCTAGCTGCTCCAATGTGACCATGTGTAAAACATGTGCAAATATTCGTTTTACATATTTATGATAGCGCGGTTTTGTTTGTTTCTCTATAAATTTATAAGGGTAATAACAACACAAAAATGTAACATGTCAAATGTCTGCAAAACTTAGCCGACTACTTTTGCGCAATAATAGAGATACATGTGGGGCGGTAATTAATGCGAACTGAAAGCTGGTATTCATTCATCTCAATTCACATTGTTACACATGCATAATTTAACAAATTCAAATGTGAATGGTTTCTAACAAATTATTAGCTTTATAAGAAGGCAAAATTAAAAACACACATTTTCGACATAACTCGGAATTCAAAATCATTAACCTGCTAAAAATGACTACAATCCCCTATTGTGAATAAATTGATGCCTTCATTTTGTGTTGTCCTCAAATAAGTGAAACATATTCACGAATGAATAAAATATCTTATATTTTTGCAATTCGAACAACTCTTCCCGATATAGAAGTCAAAAAACTGTAGCAAGTGTTTCTACGCGAATATTTGATATCGAACAATCTTCACGTTTATTAAATGGATCCATCAACCGTGAAAGAGAAACCTGTATTACGGCCGTGGTCGGCATGCCGTTGAAACAGATGGTGCCAAAGCGCGCTCTCACGCACGCACGCATGCGCTAATCATAAAAACAAACAATATTAAAACAATCAATAATAACATCCAATTGGCCATAAGAGTTAAATCAGCAAATATTTAATTGTTTTTTTACGACTGTTTTAGTTAATTTAAAAACAAATTTATTTCATAGCATGGTTGCCAAAGCAAATTGCTATAATTTAGATAACTCCACACAAAGCAAATAAAATATTTGTGATTTTTTTTCATCACGTGCCATCTTCTGAGAAAGTTTTAGATGACACTGCTATCAAATTGTGATGCGCTATTATTGTGGACATTATAAACATGATATTTGTTCTTTTACAACTTTTCTAAAGCCTGCAATCACCTTTATCGTGGACAAAATGGGGAATTTATTCACATGGAATTTTCTATTCCCCTGCAAACGTAAGATGGTAGTATGAACATTATCCGGGCATATATTTTAGTTCTTTGCATTGTAATAGAAATATGTAATGTGAAATCGATCGGCAGAAACTTGAAAAATATGGGGTGAGCCATTTAAAATTTTAAATTAGAATCGGCTGTGAAAAAGTACTGATTATTTTTTTCAAATTTCTGTTTTTATTTAAAAGGTTGAGCTTTGTCATTTAATAATGGAACACAATATTATTCATATGACTACGACGACTGGCTCGCACTCCCTCATGGGTGATTCCACGTAAAGTGACCCTTTTTTCGACAAAATTTCAAAATCAATTTATGATTTAAAAAAACATCGATACAAAATCGTAATATTTATACATCTCACAATACATATTTTAGATTATATTTGAAAAAATAAATAATAATAATGACAACAATAAGTCTGATCATTTCGTTTTTCAGATATAGACTGGTGTCGTAACAGGATTTCCGTCAAAATGTCACGCCCGTTACCATTTAAATATCCTATATTCGTAAAGAGATGTCAGTATCGTATACTTTAGAAGAAAGTGTATAAACTACTCTTTTGAATAGCAAAAAAGTATAGTCATGTAGTGGAAGAACATTACAGAGTTCAAAAAAATAAGTAAAACCTCAAGATTTTCTTCAAAGCTAAGGTCACACCCGTGACGCTCTAGTTTGTTGTATATCTCCAATATTTAAAACGCTAAGACATATCTATATTTGCAATAATATTCCGATTAATTGGCAGTATAGTAAAAATCTCAGTCAATTAATATGGAAGATATTTAAACATATTTAAGCAGAAGTGTCACACACGTTCCAATGGAAACACCCTCATCCGATCAACCCAATTTTTCAATACATGGCCCAATGATGCCTCCAGCCCAAAATCCTAAAAGTGACTCGTTGTGGATGCATTGGCTTCTCAATAGTCACGTGTGGGTTCTCTGAACCCTATATCCGGCAATTTTGCTTATTGACATAGCCACTGAGATGAAAATGAGCTTCATGAAAGCTAAACTGAAGGCCAATCTCTTCTCGAAATTTGTCTACGTAAATTTCTTACAGTTTGCGTTAAAGATAGGAAGTAAGTTTTTAATATTTTTCCAATTTTGTTCGAGTGTATAGCGTCCCATAAAACTGAAAATAAAAATGAATGTTATTCTACCCTTCAAAGTCAAAGTAATTGGTAGCTCAAATTTAAAATGTTGCATGACTCACCCTATCTAATATAAATCACGGTTGGAAATATTATGAACAATTTATGAATATGTTATTGACCGAAAAGGTAATCTTCTTTGTACACCGCTCTCTAAAAAAAGCATATGGAACAAGAAGGCTAGTGTGACCACACTATCAAATTTAAAGTCGACTGGAAATTCATTCATACTTTAAATGGGTGAAATGGGACAAAAGTGGTAACACCGTGAGACAGAATTTTTCGGACATGGACAAAACCATATGCATATCAAACTAGAGATGATATGTAGAAAAACTGTGTGCTCAGTTTTTCATTTGGTGATCTTTTCTCCTTTTTACAGGACTTTTAATTTCCAAAGGAAATATTTGTGTCAATAATTTATTTTCATACTTTTGAAGGCCATAGGCTAGCGATATGGGTATCAAATGAAAAAGAAGAGTGTCTGTTAAAAATAGTACAAAATTCAAGCATATGTCTGTATTAGTTTAGCATTATCAGTCATTTCAAGTTTCCCCCTTAAATAGTAAAATATGAATAATCATAAATAGGGGAAAAACTTGAAAATAAAATATTTTCAATAGACATTCTCCTCTTTCATGTCATGCCCATATCGCTAGTGTATGGCTCTCAAAATTATGAAATTAAATTATTTAAACATCTATATCCTTTCGAAATCGAAAGTCCTGTAAAAAGGAGAAAGGATTGCCAAATGAAAAAAAATTAGTACACAGTTTTTCTACATGCAGTCCAATAAAATAAATGTAATATTGTCGCACGGTATAATATTACTATTAGTGTAGGGTGTGTTGATTTTGGATAATTTTTGATTTTCAAAAACGTGTGGTTAAAAAGTGGTGCAATGCTTTGCCATTCTCAGATATAATTTTATTTTTGTGATAAAATTTAATGGATGTTTTTCTTTAAGACTGGATAACTAAGCTGCGATAAAAAAAATCGAAATAAAATATTAAAATTTCACTGAAAAAAAATTCTAAAATTGTCGCCAAAAGCAATATCAATGTGTGTGAAAACAAATTTTGCAAAAATAATTTTGTGTTAAAAATGTTGGACTTAGCCTTATTGTTATTGAGGCTAAGTCCAATAAAGTCAACACAAAATATTTTTTGAAAATTTCTTGTGATACATATATTTATATTGTAGTTGGCGACAATGTGAAAAAATATTTTTTTATTTTGAGCAAAAAATTAAGTTTTTATTAACGTTATTATATTATTAAAATTTTATTAATGTTTTTGTTATCACAGTTTGTTATCCCGGCTTAAAGAAAAACAGCCCTTTAGTTTAGCTCGGTAAATCGTCAAAAGAAAAATCGATTTTTTCTTAAAATCACGCTTTTTCCCATTTTTTAACGACTGCCACCAAACCACTGCTTCTACGTGAAAGGTTATTTTATTTATTTATTTGTATTAAACTTATTACAATTATCGTCGAAGATACATTTAGTATTAAAGTATAAGCCCGATCGAGCTGAGTAATACCTTCAATTTAAGGTAATTATCAAGGCTACAAATGTTGCAATTGTTTCTTTTACATAGAAACAGTGGTTTAGTAGTTAACAAATCAAAAACGTGTTTTTTTTTTGAAAAAAAGTGAAAAGTATTTTTTAAAACCTTCGAAATGTTTGCTTTCCTAAAACCATACAATATTAGGAAGAAATGTATTTTAAGAGTGTAGTTTCTGTACATTATATCGAGCCCTTAGCGCGGAATGATCGCAAGCGCCAAAGCACACATTTTACAGGAGAAGGTTTTTATTGATTTTTTTGAAATATTTGCATAAAATGAAATATGTTTTAATGTAAAATGTTTTAATTCCGCCGTACACATAGAATTATTATTAAAAATTTATCATTTGTTTACATCATACGGTACTTTTGGCGCTTGCGATACAAATATTGTACTTGCGGCTACAAATACAGGAAAAACTATGGCGCTTACGATATAATTTTTTTTATTAAACATCGAAATTTTAGTAAAAACACACTTTTTATTATAAAAAAATAATTAAAACAACATAATAAAATAGATAACACTACCATTATAAAGGGAAAATGAAAAGTAAAGTAATTCAAATCGTTAATAACAAACTATTTTAGACACATTTGAATTCCTATGATTAATAGTTAAATTTCATGTAAATGCTTTTAGGTAATTTCGATATTGAAATTTTCTTTGTACGAATAATTAAATTAATATACATTTCATCCACCCTACTATCTGCAAATTATCCATATTCAAATTGTGCGCAAAATCCCAGTTTTTCAAAATGTGCCGATCTCAAACAATTAAATTTTATTTTAATGTTTGGCGATAGAAATGCTGTAGAAAATGAATTCCAGTCCTTAAAATCTAAATGAATTAGTAAAATACTTTCATAACACTTCGCTATCGTGCGGAAATTTGTAATTATGGTCGGCCACTCAGAAGGGGCCCAAATTATTCTTCCTTTACAAAATGATTCAATTGTAGTGCGTATAGAATCAACTGGCATCATTGTATCACCGGGAAGTAAAAATATTATGTTAACATTCTTAAAGAAAACTGAAGTTTTTATACCCTCCACCTTCAGGAGGAGCTTTGTTATTCCGTTGTAACACCTTGAAATATATATTCTTGATCGTCATAAAATTCTAAGAAGATCTAGCCATGTCCGCCCGTCTGTTGAAAGCACCCTAGCATCTAAACGAAAGGAGATAGGACGGCCAAATTTTCCATAAATGCGTCTTATAGTCGTAGATCGGTTGGGATTAAAACTGGTCGAAATCGACCAAAAGGGAAAATTTTTTCCCTCACAAGGATTTTTTTAATTTTTTCTATATTTTTATTTGTTTTGGTTTGGCCATATTAAAAGTATTATATTTTCCTGTAATATTACTGCACTTCTACGAAAATCGAAAGCCTCTGTGGAATGCAATCCATGGTGGAGGGTATATAAAGTTCGGCCCTGCCGAACTTAACGCCGTTTTTACTTGTTTACTCTTTAACTCTATAGAATTGTGGGCAATGTGCCCATTTTCATCACTATTTTAAGCTAAATATTATGTTTCTTTATCAATTTTGCCACTATTTCAATTTTCAAATTTGTCAAATGTTAACAATTACCCACAATAATAAGGTAATGATATCAAAACCATATATATAGCATTTGGCTTAATATACGAATATTCCAAGAAGTATATTAAATTATTGTATGTAAAAAGGCTTTGTATTCTCCAAAAAGGCAATAATTTAGAGCTACTTTCAGTTCTTGTGCGTCAATTTGTTTCTTTTGGATTGATAAAAAATATATAAATCAAATATCTGGGAACTTCGAACCTCTTAGCATAGTTCGTTCGTAACCTATCGTACTTTCAACCAACAGCCGAACAGTTCATTCTATGGCCGAGGGTATAAAAATACACTTATTATTGCATCAATATATTGATAGACCTATCTAAAACATTTATAAATATCTCTTACATTATCTGACAGTTTTTGCCTAAATTCATAAACTGTCGCTTACGATAAAATTGCTTTCTTTGGAAATGTGAACAGCGACTTACGATAAAATCTTAGCCCCATTTTTTATATAAACGTTAACCATTTTGACATTTTGACAATTTTTATTTATGTATCAGCCCATAAAATTTTAAATTCAACAATAAAAAATATTTTCAGAAAATGTCGCTTACGATAATTCCGCGCTAAGGGCTCGATATTATAATTAGGGTATCCAATTATTCGGACTTTTACATTATTCGATTAATCGTTTATTCGAAAACAGAGAATTTTCAATTAATCGAATAATGCCTTCAAGAATTATTCGATTAACCGATTAATCGAACAATTGATCACCTCAATAAAACACAATTAATAAGAGCTATATAGGCAGTGAAAACTTAATTCAAAGTGAGTCGAGACTAGTCCATATTTATTATAATGAAATTACATTTTCGTGTGGTCCAGCTATATATTACTCTTAATTCTGACGTGTCTGATTTTATTTAAAGAACAATATAGTTTTAAATTCCAAATTCAACAGAAGTTGAAAGCACAGCTTTTATATATGATGATTTTTTATGTATGTAGATTTCAGAAATTCCATGTTAAACCGGACACTTTTTGGTTTGGCATGGAGTACCCATTGTAAGTTATTCCCGCAATTTTCAGACCACATAAATAATAGCTGGTAGATACAAAAGAAATTTAAATTGGTGGGCTGATGGTCAAACGTGTAAAATGAAATTAAAATAAGAAAAAATATATTGCTAAACAGTAAATGTATTCGAGATAGAAAAACGTGACAATATAATCCAAATTGCAGCCAAATTGGGAATAGTGATGCCAAAAGCGCTCGGTTTGACATGGAATTACAGATTTTAATTTGAAAGTCGAATTGAATATTAATTTAAGCTATATTTTATTTATGTATATTGGATTTCATATAAACATATAATTTAATCCAGCTAAACGGTCAGGTAATTGTTGGATCTATCCAAACCTGGCCAAAGTTTTCTTCGTTAATTACAGAACATTGCAAAACGAAACCGAAAGATTATTCTAAATCAATTTATAGTGCAATGTACAGTGAAAACTCTCAAGCGGACACCTCTTTTATGTGGACACTTTTTAAAAAATCATGTTTTATTTTAAAATGTTCATTATAATAAACCTCCACCTTCTTTTGTGGACACGGTCATAATATACATTTTTTTTATTTTACCTCCCCATAAATGGACTCCTCCCTTATGCGGACAAATTTTGGTTGGCCATGACTGTCCGCTGTTTAGAGGTTTCACTGTATATGTTTTTTTATGCAAAACTTATAATATCGATTAATCGATTGTTTGGAACAATTTATTCGAATTATTCGTTATTCGAAAATTGTGACATTTTCATTTTTCGAACAAATATTTGAAATAAAATTAATCGAATAAAATTTAATCGGTTGGATATCCTAATTATAATGCCAACAGTTATATTTTAGGGGTAAATTAGCCTCTACGTTTCAAATGTGTATTCCACATTACTCTGCCTCTATTTCAGTCTCGATAATACTAGTATGCTAACTCCACATAAGGAGATTAAATTCTGTCAAAATCTGTACGTCAATCCGACGTTAATCCTATCAAAGTAATGCTCAAAAATGTTCAAATATCAAATAAACCTTGAATATCTCTCTTACAAAAGTCACATGTTAGACGTTCTACAGAATGAACTTTAACTCTCCTCTCCTGTTTCCCCTTAAAAGGTTTGCAAAGTTTGAAAGAATAAAATTTTTCAAAAGTAGCACGATTGCCATTTCTTTTTTGTTTTCTGAAACAGTTTTCATGATATATAAAAATCCCAAAATTCGTTAAAATCGATCGAGAAGTAGAAGACAAAATATATTTTTAACAGCTCTGTCAGTAGATAAAATTAAGTTTTTTCTTTGGAAAACTGTACTTTGGGTTTCAAGAATTAATTGTTACAATAATTTTCTTATGAGAATGGGTCATATTCTAGTGATCTGGCTAAGTAAATTATTGTAGTTATATATTTCTTGATTCTTTTGCGTTTATCTACATGAAGACCTATTTCCAAAATCTACAAACTTATTGTATACACCGTGCGACAATTTTACATTTATTTCATTGGACCTGAGCAAGACCATATACACATGAATCTAGAGAGTGTATGTAGAAAAACTGTGAACTCAGGTTTTCATGTGGATATCATTTTTGGAATCGATACATAATTGTACTTTTGGCAGTCATTTCAAAATTTGACATGCCCGAGGTGACCAACTTTGGAGGGTCACCCAGTAGCCCCCATATCCATCAGGGATCAAAACATTCCAAATCATTTGGAAAACACCTCTACTCTATGTATGTGAAATTTCACCAAGATATCTCTTTCCGTACAAAAGTTACAGAATTAATTTAAAAAAATCGATTGTAACGTGGCTAACATATTCCAAAATTTCGCCGAGAAACAATGTCATGTACGACACCCTCCGTTGAACCCACGCATTGATGTAATTCAACAAGACACGTTTACATAACTAACAAGTTAACAAGCTCGTCTCAATTTATTACATAGCTACATACATGCGAATTTTCATTTATTACTTTGATAGTTAACGTTGTTGTTTCTTTCTCTCTTCATTTGTTTTGTTTTTCTTTAATGTAGGAAATCGTCACGGCTTGGTGTTGCCATTGATATCCACAATCCGTTGACATTGTTCCAAGGTGGTTTCAGCAACAAACGTGATACAGTTTTCATCGTGCATGGCTTCAATGGAACGGCCATCGACAAGCATTTGCAGTTTTTAAGGGATGGTTAGTGAGTAGATCGACGATGATGACGAAGACAAAGTCAACCACATATTAAATGATTTCATTTAATTGGATTTCATATTTAGCTGCTGTTAATCATATTAATTTTCTGTTTTTAAAGCGTATCTGTCGAGAGACTTCAATGTCATTACCGTGGACTGGAGGCCATTGACGCAGTATCCATGTTATCTGCACTCTTTGATCAACACGAGATTGACGGGGCAATGTACGGCACAAGTAAGTCTTGTTGTTAAGTTAATTTGTCGTAGAAGTTTTCAGAAATATGTAATCTTTTTTCCAGATTTACTCATTCCTCACCCACTACGGTGCAGTCAGGGAAAAAATCACTTGTGTTGGCCATTCACTGGGTGCCCACATCTGTGGTATGGTCAGTAATCATTTGAGTGTTAAACAGTACCGCATCATCGGCTTAGATCCCGCCAAACCGCTCATAGAACGCAAGAAGAGCAACCAGTTTCGCCTGTCATTGGACGATGCCAATGTTATACAAGTGATGCACACAAATGCCGGACATCTGGGCCAAGAAGATAACACGGGCCATTTGAACTATTGCGTAAATGGCGGAAGAGTGCAGCCATATTGTAAAGGAAATCCCATAAGTATGAAGGCTCTGCTGGCATAAACTAGTTACGATCGAAACGTGTTTAATACATCTTCTTCTTTTTCTTCAACAGGACGATCTCGCTGTTCGCATTTCTTGAGCATTTGTTATCTGGCCTCGGCCATGTTTAAGCATCGCCGATATCTTGGGGTTCCTTGTCCCAATGGCTGTGTGGACATAACCGGTCCCAAACGCTTGCCCGTATCGAGTAGCAATCCATTTCAGTCGGTCTCACAAATTCGAGAGTATTATATAGGAAATGATGCACCAGACAAGTGAGTAGGATAAACGATAATATAAGGCCTGTTCGAGTGGGCTTATATGATATTTTATATTATTATTTCTGTACAAATTGTCACTATTTTGTATTCATATCCTACTACTTTTTATTGTTTATTTTCCAGCGCCCAGGGTTGTGTTTGCATCGATGTACCATTTGCCAGACATTGTCCGTTCAATGAAGTAACGTAACGTAGAGTTTCTTTTAGTTCGTTTCTTTAGAGTTTATATAGTTTTAATTGTAGTTTTAAATATAAATAATATTCTAATGTTTATGTATTATATTAATTATTACAATTTGTTTAAATAGTCTGATTTTAATTTATACCATAGCTTGATAAATAAAATACAATTTCTAAATAAAATGATAAGAAAATTAACTTTAGTTTTGCGCATTATTTAGATCCATATATGAGTCCGGTTTTTTATAGGCACCATTTTCCTTTAGCAAATGAATAGTCAGACAGTATAGTTTGACATTTCATCTTGTATATACAAACTGACAACTTATATATATCCTAACTCTCAAATAACATATGTATTGAAGTTATAAGAACTTAAATTTTACTTAGGACCGGATAATTTATTTGGAAACATGATCAAATATCAGGTCATAGCGGATATCAGGCACCATGCTGGTGGAGAAAAAATAATGGATTTAGTTTTACCAAGGATAGGGTTAATTGTGTGGGAGGTACCAGAATAGGTTTAAAGTCATTCTAAAACAACAATCCAATTGGAAGTTATATGTTGACCAAAGCTTATGTTAATTTGGGTTGGGGGGTTCCAGAGGCGGCGTGGCAATATCGTCCATATCACAAGTTAATGCAAAATTTTTAAAAACATGGCCGAATGTCAAATATGAGGGTATTGCGACCATCCGTATATAAGTTATAACGTAGGTTAGGTTCATTTGTGTGGGAGGTACTAGAATTTTATTTTTAATGCTTAAAGTGATTTTAAAAACTTTATCAGGTACCAAAGTATAGCTCATTCGGAATATCAGTGTGAAAGTTACACTGATGGTTTTTATTTAACATACAAATATGGGTCATTTCTGTGGGAGGTGCCAGAAGGATCGTGGCAATTTCGCCCATCTTCGAACGAACAAGGTTTGAATTTAACCCTAATATCCTTCCAAAAGTTATCGTGTACACCAGCCAGCCTGACGGACGGACACAGCTTAAAAAGTTGTGAAACAGATTTGGTCCAATCATACTTCGTCTTCACAGTCAAACACATTTTACAATCTTGCGAATTTACGAATACTTAATAAAAAAGGATTGGGTATCCTCAAAACTATCCTATCCCAAAAAAATCCTATTAACCATACTTTTGATTTCACATCACGTACTGTATAAAATATTAAATTTACATTGAAATTCAAATTATATTGTAATCTAGATTAACTGACAGCCTCAGTAACCAATGCTATCATTTTGTTTATTAACCTTATATTTACTATACGTTTGATACTATTTAAATAAATAAATACCACAATTTTTTTAAAATTACCTTATGACAGAAATACTTTATTATCGAGCCGTAGCGTCCACAAATTTCTATTTTCTTCAATCGGGAAATACAGCTTGCTTATTCCACATATATAAAAGTTTATATTTGGAAAATTTCATAGGAGAGAAGAGGTAAAAAATTGTAAATCAAGCAATTGTTTAATGTTAAGATGTTCTTCTCGTTATTTAAAAAATGAGAGCAAATTCTAACTAAAGAACACAAGTTTATTTCTTCAAAAGAAGAGGAAATTTTGAATTGAATTTTGTAAAATTACACGTTTTCATTGGCAATAGCAAAGAAAATGTCCTTTCGTCAAAAGGCGACTTAAATCAAGAAAAAGGCAATTATATTCAATTTAAATTTTTGCATCTTGATCTTTTCGCCACAAACAAAAGTTCAGTTCTTCAATATTCGTCATGAAAAATCTCCCTTTCTTTACGCGGTATGTCTGTGTAAACTGTAATATCGTATCAAAATATATTGCATTTGGCAGTTACATCGGTTACAATCAAATTAAAACGCTGGGCTCCTGACATCATCTGGTATAAATACCCCTTGATGTCATCAACATCGTTAAAGCCACTTAGGAATGTCTTAATAATTCTCATTTTTATTGTTTTCTTTTGTTTTATTTCGGCCTGATCGATCAATCAATTTGATTTGAACTGAGTTATTGTCCGGGCTCAAGACCATTTTGTATATTTGATAGCAAGGCGCCTTGTTTGATAGAATGCAAATTTATTTACAAATGGCATGGCGAAATTTATTACTTGGCTATCCCACTACCTTTATAATGATATATCATCATGGCATTCATCAGAAGGATTTGCAGCGGTTCTTCAGCAAAAATCATTAAGTATTTTGCGATAAATGGAGTGTCAGTGAAGTATTGTTTAAAAAAAATATCAAAATATATGTGCATACGTCAATCATTCACGTTTCTATCGGATTTGTCAAATAATGGTCTCCTGAGAATAATAATTACATTTTCATTACGCTTTCAATTTAGACGATTCGTCCGACTCCAGTCGAAAATTCCAATTATTGCCATTGGAACATCTTCCTTTCTCATCATGACATTCAACAGAAGGATTTGCATCGATTCTTTATCAAAAACAAGAACCCGATAAGTATTCAAATTGAGTGTCAGTAAAGTTTTGGCTCAAAAAATGTTTAAAACTTTGAAATTCAATAAGAGATACACAGCAAGGGAAAAAAGTCAACATGTCACAAAAATTTCGACTCCCGGACGAGTTCAGAAGCATTCTGGATAATTGTAATGGGGCGGTTTTGTTTGAAATCTCTTTTTAATAATAAGTACCACCAAATATTCACGAAAAACCAAAAAAATACATTGACAAAAGTCTACATACGACCTACAGCATGTAATGCTTCATTTTGATGATTTCTGCAGGATATGGATTGTATACAAAAGGAGGTACTCACCCAAAATAAAACAACAAAATACCTTGGGCAGAGGAACAATGGCAATAGCAGAAAAAGAACGATATATTAATTTCCATTTTTGTGCTACATTTTAGATTTCGCAGTTTATTAGTTGGACAGTTGAAAGTAGTACATTTCTTGGAGCAATGGATCGTGGAAAAGAAATGTTAGCAAAAGTTAAAAAAATGGTAAAATATCGAATCTCTTCAAAATATGTAAATCAAACAAGGATTTTTTTGGTACTTATTAATAAAAACAGATTTTAAACAAAACTGCATCGTTACAGTTCTTCATAACGCCGCTTCTTAACTCGTCGGGGAGCCGAAATTTGGGGTCTATGTTGAAAATGCGTGTTTTATTGACAAATATAATCATAATGTTCGAAAATAAATTGGTATTTCCAACTTTTTCACATTAGACTTGTTGAATTGGATTGTATATACGACCGCTGGATCCACAATTGAGCGATCACATTCGTAGCTGGGACAACGATGATCGTGCCTGTTCTAACGTAAATACCAGCAGTATGCCACAGGGACATCAGGAAATTAATCTACGATACAATGGATCCAAAGGATATCAGAGTGGTGGTGCAAACTTCCTTCCACGAACCAACCAAAATTGAACGACATCGAGAATTAGTTGCAATAACTAAACACAATTTCGGCTTGGATAAAACAGGCAACAGGTCTTTTCCGAGTACTTACCAATAATAAGACAACAAAGCGAACACCTTGGACAGAGGAACAACAGTGACTTGTATTCTTTTTTTGACTTATTTATTTAGAGAATTTTGTTCATTATTTTAACTTTAACACTGCACTACTTCACACAACTACTAAAGCAATAAAGTTTTCCAAAGTCCTTTTGCACTCACAACGAACGTAACATTGCTAATGTTTGTTTATATACACTTTTCTTTATACCGCACGATGGCTGTTTCTGATACTTTAGCCCACTTTGTCTATTTAAAAGAGTATTTTCATATTATTTTCACTGTTTTTTCTAACGTTTTTAAACATTTTCTTTTAACGAAAACCGGAAAACTAAACTGACACTCAATTTCATGCAAAAACTGAACGAAGCCAATAAGAAAATCAGAGTTGTTCTACAACGTCAAACTATCCTACAAACATGACACAGGGTTGCATGTAAAGATTAACCAATAATTAATTGCTGTAAAGGCTTTCCGAAGAAATAAAAAGGTAAATTGTTTGTTTAATAAAACAATAATTTTAATTGGTTATTTAATTAATTTTCATTGGTTACACTAATTCGATTGCTTTGAGTTTATTCATATTGCACATGCTTTAACAACTCTGTTTCAAGGAACAACTCTGTTTCTTTTTTGCGGGTTGATTTTGACAGCTAATATACCAACAACAATAAACAAAACAATCAAGTCCTTTCTCAGTTTAGTTTGATGCTGCTTTTTAATTATTGCTCTATTTTTACTGAATAAAGAAGTAATAGTAATAAATGGAAAAACGTGTTCCTGGACTTTTTAATTGCAAAAACGGTGTTAACCTAAAGTAGAAGTACTTTTTTGCGGAAATGTAATTTCTATTAAATGTATTTTCTTATTTGTTAATTTGCAAAAAGGACATAAATAGTTTTAAAGATTTTTGGTATACCAGAGAAATTTTGTAATACACATTCATTAATTGTATCCGAAAACATAATGTAAGTAATGCAAACGGATGGTTATGTTATTAAGCAGCATATTGAAGGTCAAAGTGTTTCAATTTATAAAATAATTTTTATTTTGTTATATTTGCATTTATAGCAAATGAATTGAGACAGTTTGCCAATTTTTGATAACATAAAGGTACATTAATTACATCTGGAGCAAGAGACTTTATATGGAAACTAGTCGATCGTAATTGTACTGGCGATTAGAGCGGTAAAATCAAATCTGTGTTTCAAAATACATATACTTTCCATCTTATTTTTTTTTTTTTATTTTTCGAAATTTATGAAATTAGCCTACAAGTGACTATAAACGTACCTATCCTGCTAAAAGTCAATAGGGGCATATCACAGATCTGGTCCCAAAGTGAAAATAATATTCTAATGTATATTTGATCAATACTTAGATCGAATGATAAACCAATGCCCTTTATGTATTTGCAGTCTCTACCCCTACCCTACCCAGTCCGGCAGTTACAACTTCTCTCATATGTAGTCTAATAAAATTAACTGAAGGTTATAATTCTTGCTTACAAGGAGCAAACAATATTAGGTCCTCCATTCCAGTGAGATTGTCCTGGAAATGTTCTCTTCATAGTATTTTGATGAACAAAAAAAAATAAGAAAATAATAAAACATAATTTTATACAATATATAAAATAATAATACTAGTCTCATACTACATTCGATGGCCAATTCAATATTATTATAAAACTTTATACTTTCCTTTTCTATATTTCCTACTTTTCTGGAAACGTTTTTGAAATTATTAAAAAAACCTTCATCCGGCCGATAATGTGCTGCCATTGCACATTTCAATATTTACTATGCCTTTTTTGCGGAACTATCTATATACATTTAACTAAATTCTCCCTTTTCTTGTATTCCTGCAGCGACACCTCTACTTGCCAAGATGGCCTTACAAATGAATTCATACGTTAACACAAACCACAATCAACACCACCTGCACCAACACAGTAACAACAACAGCATCAACAACCCCAATAACCTGAACAAAAATATCACCTTACCCTTAACAATAATACCCCTTACAGAAGATGCCTTACAGCGACAGCAAGCACAGCTAACCGGAGCAACCACACAAAAACCTCCTGATCTTACATTTCATTGTATGTGCTGTGAGGAATATTTTGTAAATCCCTTCCATATGTATGAACATCTCAATACGAAGCATGCAGATTTGCCAGAACCCCAAGAGTCGGAGGAGGAGTTGGAAGATAGTAAAGATTACAGTTGGGTATTTGAACCATTATGTGAGCTGGTAGCAGAGGATGCTCAAGGTCAAGGAAAGCCAGAGCAAAATCCTGCTGAAGATGACGACGACTCATCATCTTCGGACTCTGATTCAGATGATGATTCGAGTTCATCCTCGTCGTCTTCTTCCTCTAGTTCATCGTCTGATTCTAGCTCAAATTCCAATTCAAATGCGCAAGATGAGGCAACTCGTGATGCGCCGGAGCTAAAAGAAATTACCATGGATGAACACACCACAATGGAGGTTATGGAGGAGGCAGCCTACGAAGAAGTTGAAGCAGAATCTCTGCACTCGAATCCCCAAATGAATGGCATCAACCTTCAAATCCCCGACCATAGAGAGTCCACATCTATTTTAGTTTTAAATCCTGCCGCAAACACCACTATTACACCCATTGCACCGGCGGTTAAGCGAGGCAGGGGACGCAGAAGTGCTGCTCAACAGGCGGCTATTGAGATGTCGTCGCTGATAAGTGGCGAGCCTAAGTGTTTCCAATGCAGCCACTGTGAAGCCTCATTTCCTAGTGCTGGCGACTTGTCCAAGCACGTTCGTTGTCATATCACAAATAAACCCTTCCAGTGTTCAATATGTGAAAAGACTTTCACTCACATCGGCAGTTTGAACACTCACATACGTATCCATAGCGGAGAGAAACCATACCAGTGTGATCTCTGCTCGAAGGCGTTTACCCAGTCGAGTAGCCTGATGGTCCATGTTCGATCACATTCCATAAAGAAGCCACATCAATGCCATTTGTGCGATAAGGGATTTGTGAATTCCACATCATTGGCCATACATCTGAAGACGCACACTGGCGAAGCTCCCATTACTTGTACCGAGTGTGATAAAACTTTCAAACATGAGTCCCAGCTTAAGGAACATTTGCGTATGCACACCCTCTCGCTAGTATATCAGTGCTCCATATGTCGTATTGCCTTCGCCAGCTCGTCCGAGCTGGTGCAACACATGAAGTGTCATATGGGTGAGAAACCATTCACCTGTTCCATTTGCGATCGATCTTTCACGCAATCGGGTAGCCTCAACATACACATGCGCATTCATACAGGAGAGAAACCGTTCAATTGTAAATTCTGCAACAAATCCTTTACCCAGGCCTCCAGTTTGAGTGTACACATGAAGATTCACTCGGGCGAGAAACCCTTCCCTTGCCATATTTGTGGAAAATCATACAGCCAGGCGGCTTATCTCAATAAACATATACAAAATCATTTGGAGTCACAAAAACAGGGGCTTGAAATTAAAGCCGAACAAAAGGAAACGCTGCTGTGTATTGTATGTGGTGAATTGCACAAAGATGCCACTTCTTTGGCATTGCATGTTACAAGAAAACATGCTGCTCTGCTGAATAACATGCAGGATCAGGTGAATGCGGGAAGAATGGAAATCAGTGAAGAAGAAAGGCGAAGACAGGAACAGATGTATATGCAACAGTTCCAAATGCTAATGCAAATGCAGCAACATCTAATGAAGCAGGAACCACAACCAGCGCCGTTGCAGCCGCAAATGTCCAGTCTACCAATGCCTTTGGAACGTATGGAGGAAGATGTGGACGAGTGCGATGATACAAGAAGGGAAACTGGCAGTGATGATCAACGACAGATAGAGGCAGAGGCGGGATATCAGAATCATGAATCACCAGATCCTTATGATATCGCATCCACTCGAAATGATATTCCGGCGGAGGAATATAGTAATGCAAGTCATGAAAATGAAACAGCTTCCAATTACAATGGAGACAATGGACCTATCTTAGATCAGGAAAATGGAAGCCAACATATGTATCCTGCTGTATATGAAGAAGATTCAAATTACAATGACCGCAATGGACAGACAGGTGTCGATTATGGCAATGGAGCAGGTTCTAATTATAGCGGTTATCATAATGGATCACCACTAACATTGACGGAAGATCACGATTCTGATGGAGAAGATGCAGGTTATGATGACGACCAGGGACATAATGAAATATTCGAGCAGCGTGACCATTCACCAATTCCAATTACCAACAATGCATTTAACATTAACGATTCCGAAACTGAAGATGGCGATGAAGACGACATGCAAGTCATAAATCCTGCGGCGTATAATATTAACGGCAATAATATTATGTCAGAGGAGGATATGAACGACATTGAAATGCCGGAGTATCCATTTATCGACGATACAAAATTCAATTTTTACGATGATTATGCGGCAGAGGAAGAAGTGGAAACGGCTGAATAAAAGTATTACCATATTTGCAGCTTAATTATTTTCTAAGTTTGTAGTTTATAATATGTTTATTTTTTTCATTTATTAGAATAGAGTCTACGAAACGGCATCGCTCAGTATTACAATATCATTCAAAAATTTGTTTTAACGCTTATTTAAAGAAAAACGAAAATGCTTTTCGATGCGAAATGAAATACACAACAGATCCACAAACATATATATTTTTTCCCGTGTCGTTTGCATAATGTGGAACTGTATTAAATATATTTTATATTTAAGATTTCTGAAAAGTTTTTTAATAAAATTTTCTAAAACTAATTGTGTTCAAATCAATTACATTCCCAGTTGGCTGAATCGTTGTACATAGAATGCCATCGACGTCGCTTAACTTGTCGACTATGAAAGGGACACTGTTGTCAACGACAAGCTGCAAGTCAAAGCCATGTATAGGGCCATCTTGGGTGACAATGTATTTAAATTAAAATATTCAGTTGGTTGAAAAAAGGAATAGTAATGCCAGTTTGATAGCTATAGATGGAAGTAGTTCTGGAGCTAAAACAATTTCCGATTCTAAGTCGTGTAACGTTGTAATAAAATCAAATTTCGAACGCTTATGCATTCTGCATTGTATTTATCGTCATTTTACAATTTTTAACACAAATTAAACTATGTATGTATGCATTAATTAAAATTAAAACTTAATTATAAAATGGATTATATGTAACCCAATGAGCACGTGTCTGTTCCTGTTCACTTTTGTGTGAAGTAAACAACGACTTGTAGACGTCACTGGCTTTTGGATCCTTTGCCACACTATAGTCCGTCTTCAAACGCTTCAATTCCGGATCCTCCAAAGATCCAGAAGTTACACCTAATCTTTTCCCATTTATCACTAACTTAGCAGCCTTGGACGATGACGCAGTTGATGACGTAGAATTGACGCTATTCGTATTGCTAGCTTTGCTGGTCGACGGTAAATCCTCAGCGGTACTTTGTGTCTTTACTTCATTGGCATTTTCTGTTTCTATGATTTTCTCTGTTTCTGCATCATTTTGTTTGTCCTTCTTGGTCTTCTTCTCCTTTTTGCTTGCCTTCTTTTTAGCCTGTCGCATATCCATTTTCGCCTGCATTAATTCCAAATCTTCGTCACCGCCATTAAGCACTATGACATCCTCAATAGCAAATGGCTGTTGGCAGACTGGGCACGAACCAGCAGAGCTGCCTTTGATTTCCTTTAAAGCTCTTTCGGACATAACGCAACCACAGCACCACATGGCAACAAAACGGAACTTACCGGACATTTCCAAGCCAATCAGTTTACAGATGTATGGAGCGTGTCTGGTGTCTAAAAGGCCTTCGGTTTTGTCCTCTTCGGTAAAAGCTGGATTGGGAGTCAGTTTCAGCTGTTTGATATCTTTCATGCTTTTAATGTGTTGGGCTATCTCGGGCATTTTCGCCTTCTCCAGTAGAAGTTCAAGGACATTTTGTTTGGAGTATAAACGACCCAAACCACACATGACAATGGGCTCCTGTAGTCGCTGTTGTGTAAGGGCACAGTGAAGCCAACGGAATTCACGTTCCGAATCCTTGTCTTTCTGTTTAGGAATAATAATAGTATTGTTATTGTTATTGTTGCAGTCAAATATAATATAGGAAAAATACCTGTTCTGGTTTCTTTTTGAGACGAACTAATTCATCACGTCTGGGAATAGTACCACCATCGCATCCCATGTTTAAATCTTGAGATTTAGGAAATGAATGAGTTTATTTGTATTTCTTTTTTATGTATTTAATTAAACAAATGTTATTACTTTTATATATGACTCCAAAAAAGAAAACAAATATCGAAGATTACTTGTGTTAGTGTTGGAAAAATTTGACTACCCAAGTAACGGGTAATTAAATCAACTGATATGTTACTAATGCCGTTATAGATTTTTCAGACTGCATGTGAAATCTAGATGAAATGGCATAAGGCTATTATGTCGCACTGCATGCGAAATCTAAATAAAATTAAATAATCTAATCGATTAAATAATCTAGCTGAAATGACATAAGGTCGATTTTCAAGTGTCAAATTTGTATGTGATCTGGCATTTGTAAATCGACCTTATGTCATTCCAGCTAGATTTCGCATGCAGTGTGATAAGGCTATAAGATCGATTTACAAATATCAGATCCCATACATATTTCACATTTGAAAATCAACCTTATTGTCTTGTCACACTGCATGCGAAATCTAGTTTAAATGACATTAGGTCGATTTTCAAATGTCAGATGTCATACAAATTTCACATTTGAAACTCGACCTTATGTCATTTAAACTAGATTTCGCAGGCAGTGTGACAAGGCTATTATGGCATTTCGTGCTGAAATCATTAGATTTTGCACGCATTCTGAAAAGGCTATAAACGCGGGAAACGGCCTTCAATGCGATTATTTGTAAGTGGGAGAGACAATTTTGCTCACCAAAAATTGATTGACAATATGGCATAGTTTAAAGGCTACTTTACACTGAATCGTATGGAACGGTCATAATAAAGCAAAACGCGGATGTGAAGGGTCATTAATAATAAACGATTTCAGCTTGAAAAGACATGAGGTCTATTTTCAAATGTCAAATTTGTATGGGATCTGACATTTGTAAATTGACGTTATTTCATTTCAATTAGATTTCCCATGCAGTGTGACAAGGCTATAAGCCATTCTAAATTCCATTGTGATTGTAAGTTGTCCGTTTCTGTTTTTGTGTATTTCCTAGGTCGCAGCTTTATTATATGACTCAAACAGAAATCACAGCACACAGCTTATTGATACATTACAAATGAAAACAAACACAGCTGTTTTGAATTTGTAAACATTTTACATTTCTATTATTAATAATTATTATATTAATTAATAATTTTAGCAAAATCCAGCAAAGAAATTTTGAATATTGAATAAAATGCCAGAACATATGTGCTGGATGTACCCCGATATACCGGAAGAAACCAGGTAAGGCCCGTTCTTGTAACATCCAAATATAAAATAAGTTAGTATTTAATTCGTTTCCTTATTACCAGCCGAATACTATTCCAAAATGACAAAAAGTTGGTAATAGTGGGAGTGATAGGTAAGTCAGCTTTTCCTGATTGCAATAAAATGGCTGCATTGGATGTATTGGGCCGGCATCCCAGTATCAGCATGGTGAAACATGAACCCAAGGAGGTAGGTAGTAATTATTTAGTAGAAAAATTAACATAGGCAAAATATGGAATTTATTTATGTGTGCGTTCAGAATGACTAGAAGCAAAAATCGGGAAAATTGTGCCGCAGACTTTTGGGTACAAAAATTAAAGTAAATTTCTTCCTGACTAGATCATATTCTAAGACAAATTGTAACACAAAAAACACTAAGCGTAGCTCCAGTTTTCATATTGGTCCATTCTGCATTCTTTTTGGTCCATTCTGCAGAGTATTGCCATTTTTAATGTTTGGTTTCCTCATAAAATAGTGTTGTCATAACTTTTCAATTTAAAATAATTATTGTTTTATTATAGGGTCAAATACAATTCTACCATAATCCTTTGGAGTCTATTTTATACTTACATTTCGAGACAACTTACGATGCAGCGTGTATGCAGAAAATGATTTTGGAAGAGTTGGAAACCCAACAGTTTGACCAGTTTCTTACATTCCATCAGAAAATGCGCAGCCGGTTTGCTCGCATGTTTTTGTTTGCCACACAAGTGTGTCATTTGATAGTTTTTGTAGAGCTCAGTGTGACTTTTGATGCCTCTCTATTGGGTATCTTCAAAGCATTGAAGATTATAAGGTATTCTTAAAATGTCTTATCATATTTATAATATTTACATTAATTTTCCATGTCCACAGAGATCGACATGTTTTGAAATTTTTCCCGAAGTTACTTAAGAACTCCAACACTGGTTTTATATTAGGCAAACCAGCACGCTTGTGTTCACCTCGTGTTCTTTTCCTTTTTGAAAATCTACCCGATGGTCATGGTAAGTAGTTTTGTTACCTTTGAAATTAAAAGTTGATTTAGCGTTTCCAAATTGATTTGTAGAAAAATCCAAGGATGCCATTTCAAAATTTGAATTCGATGTCGAGGACAACATTTACAAGATGTTAAGAAATGAGTTTATTGTTGTCAACAATAGTAACAACTCTTTATTTTCCATACCTGTAAATCTCCGTTTTGTTTATTATAATCTCAATGAAAAGCTACGTGAGGATCCTCTATTGAAATCGGTGGCATTGCTTCAGGATTTACTGCAAAAACCCAATTTTACGCAGGATGATGATGAACTGGATGATTTGCTGCCATATAAGGTTTGTAACCAAAGAAATGCATTGAAGATTAACATAACAATTCGAGATAATCAATTATTGCTGAAACCCCACATATATAAAGGCTTTGCTACCCGAAATAATGAGGCGTTGGTATCACCGAGACATTATTTTATTCTAACTAATCATATTAATTTAATAATAAGATCAAATTATTATTATTAATTTTATTTTTAATATTGCATTTTTTATGTTTCTATTTTTGTCTATTTTCAGGGGTTTGGCAAGCCTTTGTGCCTCTCTAGCCATGAAATCAAAAGTGATTCTTCAGAGGATTTATATGTGAAAAATCGTAAATTTATGGACTTGCTAAAGGAGCATATTGATCAGGCTTTTGAGACGGGTTTCAACGATAATCTTACTAAATTTAAAGGCAAGCATCATTTTGTGGTACGTCTGCTTTGGAGCCTTTCTCCTTTATATCATTATTCATATAACCCATCCCTAAAAATTTCAGTTACTAAACTTTAAATCCTGGTATGAAACATTCAAAATGTTACACAAACTATTCATAGAAAATCCCGACAATCCAGAATTTGAAGCCAACGATCCGGATTATGTAAGTTGTTTTAGATTTTAACATCAGAAAGATAAACTAATTTCTTATTTATTTTCAGAAATCTTATTTGGAAAATTTTGATAAAATCCTAAATTATGATAGCGAGTGAGTTCTGCACAATTTACAAGTTGAAGTACTTTTTAATATGATTGAACTTTTTACTTACAAGATTTTTCATAGCTTGCTGTGATATTGGCCTTCAAAAGGCCTTTTCCATGTACAACAATCCCACCTTAACCTACTATAGTGGAGTAGTTCATAAGAAAATGGTAGGATTTATTAAAAAAATAAAAATATTTTTATTGCAAATGTGACTCAATCCCCCTTCTCTTGACTACGCCTTTTCAGGTGGAAGAAGCCGTAGTTTTATACATGAAATATGCTCGTGGTCCCGATAAAGCTAGCAATGAAGCCAAACTTCGAGAAATGTGTGAGTCATGTTGGAAAAATGGTAAAGAACAATGTGAATACCCGAGCCTGAGAGGGAATCCCTGCGCTAGGCCTAAGCACAACGCTAAAGATCCTACGGAACACTCCAGTGGACTGGTATTTATATCAGCTTGTAATTGTGGTAAAATTCAAGGTCGCAGGGAAGATCCATACAGCACAAGACATGCTAATTATGAATTTTATGAATACATGGCGAGCAATTGTAACTTGTGTGCCAAAGTGAAGCGAATAAGTTTTGCTATATTTGAGCCGTCCATAAATGATTACAGGTATGGAATTGCATACGTATACAAAAACTTCAAGACTTTCTTAACATTCCATGTTACAGAGCTGCGGAATTCGACAGAGGCTTTCCAAAACTACCAATTCGCAGAAGCCAAGACATTGATTCTCATTCTATAGCCAGCAATTCTGATGAGGAACAGTTTCCCGTTAATAATTCTCAACCCTTAACAGCTTCGCAAGGCACCCATACCAATCTAAGTCTTTCCACGTCCATGGACAAACTGAACAAAATTGATGATCAAGATAACGATGAAGAGAACAGCTCTGATGAGTCGGTAAATGAGTTGATTTTAAAAGTTAAAGAAACCGATGCTCGCAATGAAGATACCGAACGCACTACTATGTTTCGTCAACCTTCTACCACGGAATATTTGCCTGGCATGATGCACACTGAAAGTCCTGTAGGCTTATTGCCACAATTTCCTAGCTGGTCATTATGTTGTGTGGGTGCAAGTTCCGTTTACAGCCACAACCATGGTCTACAAGAGCACTTTCAATCGGGCTTCTTGTCGGGTTCGAATTTCCTCTTACCCTGGGACGTTCAAGTGCGATTGGAACATTCGGCTCAGTGGGCTTACGAAAAAACGCGATATCGGAAAATGGGTGAAGTGTTTGTGCTGAAGATCTTTGTTGGTTTTGAGTATGAGTGTCCTAGGGGACATAGATTCATGATGTCAGCTCCCGATAAAATACTAAGAGGAGGTTCAGGTTTGTTCCATGGTCGTCTTTGTTTTCTGATTTTATATATTTATTCTGATTTATTGAAGGAATTTTACGTGATAGCGGGAGCAAAGTAGTTTATAACAATATGCCTATATATTTCCCTTGTCCTTGTCGATCCAAGAAATTTGACGTTGCCCAATTACAACGTGTCCATGTTGTTACGCCCAAGGCTCCGGTCAATGTTTCATTGGATCCCAAAGTTCGCACTGGCGAAGGAGACGATTACGTTTTCGTTTTGGGTTTATCGGAACCGCCCAAGTTGACACAAAGTGCTTATTGGATGCTGCGGCTTCCATATGTGTATCAAGGTGATGACGGTCCCATACAGCCGCCTACAGAAATTACTGCAGCGAATGCCCTCTCCTATGGCTGTCTAATGGCTGGTATGTTTGGTGTGAGTGAAGTTGAGGCGGATGACTAAATGCTATTTTGGTTAATATTTTTATAAACTAATAAAAAGAAAAACTGCAAATGGAAATAATGACTGAAGCTTCTGATAATTTTAACAAATGTTATTCGTAAGTTCTTACATGAAATCCTTATTTCGTGAAATAGTTATCTTGACCTGGATGTTTGTCGTGAGAAGCAAATGACTAAATCCTGTTTGGTTTAATATTTTTATAGACAAATTAAAAACTGCAAATGGAAATAATGACTTTTAAAATCTTACTACTTCCTGGCAAACGAAAGTACGTACAAGACGGACTCAAATGTCCTATTAATTGTCATTATTAAAAAATATTAGACCTTTGTAAATTAATTGTTGCCATACAAATCTCAGAGAGAAGTGAAACCTGTTGCCCCCATCCCCTTACCGAACCATTGAGTAAAACGAGCGTTTTCAAATCTAAATAGAGGTACAACTACAGCATGTTTTATTTTGATATACATATGACATATGCTACTAAACATAGAGGTAGCCTACAAGAAGGGTTGGTCCATTATTTTAAAATTACAGACCTACGAGAAAGGATTGTCGTCTAGTCCTTTCTCAACCTTACTTTTACGTAAACGTATTTGCTTTTTATGTTATGAACAACAATTCTCCAGTTAAATAGGACTAATGATTTAGGTAAAAGTAACTTAAAACTATTCAAAATGAATGAAAATAATTAAACGTATGTGTTCAGTATGGATGGTTTCAGACATTTTCCGGTATGACTTCCTCACGATTTTTATTCTTCAGCAAATACGAGGCCAAAAAGCTGATTGGATCTTGTGGCCTCTCTCGAGCCAATGTCTGCAAACCATGCAAAAGAATGGGAGCCACCGTTTGATCCAAATATTGTCGTGTAGGCAGAGAATTCAGATCACCTCTTGGTTTTTTGCATTGTTGCTGTGTGGCAGCATTAGCAGCTCCCATGCTGGCGGTATTGTTAACATTCGTCTGATTATTGACATTTGCCGTTAGTTGGACCGGTTCCGAAGGTGGATTGTTCTGATTCGCTTCTGATTTGTTGTCCATGCTGAGAATATATTAAGCCAAAAATTATTTACAAACGAACGTAATATAGCTAGTTACTTGTTTTTTGGAACTCCCTTACGTGTTGCTCAGTTAGAATTCTCGTCAAAGAGTGGACTGCTTTAGATACTTAATTCAGTATTGTTTTCGGAAGAATTTACCAAATTAACAATAATAAATGAGTGATTGATTCAAACAGTGATGTCAACTCCAAGAAACAAAAAACGCGAAAAAATCCTTAAATTATAAAAATTGTGGCTTTTAGGTAGACATTAATAGAAATAGTATTAAAATTTAAGTTTGTTATCAATATGACATCTTAATTTATTTTGTTATTTATGAGAAATTATTCATTTGTCATTACATATAAACTTAATATGAAATATTGTTTTTAATATCAGCAACGGCATCCAAAATGTCGACTTCAATGATAATGAACACATACATACTAAATTTGTCGTTCTTTATTATGTTGAGTCCTAAAACTATATGAGTCAACAAGATGTTTACTCATAAAAGGAGCCGAAAGTGCTAAAACAACAACACATACATACTAAATTTGTCGTTCTTTATTATGCTGAGTCCTAAAAATATACGAGTAAACAACATGTTTACTCATAAAAGGATCTGAAAGTGCTAAAACAAAAAGAGAAAAGGGGCTAAATTTACGTGTTTTTTAGTTTCCGGCTAAAAATATTTTTTTGGACAACCCAAAACGGGCTAAATATAACCCGAAAAGAGCGAAGTAGGCGTCACTTGATGCATAGACAACAATTTTAGTCAAAAATCGATAACGGACATCCAAAATTGTTAAAACCCTAGTTCTGTGAAGGCATTTCAGATAAAAAACTTTTCATTTAGTAGATCTAAGCCTAGCCCCTTTATCAGAAAATGCTAAATTTGTTACGTTTTCGTCATAATCTATTTTACAATAGATACAATACATCTTATAGTGTAAATAGTACTATTATATCGTCACAAGTTCAAAGTAAAATCATGTTGTGTGAACGTAGCATAAAGAATGACCAACCCTGTGTATAACGCCACCTGTCTTCTATTGTGAATTAAGGTATTGACAGAACTGACAGCACTTTGACTTTTAATTAGTGACTGGGTGAATTGTAATTGTGTGGCTGGTATCTTGGAAAATTTCGGTTTTTAATAGAATATATCAGCAATACACATAAAATCATGACAGAGTTACTAATTGATCCCAATATAAGAGTTTGGGTGTTTCTGCCTATTGTTCTGATAGCATTTTTCATTGGAATTCTACGACATTATGTGACCATACTGATAGCTTCACAGAAAAAGGCCGAAATCACACAGATTCAAGATAGGTAAGCATGGAGCATGGAAAGTGTATGTATTATTATGTGGATGACCTATTTTCTTTCCTTCATATTTCAGTCAAGCAATGATCAGAGCTCGTTTGTTAAGAGAAAATGGCAAATATTTAACAGCGCAATCCTTTGCCATGCGTAAAAACTTCTTTAACAATGAAGAGACTGGCTACTTCAAGACCCAGAAGAGGGCGCCAGTAGCACAAAACTCGACGGCCATGATAACGGATATGTTGAAGGGTAACTTTGTCAATATGTTGCCTATGGTTATTATTGGAGGCTGGATCAATTGGATGTTTTCGGGTTTCGTCACGACCAAGGTGCCATTCCCTCTGACTTTACGTTTCAAACCTATGTTGCAGAGAGGTATTGAATTGGCCTCCTTGGATGCCGCTTGGGTCTCGTCCGCCTCGTGGTATTTCTTGAACGTTTTCGGTTTAAGATCCATTTACACTTTGGTCTTGGGTGAAAACAATCAGGCCGATCAGACCCAAGCTCAAGCAGATGCGATGACCGGGGCGGCTATGACAATGCCTCAGGATCCCAAGGTCGCATTCAAGGCAGAATGGGAAGCTCTGGAAATCACTGAATACCAGAACGCTTTAAAGACCGTGGACAATGATTTGCTACAACTGGCTTCCTGTGGCGATGCCGGCCAAGAGAATAGCATTAGACAATAGATTAGATCGAATTTTGTTTATTCATTAACATTGTAGTCTAAACGAAAGCTTTTGATGACAAAAGTTTTGAGAGTAATTTTTCCTTTTGTGTGTGGTACCATTTTAATTTTATTTAAAAAATTTTACCGATAAAATTAAATAAATTTATATTTCCCAAATATTTCTATTAAAAAGATATGAATCAATACCATTTTAATCTTCCTTTTCCGAATTTTCTGCCCCTCTGATACTGCTTGCTTCATCAGCCGTAAAACCAGCACTTGCAGCATCGTCAATTGGTCGCATTTGCACAGATAGGGGCGACGGAGGTCTTGCTGCTGGTACTTTCCACATTAACGGTCTTTTAGTTTTGGGCTGTTGTAGCAAACGATACTCATTAGGCAGCTCATTTTCTTGATACAGACGATCAGTGAAGTAAATTCGTCGTATTCTAACATTTGCATGTATTTGTAGACGTACTGTTTCCAGGTAGTTGCTGCCGTAAGCTCGTCGCGTAAAATCGGCCAAATTAAAGTGGATTTGATTCCATCCCGGTGACATACCCATGGGCATAGATGTGCAAAAAGGTTTAACTGAAGTTTTACTTTGAAAATTTGAGACTCTGAAACGTCGCTGACAACGCTGGTCATCGATGATCTATAAAAGCAGATAACAGGGAAATAAACGAAATTACAGTTATCCTGATCGCGAATAAAAGGGGAATTTATTGACGTGATATGACTATAACCCGGGAATAGGTTTCACTTCTTTACGTTGTAATATACATAATGAGATTAAATCGATGTGTGAAAGCAGAAGAAAATCGAAGAAATAACTTAAATCACGATTGAAAAATGTGATGTGAATGGATTGTTTATATTTGTACTTACTTTCACTTCGAATGAAAAACATTTATGCATATTCTTTATTAGCAATACCAAAAATGGCAACTTAATACCCAATTCCTTCTTCGGATCGCGCGGCGAGCTTATGTACATGGTAGAAACGTTCGTGCCCATGATTTCCAAAACCATTGATTTGATGTCATCGTCCAAAACGCGTTTGACATAACCATTTTGTGTCTACGAAAAGTAATGGGTAATACAAGTGCACTAAAATCAACGAAACAACTCACATGAACGGCCCAATTACCCAAAGGACGGCCTCCAACACTGTATAAAACAGAAAAACAACCTTTCTGGTAAACCGTGCGATACATAAAGAATGATTGTGGGAGTAGAAAAAATATATTTTGCTAGTTTTCTATATATTGCCTAGCTCGATTGGAAAAACTCTGACAATTAATTACTTCTAAACTTTCAAAGAAAAGTAACCTTGACTGAATTAAAAAAAATATATATTTTTATTTTATTTTTGAATTTTGTAACAAACAAACAAATTTTTAATTGAAATCTTACAGCTATACATTAACCCGGACTGTCCACTCACTCAACTTAAACTGTTACCGGGAATCCCCAAGGATCTAATTTCTTATTTAATAATTCCAATGAAGATTCGGCCAGTTTTGAAAGTAGTTCCGCCAACTTGTGTTTCGTGTAGACCTTGTAGAGTTCACGATTCTCGGAGGCTATTTCATCGGCCAATCTAACACAACCTTGATAATCTTCCGACAAGTGCAGAACTTTGTGTAAAATCAATGTAATTTCGGGTATACAAATGCTGCGAATCTTATCCAATTGTATTTGACGATTCTCCCAAATCACGGGGGAAATATCGGCAGGATCTTTGGGGGTATCGGGATCGATGAGCCAACCCTTTTCGGGAAACAAGAGAACATTGAAAAGGGAATCGCGGCAAACTAAAATTGAAAAAAAAAAAGAAAATTAAGAATATGTTTTAAAGTTCGGAAAAAAAATCTACACTAAGTCTTTGACTAAGAAAAATTAAATATGTTTTTACATCGCGTATTTATTATGTACCTTTGGCTTGTTCCTCCAACGATACATTCCAACGATTCACTTCGGCCCTATACACTTGTTCTTTATGCTCAGAGGCCATGCGTTCTGTGAAATTTGCTCCAGCTGTAACCAATTGTGGTTCTTTCGGTCGATTGTGGTACAAGCGTGACCACTCATTGAAGGAATCTATGGCCGCCAAGTAAACTTTGTAGCTTAAGTACTCTTTTATGCTGCATTCTTCACGGCAGGGGAAATTCTCCTTGCTGCCATAGATGTTGATTATCTGGCTCAGCGAGTCCTGTGGTATCATGTCGTACACGGCGCGTACACATTCCAGCTTATTTTCAGCTAGAAAAGATCGTATCATGGCATTTCCCTGCCACAAAAGATCGCCGCGTTGCGTAGGCAAGAATGTCAGCCATTCCAAGGCTTTAATTTTATGTTGATCAAAACTCGATATATCGCCATGCTGTAAAGGCTCCTGCTGCATCTGTCCAATCTCTACTTCGGTTGGATCTTTCTGTCTTACAGATTCCACGGTGTGTCGTGTTATATTTTCTATATCCAAACCGGCATTCATGGCTTCCTCCAAGGCCGTCTGCCGGACAGCAGTATCCTTTAGTGTTTCCAAAAATTTGGAGAACAGCGTAACCTGTATCTTTCCGGGCAAAGCAGCCGTATAGAAAGACACTAACTGTGCGTCCTTCATTTGGATCAAACATTCCACATATGCGGCTATTATACGATCGGCCGTATCTTCCTTGTCCACTCGACCGATTTGTCGCATGAATAGAACAATATGTGTAAGAAATCTGAGCATATGCGAAGACAAGACACTATCTTTTTTATCCACCAACTGATCTTCTTCTATCCAGCGACGTATTTGTTGCAGTAGTTCGGTGATATTGTCGAGAATCAGGAATTTCTGTATGACACCGACTTTACTTTGGGCAAAATCACGCACTGCTGCATCGTTGTGGACCAACAACTCATCGAATATTTGTTCCATAGACATTTTGCCGTTCCAGTACTCTTCTGGCAGGGGATGATAGGGTTTCATGCAATTGGCTCTAATTTCACTTTCCACTCGTATATCGACCTGAACTTTTAAGTAGGCCCATAGCAGGTCTTCCCATGAGTTGGAAAATAATGTTTTCAACGATTCCAAGTGTCCGCAAAAGGTTCCGGCTATTGCTCGAGTGTATTCATCAAATTTCTTGGAGTCAGCCATCATCCAGGCACATTTCTTCCATATATCCCGCCGTGGATTACCTTCTATGGGTAATTTCTCTCTTGTGTTGCCATGTGCGGGCTCGTAATTGGGATCTTCATGCAGACGCCAACCCTCCAAAATAGCCGCGCGCCATGTCTGACCACAATATTTACACAAAGCCATGGCTTCATCTATGCGACCTTGGCGGATTTCTTGGAATATACAGCGAGACAAACGCATGTTGTCCTCTTCATCCAGAGTATGCAGGGGTTTCTTTTCTCTCACTGGAGCATCGGGATCTAAGGACTTTACAATCTCTGCTCCGGAACCAAAAGCAATTTGTTGTTGCTTTTTCAACTGGAACAGTGTGTTCTCCCACGCTACTGTACGATCTGTCGTGTGTCCCACCTGGGGTGCCGACATATTTCTCTCATAACAAGCCTCCAGCCAATCTATTATCAGTTGATATTCTCTCAATGTGGAATTACAATTGTACAATTGAGATATGACCTCCTTTTCAGAACCACCCAAACTTGGTATTTCACAATCCATTGCCGTATCCGTCGACTGCAGCAGAATTCGATCTTTATATAAGGCATATAAAAGCTTCCATGTTTTACATTCCAAATCCAGCCATTCTGTTTTGGACTTGGTGACCTTGTCGCCACCTCTTTGAATGTCTTTCAAGCATTCCTCCAGCACCCCTGAGCATGTATGTATTAGATCTTGTATTGTATCAAAGACTTCTGAATCATTAGTGCGGGCCTGCAATACTTCTAAAAACTGAGGGAATAACATGTCCGCCTTTTCTTTGAAAACATCCATATGTGGATGATCCATTAGGGATCGGTCACAAAGACTCGTCGTGTCACCGGCACCGCCATGAAATGATGAACCGAAAAGTCCACTTGTATTCATTTGAGAATTGTCCAGCATTCTCTGAATTTCGCCGGGCATCAGTGAAATTGAAAAATTATGCGAGTCGGAATCGCCGCAATCCATAGCACCACGTTCCGCGTGTGTCCGCGGCTTTATATTGATCAAGCCGCGCTTGGTGATGAAAGGACTGCCACCAGACATAATGTTGATTTATGATGCAGACGAGTTTTTTAAGATTTTTGATTCTGATTTACCAGTTGTTTCATTTAATTAAACAAAAATAATACAAAAACACCTTTTCACATCATCAGAAGACGCGCAAATTAAGTCGACTTCGATTTGGGCCGAAAATCGACTTTTTACTCCAAAATCGATTTTGCATTTTAGTAAATGGACCAAAATCGATTATATCATACCGATTTTCAACTTTCTCTAAGTAGATGAAATCGATATTGAATGCCAATTTCTCATAGACCGATTAAAGTGTCAATTAACTAGCCGGGACATTAGTTTTTTGAAGCGATAAAGTGCCGGTTAAACATTTTGGTTTTCTCATTCAACGGTTAAATTGTTCTCAGATAAATGTGTGAGTATGGCAACACCGCTGAGAATTATAAACTAAAATGAGAATATATTGGTAATGCTGTGCTAACTTAGCTGTTCATTTCATTGTTGTTTGTGTCGAAGTGTAAAAAACTAAAAGTACATCGGAAATTATATAAAAAAACAACGATGAAAATATGCTTCACAGGAGGTGAAACCAAGGTGTATATCAGGTGAAAGCAGGAGCTCAGCTGACTGAAAATTTTTTCATTCAATAGTAACCGAAACTGTCAAATCCCATATATTTTGCTTTGGCAGTATGGCTCACCTTTCAAGAAATTACTTGTATTTTGTTGTTGTCGAATTTGTAATTTGTTTTTGCTCTGCTGCTATCACCTATATAAATACGCCTTGAGGTGAAACATTTACGTACTAGGCTGATGTGGAGCCCAAATGTATGCTAGAAAATAAATAGTCCGTAACAGCAACAAAAAAATTGAAGTTCGATACAAATTGATGGACAACATTTTTCATTAGAGCAACAGCAAAACACCACCAGCTGTTCGAGTTTTTCGATTCGATAAACGCCAAACCGGGGGACGGAGTGCCGAAAGAAAGAATGTTGAGTTTACCGAAAAAAAGGAAAGTACCAGTTAGATGATCAGTGAAAAAGTTCGTTCAGAAATTAAATACAAAGTTGTAAAGTACCTATTGGAAAACGCTATACATTTCTCATGTTGGCAACAATAGACTGTGTAGAACGTATTTGCGTGCCGATCATCTGGTGTTGGCAATTATTTCCCTTACATTGACAGTAATGGACTCTGTGGAACGAGTATGCGTGCCGATAAACAAACGTCAATGCAGAAACTAGTGGTGAGTATCTGTCATAATTTTGTATGGTGAGAAAAAAGTTTCCATTAGGCACACGACCTAAGATGCAGTTATACAGTTGCGGTCAAAATAATAGCAGCGCACCACAGCTTAATATACATTTTCATATATTTATTTGTGTGATCATTTTTTATTGCTACTTTTGCATTAAGTGCTGCGTTACAAAAACAAAATAATTGTTTATTTGGTGATATGATTTTAATTACTTAGGAAATTTCACCTTTTTTGGATTATTCGACATTTTGGACCGGTCAAAATAATAGCAGTGTTCAAAAAATCTCAAGAAAAAGGAATTTTATCTCAATTTTTCAATTCGATTTGATGTTATAAGTAAGATATTATGAAATGTACACTACTTCTGAAATACTATTGTATTATTCTTCTTCATAAGTAGGGCGAGGAGAGCAATTTGGAGAAGAAAATCGAGTTCATATAAAAAGGTTGAAATTTGAGGGAAAATCATGTAGTTAATTCGACATTTATTCCAGTGTTATATTAAAATGATCAGAAATTAGATATTATAAGAAGAAAAATCAAAAACACGAGAAAAAATCCGTTTATATCACCTACAATCATTCGCCGAATAATAATGTCTAGTACAAAAAACGCACTTACGACCGTCACCAAAATAAAAAACAATGTCTGTACATCTTTGAGAGTATAAAATGTTTGTAGACTACTAAGAAAACATAATCCGTAAGCTAGAAGTCCGAAAAAAGTCCCACTTAAAAATAAAAGACACGGCACAAGAAAATTGCAATTCGCAAAAACACACCTTGTGTAGCCAACCAAGAAGTGGGTGCACGTTTTATGGTCATTTGAATCAAAAATTGTTTTGTATGGTGGGATAGTCCCTCGACAGTTTGCAAGACTTCCACAGAACACGGAGTACATCTCCAGGTATAGTACCAAAACAGTCAAATAGGGAGGATCAAGTGCAATGGTTTGGCGCTTTTATATATTATGGAGTTGGGTCAATACATTGGCCCAGAACTACCATGGACTCTGCCTAGTACATCAAAATACTGCATAATATTATGCTTACGTATACAGAATACGGAATGTCCCTTCAATGGGTCTTCTAGCAGGTCAATTCTCCCGAAAACACCAGCCGACTCGCAAAAAGGTGGTTTGAAGTCAATAATATCGATGTTAAATACTAGTTGACTCCATGAAACGACGTTATGTAGCAGTAATTATCAATGAAGTCAGGACAACTAAGTGTTAAATTCAAGAAAATATCGTTATTTAAGTAATTATTCAAAAATGTTTTCAATTAAAGTGAATTGAAACAAAATATTTTTAGTTTTTATTAGCGCTGCTATTTTTTTGACTGGTCTCATTTTTTACATAAATGGTTCTAAAGGTCTAATCATAAAATTACAAAAACTTATTTTTTATTTAAAGCCAGATTAATAATGTATAATAATTTCAATCACCGTAAACATTTTTAGGATTTTCGGAGTAAAACTGATATTTTCCTTTGTCGACATTTTTTTATCTCGTCGCTGCTATTTTTTGACGGCAACTGTACATATGTGAGTACGATTCTGTTATTTCAAATATTTCGCGGTATTTTTTCATTTAAAATAATTAAGAAAGCCCAGTGTGGCATTATTAAAAAACAGAAAATCTGTAAGATGTTCCCTGCGCATGGCTGATGGACATAAAGAAAATACATAATAGCCTTTTCAGACTGCATGCGAAATCTTGCTTAAATGACATAAGGTCCTTTTACACATGACAGATCCCATAATATATAGATCTCCAAAGAAACGGCATGATAAGATCTATTCGTCGTACGAGGTTTCCATAACGTCAGACTCGGCAAAATGATACGAAAGTTGGGTATATACATATATTTTTTGGATCCAAGTAATTCTCAACAATTTCGTACTATTACCAATTAAACGGCTATAGGGAAAACGTTCTTCCCTAACAACGAATGAAAATACCCGCAATTAAAACTTGTTAAACAGTAGTTCTCTTTTCAGCCTTTTGCTCATAACTTCGTCAATAATGGTCCGAATTGGATATTCTTTTTTTAATATTTTTGTTTTTTGAAGTGCTTTTCAGAAAAAGTATTGAACAATATTCACAATGTTTTTGTATACAAATTTTGATTTTTTAAATTAAAACTTTAATTTTTGATTGTTTGTACTCTTCGATTTTCTCGATTTTTTCTATTTAAAGTGGTTGAAAGTGGGTCTATAATAATTAATATATTTTTTTTAATTTTTTGAAAATTTTGAAAACCAAAAATAAATTTAAACTTTATTTTTTTACTTGTTTGTACTTTTTGATTTACTCAAAAAAATATTTAAACATCTATTTACTCTGTAAATTTTGAGGTTTGGTTGATTACTATAAAAATTATTTTTTTTTAATTTTTTTCGTGTTTCCAAATTTTCAAAAAACTAAAAAACATATTAATTTTTATAGGACCACTTTCAAACAAGCCTCAAAATTTACAGAGTAAATAGATGTTTATATACATTTTTTCGAGTAAATCAAAGAGTACAAACAATTAAAAAAAAATAAAGTTTAAATTTATTTTTGGTTTTCCAAATTTTCAAAAAATTAAAAAAAAAAATATAATTATTATAGGCTCACTTTCAACCAAGCCTCAAAATTTACAGAATAAATATATGTTTAAATAGAAAAAATTCGAGAAAATCGAAGACTACAAACAATTAAGAAATAAAGTTCTAATTTAAAAAATCAAAATTTGTATACAAAAACATTGTGAACATGATTCAATACATTTTCTGAAAAGCACTTCAAAAAACAAAAATATTAAAAAAAGAATATCCAATTCAGATCATTATTGAGGAAGTTATGAGCAAAAGACGGAAAAAAGCTATATATTTTTAACGAGTAATCAGAAAAAACTCAAAGTATATCTGGGGGTGTTTTTTAGTGGGTACTAAAAAATGTAAAAAATGGAGGAAATCAAAAATATTTTTTTTTGAACTGTCCGATTTGTCGTGGAATGCCCCATGTATAGTATAAGCCTTACCTTATAAGCGCGGTTTAAATTAATTAACATTTTATATGTTTAAATTAACATTTAATGATGTAGAATGTTAATGCAGTCTTGAATGAGTCTCAAGAACTGATTTAAAAACTAGTTTCATTTAAAAATCGGAAATGAGAGACGACTGAAGAGCAGAATAGAACAAAAGATAAACGAAAATTATTTCCGGTTTATTCGTTGTTTCTCAATTTTGATTGATTTGTGTGAACTTTTTGAGCTGTTAAAAAAAATCGGTCTGATACAACACGATGAGAAAAAATTGCGAGAAATCCTACAAGTTATTTAAGTTTATTATGTGATATGCAACTTTAAACGTTTTTTGGCAATTTATACATAACACTTGTGTGAAGTTAATTTGAAGGGTCAACACACAATTGTCACTTTCCATCGCTACACTTAAATATGAAAACTAGGGGTGGGATTGTGTTGTATGGGAATTTTAGGAGTTCGATTTGGATATGCTAGAACATCCTATTTTGTGAGGTTCTGAACAAAATAAATGAGCCTAAAAATGGGGGTGCTGGGGTTAGTGTACGAGGGTCCTCATCGGGGTTAAAGGTGAGGGAAAAGGGGTAAAAATACACAAAAAGCCCTAAAACTACCTCGGAGTCATCCCCAGAGGAGTTCAATGTAAGACCGACCCCATTAATTTTCCTTCCCCAACATTTTTTTTTCGAACAGGCATTCTCCCTATCTCCACTCGTTAGGGGGCTCCCATACAAAACTTATTTTTTTTATAAAATTTGTTCCCACCGCTTTTACTGGCCCAAGGAGGCCGTTAATGGAGTTAAATGCATGACCGACCCCCAATATTTCTTCAACCCTCACATTTTTTCTGAACATATTTACCTCCTATCGTCAACCCTTAGGGTGGTCACCATACAATTTTTTATTTTTTATCATTTTTGTTATGACAGTAAGGCCGTAAACTGCCCTGGAGTCGCCCCTAGCTGTGTTAAATGTAAGACCGACCTCCACTAATTTTCCCTCCCCAACATTTTTCCGAACAAACTTACCCCCTATCCTCGCTCCTTAATGGGGCTCCCATACAAAAACTATTTTTTATACAATTTTCTCCCACCACTCTAACTGCCCCAAGAAAGCCCCTAATGGAGTCAAATGTGTGACCAATCCCCAATACTTTTTGAGCCCCAATACGTACTTACCCTCTATCTTCAAACCTTAAGGTGGTCCCCACACATTTTTTTATTTTTTTTATATTTCTTTAATGATGGAAAGGCTCAAAACAGGCCGCAGTAGACCCTAGAGGGAAGACATGTAGTACTGGGCGAAATCGGTCCACAGGGAAACATTTTCCCAGGGACAGGAAATACCCACAATAACCCCTAATATTTTGAGTATTTAAGAATTTGTTTGAACATTTCAGCCTTGTATTTTTTTATAATATGATCGCACACCATAAAGTGATCCATACTTTCAAGGGGAGAATTGAGGCAAAAGGGACTAAAAAAGGTACCAATAGCAAGAGGTGCGAAATTTGGTGTGTACACATCCCGCAAATCACATGTACACGTAAAATAAAGGGATTTTTCGAAATTCGTACTTTTAAGGGATAACATTGTTACCGTCCAAATGACTGCCTAGCTGCATCATAGACGTATAGAATAAAGAAAATTTTCAAAAAAATTACTTTTCGGGGGATACGCGGTGAATGGGGTTAGAAAAGGCACCAATCAAACGGCTGCAGCTAGAATCATGAAATTCTATTCAAACTGGTACCAAGCAAATGGCTATAGCTAGATTCGTAAATTTTGGTGTGAACGCGATAGATAATGGATTTTCGTTATAAACATGGGATAGAAATGGTACCAACCAATCAGCGGTATATGCTCCTCAGCGCTGAAAGAATTTTCCTTCATAATATTTATGAAGCGATTTCATAAAAGGTTTTTCTAAAATTTAATGAATTTTTTTCTTAATATGTATGAAAAATTCACAAATAAAATGAATAAATTTCATAAAACAAAATGGTTAAATTAGTGAAACTTAGTTTCATAAGATCAAAGAAAGATTTCATAGTAGTAAAGAAACAATTCTTAAATGTTATGAAATATGTCATAACCAAAAAATATTTGTGTTATGAAATGCCTTCATAAATATAATGAAGGATTTCATAGTTTTTATGAAATGTTTCATAACTTACACCAATATTTTTAGTGTGTCGACTTTATTCGTTGAATGCTAGCAATTCTCATTTGTACTCTGTTAACTCAGACATAAGTATGAACCCTGATTTAGGCCAAAGACATATTCATTGCAAAGACTCTCGCAATGGTTGATTGGTTAGTCAACGAGTCAGACCTTTTTTGTTCTTTTTGTTTATATTGGAAACTTCAAATATTACTATTTATGAAACTCTTTCATAAAATTAATGCAGTTTCTTCATAAAATCTTTTTATGAAAAATTATTTTTTTATGAAAAATAATGCATTTTTATGACAAAAGTTCTTCGAATGAAGAAGTGCATTTCATAGTTTCTAAGAAATGTTTCATAAATTCTATGACACTTCTCATTGATTTATGAAACATGTTTCATAAATTTTATGAAATGTTTCTTTGGCGACTTTTTAATGAAAATCTCCACTGAGGTTAAGACAAAATCATAAATATTATGAAGATAATTCTTTCAGTGTACTACAAACCTAATGAACGGCTTAATATACCAGCTCCATCCTACGGTAGAGAGTATAAAAAACGATGCTAGACCACTAAATTGTCTTTTGTTTTAATGAATATTCATGAAACCGCAATCTATGCAGTTCACAATCTAAAATAAGGTCAGTTCTAGTGTGACTGCTGCAACGGCTAAGTCTAACCGAAAAATGGCTTCGCCCCTATTACCTTGCGCGCTGGCGCTTGTGGCATTTTTGCTGTTCGTAGCTGCAAAATATCGCAGCAGGTTGCTGTACTGGAAACAGCAAAATATAGACGTACTCAACTTCTTCTATTTTATATGGAATTGGAAAAAGAAGCCATTATATCAGAAGTTCGACGAAATATATCACGAAATGTACGCAAAACAAGAGCCCTTCAAGGTCATCGAAACGCTCGTGGTATCCGCCGTATTCGTGCAGGATCTGGAGGCCGTACAAGATATACTGGTAACACATTATGAAGATTTTGCCGATCGCGGCTTCTATATAAATCACCGGGATCCGTTGCTCGTCCATCTGGCCAGACTGGAGTATAAAGATTGGAAACCGTTGAGGCGGCGATTTACGCCGGCTTTTTCGCCAACCAACACCAAGTACATGTATCCGGTGGTGGGCAAAGTGTGCGATGAATTTGTGCAAGTGTTGGCCGAAGCCACGGCGGGTGGCGGTGGCCATCAAGTTCTGGAAATGTATGATCTATGCAGCCGCTTTGCCATCGATGTCATTGGTAATGTGGCATTCGGCATAGAGTGCAACACTCTGAGGGATTCCAATTCGGAGTTTAAGGTGCAGGCCCATAAAGCTATCGATCAGCAATTCTCACCTTTTCTGCAAATGACGGCCAAATATGCCAAAGTTATGCATTTCTTTAATGTCAAATACCACACCAAAGATGTTGTAGCATTTTTCATGAACTTGGTCCGAGAAACTATCGACTACCGAGAGAAGCACAATATTCGACGTCCCGATTTCATGGACATCATAATCGAAATGAAAAATGACCCCGAGAGAAACGCAGAATTTCCGCTAACTTTGGAGCGGGTTGTGGGACAAAGTTTCCTTTTCTTCGCAGCGGGTTTTAATTCCACATCGACCGCCCTGTGTCAAGCCCTATATGAAATGGCTAAAAACCAGACAATACAGGATAAGGCTTGCGCCGAAGCCACCCAGGTTCTGGCCAATAATGATAACACATTATCATATGAAGCCCTAAAACAACTAAAATATACAAAACAAATTGTTATGGGTAAGTGCTGGGCTAGTTTAAGTGCATGAACATGCATGTTTCACAAATTTAAATGAATATTTCAGAAACTTTACGCAAATACCCGCTACAATATGCGATGCCGCGTTGCTGCCGACGTCCTTGCACTGTGCGCACATCCTCGGGCTCCATAACAATTCAGCCGGATACATACATTGTAATACCCGTGCGTGGGATCCACCATAATCCTGATTTTTATCCAGAGCCGGCAACTTTTCGCCCTGAACGATTTGATGACGCTGAAAAGGCCACGCGTCCTGCGGCCAGCTATCTACCTTTCGGTGCTGGTCCCAAGAAATGTCTTGCTGAGAATTTCAGCATTACGGAAATGACGGCGGTCGTAGCATCGCTTGTGGCCAACTTTCGCTTTTCAGTGTGTGCCAAAACTCCCAAAGAGATGGTGTTCGACAAGCAAGTGTTGCTTTTAAGTATCGATAATAATATTTTCTTAAAAGTGGGCAGGCGGAAAGAATAATGACAATGAGTGTAGGGGTGTCGTGGGACATTTTCATACACTCAGAAAAAGGGTTGAGTTAAAATGAACTAAAATTTAGGAAAATTGAACTTCGTATAGCGCTAAAGCAATATTTCCTCATATCAAGTTCAAACTTTTCCTTGAAAGTAGTACATGCTTTGAACTTGTTTCTAGTTCAATTTTCCTCAAAACAAAGTAAATATTTACTAAAACTGAGGAAAATTGCAGTTAGTTTTTCCTAAAACCAAGTACATTTTTACTAAATCTAAGTAAAATTTAGCTTAAATTTTCCTAAATCTAAGTAAATTTTTGCCTAAAAGCAAGTAAGTTTTTACTAATTTTATGTAAAATTTTACTAAAACTAAGTAAATTTTTACTCAAACCAAGTAAATTTTTACTAAATCTTAGTAAAATTTTGTTGAAATTTCCCTAAAATTAAGTACATTTTTACTCAAATCAAGTAAATATTTACTTAAACAGAGGACAAATTTGCTGTTTTTGTTTTTCTCAAAACAAGTACATTTTTTTACTTAAACAGAGGAAAATTTTACTTTATAGAAGGGAAAAATTGAACTAAAAATAAGTTCAATTTAACTAAAAAGAATTCAAACAAATGATTTTGCTTCAGAGTATGCAAAACTAATATAAAAAAAATTACTACATGAAATATTTCTCAAAAGTTTCATGATACCTCTTCCATAAAGAGTTGACCTATTACTCCATGATTGCTGCGAAGGCAAGATATGCGCCTTCGCAGAGGTATTTAAGAAAAAAGTCTCCGCAAACGAACGAGAATTGCTTCTTAAATTAATATTTAAGAATTTTCTAAACAATTTCAAGTGATTTTTATAAGCTCATTAATACTTAAATGTATGAAGAACTCGGCATAAATGTCAGTAAACATATTAAGGTAATTTTAAGAAAAAACTCATAAAATTTCCTAAATGAAATTGTTTCCATACAAAAAAAAATCTGATTCTTTTTCCTACTTAAAACCTTGGAAATTTTCTTCCACTCTAGAATGAATTTACTCAATTGTAAGAAATTTTTATTAGATCCAAAGAAATGTTTTTAAGTAAATTTACTACCCTATTTCTAGTAAATTAACTATTTACTGTGGTTTTGAAAGAAGGATACTTTACTCATACTTAGTTAATTTTCCTACTTTTAAGGAAATTTTCCCTAAGGTGGAGTAAAATTGTTGAATAAAACTTGGAGTATGGATTTTACTCAAATTTAGGAATGTTATTTTTCTGAGTGTAGGACATTTGCATATGTTGCCAGTTTAATTCAAAAAACAATTAAGAAAGGTTCAGTCGCCCACTAAACCGACTTATATATACCCTCACTCTTCGAGAATATATCCGCATTATGGAGTTATAAGGAATTAAATTTTACTTATGGCAGGATAATTTGTGTGAAAGGTACTAGAAGGAACCCAACTTCCACATTTGCAAAAATTAAACACATGATTATAAAGGGTGATTTTTTAGCTATTATCTTTTTGGCAACACTGGTTTAAACAGCTGACGCACGTTTCGTGTTTGTTTCACTGTCAAACATCTTCAGTTTGGTCTATAATTTAACCATGAATCGTCTTACAAACGAACAACGCTTGCAAATTATTGCGTTTTATTATCAAACTGCGTGTTCTGTTAAGAAAGTTCATCGCGCGCTTCCATTGTATGGTCAGTTTAATCGACCCACTGAAGCGGCTATTCGGGCTATTGTGACTAAATTTCGCACCAAATTTACATTGTTGGACATTAAACCACCAACACGCTTACGTAGAGTGTGAACTGAAGAAAATATCGCAGCTGTATCGGCCAGTGTTAATGATGACCATCAATTATCGATTCGTCGTCGTTCGCAGCAATTGGGCCTATGTTACTCAAAAACGTGGAAATGCCAAAATTGGACTAAGCGGATGGACCATTTGAGGCGCAGTCAAGGTCAACACTTGCATGAAATAATCTTCAAACATTAAATTATATGGACCGTACTCAAATATTCAAATAAAGATTTCATGCATTTTTCTGAATTTTATGTGTTTTTTTTTGAAAAACTTTCCTATAGCTTTTAAAAAATCACCCTTTATATCAAGTCATACTGGATTCCATGCACCCGTATAGGAAGATTATAAAGGATTTCATTTTTGCCTAGGTTATAGACAATTGTGTGGGAGGTGCATGAAGGGGCGTGACTAGAGCGTAAATATTTTTTATGTTTAAAGTGATTATAAGAAAAGTTTCAAATATAAAATTGCAAATGATTTTGACTACCCGTATGGATGTTACATCGGTTTTATTTCAAACAAAGCTTATGCCACCTTGTGTGGGAGCTACCAGTATGGGTGTGGCAATATCGTCCATATTACAAGTGAGTGCAACTACTATAAAAGCATTGCCGAATATCACATTTTACAGTATTCCGATCATTCGTATAGAAGTTATAGCAGCCTTAATTTTAGTGGGTTATGGTGATTTAATCACTTTTAAAGTGATTATAAAAACTTAATGAAATACCAAAATATAGCTGATTACGAATATATGTACGTGTGGAAGTTACATTGGTTTTAGTTTAACACAGTAGGGGCGTGGCAATTTCGTCTATCTTCGAACTTAAACTAAGTTTGGGGAAAATATTACCATGTGTAAAGTTTGAATTAGGTCCCTAACTCTTTTCGAGAGTTATCGTGTACACCAGCCAGCCAGACAGAAGGACAGACGGACGGACATGGACATGGACATGGCTCAAACATCTTTAAAAATAGTGAAACGGATTTGGTACAAACATACAATTAAAAATGTAGTCAAAAAGTTAAAAAACAAAACCTGTCGGAAGCGGATGCAATGCAATATTTTTACCAATTAGACTAAATTTATCAGTAAAAGTAAAAACAGATAAAAATTGTATTCTTTTATTGTTTCAATAAATCAATAGGTTTGTGCAAATAAAAACACTTGAAAACTTTTAATAATGTATGCCGTACAGAAGAATGAATGAGATCGCATCAGATACTGAATTGTATGCATAATTATACACTCAAAAGAATTTGTTAGTAAAAGAAAGCAAAAAGACTGCTGAACACAACAGATTGCTGCGACAAAAGCTTGCAAATAGCAAAGGGGTTTTGTTTTTTTTTTTAATAAAATTATTCTCATATATTATATCATGAAAGAAAAAAATCGCTATCTTGAAACTTTAAGCATATCTATAGAACAGTATGACATATAACAAGTAAAAAAGGGCGTTTAGTTCTGCCGGGCCGAACTGTATATACCCTCCACTATGGATTGCATTCCACTGAGGCTGTCGATTTCCGTAGAAGTGCAGTAATATTACATGAAAAAATATATATCTTTTTTAATATAGGCAAGCCAAAACAAATACAAATATTGAAAAAATAATTATATAAATAAATATAATATTTTTATTATTTCAAACAACGCTTATAAGGCAAAAGATTAATTCCAAAAGAGCAAAATAATCTAACTTCATGATTCAACCAATTTTTTTCCGTGAAAGTAAAAAGTACGAATTTGGAAAAATCTTTTTATTTTGCGTGTCTATGCAGTCAGAGGAATGTATTCACCGAATTCCATGATTCTAGCTGCGGCCATTTGGTTGGTACCATTTTTATCCCCTTTTTTAGTACGTTTTATTAAGAGTACGACTTTCTAAAATCTCTTTATTTAACGTGTCTACGCAATTAGAGGGATGTACACACCGAATTTCATCCATCTAGCTGTAGTCGTTCAATTGGTACTATTTTTATCCCTCTGTACCCATTGTATTCCTTTGAGAGTACAAATTTGGAAAACATCTTTGATTATTTTATTACCCATGTCAACGCAGCCAGAGGAATGTATACTCCGAATTTCATGACTCTAGCTGCGGCCATTTGGTTGGTACTATTTTTATCCCCTCTTTCCATTTAACCACAAAAAGTACGAATTTCGAAAAATACGTATATTTTACGTGTTTACGCATTCAGACGACTTTACACACCGAATTTCATTATTCTAGGTGCAGCCGTTAGGTTGTTACCATTTTTATCCCTCTATTCCCATTTTACCCCTTAAAAGTACGAATTAGGAAAAAACTCCTACTACTCAATTATAGGAATATACACACCGAATTTCGTGTTTCTATCTCTTGTCGTTTAATATGTACCATTTTTATGCTTTTTTGCCCCATTTCACCCCCTACGAATAAAATTGACGTTTTTGTTATAGGGGGAATGATCATATCCAATATCTTTTACGTACAAGCAGACATATTGACAAAAAATATGCATAAATACTCTAAAATATTAGGGGTTATTATGGGTATTTTTAGTCCTTGTGAAGGAAAAAATTTTCCCTTTGGGCCGATTTCGCCCAGTTTCAATTCCAACCGATCTACAACTATAAGACGCATTTATGGGAAATTTGGACGTCCTAGCTCCTTTCGATTAGATGCTAGCGAGCTTTCAACAGACGGACTGACAGACGGTCGGACGGACGGACATGGCTTGATCGTCTTAGAATTTTATCATGATCAAGGGTCTCAGGTCGATATTTCAAGGTGTTACAAATGGAATGACAAAGCTAGTATACCCCCATCCTGGAGGTGGAGGCTATAAAAACAAGTAAAAAAGGGGCGTTTAGTTCTGCCGAGTCGAACTATATATACTATAAAAATAGTCATGAAATTCGGAGTATACATTCCTCGGATAGCGTAGACACGAAAAATAAAAAGTTTCTCCGAATGCGTACATTCATGGGATACAATGGGAACAGAGGGATAAAAATAAATTGCATAGACACGTAAAAGAAAGAGATTTCAGAAAGCCATACACCTAAGGAAGTAAAATAGGGAAAAGAGGATAAAAATGGTACAAACCAAATGACAGCAGCTAGAATCATGGAATTCGGTGTATGCATTCCTCTGACTGCATAGACTCCCAAAAGCAAAAGATTTTTACTTTTTTACTTTTACGGCAAAATGGGTATATTCATGAAGATAGGTTATCTTGCAATGTGTACGTGATAGATAATGGATTTTCAAAATTCGTACTTTTGGAATTAAAATAGGACGGAAATACAACCCACCAAACGGCTGTCATCTTACAAAATTCGGCAAGTGAGTTGTGCTTCTCGTTCGTTTGTGAGAATCATCTCCTTATAGAGGCCGGGTTTGATGTTGAAAAGTCGCTGCGAAGCCACTTGAAAATACTTTTGACATGGTCGAAATCATGATCGTGGTAGTCTACAGCCACGTAATAAATGTCACCATGCCATTTTTAAATAAATTTGCATTCTATTAAATATAGAAGCAAAATGGTCTTGAGCCAGGACAATATCCCAGTTCAAATCAAATATTGATTACAGACCAAAAAAATGCAAACGAAAAAACTAAAATAATAAAAAAATATATTTATTTATAAAATTATTTTTTCAATATTATTATTTGTTATGGTGGAGTATATATAAAGTTCGCCCCGCCGAACTTAGCACCGTTTTTACTTGTTTATATTTTGTTGGCGCTCACAAATAAAACAACTTTCGACTTTTGAATATTTTGTTTTTCTGCAAAGCTTCATTTTATTTCATTAATTCCATTTTCGTTATGACAAAATTACTCAATTTTTCAAAATGTTACTTTTACAAATATTTGTTTTATGTATTTTTTATTTTCATTATAAATATACTTTACGTATTTGCTATTCTTCATTTAAGAATATTTCTTGTTTTGTTTTGTATTGTATTCTCCATTAATGTGTAACTTAAACATTATTATTCTCAGTAATTAATGTTTAGCATTCGCATAGTTAAATGTATGACAAAGGAAATGGGTATATAAAAGAAATTTGTATGATAGGGATGATATTATTCGAAACACAAGTGGCAACGTAAAGAAAATGATTTTTTATTTCAAATGTACTTAATATGTATGAGTGTGTATGAGCACCTAAAATTTAAATATGTATGTTTATAATATATTTATTTATAATTTAAAAGTGTTCTTTTTTTTTGAATAGTTACTTAAATAAATATCAGCTAATTCACAATAATCTTTAGTGTCCGGTCAGATGAAAGATTCATTTCACATCACAGCTTTCTCAAATGTTGATCCAAAATTTGAAAAAAAAAATATATATATATATATATATTTAATTCCAATTATCCAATACACTTGAAAATCAAAATTTTCAGTCCAACCTGACATTTTACTTTTGTTGATCTTATCTCGAAAAATCTAAATTACCTGTGGGTGGATTTTGATTCTGTAAAAATGGAATCGACCCCCTGGTAAAATTAAATTTATATTACGGATGCAGAACAAAGTTATAGTTTAATTTGAGGTCAGCTGTTATCAGCTTTATGTGTGAATGTCTTTTAAACAAATCATCCCACTTCTGATCGGACACTTTAGCTATTTTCTAGTACATGTACGAGGAAGAAGAGTGAGTGCTATAAATATGTATGTATTTGCTTTTAAAGTTATTGAGCTCAGTTGGGGAATACTATTAAGTTCAAGGGTCAGTTTATACTCTGCAGAAGAATGACATGCAATACCAAACATAAGTCGTATGTCTCGTTTACACTGAGGCATTTTAACTTATTATAATGATAATATATAGGGTGGGTCATTAAAATTTTTAAATTTGAACTTGCGATTACTTTGACTTTTTATTTTAATTTTCAGGTTTATGTTTGACATTTGCAAAATGGAACAAAATATTAAAAATTACTTCCAAAGTAGTGAGTCTTTAATGCAAACTTTAAGAAATTTACGTGGACATTTTTTGAGAACAGATCGGGCTTCAGTTCAGCTCATTTTCATCTCGGTGGCTATGCCAATAAGCAAAATTGCCGCATATGGGGTTCAGAGAACCCGCACGTGACTATTGATAAGCCAATGCATCCACAACTAGTCACTGTTAGGTGTGGATTTTGGGCTGTACAGAAAAATTAGGTCGATCGGATGAGGTACTGCCGAGCCAGTCGTGGTAGTCATATGAATGATATTGTGTTCCATTAATAAATGGCAAAGTTCAATCTTTCCAATAAAACCAGAAATTTAAAAAAAACAGTATGTTTTTATATCCGATTCTAAAATTTAAACATTTTAAATGGCCCACCCTATATATATATATCATCTAAATGAACTGATGGTGATTATGGATAAAATCTTACGTGATTTTATGAAATTTAGCAAACCAGAACGTGGACCCTCGATCAATAGATTTTCTTTTGTTTCGTTTAAATGTGCAAAGTGGTTGAAAAGTTTAGTTTGTTTTTTTTTTGTTCTTTTTCACAGTGTATTTTCCTTTCAACAGAGAGTGTACAGTTTTCTTTTGGGAGTGTTCAAGGTTAGACTTAAGCATTTATGATTTAAAGTAAATTCTCTGCAATTTACGCATATTTACATAAAATTAAAATTATTTACTTTATGTGTGTTTTTAAATGTTAATTATTAAAAGTAATTACTAAAGTCTACACTTAAAACAAAATGAAGTGAACCCATACTTTCTCTTCTCATTTTAATATTTACACAAAAAACACACCAAATTCTCCTAATATTCATTAGTGAACTGAAGAGGGGGAATAATTTGGATTTAATCCAAATTTATTTTTATTATAAAAAGAAACAGTTTAAGGAAATATAGTTTTCGATGAGCGAAACTATACGAAATGTCAGCATTATTAATTTAACATTTTTTTTAATTTATTTAGAAATTAATAATTAATTTTAAAATTTTGTGAAGACAGACAACCGAATTCGTAATACGTTTTACCTTTAAAGCTTCAACCACTGAAATGTTTCGAGATTTGGCCAGTGTTCACACACTTTGCAAATTTTCAGTTCCAAAAAAAAATCAGTTTTATTACACATGATAACAACAACAACTTTTTCGACTCCATATATACTATTGCTAACATATGATTCTATGGAACTGTCATGTTTGGCTTGAAAACGAAGACAATTTATTTTAAACTGTTATATTAAATTGAAATTACAAAATTTTTACTTCGAATTAATTTCCATACATCAAACATTGGATATCACGAGTGTATAACAGTTTTATAACTGTTTCATAACTGTTATACAAAGGTTAAAATTCTTCAAAATCGAATTTATTTTCATGCATCAAACTCGAATTAATTTCCATACATCAAACCTTGGATATCTAGAGTGTAAAACAGTTTTATAACAGTTTCATAACTGTTATACAAATGTTAAAATTATTCAAAAACACAATTTTATTTGTATTTTTAAATTTGTTTCCCAAAACTTAAATGTTGGAATTTTTGTTTAGGGCTCCCTTTTGGCGTAAAGTACTTATCTATCATTTTTTTAAAAATAATAGCCCACATTATACCCACACATGAAGAAAAAAAACATTGTTGCAATTGTTGTTTGCATTCAAAAATCATTTTTATATAAAAATAATTGTACCCATATACTAATACTATTGCTAACATATGACTCTATGGAACTGTCATGTTTGGATTGAAAACGAAGACAATTTATTTTAAACTGTTATATTAAATTGAAATTACAAAATTTTTACTTCGAATTAATTTCCATACATCAAACATTGGATATCACGAGTGTATAACAGTTTTATAACTGTTTCATAACTGTTATACAAAGGTTAAAATTCTTCAAAATCGAATTTATTTTCATGCATCAAACTCGAATTAATTTCCATACATCAAACCTTGGATATCTAGAGTGTAAAACAGTTTTATAACAGTTTCATAACTGTTATACAAATGTTAAAATTATTCAAAAACACAATTTTATTTGTATTTTTAAATTTGTTTCCCAAAACTTAAATGTTGGAATTTTTGTTTAGGGCTCCCCTTTGGCGTAAAGTACTTATCTATCATTTTTTAAAAATAATAGCCCACATTATTCCCACACACGAAGAAAAAAACATTGTTGCAATTGTTGTTTGCATGCAAAAAGGATTTTATATAAAAATAATTGTACCCATATACTAATACTATTGCTAACATATGATTCTATGGAACTGTCATGTTTGGCTTGAAAACGAAGACAATTTATTTTAAACTGTTATTTTAAATAGAAATTGCACATTTTTTACTTCGAATTAATTTCCATACATCAAACATTGGATTTCACGAGTGTATAACAGTTTCACAACTGTTATACAAATGTTAAAATTCTTCAAACTCGAATTAATATCCATACATCAAACCTTGGAAATCTCAAGTGTATAACAGTTTCATAACTGTTATACAAATGTTAAAATTATTCAAAAACACAATTTTATTTGTATTTTTAAATTTGTTTTCCAAAACTTAAATGTTGGAATTTTTGTTTAGGGCTCCCCTTTGGCGTAAAGGACTTATCTATCATTTTTTTAAAAATAATAGCCCACATTATACCCACACATGAAGAAAAAAAACATTGTTGCAATTGTTGTTTGCATTCAAAAATCATTTTTATATAAAAATAATTGTACCCATATACTAATACTATTGCTAACATATGACTCTATGGAACTGTCATGTTTGGATTGAAAACGAAGACAATTTATTTTAAACTGTTATATTAAATTGAAATTGCAAAATTTTTACTTCGAATTAATTTCAATACATCAAACATTGGATATCACGAGTGTATAACAGTTTTATAACAATTTCATAACTGTTATACAAAGGTTAAAATTCTTCAAACTTGAATTAATTTCCATGCATCAAACCTTGGATATTTCGAGTGTATAACAGTTTTATAACAGTTTCATAACTGTTATACAAATGTTAAAATTATTCAAAAACACAATTTTATTTGTATTTTTAAATTTGTTTTCCAAAACTTAAATGTTGGAATTTTTGTTTATGGCTCCCCCTTGGCGTAAAGGACTTATCTATCATTTTTTAAAAAATAATAGCCCACATTATACCCACACACGAAGAAAAAAACATTGTTGCAATTGTTGTTTGCATACAAAAAGCATTTTTATATAAAAATAATTGTACCCAAATATAGAAAACCTTACTTGTGAACTAAATATGTTTTCATACGTATGTATTTATAAGGATGTGTCACCAGCAATTATTTTTCAGTGTACAAAAGCGCAAAATAAAAACACGTGTTTATTTCATAAATTCCAACATTTTATTTCTCTCAATTTATCCTTTGTTTCGTTATGGAATACGTTTGTTTTTTCCTTGCGATAATCTTCATCCATCGTATCGTATAAAAACATTTGACTTGTTCATGTATCTAACTTTTATTTGGACACACGGAATACGTGACACATTTTGATTAAGGCCGTCATCATTGGCCTCATTTAATGGAAATATCTGGTGCCAATCTCTGAATTTTGTTTTTATTTTTTATATATTTTAGATCTAATTTGAAATGTTTCCGTAGTAGATCCGGAAACAAACTGACAAATAAATCAATTATTTTTTATTCAAAACCGAATCTTATAAACACCAATTTTTAAATGTATGTTCTACATTTGCTTACAAAAATTTAAAAATTAAAATTTCAAAAATTTAAAAGTTTTTTCTGGACTAACATGATTGTTTCATTGAGAAAAATCACAATTGGTATCAAAAAAATATTTGGCATTAAAAGTTGATTTTTCCACATTCTTGAATCGGAATATGTCAGTTTGCTTGTCATAGCTGGAGTGAAATCTGGAAAGTTTTCATCATTAACTAAGAGACCTGATGAAGTGGCACCATTGTTGCTCATTGGTTTTTCTTAAATGGATCAACAAAAAATAGTGGCAACACCATTAAGAGAGTATCAAGCTACTTTCCAGCCAAAAAAATATTCTCTCAATTTTCATACTGGGTCCGCTAGATCCACGTGGACCTTTGAGGGTAAATTTAATTCTAAGTATCAAATTGTATAGAAGTTTTTTCTACATGACCTCTTTCTTTTTAGGCCTGTTCGATTGGGCTTACTAGCTACTAGTGGCAACATTTTTATACATTGGTTTTATTTAAATAAATCAGATATAAAAGTCTGGCATCACCTTACTCGGTAACTAAGAGAGTAGTAAGCTACTTTCTTATGCAAGTAAATTCCATACAAAAATTAAGTTAGTAAGCCCAATCCTTTTGGATTAGTTTTTATGCCTGTTCGATTGGGCTTACTAGCTACTAGTGGTAATATTTTTATACAATGGCTTTATTTAACTAAATCAGATATAAAAATCTGGCATCACCTTACTCGGTAACTAAGAGAGTAGTAAACTACTTACTTATGCGAGTATATTCCATACAAAAACAAGTAAGAAGGCGTTAAGTTCGGCCGGGCCGAATCTTATATACCCTCCACCACGGAGTGCATTCCACAGTATTACCAGTAGATTAAAGAATGTCGAGGGAATGCGAATTGCAAATATCAAGTAAATACAAGCTAATATGTTCAAAAACATGCTGAAATACTTTAAATATTAGGGGTATTTTCAGTACTTGTGAGGGAAAAATTTTTCCCTCTGGACCGATTTCGTCCACTTTCAATCCCAAGCGATCTACAACTATAAGACACATTTAGGAAAAATTTGAACCTTCTAGCTCATTTCGTTCGGCCGCTATCGTGCTTTCAACAGACAGACGGACAGACGGACATGGCTATATCGTCTTAGAATTTTACCACGACCCAGAATATATATACTTTATGGGGTCTCCGATAAATATTTCAAGGTGTTACAAACGGAATGACAAAGTGAATATACCCCCATCCTGGAGGTGGAGGGTATAATTAAGTTAGTAAGCCCAATCCTTTTGGTAGATAGGGATTGTTGAATTAAAAAAAATGATTTTCTTTACATATCTAATTATACTCTGGTGCTATTACTTTGCAGTAAACTAAAATACTTTTAAAAAGTGCTGCCAAGTTATCAAACATAAATCTAATTTTCGCATAATACGTCAACTAATAAATAAAACATACTTATTGTAATGATAACAAGTTCTGGATGTAATTTTATGACTGGAATTTTTGGACTGTCTTTAAAATTATTCGCTGCGTACTCGCAAAAATGTTGAGGTTAGAATTTGATTTTCGTAGGCCATATTTATGTTTAGCAATCTAAAAATAAAACGTATTCCGATTCCAGAATTTGTGTGTGTGTGTGTGTATTAATTATTTCCATTAACTGGATAGTGACAACAATTCAGCATTTATTTTAATTAATTACTGAATATAATTATTTCTGTTTTTCGCCGAACCTAACGTATTCATTAGGTATAGTTGGAATACATGGAAAAATTGATTAAATTTTTATTCAAAATCGTATTCATGTAAGGGCGGTTTTATTTACCAATAGCGGGATTTCTGCCTATTTTTTTTTTTTGTAGAAAAATGTGAATATTTTAGAATTGCTAAAATTTAATTTGTTAGTAGAGAAGAGCTAAAGTATTACGCCTTAGGCAATTAATTTTGTTGTGTTCACATTTTTAAAACGAAAATTCAGTCACTAAAACACTGAGCGGATCTTGTAAGGCTTTAGTGATATCATTTTTTTCGTATAATTTAAAAAAAAATGCAAACGAAAATACTAAAACAAATGAGCGTTGGCACGGCAGAAGTATTGCTGGGTAACTATACCTGCATATACACATACTTACATATGCAACTCAATGAGATGCTTGTAAGATGGCATGTGTGCTTTATTCCTTGGTGCGATTTTTTAAACGCAAATTCGGCAAGTGAGTTGTGCTTCTCGTTCGTTTGTGAGAATTATTTCCTCAAAGAGGTCGGGTTTGATGTTGAGAAGTCGCTGCGAAGCCACTTGAAAAGACTTTTGACATGGTCGAAATCATGATCGTGGTAGTCTGCAGCCAAGTAATAAATGTCACCATGTCATTTGTAAATAAATTTGCATTCTATTAAATATAGAAGCAAAATGGTCTTTTGAGCCAGGACAATATCCCAGTTCAAATCAAATATTGATTACAGACCAAAAAAATGCAAACGAAAAAACTAAAAAAAATTTACTTTGTTTTATACATAACACTGAGCGACAATTTTTGAAAACAGTCGTTGCACATGAACCGGATGTTATACGTCTGAAACTATATAATAATAATAACAATAGGTTTTCATTTCCTTAAAAAAATATTTTTATATATTTTACATACTTATTCACGCCGTAAGTTACCGATATATATGTCATATAAAAGAGGAGAATGTCTATAAAAACACTTTAAATTTCACGCTTCTATCTGTATCAGTTTAGCATTTACAATCATTTTAAATTTCCCCCTTAGTTTATTCATATTTTACTTTTAAAGAGGGAAAACTTGAAGTGATTGAGAATGCTAAACTTATAGAGGTAGAAGCATGCTATTCGAAGTATTTTTAACAGATATTCTCCTCTTTAATTTGACACTTATACCGGTATCGTAGGGTGTACATAAGTATTTAAAATAATTTTACTTTGTAGTGATTATTTATTTTTAAGTTACATTTAAATCACTGTCAACATATGCCATATCATCGGAAAAAACATACGTTTTCAGTCATTTAAGTAAATAAGGTATTTAAATACCCCATTATTAACAAAATGAATAATTAAAAATAATTGTCAATTTCGTTAAAGCATAGTAAAACGAAAACTTCTTCGATACGATACCATATTTCTTATGGTTTGAAATGTTTCTCCTCCTTTTCCCTCTTCAGTTCTTTTAATAGTACGTTTTTTTCTATTTTTGGTTTATGGGATTTTTGAGCTGGATCTTTGGGGGATGACTTTAATTCCATTATTTCTTTATTGCAACATGCGGCTTTGTATGTCTTATAAAAAAGAAATTATACAATGTAAGTTTACATAGAAACAAAAAAGTGAACCGTTAAAAAACTGTAATTTATTTTTTTATTTGATAAATATTTTTTCAATTTTATATCATTCGAAAGTGAAAAAAATGTTAGAAAATTTATTCTTTAGAGAAAATCTTTACTATGATGCACTTTCCATAGCACGACATTTGCTGAAGGGTGTGGTGACGCTTGTTCGCTACCTCTTCAACACGGACTGACTATTCATAATTTTAATCAAAACACATTTTGGCAGTGAACCTGAGCTTTCTTCAAAAACAATCCATCAACAAAGACGAAGATGTTAATTTGTTGTTTTGTTTTGCATAAAAATAAAAGTTAAAAACAAATCATAATAGTTTTAAAATGTTTATAAATAAAGCTTTTTAGAAGTGTTTTTGTTTTTCTATATTTTTTATTAATAATTTAATTATAATTTGTTTGAGAGTTCAAAATGAAATCATTATTTTATTTTCAATTACAATTTTTTTCTTTTTTTTTTTGAAATTAACAAAATCTAATGTTAAACAAAATATTTAAAACCACTAAATTTCGTTTATTAAAACTATATTTAAATTATCATTATAATAATTATAATTAATTGTTTATGTCGTATCTAAACTTAATTTTAGGGGTAAGTTGAAAAAATTGGTTATCTTTGTATTTGTTTGATTTGATTTCTTAACTAAAAAGAAAGGAGTTTTTCTTCTTTTGTTGTTGTTTAAAATCATGTGTGTTTGTGTGAGTGTCATTCTAAATATTTTCCATTTTCTTTGTTCTTAACATGCTACATTGTAAACTTAAATACATTAGTACATAGGTATATATTTTGTTTGCTTCTTCAAAAAAAAAAAATAAAATCGAAAACAAATATATAAATAATTTAACAAACAAAAAAATAAGAACGCAATCTAAACAAATCTAAAGATGAGAAGTGGTTTTCCATGAAGTATTTGCTGTATTTGATTTTTCGACTGCTGAAAGAAGAGATGTATTCTGGGCGAAGAAGTGTTTACAGCGTTTTGGCGCGATCCAGAAGATCACTGATGAATTTCTATAAGAGAAAAATATAAAGAAAGGAAGACAATTACTTTTTTGCAAATAATTTGTTTTTTAAATGATTAATATTGCACTTACCGATATGTCAGATTGCGGGCGTTTGCAGACGGACAATAATCTCTGCAATGATAAAGAAAAGTTTATGTGAAATATACATAAATATTAATTTTAAAAACAAGTAAAAACAGCGTTAAGTTCGGCCGAGCCGAACTTTATATACTCTCCATCATGGATTGCATTCAACAGAGGCTGTCGATTTTTGTAGAATTGCAGCAACATTACAGGAAAATGTTAATATAGCCAAAACATATAAAAATGTTGAAAAAATAATTTTATAAATAAATATAAAATTTTTATTATTTCAAACCACGCTTATAAGGCAAGGGTGCCTATGCGTTTATACGAAATAATACTTCAAATCAATTCAAACAGCAGATATAAGACACCAATCTTCAAAAAAGCCTAAATACCATAAATACTGGTAGATAGTGGGTGCTACAGTTGGTTGTATTTCCATCCTATTTTAATTCCAAAAGTACAAATTTTTAAAATCCATTATCTCACGTACAGAGTACAAAATAACCTAACTCTATGATTCAACCAATTTTTGCCGTAAAAGTAAAACGTACGAATTTGGCAAAATCTTTTTATTTTTCGTGTCTATACAGCCAGAGGAATGTATACACCGAATTCCATGATTCTAGCTGCTGTCATTTGGTTTGTACCATTTTTATCCCCTTTTCCCTATTTTACCCCCTTAAGTGTACGACTTTCTAAAATCTCTTTGTTTTACGTGTCTATGCGATTAGAGGGATGTACATACCGAATTCCATCATTCTAGCTGTAGTCGTTTAGTTGGTACTATTTTTATCCCTCTGTTCCCATTGTATGTCTTGAAAGTACGAATTTGCAAAAACCTTTTATTTTTTGTGTCTACGCAGTCAGAGGAATGTCTACTCCGAATTTCATGACTTTATCTGCGGTTATTTGGTTGGTACTATTTTTATCCCCTTTTTCCATTTTAACCCCAAACGGTACGAATTTCGAAAAATCCGTTTTTACGCGTCTACTCAATCGGAGGATTGTATACTCCGAATTTAATTTTTCTAGGTGCAGCCGTTTGGTTGGTACCATTTTTATCCCTCTATTCCCTTTTTACCACTTAAAGTACAAATTTGGAAAAATACTTGTACATTATGTATCTACGCAATTAGAGCAATTACTTATCATTGATCAGTGTCCAGACCAAACGGCTGAAGCCAGGGTCATGAAACTTTCAGGGTAGTTCCCAAAATTCGCACGAAATTCGTACTTTTAGGGGGTAAAATGGTCAAAAAAGGGATACATATCGAACCTTCGTAATTGCTAAACGGCAGTAGCTAGAAACAGCTAGACGAGCTATAAATAGGGAGGAAAGAGACAAAAATGGTACCAATTTAAGTAATGTAGCTACATTCGTCCAAATGGATATTTACATTTCTCTGACAACGTAGACTTGCATCATAAATGGATTTTTCGAACTTTGTACTTTTAAGGGGCGAGCGGGACAAAAGGGATACAAATGGTACCAACTAAAGTATTGCAGCTAGAATCGTGCAATTCGGCGTGTACATTCCTCCGACCAAGTAGACGGGCAACATAAATTGATTTTTCGGAATTTGTACTTTTAAGGAGTGAGCGGGACAAAAAGGGTTAAAAATGGTACCAACTAAAATATTACAGGTAGAATCATGAAATTTTGTATGCAAATTCCTCTCATCGCACGCAAACACAATATAAATGCATTTTTGCACTTTTAATGGGCGAGAGGGACAAAATGGATGAAAATGGTACCAACTAAATTATTGCAGCTAGAATCGTGAAATTTGGTATGTAAATTCCTCTGACTAGAATTGGAATTTAGAAATTTCTACTTTTAAGGGATGCGCGGGGCAAAAACGGGATACAAATTGTCCTTTAATGACGCGGGACATAAATTGATATTTCAAAATTTGTACTTAGAATTAGGATGTGGGACGAAAAGGGATAAAGTACATGGGAGTGATTTTTCAAAATGTGTACTTTTTGGGAAAGAAGTGCAAGAAGTTATAAAATGCCTAGATCCGAGGATATAAAAGGCTCTGCGATTGCAATTTTTGGTCAAAAACTGGGTAGAAAATGATAACAATGATACATACAAAGGGGCTTCAGCTAAAATAGTGCAATTGGACAGGTACATTTCTTTGACTGTGTATGAGTGCTATCTAAGAAGAAGTTTCCAAATTACTGTTTTAGATTTATCTATATCCACCAAAAGAAAATTCAATAAATACTACCCAAAGATAGATAAAACTGATAACAACTAACTGGCATTTCCGCGTGCGGGTGTTAGTGACGAAGATTTCATTTTAGTAAAAAATAAAAGAAAAACATAAATAAAAAATTGTTTATGTTGATTTTATGAATCAGTGGACATAAAAAAAATATTTTTATTTCACGGAAATAAATTTTTTGTTGCATAGTGTAATTAACTAATTCAATTGATATTTTATATTTTTTTTAAGTTTGATTAAACAAAAAAATTATCCTGCTCCATACAATTTTGATTGTTTCCGGCCTTAGACTTGCACTGACTTTTTTAATCATCATTTAATTTAATAAAACTCTTCTAATGAGGTAAGCAGTGGTGAAGGTTATCAGCAATTAATTCTTAATTTAATTTCTTTATTGAAATATTTCTGCTACTTACGATTAAATGAGATCTTCTTATATCGTCGGTGTCCATGTCTAAAATCTCATCAATATCCACATCAATAGGTTCAGTCTAAAAATAAATCAAGAACAACAAATAAACAATCATCAGACACTGATAAATAAATTCACATTAAGAGGCGCACATCCATCCATCCATCTGTGCCAAAGCCACTTATGTATGTAAAGAACTCCAATTGAAATGGAAGAAATTAAAAAAAACTTGAAAAACAAATAATATTTAAAATTAAGCGAAATAAACAATAATAATAAAAAACAAAAACGAGTTTGTGGTGCCTGCGTTGTTGTTGGGGTTTTGGACTTACCGGCGGATCAAAGAGTTTCTGCAATTCATCGTACAACCACATCTCAACGGCCAGGCGTTTTCGAATCAAGCTCATCTGATGTGAACCATATTTGGCGGTGAGGAACTTTTCACGGCGCTCTTTGACCTCGGAGCCCTTCTCGTTGAAGTTCACCCGTAAATTTGTCCGATTTGGCGAACGTTCGGTGTCGTTCATTTGTTCGAGACCGCACTGCATCTTTGGTATGGTGGTGGTGGTGGGTGATTGGTTGGTTGCTGTCGGACGAAGTCCCCGCGGCTAATTTAGACGAGGTGGTGGGATGATACAATAACCAATTGCTGATGGTCTATGTTTTCTGTACCTTTTGTTGGAGCGCCGTTGCAAATGAAGTCTCTGCCACTCGAGGGATGTGTGGGAGTCGTTGCTAATATATGTGTGCCTTCCGCTCCGCTTTGTTCCAAAGTCTTTTTTACAACTGCAATTTAATAAGAAATGAAATAAACTTTAATAGAATTAATTTGTTGTGTTAGGGCAAAGTTAATTAATTGATTGATTGATGCGAATGAACGGACATCGAGCATTCATAACTCTATGCGTATGTTCATACGAGGATGGCATGGAAATTCGGTTCAACTCTAAATGGAGGCAAAAGCAGATTCATTGAACACGTTTTTCTGAGGAATGATACAAATTTATTTATTTATATTCGTATTAACATTCAGCCATGTCACATAAATTCAAATTCAATCAAAAAAGATTTTAACTTCTCTACAAAACAAAACCGTAAAAATATTCAAATATATGTATTCATGTGTGACTTAAGACCAACAACGAACGATTTCGAGAGTAAATTAACTACAATCCTAAAAGTATGCATTGCATACTTGTGGAAAGCAGCCTATAACACAGTGCTACAAAAAAGAATGACGTCGAAAACTCTGCGAAGTGATATAATTTTACGAATTGAAGTCCAATAAAAATAGGTAAAATTCATCAAAACAGATAAAACATGTCGACCATTTTAATAAAAAATCCCCAATTTTGGAACACATTTTCCCCACTTTGGGAATTCGGGTATTTTTTTGGAAAAATAAAAAAAAACTAGATTTATTTTCATCGTTTTTATCATTTTTACGATCATTATCATTTTTACGAGTATTTTTATTGGACCTCAATTCGCTACAAAAAAGAATGAAGTATTGAAGTCATAGGTAAAATTCATTAAAACAGATAAAAATGATAAAAAAGCATTACCACCATTTTAATAAAAACTCCCAAATTTTGGAACACATTTTCCCCGCTTTGGGAATTTGGTTATTTTTTATTTTAATAAAAAATCCCCAATTTTGGAACACACTTTGGGAATTCGGGTATTTTTTGGAAAAAAAAATAAAAACTAGATTTATTTTCATCGTTTTTATCATTTTTACGAATTTTAAGTATTTTTATTGGACCTCAATTCGCTACAAAAAAGAATGAAGTAGAAAACTCTGGGAAGTAATATTATTTTACGAATTGAAGTCCAATAAAAACATGCAAAATTCATCAAAACAGATAAAAATGATAAAAAAAGCATTACCACCATTTTAATAAAAACTCCCAAATTTTGGTAAACATTTCCCCCGCTTTGGGAATTTGGTAATTTTTTATGTTAATAAAAAAATCCCCAATTTTGGAACACATTTTCCCCACTTTGGGAATTCGGTTATTTTTTAGGAAAAAAATTAAAAACTAGATTTATTTTCATCCTTTTTATCATTTTGGCGAATTTTAAGTATTTTTATTGGACCTCAATTCGCCACAAAAAAGAATGAAGTAGAACACTCTGGGAAGTAATATTATTTTACGAATTGAAGTACAATAAAAATATGCAAAATTCATCAAAACAGATAAAAATGATAAAAAAGCATTACAACCATTTTAATAAAAACTCCCACATTTTGGAACACATTTTCCCCGTTTTGGGAATTTGGTTATTTCTTATTTTAATAAAAAATCTACAATTTTGGAACACATTTTCCCCACTTGGGGAATTCGGGTATTTTTTTTGAAAAAAAAAAAATAAAAACTAGATTTATATTCATCGTTTTTATCATTTTGGCGAATTTTAAGTAATTTTATTGGACCTCAATTCGCTACAAAAAAGAATAAAGTAGAATAGAAAACTCTGGGAAGTAATATTATTTTACGAATTGAAGTCCAATTCATCAAAACATATAAAAATGATAAAAAACCATTACAACCATTTTAATAAAAACTCCCAATTTTTGGAACACATTTTCCCCGCTTTGGGAATTTGGTTATTTTTTTTGGGAAAAAATGAAAATCTAGTTTTATTTTCATCATTTTGACGAATTTTAAGAATTTTTATTGGACATCAATTCATAAAATTTTGAGAGATGTGAACTGGAATGACCACAAATTGGATTTTTGGAAAAATTAATATTAATAAAAACTTCAATAACTCAATCAATTACTAACGGAATTTTAAAAACCAAGTGGCATTTTACCTCTTACTAAATGTGTCATTTAAAGAAATTTACAAGTGGTGTGGGTTTCAAACAAAATATCGCGCAAAAACATTGCCAAAATTGCAACATGGCTAAAAAGTTTTCTTAAATAAACTATATATCGCTCGTAAGCTTTAGGTTTCTTCTTTCCAAATCCAATGAGAAAGTGAAAATCGGTTTATGAACGACTAACTTACAGGCTTATTTTTTTATCCGTAACTCAAGATTTTGGGGGCGTGCGTGGCAAATTTCAAATACAGATTCTTTTCTACTCGACAATGCCTACCAGAGAATCAATTAAGAAAGGTCGGGTCGAACTTTACATACTCTCCACAGAGGCTGTCGATTTTCGTGGAAGTGCAGTAATGTTATTTTTTGAAAAATTGTTTGAAGTCTTCAGCAGAACCCAAAATTAGCAAAAAGGCAAAGTGAGACCTGTATTGTTGCAGCTAAAAGTTGACTGCGCAGTTTCGATGGGCGCTACCCCATCTCGTCAGAAATTTCGCAACGAGACTTAAATTGACTTAAATCAGGGTTCATATTAGTACCAGCGGTCACATACGATTAATGAGAAGCGCTGATAAACAAAATATTCTACCGAACTAAGTCGACACACTAAAAATCTCACTTTGCCAATTCAATGTTATGCATGTGCTCGCATCGCTCGCAACAATGCAAAGGTTGTTGTTGTTGTTGTACGGTATGTCCCGTCTTCACTGTACCTCGTGTGTATTGTTGTTGTTTGTATGTATTGTTGGTCTGTTATGTTGTATGTGTTGTCATTTATTTTGGTTTAAGACCAAAGGTTGTGCTGAAGTCTTCAGCAGAAATTTGAAATTTGATAAATAAATATTTTTTAAATTTTTAAATATTTTGATATTTGAAATTTTATAAATAAATATTGTATATGAAGGGTGGTTAAATTGTAAGGGCCGATGTTGAATCTGAACCACACCTAAACGTCAAGTTATTCTGCATTTCATTTGACATTTCTTAATTTCGGGCTAACTCAATTTGAACCATGGAAAGATACACAATCGAACAACGTGTTAAAACTATTCAAGCTTATTATGAAAATGGGTGTTCAAATCAAAATGCATATCGTGCACTTCGATTCGATTTTTTCGGTCAATTTAATCGTCCAAATGTGCGTACAATCGAAAAAATCGTGCAAAAATTAGAGCAAATCGGAGATGTGAAAACTCCGGTGCATTCTCGTACAGTTCGTACTGCAGAAAATATTGCTGCTGTTCGGGATAGTGTGGCTGTAGAGCCGTCCACCTCAACTCGTCGTCGTGCCCAACAATTGCACCTCTCACGCTCGTCGTTTATGAACTTTATGCATAAAGACTTGCATTAACAGCCTCTAAAGCCTCTTGACCATTCCACACGTCATCAATGGTCAGAATGGTGGCAACAAATGGCAACATGGATGATCAATTTTCGAAAAAAAAATCATCTTCAGTGATGAGGCACATTTTCACCTCAATGGATTCGTCAATAAGCAGAATTGCCGCATTTGGGCAAATGATAATCCAAGTGTGATTGTTAAAAAACCAATGCACCCACAAAGAGTGACTGTTTGGTGCGGTTTATGGGCTGGCAGCATCATCGAGCCGTATTTTTTCCATGCTTTATATAAGGTTACTTTCTATATATGTTTGTGTGCCACAAAATTTGAAATCAATTTTTGAAAGCTTTTTTCTCAACCAATTTTGCTCAAATTTTGCACACTTAATCATTTTCGATGACAATGCAAGGAAATGGAAAAATTTGACCAATTGGACAAAGCGGCGTGGTACCTCCCATACAAACCACAAATTAAAAATCTATTATTTCTGCTCCTGATAACGGTATTTAAACAAAATTTGGTACGTCGGTTTGGTGTGCATGTTGTAAGTGCTGCTGCAAATATGGGCGGGATTGTACAAAGGGGCGTGGTACCTCCCATACAAACCACAAATTAAAAATCTATTATTTCTGCTCCTGATAACGGTATTTGAACAAAATTTGGTACGTCGGTTTGGTGTGGATTTTTTAAGTGCTGCTGCAAATATGGGCGGGATTGTACAAAGGGGCATGGTACCTCCCATACAAACCACAAATTAAAAATCTATTATTTCTGCTCCTGATAACGGTATTTGAACAAAATTTGGTACGTCGGTTTGGTGTGCATTTTTTAAGTGCTGCTGCAAATATGAGCGGGAATGGACAAAGGGGCGTGGTACCTCCCATACAAACCACAAATTAAAAATCTATTATTTCTGCTCCTGATAACGCAGTAATTTTTCCTTCTACAAAAGATAACTAAAAAAGAATTTCTAGGCCCAATAGAATTCTGCTTGCATAAAGCATGGATTTGAAAAAAATTTTTTTTTTGATTTACTAGTTTTCAAAATGAGGCCGGTCAGATAGTTACTGTGAATGGTCTTGGCTATCGTGAGATGATAACGAACTTTTTATGGCCCGAATTGGAAGATATGGATGTGAACGATATGTGGCTTCAACAGGGCGGTGCCACTTGCCACACAGCTAACGAGAGACAAATTCAATACCCGTGCTATCTAACGTGGTGGCGATGTCTATTGGCCGCCAAGATCATTTGATTTGTCACCGTTGGACTTCTTTCTTTAGGGTTATTTGAAAGAAAAGGTGTACGTCGATAAGCCAGCAACAATTCAAGAGCTAAATGATAAGATAATTCGGCACATTAACGGCATTGAACCTCAATTAAGCCTCAGCGTCATTGCAAATTTGGACCATCGGATGGTGCCACCGAGCTAGCGGCGGCCATTTGGCCGATAGTTTGTTCCATACATAATTGAACCATACTAACATTATAATAATAAAAAGAAATGATTGAAAATGAAGAAATTTTATTCGAAATCAACATCGGCCCTTAAAAGTTAACCACCCTTTACATCGAAATAATACTTCTAGTCAATTCAAAAAATAAATATAAGGCAGTTATCTTGAAAAAAGCTTAAATATTATAAATATTGGGGAACAGTGGAAGCATTTCAATCCTATTTTAATTCCTAAAGTACAAATTTTGCAAGATAACCTAACTTTTACCCATTTTTAAGTAAAAAAGTACGAATTTGGAAAAATTGTTTTATTTTGCAAGATGAATGTATGAACGAATTCCATGATTCTAGCTGCGCCATTTGGTTGGTATCATTGTTATCCCCTTTTCCCATTTACCCCTTAAAAGTGCGACTTTCAAAAATGTCTTTATTTTACTTGTCTACGCAATTAGAGGAATGTACACACCAAATTTCATCATTCTAGCTGTAGCCGTTTGGTTGGTACCATTTTTATCCCTCTGTTCCCATTGTATCGTTTGAAAGTACGAATTTCGAAAAACCTTTTTTTTAGTGTCTACGCAGTCAGATGAATGCATACTCCTAATTTCATGACTCTAGCTGCCGCAATTTGCTTGGTACAATATTTATCCCCTTTTTCCATTCTAGCCCCTTAAAAGTACGAATTTCGAAAAATACCTCTATTATACGTGTCGACGTGCAATTGCAAGTGATGTAAACACCTAATTTTATCGTTCTAGCTATAGGTGGTTGGTTGGTACCATTTTTATCCCTTAAAGTACGAATTTGGGGAAAAACCTTTTTATTTTTAGTGTCGGAGGAATTTTATATTATTTATCTACTCAATTAGAGGAATGTACACACCGAATGTAGCTGTTGTCGTTTGATATGTACCATATTTATCCCTTTTTGTCCTATTTCACCCCCTACTATTAAGAAACACTTTATGGTGAACATATAAAGCAAATATAGACAGACATAATCAAATGCTTAAATACTCTAAACATTAGGTGTATTTGCAGCCCTTGTAAGGGAAAAAATTTCCCTCTCGACCGATTTCGCTCACTTTCAATCCCAACCGATCTACAGCTATTAGATTTATTTAAAATCTAAACGTCCTGGCTCCTTTCTTTTATATGTTAGCGTGCTTTCAACTGACGAACGGACATGGCTAAATCGTCTTAGAATTTTATTACGATCAAGTATATATATATTTTATAGGGTCACAGGACGATTATAAGAACTGCTTACCATCGTTTACAAGATACAAGGGAGTTTTATCTGAGATTTCGAAATCCAATCTCTATTCCGTAAATGTTTATGAATTTGCCTCAACTTGTTGTACGATCCTCGTACATACATACATGTGTTTCTTCGTAATGTAATGCAATTAATTGTTGGCCATCGGGCATACATCGCTTTTCTTCCCATTAATTCTTATAAACGATTTTTTGGGGTCATTCGAATTTCAATTCGTTGGATTTGTTGCTCTTTGTTGCTGTTGTCATCGGTCATTTTGTTAAATGTTTTTGTCTTCATTTTTGACACCCAAAAAAACCTGTTGTTTCTGTTCGGTGGGTGAGTCATTCCTCTTCGCTGGAGTTCAATTCAATGATTCTCACGTGTTCTTTTCCAACCAAATGGCAAAAAGCAATGGAAAGGAAGGATTCCTTTAAGCCATAATCTGCTGGTTTTTTGGGGTTACTGTGAGTTTGTGTGGAGTTGCGACTCTTTGTGACTGGCGTCGGCAGTTTGGGTGACTCATTTTAGTGCGTACCACTCACTCACTCTATGCGTTGCCTGTCTTCGGTCACATGGACGGGGACGCATGTCTTGTTTTATGTTTTGTATTAATGCCTCCGTTAACATGTTTTGAACATTTGACAGATATCGGGTATTAGTCATTGACGCCGTCGCTGTCGCCATCGCCGCCGTTTAGATTCGAACACGGTTAATAGAAATTTTATTGCTTACACCACGAGATTATGGTTTATGGACCTGGACTGTTTGTTGTTGACGAAACGACGAGACAATATGTATTTGGGTATTAGACGTCATAAAAAGAAGTATTGGAATAGGATGAAGCAAAAGATTCAAGACTTGATGTTGATGAGGAGGTGTTATCGTTACATTCACATACCTAAGATATCTGTCTGATGTTATTTGTGTACACAGGTCGATGTAAGGCTGATTCATTTTGTTTTCTAAGAAATTGCTGCTTTGTTGTAATAAATACGGGAGAAGGCGCTGTACACAACACTTCGAAAATAATCTGCATGGAACATAAAGACAATCCTCCCGGATCTGGGTTTCGAGTCGATTTTTATACCACAGCTTTTACTGGGATTTTCTACTGTAAATTTGGTTTGGTCTGGCTTCAAATCTTTCTTTAATGCGAAGCATGTTTTGAATTTACCAATGAATACTTAGAAAAAAAAATAATTTCGAAGTTTAAAAGCCAAATCAGAAAAAATAATCAGTGTAAATATTCGTACCGAACTCAGTAAAGGAAAATGTGTTCATTAGGGTGAGTTTCTTTTTGAGGTGTTTTTTGGCTCACCTACTACGTGATACCCAATGGTGCTACGTTCATAAATAACATATATGAGACTTATTTGAAAAACAAAGTACCTGCGGAAAATGAATTTACTATATGGCTTCAAACACACATTTCAAAGTACCTCCGGAAACCTCCATGTAGTAAACATGGCTTCAGACACACATTTAGGAGATTTTTTGATGAAAGTTTACTTTTCAATAAGGAGACTAAAGCAGCATTTCCAGATTTGCAAAAATAGGAAATTGTAGACACTAGTGTTGATCGAAAATAAAGTATTTTTGTCATAACGGAATTTAAAAAAAATAACTTTTTTGTTATATGAAATACAAATATATATTTTTTCTAATTTAAACCAAATTTCTTCCAGTTTTACTGAATATTTTCAAATCTTACAGATTTTTGTGATTTCAGGCTAACCTACTACTTGATTTTATCATAATGAAAATTTAATTTGAAGCAAATCTGTTTGGATTTAGATATAGCCTCCATACAAATATAGTACAAAATTTAACCGATATTCTATAAAAGTGGGTCAAATCGGTTCATACTGTTTGGATTTAAATATAGCACCCATACGAATATATTGACAGATTTGACTTTTTTGCTCTAGAAACCACCAAATTGAACCGAGATTCTATAAAAGTGGTTCAAATCGGTTCATATTTATATAATATTATATATTGCTCCCATACAAATTTCGCCCCTGATTTGACTTTCTTCGCTCTCGAAGCCTCACATTTTAACAGATTTTCTTCAAATTTACCAAAACACCAACTAAATCATCTATAGTGAAAGTGGGACAAATCGGTTCAGATTTAGATATAGCACCCATATAAAGGTCAACCACGATTTCACTTTTTCCTATCTAGGATCCACATAATATAATCGATTTTGTTCATACTTCAATTGAAATTGGGTCCCGGTTTAACTTTTTTCGCTCTAGAAACCACGTATTTCAGATTATGGTCTTCACTTTTTAATAGATTTTCTTCAAATTTACCTAAACACCAACTAAATCATCTATAGTGAAAGTAGGGCAAATCGGTTCAGATTTAGATATAGCACTCATATAAAGGTCAACCACGATTTCATTTTTTCCTATCTAGGAACCACATAATATAATCGATTTTGTTCATACTTAAATTGAAACTGGGTCTAATCGGTTGAGATTTATATATAATATCCCGGTTTAACTTTTTTCGCTCTAGAAACCACGTATTTGAACAGACTATGGTCTAACTTGGCAGAAAATTTTATATTTCACCTGGAAACATAGATGGTGAAAGTGGGTCTCATCTGTCCATAATATTGGACCCATACAAATTCCTATACGATTTAAATTTTTTCATTGAATTGAATTGCAAAGTAGTGGAAAGTGGAGGGTATCATATAGTCGGTCCAGTCCGACTACAGCCTTACTTGTTTTTTCTATTTTTAAGTTTTTTTTTCAAAAAAAAATTGTTCGCGATCGACCTAGAGTGATCAAAAACCCGGTTTTTCTACGATGTCGGGTTTTTCGAAAACCGTGATTTTGGAAAAACCGGTTTTCTTTTTGCAAAAAACCCGGTCCGACCGGTTCATTCGGGTTTTTCTTATAACAGTAAGAAATGGGAAATTTTGATTTTAATGTCGAAAATCATAAGTTTCCTTCAATTTTTTATTTAACCTCAATTTTTCAATTTCCTTCAATTTTTTATTTAACCTCAGCAAATCATACGAAATACGTCATTTAAAAATACTTCATTAAAAAAATATATATCGGGTGTTTTTGACTTTTATAGAACTTTCGAACTGTCATGCAGGGGCCACGTTTTGACATTTATGATCAGTATACTGATGAACGCTACCAAATAATACAAATTTACTTTGAACTCGCCTGCGTGATTTTTATGATTTCCAGTCCAGTACGTGGAAAATTTTGCACAAAGATCTTGCCTACACCCATATAACATCCAATTGGTGCAGAAATTAAAAGCACTAGACCATCATATGCGGTATTCTTTCGCCGATTGGGCTCTACAGCAGTGTGTCATAAAAATCAAGAAGGTCTGTCTATACGTTTTGCGAATAGGGCGGCCATCGGTCAACGCCATCAATGTTTATACAAGTACGGCATTTCGATATCATTCAACCGAAATAAATTTAGACATACGTCACACGACACGATTTTGATTACGTAGCACACTAAAAACGTTTAGACACTGGAGTAAGTTTTTTTTGAAAAGTGAAAAACTTTCCATGTAGAGAAGAATTATTAAGTCACACAAAAACCAGGAATATTTTCAATAAATGGAAATCCGGCCGAGACAGACTTAAATATCCCGGTTTACCCGGTTTTCCTAAAAACCGTGATTTTAAAAAAACTGACTGTCGGTTTCAGTTGAAAAAACCGGTTGGCCCGGTTTTCGATTTGATCACTCTAGATCGACCATATGATCGACATCAGCTGATGCTGGCATGTGGAAGATCGACCATATGATCGACACCACCTGATTCACGTATGACATGCTGTGTTGTTTATTTTAAGATTACTTGCTAAAATAAAATAAATATTATAAAACTAATTTATTTATTTTTTATTTATTTATTCATTCGACTTTAAGCCTTTTAGGCCAAATTAGTCGCAATAAGATATGGCAATACAATTCAATTTAAGAATATTAAAATTAAGCCTAAGAACGTAATATAAAGTAACAAAACCCCCCGGCACAAGCATAGATAAAATATATTTAACTTAAAAGAAATATAAGTATATATATATGAGACCCAATGACTAGCCAAACTCTTGTTGAATCCATAAATTATTCTGAATTCTACTGAATTCCATATTCGAGCCACACGGACAACAAAAGATCTATTCATGATAAGCGTTGAAAATGTCGGCAATTGTAATGTGTGAGTCCTAGTCGATGATCCAAAAGTAAATTTTTCGATTAGATATTCTGGGCTTCCAGCTCTCATTACTTTGTAAAACATAATCATTATTCTTAATGTTATAAAATCACTGAAATCGCATCCTTACAACTCTCTACAATGTGATGAGACATGGTCACGAATGTGCAATTTGTAGACGTATCGCACTACCCTATTAAAACAATATTTCAATCTGATAATATTTGTTGTTGTGTGTTTTTATAAATTGTCTCCTCTAGATTCCGTCTAGGGGAGGCCAAAAGTGCCACCAAGGATTCTGTTCAACAATATTTTTCCTAAACCACTGTAAAATCTATGTAAAAGTTAAATTCACGAAATTTCCAGCCATCATAAGCACTTTTAAGTTACCATACGGAATTATATTTCCAAATTGAGATAACAAATTATAAAAGTATATATACATTCGGTGAAAAATGGAATTTTAGTAAATTAAAAAAATATTCATTCTAGCCATAGACATGCGACGAAATTGAAAAATTTTCGGGAAGAGATCGGCCTACAGTTCAGCTTTCATGAAGCTCATTTTCATCTCGATGGCTCTGTCAATAAGCAAAATTGCCGCATATGGGGTTCAGAGAACCCACACGTGACTATTGAGAAGCCAATGCATGATTTTGGGCTGATCGGATGAGGTACTGTCGAGAAAGTCGTGGTAGTCATATAGAGTTTGGGATTTCCCGGACTTTTTTTATTTCCCGGGAAAACGGGAATGAAAATTTTTATTCCCGGGAATCCCGGGAAAAGTAATTTATTTTAGGTATGTCTAATATTGTTTAAAATAACAATATTTAGTAACAAATGTGCTTTTTAAAAATACTGACATATTACAAATTAAAAGCGAATGTGTATGTCAAAATATTTTACAGTTTAAAAATATTTTATTCTAGACTAATTGTCATAAAATTGGACATTAAAATCATATGCACAAGTGCCTGACGACAATAACTCGTATGACTGAGAACGTCTTTAATTTAGAGGAGCCATTCGTCTAGAGACGAAAATATTTAACAGCAACTGGGGGAAATATTATAAACTGTAAAAGGAATAGAAACATTATAAAAAATTAATAATAATTAAATAAATTCATAAAAAATTAAAACATTGAAATAGTCCAGTCATTAGTTCTTACAGAAGGTCATTTAAATATACCGTAGGATACACATATTTCTATTCCTAATAGATTTCTCTCGAAAGTTTCCAGGTGAACAATTTTAATGTTTTCCCTATTTTTATACCATTTCTTACTGGCTTCATATGTAAAATAAATTCTTCATTAAGAATATTTTCACCTTTTATCTCGTAGATTCTTCTGGTAAAACAAGAAATTTAAAGTTAAACCAGATATCACGAGGGGTTAAGTATTGACACTATGTCAGCCATAGTGTTGTCAGTATGATATTTTCGATTTACATTAAAAATCCTGCAAATATCCTAATAAAAAGTGTGTATTCCCCTAGCAAAAAATAGCGACTGAGCGAATTTAGTAGTAGTTTAAGCAGTACTAAATATAATGTAAAGAAATGTCCATTACTATTGTCAATAATGTAAATATATGAATTTAAAATATATATACAATTCCCCAATTGTACAGTAAAACTAAATTAGTGCTCAAAATAATCAATAAAATATTTTTTAATATTTCCCGTATTCCCGGGAATTAAAAATTTTTTCCCCGGAAATTCCCGGACCCCAAACCCTATAGTCTATATGAATGATATTGTATTCCGTTATTAAATAACAAAGTTCAACCCAAGGCGTATTTATACAGGTGATAGCACTAGAACAACAACAAATTCGGCAACAACAAAATACAAGTAATTTTTTCCATGCTTTATATAAGGTTACTTTCTATATATGTTTGTGTGCCACAAAATTTGAAATCAATTTTTGAAAGCTTTTTTCTCAACCAATTTTGCTCAAATTTTGCACACTTAATCATTTTCGATGACAATACAAGGAAATGGAAAAATTTGACCAATTGGACAAAGGGGCGTGGTACCTCCCATACAAACCACAAATTAAAAATCTATTATATCTGCTCCTGATAACGGTATTTAAATAAAATTTGGTACGTCGGTTTGGTGTGCATGTTGTAAGTGCTGCTGCAAATATGGGCGGGATTGTACAAAGGGGCGTGGTACCTCCCATACAAACCACAAATTAAAAATCTATTATTTCTGCTCCTGATAACGGTATTTCAACAAAATTTGGTACGTCGGTTTGGTGTGCATTTTTTAAGTGCTGCTGCAAATATGAGCGGGAATGGACAAAGGGGCGTGGTACCTCCCATACAAACCACAAATTAAAAATCTATTATTTCTGCTCCTGATAACGCAGTAATTTTTCCTTCTACAAAAGATAACTAAAAAAGAATTTCTAGGCCCAATAGAATTCTGCTTGCATAAAGCATGGATTTGAAAAAAAAATTTTTTTTTGATTTACTAGTTTAATGTCAAAGCAAAATATATGGGATTTGACAGTTTCGGTTACTTTTGAATGAAAAAAATTTCTGTCAGCTGGGCTCCTGCTATCACCTTTATAAATACGCCTTGGTTCAACCTTTCCAATAAAAGCAGAAATTTGAAAAAATAATCAGTACTTTATTATAGCTGATTCTATTTTAAAATGTTACATGGCCCACCCTATACATTCGAATGCCAACTATTTCGATAAGGTTTTTTTGGTAACAGACAAGTGGAGAACCAAACTCATCTATACACAATTTGCTCATATACGTATTTCGTATTCTGTGTGGGGATAACTCATCAGTGGCATTTTTGTATAGCGTGCTTGCGTTACTGTGGCACTAATCTGTTATATTTTTAAAAGATTTGCCCGTTCTGTGTTGTTGTGGGCCACACTAGAGTTAATTTATTTTATTATACACCGTTTTTTATGAATTTCTCCTTAATATGATGTGAATAAAATACTCTTCTTCTTCTTGTGTGTTATTCACCTGACATTTTATGATCTTTATTAAAAAATTCTTATTCAATTTTTATGCATCTTCTCACACAACTCGGCAATGTTATGGTGTAGATTTTTATGTAAATTGAGTCGCAAGAACTCAACTTCATCAAAACTCGAACTCCAAGAATAAGCGCAGCAACATGTTGTTGAATGCCTCATGTTGCACTAATTGTTATGCAGATTTATAGTAACATTGTTGGTGAGTGATGGTGATGAAATGTTATATAGTTAAAAAATTGTTTTAAATTGCATTGATGGTTGTCTGCTGGTTACTGTTGCTGCATGAAAATTATGACATGGTAACAAGTTTGCCACACCATGTCAGACATTGTTCCTTCCAGCTATATTCTCAGGCACCAACCATTTCACCATAGTTTCATCTGATGTTATACTATTATTTCAAAAATTATGTTATTAACCACATCGCGTTTGCCATTGGAGGTAAATCAAAACAATAGCTGTGGAATTCCCACCCTAGATTTTCTGTTTTCTTCTTCTTCTCTTTCTCCATCTTCTTCTGCTGTTGTCATAACAATAATCACATCACAACATAATCTTTGGAAAATCCATAAGAACGCAATTGTTTATGTGAAGATTAAATGATTAAGTGGCAAGCCAGTCACTTAGTTCAACAGCCAAACAAGTGTGTGTGCGTGTCTGTGCACAGAGGCATAAACATTGCAAAACAAAAGAGTTTTGCATTACATCATTAATGTGACACTTCTTAATATCTGCATTTTAAATGAGGAGTCAGCGTCTTATGCCAACCAAAAGTCAGACTAAACGTCAGCTCAACTTAAAACCTCAAATCCTATCCATTTGAAGAAAAAAAATCCCATAATTAGGAGACAAACAAACTGAAGACTTTAGTAAATAAACAGCAGTGGCAGAAGCAGCAGACTAAGCGTGAGATCACATTTCATGAAAAGAAAAGAAAATGAAATGAAACGAAACAAAAATAAACGCTCGAAGATGACATGGACAAATGGAAATTGTATATTTATGAAGAGCAGCAACTGCTTGAAATTACACTCACGAAATAACGATTTTTTTGGCAAAACAACAGCAAAGCAAACAAATTACATTAACAATATATAGGGTATGCCATTTAAAATTTTAAATTAGAATCGGCTATAAAAGATATACTGATTATTTTTTCAAATTTCTGGTTATTATTTCTGATAGTTACAAACGAAAAAACTAAAACAAATGAGCGTTGGCACGGCAAAAGTATTGCTGGGTAACTATACCTGCATATACACATACTTACATATGCAACTCAAAGAGATGCTTGTAAGATGCCATGCGTACTTTACTACTCGGCAAGTGAGTTGTGCTTCTCGTTTGTTTGTGAGAATCATCTCCTAATAGAGGCCGGGTTTAATGTTGAAAAGTCGCTGCCAAGCCACTTGAAAAGACTTTTGACATCGTCGAGATCATGATCGTAGTAGTCTGCAGCCAAGTAATAAATGTCACCATGCCATTTGTAAATAAATTTGCATTCTATTAAATATAGATGAAAAATGGTCTTGAGCCAGGACAATATCCCAGTTCAAATCAAATATTGATTACAGACCAAAAAATACAAACGAAAAGACTAAAAAAAAATTCTGGTTTTATTGGAAAAGTTGAACTTCGTCATTTAATAATGGAACTCAATATCATTCATATGACTACTTCGGCAGTACCTCATCCGATCAATCCAATTTTTCAGTACAGCCGAAAATCGACACCAAACAGTGCCTCGTTGCGGATGCATTGGCTTCTCAATAGTCATATGTGGGCAATTTTGCTTATTGACATAGCCACCGAGATGAAAATGAGCTTCATGAAGGCTGAACCGATCTCTTCTCGAAAAATTTCCACGTACATTTCTTACACTTTGCGTTAAAGACTCACTACTTTGGAAGTAAGTTTTTAACGCATCTCAATTTTGTTCCAGTGTGAATAGCGTCCCATTTTGCAAATGACAAACATAAACGTGAACATAAAAATAAGAAGTAAAAACGGCGTTAAGTTCGGCCGGGCCGAACTTTATATACCCTCCACCATGTAGATTGCATTCCACAGAGGCTGTCGATTTTCGTAGAAGTGCAATAATATTATAGAAAAACATATTTTTTTAATATAGCCAAACCAAAACAAATACAGATATTGACAAAATGATTTTAGAAATAAATATAATATTTTTATTATTTCAAATCACGCTACCAATACGTTTACATATGGAAATAATACTTCAAGTAAATTCAAAAACTAAATATTCTTATATTTATATTTTCAAAAAGCTTAAATACCATAAATATTGGTAGATAGTGGGTTTATATTTCCATTTCATATTAATTCCAAAAGTAAAAATTTTGATAATCCATTATCTCACATACATAGTGCAAAATAACCTAACCTCATGATTCAACCAATTTTTACAATAAAAGAAAAAAGTACGAAAAATCTTAGTGGAGTGAAAGAAATGTATACACCGAATTCAATGATTCTAGCTGCGACCATTTGGTTGGTACCATTTTTATCCTTTTTTCTATTTTACCCCCTTAAGAGTACGACTTTCTAAAAGCTCTTTATTTTACGTGTCTACGCAATTAGAGGGATGTACACACCGAATTTCTTGATTCTAGCTGCAGCTATTTAGTTAGTACCATTGTTATCCCTCTGTTCCTATTGCATGCCTTGAAAGTACTAATTTGGAATAATCTTTAATTTTTCGTGTCTACGCAGCCTGGGGAATGTATCCTCCAAATTTCATGGCTCTAGCTGCGGTCATTTGGTTGGTACTATTTTTATCCCCTTTTTCCATTTTAACCCCAAAAAGTACGAATTTCGAAAGATCCCTTTATTTTACGTGTCTACGCAATCAGGGGAATGTATACACCGAATTTAATGACTCTAGCTGCGGTCATGTGGTTGGTACTATTTTTATACCCTTTTGCAATTTTAACCCCAAAAAGTACGAATTTCGAAAAATCCATTTATTTTACGTGTCTACGCAATCAGAGGAATGTATACTCCGAATTTGATGACTCTAGCTGCGGTCATTTGGTTGGTACTATTTTTATCCCCTTTTTCCATTTTAACCCCAAAAAGTACTGATTTCGAAAAATCCCTTTATTTTTCGTGTTTATGCAGCCAGGGGAATTTATACTCCGAATTTCATGGTTGGTACTATTTTTATCCCCTTTTTCCATTTTAACCCCAAAAAGTACGAATTTCGAAAAATCCCTTTATTTTATTTTCGGAGGAATGTGTACACCGAATTTCATTATTCTAGGTGCAGCCGTTTGGTTGGTACCATTTTACCCCTTAAAAGTATGAATTTGGAAAAAATATTTGTATATTATATATCTACTCAATTAGAGAAATGTACACTAGAGCGTACCAGGTTACAAGTAAAAAAAAAAGTTCGCCGTACACCTTCGAATATGAAGTATTATTGAAAGGTAGTTTCAAAAAAATTTTTTTTATTTTTTTATGCCAAACGTAGGGGTCGCGCTTTTACATTTTTCTATATAACTTCTGCATTTATAAACGGATTTTAAAGTGTGATACATCGATGTTTTTGTCCGATTTTTTTGTCTTTGAAGTCATTGAGCTCAAACATGATTCATGATTTTATGCGAGCTTTAATTTTCGATTATTAGAGTGGTACATTAGGGTAGTAGCAACTGAGAAATGATGGGTAAGTACCAGAAGGGGGTGCTTGAGCTCAATGACTTCAAAGACAAAAAAATCGGCCTCGTCGAGACAAAAACATCGATGTATCACACTTTAAAATCCGTTTATAAATACAAGTTATATAGAAAAATGTAAAAGCGCGACCCCTACGTTCGGCATAAAAAAATAAAAATTTTTTTTTTGAAACTACCTTTCAATAATACTTCATATTCGAAGGTGTACGGCGAACTTTTTTTTTGAGGTACGCCCTAATGTACACACCGAATTTCGTGTTTCTAGCTGTTCTCGTTTAATAGGTACCATTTTTATCCCTTTTTGCCCTATTTCGCCCTCTATGAATAAAAATCACTTTATGGTGCTCGTTTTTGTTATAGGGGAATGCACATACCCAATATCAAGTAAGTACAAGCAGAAATATTGAAAAAATATGCTTAAATACTCTAAAATATTAGGGGTTATTATAGGTATTTGTAGTCCTTGTGAGGGGAAAATTTTTCCCTTTGGGCCGATTTCGCCCAGTTTCAATCTCAACCGATCTACGACTATAAGACGCATTTATGAAAAATTTGAACGTTCTAGCTCCTTTCGTTTAGATGCTGGCGTGCGTTCAACAGACGGACGGTCGGAGGGACGAACATGGCTAGATCGTCTTAGAATTTTATCACGATCAAGAATATATATACTTTATAGGGTCTCAGGTCGATATTTCAAGGTGTTACAAACGAAATGACAAAGTTATTATACCCCGATCCTGGAGGTGGAGGGTATAAAAATTAATGCTATTCTTCCTTTCAAAGTCAAAGTAATCGATAGTTCAAATTTAAAATATTAAATGACCCATTCTATACTTTTTGTCCTTGGCTTAAAAATATTAGTAAAAAATTATCAGACTTGAAGAGTATATATTAATTTATTTATTTTTATTTTTGATAATTTAAATCAAGTTAAAATTTTCAGTTTTGTCCCTTTTTACCATTTTGGACATTTTTCTCTGAGTGTCTTCATTCAAAGCCAGTGAAGTTCTTTAAAGGCAGAACAAACATTAATCCGAAGGGAAAATTCAATTTATCAATGCTAGCTAGACATAAGAATGGAAAATAAACATTTTGTAACATTATTTTTTGTTGTGAGTGCTTGATATTGTTTATTTACTTTTGAGTGGGTTGTCACAATAATGTGACAGTTTAATTGTTTGTGACAGCTGATTGTGAGACCAGAATCTTTTACAATGAGGATCCCTCCTCAAAAAGTCAAAGAATCAGCAAAGAAATGTTTATGAATAACACTAGAAGTATGTGAAATGACGGAACAAAACGCCGAGACACGTAAACTTCATTTCGGGTCGTGGTATACTCCATTTTCAATGATTTCCTCAAAATTAGGAAATATTGCATTTTTCAGTGTGTTTGATTGTATAGGGTGGGCCGCTTAAAACTTTAAATTTGAACTACCGATTATTTTGACTTTGAAAGGTAGAATAACATTAATTTTTACTTTTATTTTCAGGTTTATGTTTGACATTTGCAAAATGTCGAAAAAAATGGGAAATATTAAAAATTTACTTCCAAAGTAGTGAGTCAGTCTTAAACGCTAACTGTAAGAAATTTACGTGAAATTTTTTCAAAAAGAGAGCGGCCCTCAGTTCAGCCTTCATTAAGCTCATTTTCATTTCGGTATATGGAGTTTATGGAAGCCACACGTGGCTACAGTGAAGACAATGCATCCACAAGTTTGGTGTGGATGTTGGGCTGTAATGGGTTGGTCGGATGAGGTACTGCCGTGCCAGTCGTAGTACACATATGCATGATATTGTGTTCCTTTAATAAATGACAAAGTTCGACCTTTCCAATAGAGCCAGAAATGTGAAAAAATAATCAGTACTTTTTTATAGCCGATTCTAAATTAAAATATTACACGACCCACCCTATAAAACAGTCGAATTCCGGCTATTTGGATAAAATTTTTTCTTCTTACGAAAGAAATTTTTAATAATAATATTTTTTAACGAAATTTTCGTTAAAATTGATTTAGTCAAACGTGAATACGACATTCTACAAGAAGGTCCATAACTTGTACATTTATCCATATATTTTTATACCCTCCACCTCCAGGATGGGGGTATACTAACTTTGTCATTCCGTTTGTAACACCTTGAAATATCGACCTGAGACCCTATAAAGTATATATATTCTTGATCGTCATAAAATTCTAAGACGATCTAGCCATGTCCGTCCGTCTGTTGAAAGCACGCTAGCATCTAAACGAAAGGAGCTAGAATGTTCAAATTTTCCATAAATGCGTCCTATAGTCGTAGATCGGTTGGGATTGAAACGGGACGAAATCGGGCCAAAGGGAAAAATTTTTCCCTCACAAGGACTAAAAATACCCATAATAATCCCTAATATTTAAGCATGTTTTTTGAATATGTCTGTTTATATTTGCCTGATATTTGGTATGCGCACTCCTCTTATAGCAAAAACGTGCACCATAAAGTGATTCATATTTGTAGGGGGTAAAATGGGGCAAAAAAGGGATAAAAATGGTACATATTAAACGACAACAGCTAGAAACACGAAATTCGGTGTGTACATTCCTCTAATTGAGTGGATACATAATATAAAAGTATTTTTTCCAAATTCGTACTTTTAAGTGGTAAAATGGGAATAGAGGGATAAAAATGGTACCAACCAAACGGCTGTACCTAGAATAATGAAATTCGGTGTATACATTCCTCTGATTGCATAGACAAGTAAAATACACGGATTTTTCGAAATTCGTTCTTTTTGGGGCCAAAATAGAAAAAGGGGATAAAAATAGTACCAACCAAATGACAGCAGCTTGAGTCATGAAATTCGCAGTATACATTCCTTTGACTATGTAGACATGAAAAATAAAAGGTTTTTTCCAAATTCGTACTTTCAAGGGATACAATGGGTACGGAGGGATAAAAATGGTACCAACCAAACGGCTATACCTGGAATAATGATATTCGGTGTATACATTCTTCAGACTGCGTATACACGTAAAATAAACAGATTTTTCGAAATTCGTATTTTTTGGGGTTAAAATAAAAAAGGGGATAAAAATCTGCAAAACGCAAAATAAAAAGTTTTTTTTTTCAAATTCGTAATTTTTCTTTTACGGCAAAAATTGGTTGAATCATGAAGTTAGGTTATTTTGCACTATGTACGTCTGATAATGGATTTTCAAAATTTGTACTTTTGGAATTAAAATTGAATGGAAATACAACCAACTGTAGCACCCACTATCTACCAATATTTATGGTATTTAAGCTTTTTGAAAATATAAATGTTAAAATATTTATTTTTTGATTTGAGATAAATAATGGTTTGAAATAATTAAAATATTATATTTATTTATAAAATTATTTTTTCAATATTTGTATTTGTTTTGGTTTGGCTATATTAAAAAAATTATATTTTCCTGTAATATTACTGCACTTCAACGAAAACAGACAACCTCTGTGGAATGCAATCCATGGTGGAGGGAATATAAAGTTCGGCCCGGCCGAACTTAACGCCGTTTTTACTTGTTTTAATTAAGACAGACACCTAAAAGCAACATATTATTTTATCTAATTTGTAAAGTTTTTTTTGCACTATAAAAAATATATATAGTTTTTTTAATTATCTTGTGTCTGCAAAGAGTGTCATAATTTCTACATTTATCTAGAATTAGAAATAAATATTTTTCCGATTTTTTCTATTTTTCATGATTTTTTCGAAAAATAAAATCAATTTCTTCTCTTTTATTTGAGACTATTCATAAACCACTGTTTCTATGTGAACATTTGTAGACGCAACATTTGTAGCCTCCATAATTACATTTAATCGATTTAATTACATTCCAAAATGAGAGTACCATATTTAAAGGTACCTTGGACGATAATCGGTATCTTAGTAAGAAGAATACATTTTTGGCCTCGGACATAATATTTTTAATTTTTGTTGCACAGTGATATTAGGTGTTGTTGAGGGTATTTTCAATTGCTGTTTGGGGGAAAACGTTATTCCTCTGTTTCAATTTGGAGGTCCAACAGTCCACAAGGTCAGAGGATCGTATACATCGAATTTAATGGTTCCATACACAGTCGTCCGGTTGGTACCATTTTCATCCCATTTTGATCCAAAAAATCGAAAATACATCCCTTATCTCGTCTTACCCTCTTTGGGTCTAAAAGTACGAATTTGTAAATATCATCTTATTTTGCGTGTCAGATGAATGTAAACACCGAATTTCATGATGCAACTGCAGCCATTTGCTGGGTACCATTTTTATCCCCTTTCATCCCGTTTTCCCCTAGAAGTACGAATTTCGAATAAATCCTACAACCAGAGGAATATACACAACCAGAGGAATATAAACACCGAACTCCATGATTCTAGCTGTCGCCATTTGTTGGTTACCATTTTTATCCCCTTTCACTCCGTTTTCCCCTAAAAGTACGAATTTCGAAAAAATTCGTTTATTTTGCGCGTCTTAACAATCAGAGGAATGCATTCAACGAATTCAATAATTTTAGAGGTAGCCATTTGCTGGGTACCATTTTTATCCCCTTTCATACCGTTTTCCCCCAGAAGTATGAATTTCGAATAAATCCTACAACCAGAGGAATATACACAACCAGAGGAATATAAACACCGAACTCCATGATTTTAGCTGTCGCCATTTGTTGGGTACCATTTTTATCCCCTTTCGCTCCGTTTTATCCTAAAAGTACGAAAAAACGTTTTGCGTGCCCACACGGTGAGAGGAATGTGCACATTGCATTTTATGATTCTAATTTTGTCGGTACCATTTTTATCCCCTTTTTTCCACATTCCAACCCTAGAAGTACTAGTATCGAAATATTTCTTTATTTTTCCGTCGACTTCGTCAGAGCGATTTATATACCAGATTTGATTTTTATCTCTATTTTCCCATTTTCAAAGTGTACATTTCGAAAAATCCCTCCATTTCACGTAAGTACGCAAAGAGATGGTATACACACTAGGGCGTACCTCAAAAAAAAAGTTCGCCGTACACCTTCGAATATGAAGTATTATTGAAAGGTAGTTTCAAAAAAAAAATTTTTATTTTTTTATGCCGAACGTAGGGGTCGCGCTTTTACATTTTTCTATATAACTTGTATTTATAAACGGATTTTAAAGTGTGATACATCTCGTCTTACCCTCTTTGGGTCTAAAAGTACGAATTTGTAAATATCATCTTATTTTGCGTGTCAGATGAATGTAAACACCGAATTTCATGATGCAACTGCAGCCATTTGCTGGGTACCATTTTTATCCCCTTTCATCCCGTTTTCCCCTAGAAGTACGAATTTCGAATAAATCCTACAACCAGAGGAATATACACAACCAGAGGAATATAAACACCGAACTCCATGATTCTAGCTGTCGCCATTTGTTGGTTACCATTTTTATCCCCTTTCACTCCGTTTTCCCCTAAAAGTACGAATTTCGAAAAAATTCGTTTATTTTGCGCGTCTTAACAATCAGAGGAATGCATTCAACGAATTCAATAATTTTAGAGGTAGCCATTTGCTGGGTACCATTTTTATCCCCTTTCATACCGTTTTCCCCCAGAAGTATGAATTTCGAATAAATCCTACAACCAGAGGAATATACACAACCAGAGGAATATAAACACCGAACTCCATGATTTTAGCTGTCGCCATTTGTTGGGTACCATTTTTATCCCCTTTCGCTCCGTTTTATCCTAAAAGTACGAAAAAACGTTTTGCGTGCCCACACGGTGAGAGGAATGTGCACATTGCATTTTATGATTCTAATTTTGTCGGTACCATTTTTATCCCCTTTTTTCCACATTCCAACCCTAGAAGTACTAGTATCGAAATATTTCTTTATTTTTCCGTCGACTTCGTCAGAGCGATTTATATACCAGATTTGATTTTTATCTCTATTTTCCCATTTTCAAAGTGTACATTTCGAAAAATCCCTCCATTTCACGTAAGTACGCAAAGAGATGGTATACACACTAGGGCGTACCTCAAAAAAAAAGTTCGCCGTACACCTTCGAATATGAAGTATTATTGAAAGGTAGTTTCAAAAAAAAAATTTTTATTTTTTTATGCCGAACGTAGGGGTCGCGCTTTTACATTTTTCTATATAACTTGTATTTATAAACGGATTTTAAAGTGTGATACATCGATGTTTTTGTCTCGACGAGGCCGATTTTTTTGTCTTTGAAGTCATTGAGCTCAAGCACCCCCTTCTGGTACTTACCCATCATTTCTCAGTTGCTACTACCCTAATGTACCACTCTAATAATCGAAAATTAAAGCTCGCATAAAATCATGAATCATGTTTGAGCTCAATGACTTCAAAGACAAAAAAATCGGACAAAAACATCGATGTATCACACTTTAAAATCCGTTTATAAATGCAGAAGTTATATAGAAAAATGTAAAAGCGCGACCCCTACGTTCGGCATAAAAAAATAAAAAAAATTTTTTTGAAACTACCTTTCAATAATACTTCATATTCGAAGGTGTACGGCGAACTTTTTTTTTTTTACTTGTAACCTGGTACGCTCTAGTGGACATATCACTATTACACGTATTCTTGGATAACTTGGACCTCATTTTCCCATTTAAAGATGTAACGAACGGAATGACAAACATAGTATGGTGCAGGGTATATAAACTGTTGTGCTTGCCTATTGATATAGTTTTTGCCGACAATTTCTTCACTTTGTTCCACTCTGGGAATCTGTTTGTTTTTAGCACTTTGCACTCTGCGGCTTTGGAATGGTCTTCCATTGTGCAAACTCAATGGCGGGCGAATGCTTCTGGGTTTCAGACTGTGCAGATTTACAAAAAAAATTCTCGGACAATTTCTTCACAAAGACACTGTGTTCATTCAACACTGAGAATCTTCTTCAGCTCTCTGTAGGTTGTGGAATAGTTTTCCATTATGCAAACTCAATGGCGAATGCTTCTGGGCTGCGGTTGCTGGCTGGCTGGTTGGCTGCCGATAAAGAAAACATGCTACAGTTACGACATCAAAGAAAATAATTATGTTGTTTTGCTGCAACATAAACCAGCCGCATATATGTAACATGGCATAATGTGCAACATGCCTACATAAATTCACCTAAGTACGTATGGATGTGTGTGTGTGTGTGTGTATGCTCCACATTAAAGTGTTGCAATAACAAAAGAAAATTGTGACTACTGGAGACCTCAAAAGAAAAAAAAAACATGAAACCACTTAAAAACTCACACTCACTCGCTGGGCCGCTCGGTGGCCTGGGTAATGCACAGTTGCTTGCCACCGACAGCCCAGTCAGCATGTTCATACGTATATGTCCTATGCTATTACTGTTGCAAGATGTTGTTGCATTATTATTTTAAATCAATTGAAAGCTTTACAAAGAATATGAGACAGAAAAGGTACCTCCAAAGCAAAGCCACTTTGCATAAATATGTGTTTTGGATGTTATTATTGTTGCTGTTGTTGCTGCTTCGCATCAGAAGAAGAATGCCACAATAACAACTCATAATAATAGCTACTCGTGGCAAAGGCAGTAAGTAATAATGATAATAATAAAAATGCAAAAAGGCAGCAAAGTAACATGCAACATGTTGCATGTCAATAAACATTTTTCGTTGCAAAAATGAAATGCAATCGCATGGGATATGTTGTGGCGGCGGCGACAGCACTAACTATGACTGACTTTCTTAATATGTACGAGTACAAGTGGAATGTTGTTGCTTCTGAGCGAGGGCAATGTGAAAAGTGTGGTGAGAGGGAGGAAGGCTCTATGTTAACCCATTTTGGCCCAGTGTTCGATTAATCGAACAGTAAACAGTAAGAAACGGCGGAAAAAAATTTGGCTGAGCTTTAATGGGTTAATAATGTGTTTGAAAGGTTATCTAATTGTAATAATCCGAGCATGATTATTGGGTGTCCTAGGCTATACGTTTATTTTTGAATAAATATTATTTTGATACTATCTTGAACCTTTCTCAAATATGTATTTTATCTTTGAAGGCTTTTGAAGGAAAAAGTTATTTATGTTGCCCCAAAGTCATACATATTTTCAAAAAAAAAAAAAACATATTTCCTATCTATTACAAACGAACTATATTGTTTGTGACACAGTTTTGATGCCAGAATAAAGCCAGGAAGCCATAATTTCTAATAATAGAAATTTTAGAGCAAATAAACTAATTTTTATACCCTCCACCTCCAGGATGGGGTTTATACTAACTTTGTCATTCCGTTTGTAACACCTTGAAATATCGACCTGAGACCCTATAAAGTATATATATTCTTGATCGTCATAAAATTCTAAGACGATCTAGCCATGTCCGTCCGTCCGTCTGTTGAAAGCACGCTAGCATCTAAAGGAAAGGAGCTAGAACGTTCAAATTTTCCATAAATGCGTCTTATAGTCGTAGATCGGTTGGGATTGAAAATCGAAATCGGCCCACAGGGAAAAAATTTTCCCTCACAAGGACTAAAAATACCCATAATAATCCCTAATATTTTAGCGTATTTAAGCATGTTTTTTGAATATGTCTGTTTATATTTGCTTGATATTTGGTATGTGCATTCCCCTTATAGCAAAAACGTGCACCATAAAGTGATTCTTATTTATAGGGGGTAAAATGGGGATAAAAATGGTACATATTAAACGACAACAGCTAGAAACACGAAATTCAGTGTGTACATTCCTCTAATTGAGTAGATACATAATATAAAAGTATTTTTTCCAAATTCGTACTTTTAAGGGGTAAAGTAGGAATAGAGGGATAAAAATGGTACCAACCAAACGGCTGTACCTAGAATAATGAAATTCGGTGTATACATTCCGCTGATTGCATAGATAAGTAAAATACACGGATTTTTCAAAATTCGTACTTTTTGGGGTTAACATGAAAAAAAGGGGATAAAAATAGTACCAATCTAATGACTGCAGCTAGAGTCATGAAATTCGGAGTATACATTCCTCTGAGTGTGTAGACACGGAAAATAAACTGATTTTTCGAAATTCGTACTTTTTGGGGTTAAAATGAAAAAAGGGGATAAAAATAGTACCAATCAAATGACTGCAGCTAGAGTCATGAAATTCGGAGTATACATTCCTCTGACTGCGTAGACGCGGAAAATAGAGGATTTTTTCAAAATTCGTACTTTTTGGGGTTAACATGAAAAAAGGGGTTAAAAATAGTACCAATCTAATGACTGCAGCTAGAGTCATGAAATTCGGAGTATACATTCCTCTGACTGCGTAGACAAGGAAAATAGACGAATTTTTCGAAATTAGTACTTTTAAGGGATACAATGGTACAGATGGATAAAAGTAGTACCAACTAAAAGACTACAGCTAGTATGATGAAATTCTAATTGCGTAGAAACGTCAAGGGGGTAAAAATGGTACCAACCAAATGGGCGCAGCTGGAATCATGAAATTCGGTGTATACATTCCTCTGACTGCATAGACACGCATAATAAAAAGTTTTTTCAAATTCGTACTTTTTCTTTTACGGCAAAAATTGGTTGAATCATTAAGTTAGGTTATTTTGCACTATGAACGTCTGATAATGGATTTTCCAAATTTGTACTTTTGGAATTAAAATAGAATGGCAATACAACCAACTGTAGCACCCACTATCCACCAATATTTATGGCTTAGAAAATGTTTTTGAAAATATAAATATAAGAATGTTTATTTTTTGAATTGACGTATTGGTAGCATTACCTTATGAGCGTGGTTTGAAATAATTAAAATATTATATTTATTTATAAAATTAATTTTTCAATATTTGTATTTGTTTTGGTTTGGCTATATTAAAAAAGTTATATTTTCCTGTAATATTACTGCACTTCTACGAAAACCGACAACCTCTGTGTAATGCAACCCATGGTGGAGGGTATATGAAGTTCGGCCCGGCCGAACTTAACGCCGTTTTTACTTGTTTTATTTCCACAATTTCTAACTCTGTAATATAAAAAAATTTAAAATTAATGCTTAAAAATATTGATTGATTCTTATTGATTGATTCAGCTTGATGTCATGAAAAAACTGGTGGAGCATTTTTATTATTTATTTTTATTTTATTTTCCCAATATTTGGGTTGCCTTCGTCAACCATAATCAGGGAATAAAGTGGAATATTTTCATACAAGCTGCGGCAAAAAGTATTAGAAATAGAGCTAGGACACTGAAATTTTGCACACATCTCTTATTAGATCAAAAACAAGTTTTCGTTTAACTCCGCCCACAACCGTGCCTACCTCCCTTGTAACATAAAATGAAAAAACGCCATAAATTTTTTATTTTAATATATATGTTAAAACAAATTTTTACCCATAAAAAATTCCGTTTTTTACAATTTTCGAAATTTTTGATAAAAATTATATTAATTAATTGCAAACGGAAAATTAATATATCGGCTTAATATTTGTATGCTTTCGCATGTCATAAAACCTTACATCCCTAAAGTATGCTTTAAACAATTTTTCAAAAATACATTAACAGAGAACAACGAAGAAAGTATTGTTTCAAGGTTTTACCATTTCAGTAAATAAATCGATGTTTGCGACCACAAGCAGAATATTATTTTTAAAATGAATAAATAAGACAATAGTTTAAAAATATTTGTAAATGCCGAGGTATCGGCATGAATTCAATCTTCAGGTAAAACACTGTCGGAAAAGGAAATCGAAAACTTAACTATATATTTTTAAATGCAAAAAAACTCAACCTTTTTCTACGAACTAAACGAAATTCCTATACGATTCATGGTTTCCGAGATACATCCTAATAAAATAACCTCTATTGGGATGAAATTAGATTTTTTATTTTAGAATTTAGGAACTTTAAATGCATCCACAGCTATATTTAGCCGCGATATCGGCAAAATCTTTTAGAATATGTTTAATAGGATTGGTGTTTGCAAAATTCAATCAAGTCGAGATTTGGACACATGAAATTTGGGAGTTTTTGCCAATGATAATACACTGTGCGTCGTCATCTTTTCTGCACAAATTATTGACAATAATTATTGAGCAATATCTAAACATTAACGAAACGAAAAATTAAAAAATTCTATTTGTTTCACACGATGCTTAATATAATCTAAAAATATAAATCCAAATAATAATAATAAAATCGATAGCACTATTTAAACATTAATGAAAGAAAAAATTAAAAAATCCTATATTTGTTTCTATACTTGTTTCTTTATAAAATCTAAAAAAATAAATCGCAATAATAATAGTAAAATAGAATAATAATAAAATCCAAAAAAAAAAATTTGAAAAAACTAAGGATCACTCTACTATCTAGCCATATGAGTCCGTCTATCTGTGGAAATCACTCAAGCTTGCGAAACAAAATAATGGTTGCAGACCAATTGGGATTGCAAATGGGTAAAATCGGACCAGTGGGCAATTTTTTTCCTGCATGAACTGAAAGTATCCCTTAGTATAGGATGGGCCATGTAACATTTTAAATTAGAATCGGCTATAAAAAAGTACTGATTATTTTTATTGGAAATGTTGAACTTTGTCATTTAATAATGGAACACAATACCATTCATATGACTACCACGACTGACTCGGTAGTACCTCACCCGATCAACAAAATTTTTTCAGTACATGGCCCATGATGTTGCCAGCCCAAAATCCATACCAAACAGCGACTCGTTGTGGATGCATTGGCTTCTCAATAGTAACGCGTGGATTCTCTGAAAGCAATATGCTGCAATTTTGCTTACCACCGAGACGAAAATGAGCTTCATTAAGGTTGAAATGAAATCCGATCTCTTCTCGAGAATTTTCCACATAGTTTGCGTTAAAGACTCACTACTTTGGATGTAAGTTTTTAATATTTCACAATTTTTTTTTCGAGTGTATAGCGCCCCATTTCGCAAATGTCAAATATAAACCTGAAAATAAAAATAATAATGAATCTAATTCTACTTTTCAAAGTCAAAATAATCGGTAGTTCAGATTTAAAATTTTAAATAGCCTATGTTTAGACCATAGGGGGGTCTTACAGACACGCTGTTTTTTAATTCATACTTAGGGCATACACATATACATAGGGCAAAAAGGGATAAAGATGGCACGAATCAATCGACAAACGCGTAAATTGGGATTTTTAGAAATACACACTTTTAAGGGTTAAAATGGTAAACGAGAGATAAAAATGGTGCCAACCAAACGACTAAAGTTGAAATCATAAAATTCGGTGTATACATCCATCCGACTGTGTAGACTTAAAGTAATTTTTTGAAATTAGTACTCTTAGGGGGAAAATGGGGCGAAAAGGGATAAAAAGGGTACGAACCAAACGGCTTCAGCTAGAATCTTGAAATTCGGTGTATACATTCCTCGGACTGTGTACAGTGATACCAACAAGAATCAGAAAGAAAAAATTACTAGTTTATTTACCATTTTTATCTGCTGTGATGAATTTTAGGTATTTTTGTTGGACCTCAGATTGAGAGCTTTGAGAAGTGTGAACTGGAATGAACGAAACATACTTTTTAAATAAATTCAGAAGTAGTACGGTTAGTTTTGGAAAATGGCGAGAAATTTTAAACAAAATATGTTTGCAGGACAATTACATACAAATTCCTTAAGCTTCAAAATTTAGTGTATATATCATTCGAATGGTGAAAGTTTTTTCTTTTTTAATGCGGCGAGAAACTGAAAATCGGTTGCTAATAAACTAAGTTAGAGGTTTATAAGTGCGCAAAGGTGCCTATAACCTAGAGTTTCTTACTTCATTCTTTTTATACCCTCCACCTCCAGGATGGGGGTATATTCACTTTGTCATTCCGTTTGTAACACCTTAAAATATTCATCGGAGACCCCATAAAGTATATATATTCTGGGTCGTGGTAAAATTCTAAGACGATATAGCCATGCCCGTCTGTCCGTCTGTCTGTTGAAATCACGATAGCGGCCGAACGAAATGAGCTAGGAGGTTCAAATTTTTCCTAAATGTGTCTTATGGTTGTAGATCGGTTGGGATTGAAAGTGGGCGAAATCGGCCCAGAGGGAAAAATTTTTCCCTCACAAGGACTGAAAATACCCCTAATATTTAGAGTATTTCAGCCTGTTTTTTTAACATATTAGCTTGTATTTACTTGATATTTGCAATTCGCATTCCCTTTATAGCATAAAAGGGCACCATTGAGTGATTTTTATTTGTAGGGGGCGAAATGGGACGAAAAGGGATAAAAATAGTACCTATCAAACGACAACAGATAGAAACACGAAATTTGGCATGCACATTCCTCTAATAGAGTAGATACATAATATAAAAGTATTTTTTCTAAATTCGTACTTTAAAGGGGTTAAATGGGGATAGAGGGATAAAAGTAGTACCAACCAAACGGCTGCACCTAGAATAATGAAATTCGGTGTATATATTCCTCTGATTGCGTACACACATAAAATAAAGGAAATTTTCGAAATTCGTACTTTTAGGGTGTAAAATGGAAAAAGGGGATAAAAATTGTACCAAACAAATGGATGCAGCTAGAACCATGAAATTCGCGGTATACTTTCCTCTGACTGAGTGACACAAAAAAAAACGTTTTTCCAAATTCGTACTTTCAAGGGATTCAATGGCTACAGGGGATAAAAATGGTACCAACTAAACGGCTACAGCTAGAATGATGAAATTTTCGAAAGTCGTACTTTTAAGGAGTAAATGAAAAAGGGGATACAAATGGTACCAACAAAATGGTCGCAGATAGTATCATGAAGTTGGGTATATACATTCCTCTTTTTTCCAAATTCGTACTTTATTTTGTTGCTTTTACGACAAAAATGGTAGAACGTGAGAGATAATGTATTTTCAAAATGTATACATTTGAATTTAAAATATATGGAAATACAACCAACCAAAGGACTGCAGCTGAAAATACACTCTCTATCCCCCAATATTTGGGGTATTTATGATTGCTGCCTTTATGAATTGAAGTATTATTCCCATTATATATACATAGTTTAAAAATATTGGTAGCCTTGGCTTATTAATTAAATTTCTGATTTTCATACATTTGAAATTTGTTGCGGACATTCCTCTTGTAGCTTGGAAGCACCACAAAGAAAATAAATGTTTAAGCGGGCGAAATGGGATAAAAATGGATAAAATATGGTACCAATGATACGACAATAGCTAGAATCATGATATTCGGTGTGTACATCCCTCTAATTGCATAGACACGTAAAATAGAGGGATTTTTCGAAATTCCTACTTTTAAGGGATATAATTGAAAAAGAGGGATAAAAATGGGACCTTCCCAACCGCTGAATTTGATATCATGAATGGGGATATCTTTAAAATTTGTACTTTTCTTATCAAAATAATGCAGTCACTTTGTCTGTATCAGAAAATGCTTCTCCCTAATGGCGACTGACAATCGCCTAATATTTTCGCCATGTTCACTTTCACAATTACAGCATTGTATTTATTTATAGTAGTAGATTTTAAACAATGCGCATAAGTATACTTTATAGTTTGAAATAGTAATCAAATATAGTAACATGCATAAACATATCACAATTTTCGTAATATGGTTCTGTACTTCTATGTCGACATCCTTTAATCTGCTGGTAATACTGTGGTGGAGGGTATATAAGATTCGGCCCGGCCGAACTTAACGCCTTCTTACTTGTTTGTATTCAAATTGAGCTTCTTTAGAAAGCTTCATAATAATAACATTGTGCTTTAAAAAAGTGATTTTTCTAATTCACGAATATACTTCAGAACGAAACTGTTTGAAATCAAATTAGTTCGATTAAGTCGATTGTAGTATGATTTTCTTTTCCCACTAGTTCCACACCTATGCGAATGAGTAATATTATCCTTAATGAATATAGCTAATACGCCCCACTGGTGAGAGGAAACTTGCTAATCGTATGCACTTCTATTCAATCCCGAATGAAATCAATTCTGTAATCGTGGATAAGATTTTTGTTCTATCGATATTCGACGATTTTATTTTCAATGGGAAATATTTCGAAAATAAGACCTAATAATTTTGTATTCAAATTGAGCTTCTTTAGAAAGCTTCATAATAATAACATTGTGCTTTAAAAAAGTGATTTTTCTAATTCACGAATATACTTCAGAACGAAACTGTTTGGAATCAAATTAGTTCGATTAAGTCGATTGTAGTATGATTTTCTCTTCCCACTAGTTCCACACCTATGCGAATGAGTAATATTATCCTTAATGAATATAGCTCATGCGCCCCACTGGTGAGAGGAAACTTGCTAATCGTATAGCACTTCTATTCAATCCCAAATGAAATCAATTCTATAATAGTGGATAAGATTTTTGTTCTATCGATATTCGACGATTTTATTTTCAATGGGAAATATTTCGAAAATAAGACCTAATCTAGAAAAAGTGCGCTATTATTTATAATTATTATGAGAATTTGGACACACAATGTGTACATTTTTTGTTAAACTTTTAAATGTGATTTTTTTCAAAATAAATTTGATACCATTCCACCATAATCATCATACCACACACCGTCATCTAGTCCCCAATTGTAGCCGGTGATTTTGTTTTCTATGTGCGTTTTTACTATATTTTTCATTTCCTTTATAGAAAATCAAATTATCTCTGCCTTTAGGTATTGTTTGTAAGCTTAACTTCAGCTTGTGAACACTATTAGTCGACGAAAGCAACGCAAGAAAAAAATTCGCTCCGTTGCGAATACGAATACGAATGTACGTAGGAAAGTCTGGCGCGCATGGCCTGGACATTGTTTTTAATTTTTCAAACATTTTTGAAATAGTTTATGGATATGAACGCGCCGTGACTACGGACAGTTTAGGTAGAGTCTACAACTCTACACTTGTCTGTCTGTCTGTAAATGGCGGTTGTTGTCTGCCGGTGATGAAGGTGGCACGGTGCGCGATGGTTTCTTATGTGTAACGATGCAGAAATTTCCGGGATATGGGGTTTTTTTCTTGATTTGGATTTCCAAACCTCCAAGAAACATGGCTGTGACGATGATATAATGCATGCCGTTTTTTTGCGTTTATTTTGTCTCTCAGCTTGTGCAAAGGTTTATGTTTATAAATGTTGTAATTAATCATTGACGCTTTTTTGGTTGTGTGAATGCACAATATCTTTATATCTTTAATATGAATGTCTGTGGGATAGTTGTGTGTGTTGCAAAGAAAAAATAAGAGAAGAGGAAAACTTGTTTTGAATGTGAACCGATTTCTTTACAAAACACAATAAATCTATTGTAGGTGAAGTGTTGTGGTATTCTGAGAAGTTATGACATGTTTTGCTGAGGAAAAGTTTTGAGATTCTTGCAACTTTTGTGTGGTTGGTTGAAACACAATTTATGGAAAAGTTCTTGATGGCTGAATACTAGTATTGTAAACAGGTAATTCTGCAGGAATAATATCCATATCATTGGGGCATGAGTTGAACACATGAGGAAGTCTTCCATGTTGTATCCACGTTAAAAGAGAGAATCGTTTAGGCCAAATCTTAGAAATCCTCCACCATATAGTAATTTTCTCCTTGTTCCAGGTACGGAAAATATGCCATAGTACTACACTGCTAGAAAATCCTTCTTTGTCAATATATGGGGTTCGTTGATACGACGAACGCTACTAAGAAGATGAACAGTCTAATCTTTCCTCATTCAAATTGTTTTGGTCAGAATTTTGAATACGGAGCTAGATTTTTTTGTACAAATGGATTGAAGAAATGACACAACAAATTAAGACTTTTTGATTGGAATAGAATATATAATAATTCTGAAAGAGTATGTTGAGTAGACCATTTAAAATAAACTTAAAGTCCAGGTGGTTTCTTTTTACAGTGGGTCAAAGTGACAAATGTGTCGTTAATTCCTGAGGGAATTTTTATTGTCAGAAAAAATCTGCAATTTTTGCAAAATAAAAGTTACGCGGATTTTTCGGAAGGCATTTTTCACAATTTTTGTCTTTACAACAAACATTTATCCCACTTCACTCTGGTCTTGGGTATACCATTTTGTGGAATGGAACCAAGCGATTTGTGAAATTTCGCAGACACTTCCAAAATGATGGAAAATTTACTAGATTTTAAGATTTTGCATTTTTGCCAATAAAAATAGCCGAATTCCAAAAATGTGGAATGGAACCAAGCGATTTGTGAACTTTCGCAGACACTTCCAAAATGATGGAAAATTTACTAGATTTTAAGATTTTGCATTTTTGCCAATAAAAATAGCCGAATTCCAAAAATGTGGAATGGAACCAAGCGATTTGAGAAAATTCGCAGACACTTCCAAATGATGGAAAATTTACTAGATTTTAAGATTTTGCATTTTGCAGATTTTGCAAAAATAACCAAATTCCAAAAATGGGAAAAATGTGTTTTAAAAAATTGGGATTTTTTACTAAAATAATGGTCATCAAGCCTTTATTTACCAGCTTTATCCGTTGTAATAAATTTTAGGTATTTTTGTTGGACCTCAAAAGTGACCAATTTTTTTTTGCAGTAGAAACTTTGTAGTGGAATCTTCAATAACTCAGTCAATTAGCGACGGATTTTTAAATCAAAATTGGTGTTTTATTCCATAAATTCAGAAGTAGTACGGTTACTTCACAAATTAAGGTGAATAAACATTGCCAAAGTTGGAAAATGGCGAGAAATTTGAAACAAAATATGTTCGCAGGACAATTACACACAGTTTACTTAAGTTTTAAATAAACAGCGTATACATCGCTCGCAAAGTCTATGTTTCTTCTTTTTAAATACGGTAATAAACTGAAAATCGGTTCATAATCAACTAAGTCGCAGGTACGTAAAACAGGGGTTTTCACCCATAAGTCGAGATTTTGGAGTGTCTGGGAAATTTCACTCACAGATTCTTGGTTTACTCGACAATACATACAAGAAATATAATGTCATATTCTTCATTAATTTCTTGAGAAAGCTTGGTAATAATAAATCAATAAAGAAAAGGTCGAATAAATAACTTTTCCACGAATATACATCAGATTGAAGCTGTTTGAAAAAAGAAAAATAGTTCGATTAAATCGATTGTAGTAGGGCGATTCCATTGGTACGGGTGTGACACTTTGTTTAAATATGTTTAAATATCTCCCATATTCATTGACTGAGATTTTTACTATACTGCCAATTGAATACGGCAGGTTAATCTGGATATTATTGCAAATATAAATATGTCTCAGCGTTTTAAATATTGGAGATATACAACAAACTAGAGCGTGACGGGTGTAACCTTAGCTTTGAAGAAAATCTTGAGGTTTTACTTATTTTCTTGAATTCGAAAATATTCTTCCATTACATGACTTTATTCATTTTTGCTAATCAAAAGAGTAGGTCATACACTTTCTTCTAAAGTATACGTTACCTTTATGAATATAGGAAATTAAATTGTAACGGGCGTGACATTTTGACGGAAAATCGCTTACGTCACCAGTCTATATCTCGAAAAGGAAATGATCAGACCTATTTTGCCAGTATTTTTTTGAAATATAATCAAAAAAATGTGTTGTGAGAAGTAAAGGGTGATTTTTTAAAAGCTATTGGAAAGTTTAAAAAAATACATAAAATTCAGAAAAATTCATAATATAATATAATTATAATGTTTGAAGATTATTTCATGCAAATGTTGACCTTGACTGTGCCTCTTTTTGACGTTTGCCTTTGTAAAAATGTAAAACCGAAAAGCAAGACAATCATTTGTTAAGAGTTTTCTAGTCTTTATGACTTCTATCTCTCTCTCGGGCCGCAATCTGACGGACTGCCAGACTTTGTAACTCAAATACTGTGCACAGTAGTGCACAGATGAAAAAGAAACTAAAGGGTGATTTTTTAAGAGCTTGATAACTTTTTTAAAAAAAAAAACGCATAAAATTTGCAAAATCTCATCGGTTCTTTATTTGAAACGTTAGATTGGTCCATGACATTTACTTTTTGAAGTTAATTTAAATGTTGACCGCGGCTGCGTCTTAGGTGGTCCATCCGCTTAGTCCAATTTTTGCATTTCCACGTTTTTGAGTAACAGAGGCACAATTGCTGCGAACGGCGGCGAATTGATAATTAATGGTCATCATGAACACTGGCCGATACAACTGCGATATTTTCTTCAGTTCGCACTCTACGTAAGCGTGTTGGTGGTTTAATGTCGAACAATGTAAATTTGGTGCGAAATTTAGTCACAATAGCCCGAATAGCCGCTTCAGTGGGTCGATTAAACTGACGATAAAATAGAAGCGCGCGATTAACATTCTTAACAGAGCACGCATTTTAATAATAAAATTCAATAACTTGCAAGCGTTGTTCGTTTGTAAGACGTTAAATTATAGACCAAACTGAAGATGTTTGGCAGTGAAACAAAACACGAAACGTGCGTCAGCTGTTTAAAACAGTGTTGCCAAAAAGATAATAGCTAAAAAATCAAAATGTTTATCGATGTTTTCGAAATCATAAATTGAATTTGAAATTTTGTTAAAAAAAGGGTCACTTTACATGGAATCACCCAGTATGATTTTCTTTTTCGAGTAGATCCTCAACAATGCGAATGAGCAATATTATCCTCAACACTTCTATTCATTCTTAAATGAAATCTATTCTATAATCGTTAGAATACTATCTATTACTTCGAGCCATTAAACATAATTCCACATTTATGGTTTATTGTGAGATTTTATGCATTAAAATATCACCAAATTTAAAAAAAAATTGGTAGAACACGTATGGATAGTGATAAAGTCGAAATATTTTGGGACAACACATTAATCAAACCAAATATTAATTTTAGTCGGGAACATCTAAACTTTTTTTAATGCGGCTTAATTTCCATCGAGTCACGTTTATAATTGTAAAGAAGAAGCAGGAACTCCATGATGAATCTAATGTATTTTTTCCTAAAATATAAATTTATATTTTTCCAAAAAATTATCCATAAACAATTTTATTATTTTTCGTATTCAAGACACCGAAATAAGTCAGGAAATGTTATTCACAGCCCTTCGACAAAATGGTTGTAAACTAGTCTTATTGAATTATCAAATTGTCATGATATTTAATTTTGTTTTTATGTGTAAAATCGAAATGGAAAAATATTGTATCAGATCTCGATACAATATATAGTGGTTAGGGCAGCTACCACTCATCCATCTCACTTATCCCATCCCATCTAAGCTGTGACTTGTCACACATGGTTTACAGCAGGCGTAAATGTGTGAATCATCGACAGATTTTCGAACTTGAAACTTGCTTATCCGTGTAAAATGTTTTCAAACTGCGTATGTACATACATATAATCTGTTATTTACAAAATATTGACAGAGTTTGTTTCTTTGTTGTTTGATGCTCAAACAAGTTTTGTGTGTTTTATTGATTGGAACTGTTGTGTATTCAAGCATTAGCAATTATTTAAATTTCAACGTTAAATTGTTTCGGACAGTAATACTTTGCATAACGCGTCTTGTCTTTCGAAAATATTGAACAGTGAACATTTTCCCACGTTTCGAAAAGCGATTTCAAACTAAATATTTATTGTTAAATTTATTAAGTATTTGCCGTCTTTGTATGAGTGTGTGCGAGCGTGGTTTTTGTTAATAAGTTTAATTCTTAACGTAACAAAAAGTCATTGTCTTTTGAAACGAACTATTGTTGGCCTGGCCATAACAATAAACTAAACGTTGTCTTGGCGGGTGGCTGACGACTGACGGTTGTTGTGAAATTTCAATGTCATTTTCGGTCTTTAGGAAATTAAAATAAATTGCAGTTCATTAATCTTGAAATGACAACACAATACCAATTTGGTGTTGACTTTTAATCTCGTCTACAAGAGCCATTAAAAATCTGCATAAATCTGCCATAACTTAAACCAAAGCATCACCTACAAATTAAGCTCAGCTCTCATGGGTGAATCTGAATATGGCTAAATTATGCAAGAAAACAACAAATTTGAGAAGGTGTTATCGTTCGATTAGCCAGATGTGTTTTGAGCGAAATGATTGTCAATTTAAATCATTTAAAACTGCCGTTTATGGCGAAATTGCTCTAATTTGAAATAATTTTGGTTTCGCTATATAAGGTCGAGAAAATGTTCGTATTTATTTCGTTTATGGCATTTGAAATCAAATGTGGCCTGGACTCCAACAGACCAAGGCTAAGTTATGGGTTAATATATAGGGTGGACCATTTAAATCTTTAAATTAGAATCGGCTATAAAAAATTATTGTTATTTATGGTTTTATTGGAAATGTTGAACTTTGTCATATAATAATGGAACACAATATCATTCATATGACCACCACGACTGGCTCGGCAGTACCTCATCCCGTCAACCCAATTTTTCAGTATCATCATGATTCAATGATGCCGCCAGCCCAAAATCCACACCAAACAGTGACTCGTTGTGGATGCATTGGCTTCTCAATAGTCACGTGTGGGTTCTCTGAAACTCATATGCGGCAAGTTTGCTTATTGGCATAGCCAACTAGATGAAAATTAGCTTCATCCGAAAACACGAAAATTTCTTACAGTTTGCTCAGACTCTCTATTTTGGAAGTAAGTTTTTACTATTTCTCAATTTTGTTCCCATTTTGCAGATTTGTAACATAAACCTGAAAATAAAAATAAGAAGTAAAAAAGGCGTTAAGTTCGGCCGGGCCGAACTTTATATACCCTCCACCATGGATTGCATTCCACAGAGGTTGTCGGTTTTCGTAAAACTGCAGTAAAATTACAGGAAAATATAAATGTTTTTAATATAGCCAAACCAAAACAAATACAAATATTGAAAAAATAATTATATAAATAAATATAATATTTTAATTATATCAAACCATTATCTATTTCAAAACAAAAAAAAATATTCTTTATTTATATTTTCAAAAAGCTTAAATACCATAAATATTGGTAGATAGTGGGTGCTACAGTTGGTTGTATTTCCATTCTATTTTAATTCCAAAAGTACAAATTTTGAAAATCCATTATCAGACGTACATGTGCAAAATAACCTAACTTCATGATTCAACCAATTTTTGCCGTAAAAGAAAAAGTACGAATTTGGAAAAGAGGAATATATACACCGAATTCCATGATTCCAGCTGCGCCTATTTGGTTGGTACCATTTTTACCCCCTTGACCTTTCTACGCAATTCGAATTTCATCATTCTAGCTGTAGTCGTTTAGTTGGTACTATTTTTATCCCTTGAAAGTACGAATTTCGAAAAATCCGTTTATTTTTCGTGTCTACGCAGTCGGAGGAATGTATACTCCGAATTTCCTGACTCTAGCTGCGGTCATTTGATTGGTACTATTTTTATCCCCTTTTTTCATTTTAACCCCAAAAAGTATGAATTTCGAAAAATCAGTTTATTTTCCGTGTCTACACAGTCAGAGGAATGTATACTCCGAATTGCATGACTCTAGCTGCGGTTATTTGGTTGGTAATATTTTTATCCCCTTTTTCAGTTTAACCCCAAAAAGTACGAATTTAAAAAAATCGTTTATTTTACTTGTCTATGCAATCAGAGGAATGTATACACCGAATTTCATTATTCCTGGTACAGCCATTTGGTTGGTACCATTTTTATCCCTCTATTCCCATTTTACCCCTTAAAAGTACGAATTTGGAGAAAATGCTTTTATATTATGTCTCTACTCAGTTAGAGGAATGTACACAACGAATTTCGTGTTTCTAGCTGTTGTCGTTCAATATGTACCATTTTTATCCCTTTTTTGCCCCATTTCACCCCCTACAAATAAGAATCACTTTATGGTGCACATTTTTGCTCTAGGGGGAATGCACATTCCAAATATCAAGCAAATATAAACAGACATATTCAAAAAACATGCTTAAATACGCTAAAATATTAGGGATTATTATGAGTATTTTTAGTCCTTGTGAGGGAAAAAAAATTTTCCCTTTGGGCCGATTTCGCCCATTTCAATCCCAACCGATCTACGACTATAAGACGCGTTAATGGAAAATTTCGTTTAGATACTAGCGTGCTTTCAACAGACGGACAGACGGCCGGACGGACATGGCTAGATCGTCTTAGAATTTTATGACGATCAAGTATATATATACTTTATATGGTCTCATGTCGATATTTCAAGGTGTTACAAGCGGAATGACAAAGTTAGTATACCCCCATCCTGGAGGTGGAGGGTATAATAAAAATTAATGTTATTCTACCTTTCAAAGTCAAATTTAAAATGCTACATGTCCCACCCTATATTTTCCGTTTTATAAAAACCCTAGACTTCTTTTTGCACCGACTGTCGACACATATTAGACGTGCAATAATTGCACAAATTTGCATTATTTTGCTTCATTAGAACCCGCACATTATACTTATCAACAGCAAATGTCTAACATAATTAATTTTAATAACTTATTAACGAACATCTGCAGCAGAAAATAAAAAACAAAGCAAATCAACACAACAAAAATCAAATGCATCAATCAAATCGAAAACGAAACTCGCAATCTTAAAAATTTCAAAAACAAAATATAAACTGAAAACATTAGCAAGTGTGCCACTTGACCGCTTTTTACGTTTTTTTTCTTTTCATCTTAATTAATGAAGTAATTAAACAAATTTTGAATTATGTATGTGTGTCTTAATGAAAGTGAAACGATGGAAGTTGTAACTTTATTGTATTGATATGATATGAGTTTTGACGGAGGAAATGTGTCCGTCGTGCAGATTTCCATTGGCTACAGTTATGAAGATCTCTGAAGTGATTTGAAGTGAACAAAATGCGGGTGCTATGATGGAAAATATTGAAATCGGTGGGAAGTGTGCTTATGTAATAATGGGATTAATGCAATGAAAATATATTGAAATTAATACGTATTTGATGATAAGAAACTGGGAGGAATCACGATGGATGGAAGATGACACATGAGTGCGTTCCAACTGGGTCACAATAATGTAAATGCTCAAAAAGGCCTCACAATTATGATCATGATATGTATTTATATAGAGATCGTGGAGATTTTTTGTTATAGAAAAATATGCTCATCTTTCCAAGTTGTGCGACACAGACCTACTAAAAATAGTCCACGGATAAAAAGTACAATTCTTATTCCAAATATTGCTTGGTTGCGTTAAAGAAAAATGTCATTAATAGTGAATCAACGAGTTGTATTTGTTTTCCAATTTGGAAGAATCGAAGTTCAACAAGTAAAAAAGGCGTTAATTTCGGCCTAGACGAACTTTATATAACCTCCACCATGGGTTGCATTACAGGAAAATGTTAAATTTATTTAATAAAGCCAAACTAAAATAAGTAAAAATATTGAACAAACAAACAAAATAAATATAGGATTTTAATTATAGAATTTAATTATGCTTACAAGACAAGGCTACCAACATGAGAATGATAGTAGTGACACTTAGAATGATAGTGGTCTAAGTCAAAAATCCAAAAAAAGAGATATGCCAATGTTTCTCTTTACTTGAATCAGATCTCTGATTTAAGGACTTTTATTTTTGACATTTATAAAAAAATTGCCCTTACAATGACATTTCTCATTTTATGCACACCAAAATTGTCTTTAGTGTTAGTTTGAAAGTGGTCTAAGTTACACTATATACACTAATATTGATGTGTGGCGATGCAAATTTATTTATAATGTCAATTTTAGGTAATTCAGATAATAAAATATAAAATGAAATTATTTGAAAAGTAAAAAATAATGAAAAAATAAATAATAATAAAATAATATATATATATATATATATATATATATATATATATATATATATATATATATATATATATATATATATATATTTACAGGTTGTTCGTCTAGAAGCTTTATATCGAAATTATTTTTTACATTTTGAAATAAATGTAAATTTTTTTACACATTTTACATAAATGTCAATGTTTCTCTTTACTTCAATCAGATCTCTGATTCAAGGACTTTTATTTTTGACATTTATAAAAAAATATATATAAATATGCACTAATATTGATATGTGGCAATGCAAACAAACATTTTTTATTTATAATGTCCATTTTAGGTGATTCAGATAATTTGAATAAAATATAAAATTAAATTATTTCAAAAGTAAAAAATAATTTCGATATAAAGTTTCTAGACAACAACCTGTAAATATTTATATATACATTAGGGCGTACCTCAAAAAAAAAGTTCGCCGTACACCTTCGAATATGAAGTATTATTGAAAGGTAGTTTCAAAAAAAAAAATTTTATTTTTTTATGCCGAACGTAGGGGTCGCGCTTTTACATTTTTCTATATAACTTGTATTTATAAACGGATTTTAAAGTGTGATACATCGATGTTTTTGTCTCGACGAGGCCGATTTTTTTGTCTTTGAAGTCATTGAGCTCAAGCACCCCCTTCTGGTACTTACCCATCATTTCTCAGTTGCTACTACCCTAATGTACCACTCTAATAATCGAAAATTAAAGCTCGCATAAAATCATGAATCATGTTTGAGCTCAATGACTTCAAAGACAAAAAAATCGGACAAAAACATCGATGTATCACACTTTAAAATCCGTTTATAAATGCAGAAGTTATATAGAAAAATGTAAAAGCGCGACCCCTACGTTCGGCATAAAAAAATAAAAAAAATTTTTTTGAAACTACCTTTCAATAATACTTCATATTCGAAGGTGTACGGCGAACTTTTTTTTTTTTACTTGTAACCTGGTACGCTCTAATATACATTTAACAAATTTTTTGAAATAAAATATTTTTGTTTTCTTTCATTTTTGGTAAGTAAATATTACTTTTGCGGAAAAAAATAAAAAAAAAAAACAAGTAAAAACGGCGTTAAGTTCGGCCGGACCGAACTTTATGTACCCTCCACCATGGATTGCATTCCACAGAGGCTGTCGGTTTTCGTAGAAGTGCTGTAATATATAATATAATGGGTGTATTTCCATTCTATTTTAATCCCAAAAGTATAAATTTTGAAAATCTATTATCTCACGTACATAGTGCAAAATAACCTAACTTCATGATTCAACCAATTTTTGCAATGTAAAAAGTACAAATTTCGAAAAATCTTTTTGTTTTGCGTGTCTATGCAGTCAGAGGAATACATACACCGAATTCCATGATTCTAGCTGCGGTTATTTGGTTGGTACCATTTTTATACCCTTTTTCCTATTTACCCCGTTAAGAGAACGACTTTCTAAAATCTCTTTATTTAAGTGTCTACGCAATAAGAGGTATGTACAGACCGAATCAATCTAGTAAGTCGTTTAGTTGGCATCCCTTGGAAGTACGAATTTGTAAAAAAAAATATTTTTCGTGTTTCCGCAGTCAGAGGAATGTATATTCCGAATTTCATGACTCTAGCTGCGCTCATTTGGTTGGTACTATTTTTATCCCTTTTTCCATTTTAACCCCAAAAAGTGCTAATTTCGAAAAATCCATATAATTTACGTGTCTACGCAATCAGAGGAATATATACACCGAATTTCATTATTCTAGGTGCAGTCGTTTGGTTTGTACCATTTTTATCCCTCTATTCCCATTTTATCACTTAAAAGTACAAATTTGGAAAAAATACAAATTTCATCATTCTAGCTGGTACCATTTTTATCCCTTCGCTCTCATTGTATCCCTTTAAAGTACGAATTTGGAAAAACCTTTTTATTCTTCGTGCCTACGCAGCCGTTGGTACTATTTTCATCCCTCTATGTACGAATTTGGAAAAAAAATCCTCTTGAAAAACCTGTCTATTTTGCGCGTCTATGTTCCCCTTTTAGTGCCGAAATTTGGAAAAATCTTTTTATTTTGCGTATCTATGAAGTCAGACGAGTGTAAACATTGTATTGTATAATTCTAGTTACAGCCGCTGCTTGGTACCAATTTTATCCCATTTTGATCACAAAGTCACGACTATGGAAATATATCTTAATTTTTCGAGTCTACGCAGTCAGAGCAATGTGCAAACCGAACTTCACTATTCTAACTGCAGTCGTGTGTTTGGTACCATTTTTATCCCTCCCTTAAAAGTACGAATTTCGAAAAAATAGAAGCATGAAATTTAAAATATTTTTGACAGATATTCTCTTCTTTAATTTGATCCTGATATCGGTACGTAGATTGCCAATAAGCATTTAAAACAATTTTTGGAAAAATGTTATACTTTGAAATTTTTTAGTTCTTTTATGGGGCTACAGGACGAGGTAATGAAGAACTGAAAACGCCAACTAACTTTTTTAAATGACAAAATGAATTTACTCGCCTCGTAAGAAGCATGGGGTCAAGTGTCTCCAAGTCACCACTTTTGGTGACTTCTGCACTTTTTACTTTGCCTTTAGGTGTGTTTACACGTGAATATTTATTGTAAAACTTGAAAGTAGTTTATGACTTAAAACTTTAAGCATTTTCTGATGAAAAATTTTTTTATTGGTTACTAAATTCTAATTTTAAATTTGAAACTAATTTTCTTTCCGTTTTTTGTGTCAGTAAACAATATGTTTTTCAAAAAAATTAATTTTTTCTCATTCTTTTTGGAGACTGTTCCAAAAATTCGAATTCCCACACTGTGCTGCGTGGGAAAATTTTAAGACATATTATATATACGTATTATAAATACGTATATTTTCCAATTCCCCTTAATGGCTAATTTATACAGCATTCAAAGAAAATACAATTAATAAAAAATATTCCACCAGCTGCTTCGAATAATTCTTACCATGAGCTTATGGGCTGTATGTATGGCATGCATGTCCTTGGATGTAATGAAAATTTTTATTTATTTTTCTGTTTCCACAGCTAAACCATATAATTATCCTATGGCCGTATCGCACAATAACGCCATCATTATAAAGTCATAATATCTGGCAGCATACCATCATCATGATAATGATGATGATGCTGATGGTGTACAAACATATGTTCTTTATTGCCAACACAAAATATTGCCTTCTCATAATTTATAGAAAAATCATTGGGTAACGATTTAAAATTCCTTTTAATATCCTCCCACACACACACACACACAATGAATGTGCAGCATCAGCGGCAGCTTTAGCCATTATTGGCAAAATTACCAGGGTAGAATTTAAAAAACAACCTAAATCTGCTCTGCTGAAAATTAGGTTTATTACTGCAGTTTGCAGATGCCGTTATATTTTCTAAAAAGGACACGAAGAGGATACCTTGCTTGCTTGCTTTTGAACAATGCAGATTATTTAAATGGCAACTACAGAGATGCCCTTTAAAGATAACACTACGAACGCCAAGAAAAGCCTCCCAAAAGGATGAAGCAGGGGATAACATTTAATATAAGTTTTAACATATGAGCCGGACAAAGTTTTCGTGCCGTGCAACCTCTGCCGTTTCTGTTGGCGAAAGCATTCGGATTTGATTGGAATAGTAGTGCTGAATGCTTTGAAATGGAGGTGCCTGCTTCGGAATAGATTATCCTTGTAATAGTTTTTCCTTCTCTTTTTTTGTCTTCTTGTCGCTCGTGTAGATTTCACTGTTGCAAGGATTTCTTAGTGTTGTTTTGTTTAACGATGGCGTGAGTGAATGAATGGATGCGTGAACAATTACATGTTACGTGTTAAATTATCAACCTTGAGAAGACAAATGGCTCCAAACTCCAGTCACGATAGTGTTAATGATTAATTCCTTGGTTGGAGAATTCAACATTCCAAGTTATTTAAGAACTCAATATGGCATGCGGCTCTAAAAATATTGGTATTGACTTCCAGTCCTTACAATGACTTCCAAGGAATTTTTCATTAGAAAATATTACTCTCTATTAAAAAAATTCCTTAAACTTTCAATTGAGTTTGAAGTTGAATTAATACATTTTTATAGTCGAACAACGCGTTTATTGGCTCTTTATTTCTGCATGTGTATTTATTAGTTTTTTTTCATATAGTAGCGCTCATTTTTGTAAAAAGAGTTTGAATTTTTTGTCTCTGGAAATCCATTTCCTGTATTTAATTACACTCTGCGACAAATGGTAAGGGTCAGTGATCGGTTTGGAATGAAACCACCGGGGAAAGTTATATTGGTAAAAAAAAAGTCATACGTGTTCCAGCGTTTCGCTGGGTCTCATCTAGGAATCGAGATATATCGATTTGAAGTTAGTAAGTATCGTATAGGGGAATTTGTCACGTTTTAGGCTGTTTTGTTTGACATAACTCGAGAACCACTCGTCCGATTTAGCTGAAACAAATTTAGAAAAATTAAGAATTACAATTCCTGTAATCTGTTCTTAAACCGTTTTCCTACTTAAGCAACAGTTTCGCAATTATAAATAAATGTATGAAAAAAAAAATTATTTTTGCCTAAAAATTAAATTTTTTTTTTTAATTCATAAAAAATCCAAAACGGTAAAAAGTGTCAAGTCCTATTACTTTCACGTAATTATTTTACAAAAAAAGAGTCAGTGACGTCATTTTACGTCCGTTATTCATAATTTAGGCATCATTTGAAAGGTATTGATTCCTCCTATTTGTTTTTCATTTACGATAGGTATTCCTAGTTGAAATATATCATGATCTGCAACATTTGATCAAGACCCGATGTGAGGGGAAGGTTCTAGATCGGTAATAGAGTAAAACGGGGTCCCATTTCTATGGGTATATACACATATATCTGACTTTCATAGAATGCATTCATAGTTGAAATATAATATTTTGCAAAATTTGAAAAACTTCCGATGTAAAATTTGCATCCTTGAGGGGAAAAAATTAAAATGGGGCCTTTTGTAGGGGCGCTACATTAAAAAGTGGTTCCTTATAGATGACTTTCAAAGTAGGTATTCTTAGTTGAAATATGACATGATATGCAAAATTATATCGAGATCCAATGCACGATGTGGGTTCTAGAGAAGTAATAGAGTAGAATGGGGCCCCATTTGTATGGAGGCTATACCAAACTGTGGACCCATATATTTGACTTCTATAGCATGTATTCTTAGTTGAAATATGATATAATCTGCAAAATTTGAAAAACTTCCGATGTGAAATGTGGGTCCTAGAGAGGTAATAATAAAAATGGGGGTCCATTTGTAAGGGCGCTACATTTAAAAGTGGGCCTTTATATATCACTTTCAAAGTAGGTGTTCTTTATTGAAATATAACATGATCTGCAAAATTTTTATCAAGATCCAAAGTAAGATGTGTGTTCTAGAGCGATAATAGTGTAAACTAGGGGCCCATTTGTATGGGGGCTATACAAAAACACTGACCTAAATAGATGGCTTTCCAAATACGCGTTTCTAGTAAAAATTGTGGAAAATTATTGAAATATTGAAATAAACATTGTGGAAAATTTGATCAAGATCCGATATAAAATGTGAATTTTATAGAAGTAATATTGTAAATCGGAGGTACATTTGTATGGGGGCTATATCAAAACATAGACACTTTCCCGTGAGCTGTTTCTAGTTCAAATATAACACGATCCTGAAAATTTGGTTATGATCCCATGTAAAATGTGTATTCCAGAGCAGTAATAGTGTAAATTATAGGGATATTTGTATGGAGGCTATATCTAAATCTGAACCGATTTTCTCCAAATTCAATACCAATCGTCCTTGGCCATAAAAAGTAACCTCTGCCAAATTTCATGACAATCGGATCACAATTGCGACCTGTAGAGTGCGAACAAGCTTAGATGGACAGCAGACGGACAGACAGACATCGTTAAATCGATTCAACTGGTGATTCTAAGCCGATCCGTATACTTACACTGTGCAACATTTTTGAAGTCATTTCAAAATAACCATATACGGACACCGCTACATGATAAAAGACCAAAAAAAAAAGACCCGTGTTTTTTTGTTTCCCCCAAAGTCATGCACTTTTTTTTTTATGGGCCCCCAGAGATTTGAGGCCTCGGTGTAATTTTTGGAAAAAAGTGATCATATTCTCAGGCTCATATCTTGCAAACCGTTCGGAATTTTGATTTACTCTCTGAGGCAAAGTTCTAGCTCTTGTCATAAAGAACAAAAATTGTGAACATATAAAATCAAAAAAACTTCATCTTCAAGGTCAAAATCGCAAAAAACTTAAAAAAATTCGATTTTTTAACCTTTTTTCCCCTGTTCAGGTCCATAGGTAGCAAACCGCTGAAAATTCAGGGAAACAATCAACTACAAAAATGTACCTAAGATCTCAATAAACAACTTTCTAGAACATATGAACTTCCTAGGAATTATTCTTAACACCGTTTAGGTAGCGCTTAGGTAGCGCTTAGGTAGCCGCAAAATTGAAAAATTTCACTGTGCAACATTTTTGAAGTCATTTCAAAATAACCATATACGGACACCGCTACATGATAAAAGACCAAAAAAAAAAAAAGACCCGTGTTTTTTTTTCCCAAAGTCATGCACTTTTTTTTTTTATGGGCCCCCAGAGATTTGAGGCCTCGGTGTAATTTTTGGAAAAAAGTGATCATATTCTCAGGCTCATATCTTGCAAACCGTTCGGAATTTTGATTTACTCTCTGAGGCAAAGTTCTAGCTCTTGTCACAAAGAACAAAAATTGTAGTTGATTGTTTCCCTGAATTTTCAACGGTTTGCTACCTATGGACCTGAACAGGGGAAAAAAGGTTTAAAAAAATCGAATTTTTTTAAGTTTTTTGCGATTTTGACCTTGAAGGTGAAGTTTTTTTGATTTTATATGTTCACAATTTTTGTTCTTTATGACAAGAGCTAGAACTTTGCCTCAGAGAGTAAATCAAAATTCCGAACGGTTTGCAAGATATGAGCCTGAGAATATGATCACTTTTTTTCCAAAAATTACACCGAGGCCTCAAATCTCTGGGGGCCCATAAAAAAAAAAGTGCATGACTTTGGGGGGAAAAAAAAACACGGGTCTTTTTTTTTTTTGGTCTTTTATCATGTAGCGGTGTCCGTATATGGTTATTTTTTTTCGTGTTGCACTGTGTTATAGATGGGTCTAGCTCGATTATTTCTTGGTGTTACAAACTTTTGGCGAGAAACTAACTTATAATACCCTAGTCCACGAAGTGGTGTAGAGTATAAAAATGATTTTTAGAAGTGTTTTCAGGAGCGTTTAGCTCACAGATGGCCTGACCCAGTGACGAAATATTTGGAAGATCATCATTAAACAGTCCAATTTTCATTTCTGGGGAGGTGACCGCTACAATTTATTTTCGTGACCCATCCTAATGTAATTTGTATTTATTTAAGTGTGTTTTTTCTATCGAGAATATGAACATATATTTTTATCATATAGTTTTTATTTAAACACTCTTAAATTTATACCAATTATTTCGATATTACACATATTAGTGGTTGACTATATTTTCATATTTATTTAAGCGTGTTTTTTCTATCAAGAATATGAAAATATATTTTTATCATATATTTGTTATTTAAACACTCTTAAATTTATACCAATTATTTCATTATATATTTTCATATTTATTTAAGCGTGTTTTTCCTATCAAGAATATGAAAATATATTTTTATCATATATTTTTTGTATTTAAACTCTCTTAAATTTATACCAATTATTACATTATTACACATATTAGTGGTTGAATATATTTTCATATAGTCTTTTATTAAATCGTAAATATGAAAATATGTATTTTTATTACTTAAACACTCTTAAATTGAGACCAAACATCAGTAATAATGAAAAATGTTTCACATAGTTTTTTTTGCTGTTTTGTTGTTCTTGTTGTTTTATGGACATGATAGCACACTCACAAAAAATCTGTCGGTATTTTTCATTCTTAGATATATCATTAAAATTTATTATATCCTGGGTCAAATAACCACACTCACACACACATGCATGCATGTAAAGGGTGATTTTTTAAGAGCTTGATAACTTTTTTTTTTAAAAAAACGCATAAAATTTGCAAAATCTCATCGGTTCTTTATTTGAAACGTTAGATTGGTCCATGACATTTACTTTTTGAAGATAATTTCATTTAAATGTTGACCGCGGCTGCGTCTTAGGTGGTCCATCCGCTTAGTCCAATTTTGGCATTTCCACGTTTTTGAGTAACAGAGACCCAATTGGTGCGAACGGCGACGAATCGAAAATTGGTGGTCATCATTAACACTGGCCGATACAGCTGCGATATTTTCTTCAGTTCGCACTCTACGTAAGCGTGTTGGTGGTTTAATGTCCAACAATGTAAATTTGGTGCGAAATTTAGTCACAATAGCCCGAATAGCCGCTTCAGTGGGTCGATTAAACTGACCATAAAATGGAAGCGCGCAATGAACTTTCTTAACAGAGCACGCATTTTGATAATAAAATTCAATAATTTGCAAGCGTTGTTCGTTTGTAAGACGATTCATGATGAAATGTCAAAGCATACTGACCATCTTTCTCTTTGACACCATGTCTGAAATCCCACGTGATCTGTCAAATACTAATGCATGAAAATCCTAACCTCAAAAAAATCACTCTTTACAAGCATGTATTTGTGTTCTTTTATCTACCCAAACATGCTCACAGTCTGGCAGGAAATAAACCAAATATGATGTGTGTATTAGAGTGCCTTAGAAATCCTTAAAATCATAAAATAGCAAATATCTAATGCCCGAGAATATTTGAAATAGAAACATTAAATTACTGAATTTTGATATACATAATTACAATAACTACAAATGTTGCATCACTTTCACATAGAAACAATGGCTAAGGAACAGCCTCCTAAAAAATAAAAAAAAATATTTAAAAAAAAATATTTTTTTGCTGGCACAAAAACCGCATAGAAAAGAAATTGTTTTGTTTTTGCTTAAATTTATTTAATCATACATGAACAACTTAGTCCTTTTTTGTCGTCTTCAATATGACTAAATAACATAATCAAAAACTTGGTAAAATTGATATTCACTTACTTCTACAATAAGGGTTATAACTGCTACTTTTATTCAAAGATTTTCTTCCATAGGCCTTGTTTTGTTTAAATTAATACTCCATACATACTCCAGGAAGTTATGGTGCGTGTTGTAGATTTATATATCGTCTTCAGGTATGACTGTATCAGTTTTTGACAAAACTTGCTAAAAATGGCATTTTTTTGACATTCTTATTGACTTGTACAATAATGGTCATAACTTCTACATTTACCAATAGATTTTCATCAAAAGACCTTCTTTTCTTCGCTAAAATATCAGCTTTCTTAAAAATGATACAAATAATTCTATTATCTAATGTGTAAATCGGGGTTTCGCGTTATGTAACTAAAAATTTAAAAAATCACTATTTAAATAAATCGTTTGAGTCTCTAAAGAGGGCCATACCTTCTACATTTATCCATAAATCGTTTACATATACACATTCATTGGAATATTAGCTATTATAAAATAAAAAATTCATTTTTTTATTTTGATGGTGTTTTTTGTTGCCGAAAAAAATATTTTTTTCGAATATAAAATAATTTATCACAAGTTTTAGGAGACTGTTGCTGAACCACAGTTTCCATTTGAAAGTGAATTTCGCAATATTTGTAGTCATTATAATTATCCTTTCTTGATGATATAAGCAGATGTTATAGGTCTTATATTCCCAAAATGACATTACAAATTGTAAAGGTACCTTCCACGAATATTTAAATTTTAATAAAAAATTAAAAAAAATATATATATATATATATATATATATATATACAATTCTTTCATATTGTTATCGAGCTTAGAAAGTCAAAATACATCAGAAAATGTTATACATAGTTCTTCAGCGAAGTTTTTGTCGCATAGTTTTACACGACCAATGAATTATTCTACGACATGAATACAAATTTATATTTAATGAGCTTTCAAGGTTACACTAGTTTAGAAAATAGGACAAAATAGCAATATAAACAAGTAAAAACGGCATTAAGTTCCGCCGGGCCGAACTTTATATACCCTCCACCATGTATTGCATTCCACAGAGGTTGTCGGTTTTCGAAGAAGTGTAGTAATATTACAGGAAAATATATTTTTTTAATATAGCCAAACCAAAACAAATACAAATATTGAAAAAATAATTTTATAAATAAATATAATATTTTAATTATTTCAAACCATTATTTATTTCAAATCAAAAAATAAATTTTCTTATATTTATATTTTCAAAAAGCTTAAATATCATAAATATTGATAGAGTTGGGTGCATTTCCATTCTATTTTAATTCCAAAAGTCCAACTTTTGAAAATCCATTATCAGACGTACATAGTGCAAAATAACCCAACTTCATGATTCAACCAATTTTTGCGTAAAAGAAAAATTACGAATTTGGAAAACAAACTTTTTATTTTGCGTGTCTATGCAGTCAGAGGAATGTATACTCCGAATTGCATGACTCTAGCTGCGGTCATTTAGTTGGTACTATTTGTATCCCCTTTTTCCATTTTAACCCCAAAAAGTACGAATTTCGAAAAAATCTGTTTACGCAATCAGAGGAATGTATACACCGAATTTCATTATTCCAGGTGTAGCTGGAAAGTACGAATTTGGAAAAAAAACCTTTTATTTTTCATGTCTACGTAGTCAAAGGAATGTATACTCCGAATTTCATAACTGTAGCTGCGGTCATTTGGTTGGTACTATTGTTATCCCCTTTTTTCATTTTAACCCCAAAAAGTACGAATTTTGAAAAATTCGTGTATTTTACTTGTCTATGCAATCAGAGGAATGTATACACCGAATTTCATTATTCCAGGTACAGCCGTTTGGTTGGTACCATTTTTATCCCTCTATTCCCATTTTACCCCTTAAAAGTACTATAAGGGGAATGCGCATACCAAATATCAAGCAGATATAAACAGATATATTCAAAAAACATGCTTAAATACGCTAAAATATTAGGGATTATTATGGGTATTTTTAGTCCTTGTGAGCGAAAAATGTTTCCCTTTGGGCCAATTTCGCCCCGTTTCAATCCCAACCGATCTACGACTATAAGACGCATTTATGGAAAATTTGAACGTTCTAGCTCCTTTTGTTTAGATGCTAGCGTGCTTTCAACAGACGGACGGACATGGCGAGATCGTCTTAGAATATATACTTTATAAGGTCTCAGGTCGATATTTCAAGGTGTTACAAACGGAATGACGAAATTAGTATATCCCCATCCTGGAGGTGGAGAGTATAAAAATTTCACGAAAAAATAAGATTTTCAGATTTGTTTGCAGGAGCGTTTAGCTGGACACAACGACGAAATATTTTGCAGAGCATCTTTAAATATCCATTCATCATTTCCGAGGGGTGTGGCCTTATCATTATATTGTGATCCAGCCTAATGTACGTTTGAGTTCATAATCAACATTGAAAATAATCGCTCGAAAATTGTCACGAGTTAATTCCATATTTTTGCTGGCACGTAACCCTTAACTAACTAACTAACGGTATACAACACAATGCGCACTCAAATGTCATAATAAGGTCGCGATCAAAAATGTTAAACTTTCATTTGGGAATATCAGCTAAAGGGGTTTTCAAGGCTAACGATATTATCTTTGTGATCCCTATAATCGAGAGATCGCAGAGTTAACAAAAGTTATTTTTTCCTTTGACACTCTAATGTATAATGTGAATGTATGTGTTTTATTTAAACAATGATATGAGAATATTTGTATTTGTCTTTTAATACAATACCCATTCCCTCATGTACTCATGGGCATGGGTTTATGTAGATATCCTTTTAACAAGTTCGAGAGTCTGGGTATACATTGGTGGGGGTACATCCTCAAATACACACACTTGTGCACTCACACTAAATGGCAGTTGACCACAGTGTATTGGTGTATGTGCGAGTTTCCTCCACAGACACGTATATATATATATATATATATATATGATACAGAGCTTCGCATGGAATGAGATGAGACCCTCAACCGAACAACAACACACAGAGTCCATCCGTCCGTCCGTTCGTCCGCCTGTCCTCCATTTAGGTCATGATGGCAATTTCCGTTTTTATTTACCACTTGAGTATAGTTTGAAGCTTTATTTGATTTATTTCAAGAGTTTATTTAATTTAGTTCGACTGCTGCTACCGGTGGTGTCGACTGTGTTCAATCTTTGGTCGGTGCTCTGTCCGACGCGATTCGACCCAATCGCATCTCATCGTCTCATCATCATCAGAAACATCTGCAAATGTTTGCCAATAGGGTTGTAGCGACTACTGCTGCCGCTGCTGGGGCAAGGATGAGGCACGATTAATGAAAGTCCGTTTTTGTGTGCACCGGATAAGTATGTGTGAATAATAAATGTTTGTTGTGTCAACTTAATTATTTGTAAACAAATTTTGTCATGAATATGAAATGAGCGGAGGAGCGGGCGGTGGGTTGGAGGATGGGCGGCCATGGTGCAAAATTTAACCAAAACAAAATTCAAGTGGGTTGACAATGTTTAAGGGAATCCTTAAATAAGGTAACAATTTAAGATGGTGTCTGAGAAGACTTTGTACTTTGCAAAAAATATTTGCTTCACAAATTTTTGTTATTTATTTTGTTACTTTGTGCAACAACAATTTTGCCACAGGGCTATTTATTTAAATTTTCTCATATATTTCGGCTTTCTAACTTGAAAACGATATTAAAAAATTATCAAAACAGATAAAAATGACAACGGAGCATGGCGACCATTCTATTAAAAAATCCCAAATTTTGTACACATTTTCCCCACTTTGGGAATTCGGGTATTTTTTTTGGGAAACATGGAAAATGCAGTTATTTTTTCATTGTTTTTATTTTTCTGATGAATTTTAAATATTTTTATTGGACTTCAATTCCTAAAATAATGCGAGATGTTAACTGGAATGACCAAAACTTGTATTTTTGCAAAAATTTAGCATTAATAAAAAATCAATATCTCAATTAATTATTAACGGACTTTCAGAAACAAAGCGTTGTTTTACTCTAACTGTGATATTTAAATAAATTTACATGTGGTGCGGTTACCGGACAAAATCATGTGCAAAAACATTGTCAAAGTTGAAAAAATGGCTAAAAATGGTTTAAATAGTGTGTTTGTTGGATAAAAGCACACAGATTTCATAAGATTTTGGGATTGGGGGAAATTTCAAATACATTTTCTCCTTTTTACAGGACTTTTAATTTCCAATGATATATTTGTCTTAATAATTTATTTTCATACATTCGAGAGCCATAATAAAGGGTGATTTTTTAGCTATTATCTTTTTGTCAACACTGGTTTAAACAGCTGACGCACGTTTCGTGTTTTGTTTCACTGTCAAACATCTTCAGTTTGGTCCATAATTTAACCATGAATCGTCTTACAAACTAACAACGCTTGCAAATTATTGCGTTTTATTATCAAATTGCGTGCTCTGTTAAGAAAGTTCATCGCGCTCTTCCATTTTATGCTCAGTTTAATCGACCCACTGAAGCGGCTATTCGGGCTATTGTGACTAAATTTCGCACCAAATTTACATTGTTGGACATTAAACCACCAACACGCTTACGTAGAGTGCGAACTGAAGAAAATATCGCAGCTGTATCGGCCAGTGTTAATGATGACCATCAATTATCGATTCGTCGCCGTTCGCAGCAATTGGGCCTCTGTTACTCAAAAACGTGGAAATGCCAAAATTGGACTAAGCGGATGGACCATTTGAGGCGCAGTCAAGGTCAACACTTGCATGAAATAATCTTCAAACATTAAATTATATGGACCGTACTATCGATTCAAATAAAGACTTAATGAATTTTTCTGAATTTTATGTGTTTTTTTTTTTGAAAAACTTTCCTATAGCTTTTAAAAAATCACCCTTTACATGTACGATAGGGGTATCAAATGAAAGAGAAGAATGTCTGTTAAAAATACTAAAAATTGCATGCCTCTACCTGTATTAGTTTAGCATTAACAGCCATTTAAAGTTCACCCTTCAATAGTAAAAGATGAATAAGCTAAAAAATAAGGCGGAAATTTGAAATTGCTGTTAATACTGAAATAATATAGATAGAAGCATTATATTTAAATTATGTTTAACAGATATTCTTATCTTTCATTTGATACCCATACCGTATGTGTGTGGCTCTCGAATGTATGAAAATAAATTATTTAAACATCTTTATCCTTTGGAAATTAAAAGTCTTTTTACTGGGCTTTTAATTTTTAAAGGATATATTAATAATTAATTTTTTAATAATAAGCCATACAAAGACGCTATGGTTATCAAATGAAAGAGAAGAATGTCTGTTAAAAATACTAAAAATTGCATGCCTCTTCCTGTATTAGTTTAGCATTAACGGCCATTTAAAGTTCAACCTTCAATATTAAAAGATGAATAAAGTAAAAAATAAGGGGGAAACTTGAAATTGTTGTTAATACTAAAATAATACAGATAGAAGCATTATATTTAAAGTATTTTTAACAGATATTCTTATCTTTCATTTGATATCGTCATTGTTGGGCTCTCGGAAGTATGAAAATAAATTATTTAAACATCTTTATCCTTTTGAAATCAAATGTCTTTTAATTTAATTTTAATTTCCAAAGGATATATTTAATTAATAATTAATTTTTATACTTTCGAGAGCCACACAAAGGCGCTATGGGTATCAAATGAAAGAGAAGAATGTCTGTTAAAAATACTAAAAATTTCATGCCTCTACCTGTATTAGTTTAGCATTAACAGCCATTTAAAGTTCACCCTTCAATAGTAAAAGATGAATAAACTGAATAAATAAGGTGGGGGACTTGAAATTGTTGTTTATACTAAACTAATACAGACAGAAGCATTATATTTAAAGTATTTTTAACAGATATTCTTATCTTTCATTTGATACCCATGCCGTATGTGTGTGGCTCTCGAATGTATGAAAATAAATTATTTAAACATCTTTATCCTTTGGAAATTAAAAGTCTTTTTACTGGGCTTTTAATTTCCAAACGATATATAAATAATTATTTTTATACTTTCGAGAGCCACACAAAGGCGCTACGGGTATCAAATGAAAGAGAAGGATGTCTGTTAAAAATACTAAAAATTGCATGCCTCTACCTGTATTAGTTTAGCATTAACAGCCATTTAAAGTTCACCCTTCAATAGTAAAAGATGAATACACTGAATAAATAAGGGGGACTTGAAATTGTTGTTAATACTAAACTAATACAGACAGAAGCAATATATTTAAGGTATTTTTAAAAGATATTCTTCTCTTTCATTTGATACCCATATCGCCAGTATATGGCTCTCGAAAGTACGAAAATAAATTATTAAGACAAATATCCTTGGGAAAGTAAAAGATCACCAAATGAAAAACTGAGTACACAGTTTTTCTACGTACGATATCTAGTTTCACATGTATATTGTTTTCAATAATTAGAAACAGTGGTTAAGTAACAGTTTCCAAAAATTGGAGAATTTTTTTTCGACAAAAATCATTTTTACTGGCACGAAAAAATCTTAAAAAATACAAAAAAAATTTTGTTTTCTCTTTTAATATCTAACATTCTAATCAATGTCAATATGTAAAAGATGTCTGGATAAAGGTAGAGTAAGTCTCAGCGTTAAACAAAATAATCACATTTTCATTTTCACATGAAATTGAACGGTGGAGTGAAACACCAAGAACAAGGCAGCATGGCAACACTATTGATTGTGAAAAATAGTTGCGGACTAATAAATAAATTAAATTTTCCATTTGTGAAAAATTTAAGTGCCTTCTGGCCTTTAGTTTTCAATATTGGCAATATTGAACTTTATTTAGATCTACCCACCAATTCTGTTTAATATCCGACCGACTCCGGACCAATTAAATTTGATTGTAAACATTTAAGAAATAATTAACAAATTTGCTAATGCCCATCTTAATGCTAAGATCATTAGTAAGGAACCTAACACTTTAGTAATTAATTATGTGTAAATATATGGACCTACATATTTACATACATACGTACATACATAAGTAGCAAGCAGTACACGAATCCAGACAAATAAATAAATTATGCAATTATTTCCAAACCATTAACAATAACAAGCTAAACTGAACTGAACTCAACTCAACGGAATATACTCACATCTTAAGGAGTGGATGGAGTAGTAGTAGTAGGAGGAGAATGTGAATGAAAAATAGCATTTGCCAAAAGGGGAACATGCCACCATACCACCCCATAAAGATTCGGCACATGACGAAGCCAAATTGTTAGTTTACATTTGAACAGCAAGTAAACCGAATATGCTATGCGCACTACTCGCACTCCACTCCACTCCACTCTACTTCAGTCACTCTAATGTGCACTCACACATAATTTAATCTGATGGCAAAGTGAATTTTTCTTTTGAGTGCACAGAAAATATTTTCCAAATTATGAAGGAAAACCAGAAGCAGCAGCAGCAGTAGCAGGAGGAGCAGGAGTAGGAGCATGTATGTAAAGGGAAACCTTTACGAAAATTCTTTTGAAAGACTTTAGTGAAGTATTCTCTTATGTACATACATACAACATACACAGGGCTGTCAAAAGCACAGTGTTTCCGGAAAAGCACAGTGTTTCCGTAAGAAAAAATTTATGTTGTGCTCTACACAGTCACATCGGATTTTATGATTGTGTATGCAAGATAAGATATTTTACAAGATGCGATGAAGATCTGTTAAAATATGTAATTTTTAGAGTGGAAAAAGTGAAATCGGGAGTGAAATTTGTGAGGTAGCTATATATAAATCTGAACCGAAATAACACTTCAATTAATAAAGTAAATATAAGGTAGCAATCATAAATACCCTAAATATTGGGGGGATAGAGAGTGTATTTTCAGCTACAGTCGTTTGGTTGGTTGTATTTCCATCCTATTTTTATTTCAAAAGTATAAATTTTGAAAATACCTTATCTCTCACGTACGTATTTCTTGTCGTAAAAGCAGCAAAATAATGTACGAATTTGGTACCATTTTTATCCTTCTGCTCCCATTGAACGAATTTGGAAAAACCTTTTTATTCTTCGTGTCTACTCATGAATGTATACAGCGAATTTCATGGTTCTAGCTGCATCCATTTGTTTGGTACCATTTTTATCCCCTTTTTCCATTTTACACCCTAAAAGTACGAATTTCTAAAATTCTTTTATTTTATGTGTCTACGCAATCAGAGGAATATATACACCGAATTTCATTATTCTAGGTGCAGCCGTTTGGTTGGTACTATTTTTATCCCTCTATCCCCATTTAACCGCTTTAAAGTACGAATTTAGAAAAAATACTTTTATATTATGTATCTACTCTATTAGAGGAATGTACACGACAAATTTCATATTTCTATCTGTTGTCGTTTTTATCCCTTTTTGTCCCATTTCGCCCCCTATAAATAAAAATAACTTTATGGTGCCCTTTTATGCTATAAAGGGAATGCGCATTGCAAATATCAACTAAATACAAGTTAATATGTTCAAAAAACAGGCTGAAATACTCTAAATATTAGGGGTATTTTCACTACTTGTGAGGGAAATTTTTTTCCCTCTGGGCCGATTTCTCCCACTTTCAATCCCAACCGACACAACTAAAGAGTGATTTTTTTGAGGTTAGGATTTTCATGCATTAGTATTTGACAGATCACGTGGGATTTCAGACATGGTGTCAAAGAGAAAGATGCTCAGTATGCTTTGACATTTCATCATGAATAGACTTACTAACGAGCAACGCTTGCAAATCATTGAATTTTATTATCAAAATGCGTGCTCTGTTAAGAAAGTTCAGAAAGAAAGAAATTGTGTTCAGCGACGAAGCTCATTTTTGGCTCAATGGGTACGTAAATAGGCAGAATTGTCGATTTTGGAGTGAATATCAGCCAGAAGCATTGCAAGAGCTACCAATGCATCCAGAAAAAGTCACAGTTTGGTGCGGTTTATGGGCTGGTGGCATCATTGGACCGTACTTCTTCAAAGATGATGCGAATCGTAACGTAACTGTGAATGGTGAGCGCTACCGTGAGATGATATCCAACTTTTTTTTGCCCAAAATGGAAGAACTGAACTTGGTTGACATGTGGTTTCAACAAGATGGCGCTACATGCCACACAGCTCGCGATTCTATGGCCATTTTGAGGGAAAACTTCGGAGAACAATTCATCTCAAGAAATGGACCGGTAAGTTGGCCACCAAGATCATGCGATTTGACGCCTTTAGACTATTTTTTGTGGGGCTACGTCAAGTCTAAAGTCTACAGAAATAAGCCAGCAACTATTCCAGCTTTGGAAGACAACATTTCCGAAGAAATTCGGGCTATTCCGGCCGAAATGCTCGAAAAAGTTGCCCAAAAAGTAAATGTCATGGACCAATCTAACGTTTCAAATAAAGAACCGATGAGATTTTGCAAATTTTATGCGTTTTTTTTAAAAAAAAAGTTATCAAGCTCTTAAAAAATCACCATAAGACACATTTAGGAAAAATTTGAACCTCCTAGCTCATTTCATTTGGCCGCTATCGTGCTTTCAACATACAGACAGACGGACATGGCTATATCGTCTTAGAATTTTACCACGACCCAGAATATATATACTTTATGGGGTCTCCGATGAATATTTTGTGTTACAAACGGAATGACAAAGTGAATATACCCCCATCCTGGAGGTGGAGGGTATAAGTTGTCGAAATAAGGAAAAAATAAAGTTGAAAGCTATTAGTGTGGTCTGATTTCATTTTTTGGTAGACCTTTTTTAGGAGATGCCCATATATATTACTTACAAATCGGATTTAATCTCTCATTAGGATTCTTCAAAATAGGTTTACCTGCAAAGAAAGAGAAAAGCTTAGGTTAGTAAATGTATTTAAAATTTAAATATGAATGAAATATAAATAATTATAATATGTAATCATTTTGCATCAACTTTAGTCCTATATCACTTTTGCGCAGCTGTGTTACTTGACAATATGACAAGCAATTTTTGTATCAAATTTTATGGATAACTTTTATTTTTTCTATTTTTATAAAAAATGCTCGTGTTTTCTCAATTTTCGATTTTCTTCTTCTTAAATATTAAGTTTGAGGGGTTTTCAAAAAAGAGAAGATATTGTTTTTAAGCGTTTTGTTTAATATTAGTAGATTTTTGTTTATTTATTCCACCTTTATTTAAACATGATAATATTGCTTCAATTAAAACGAGCTCGAGGTCTTTGTTGTTGTATTTTGAAATTTTGTTTAACTTTTCAATAGCTGCTCCAATCATTTGAAAAATTTCAGTTGTATAGGTTGATGTCAGTAGTGACAGTGCACAGTGATTCTGAATCAAATACCATCCGCCGAAATTCAATAACTTTTGACGTAGTAAACATTTTTGAGAATTGTGAAAAAATTGAAATTAAGGAAGGACCCAAAGATTATTTTGAGTTAACATTGAGAATCGAGTATATTTTAGAAATTTGTCCAAAATTGACTATCGAAAATACAATTTTTATGATTTGTATCTGCCATATCTTTAAGTATTACACATAATGTGCAGATTTTCACCTCTTAAAGATTTTGGAAATTGAAAAAAAAACTGTATATACCTGCATATACACATACTTACATATGCAACTCAATGAGATGCTTGTAAGATGGCATGTGTACTTTATTACTTGGTGCGATTTTTTAAACGCAAATTCGCCAAGTGAGTTGTGCTTCTCGTTCGTTTGTGAGAATCATCTCCTTATAGAGGCCGGGTTTGATGTTGAAAAGTCGCTGCGAAGCCACTTGTAAAGACTTTTGACATGGTCGAAATCATGATCGTGGTAGTCTGCAACCAAGTAATAAATGTCACCATGCCATTTGTAAATAAATTTGCATTCTATTAAATATAGATGCAAAAGGTCTTGAGCCAGGACAATATCCCAGTTCAATTAAAATAAACTTAATATTTTTTTTCAAATTTGTCGAACTATTTTTCATAAATTTTAAGAGATTTTAACTTTTTTAGAATCCAAATATTATTTAATTTTTCGTTTTAAAAGAAAAATATTTTTTTATGTTTAAAAAAAATTATATGAACGAAGATTATTCTGAGTTAACATTGAGAATTGGGTATACATATTTTAGAAATTTGTCCACAATTGACTAGTTTTTTTATCTATTTATCTATCGAAAAATATGTGCCATTACCAAAATGCGCAGATTTTCACATCTTTAAGATTTTGGAAATTGAAAAAAAACTAAATATCTTTTTTCAAATTTGTCGAACTACTTTTCATAAATTTTAAGAGATATTAACTTTTTTAGAATCCAATTTGAAATATAAATAAAAGAAAAATATTTTTTTATGTTTTTAAGAAATTTTTACGTATTTGTTCATAATGGGCAGGAAAAAATTTTTTGGTCGTATTATAGATTTTCACCTCTTTCAGATTTTTGAAATCGAAAAAAACATAATTTCTTTTTTCGAATTTGTCGAACTGTTTTTCATACATGTACGAGTTTTTTCACTCAAATGTTTTTGTGTTAGAAATTGAGGTTCTCTGTGGCGTCAAAACTGTGTTTGTGTCAAACATAGTTTGGTTGTCATAAATATTTTAAAAATGTTCTTTTTGAACTGCACCTTGAAAGGAATAGAATAGGTGCGTTAAAGTTTTGAAGTTTTCGTTCCCATTCAAGTTCACATCTCTGACATTTATACCAGTAAATCAAGATTTTGGGGCTGTTTGAGAAATGTCTCGAACAATTTTTCATTTGTGTGAGCCACCCTATTGCTTATATTTTACATTGTGAAAACTTAATATTTCACATACACATTCCTTGCAAACAACAACAACAACAGCAACGATGAATGGCAAGAAAAATAAATAGTTTAACAACAAATATGTATATTTTCTTTCGTTGCATCTGTCAGAAAATGTTGTTTGGCATTTCGTATTGGTTGAGTTCTTTATTTTGTTTCTGTTTTTTTTTGAGGCTTTGAGATTTATGGGAGCATGTGATGCGGACGATGGGAGGTTGGAGATGGGGACACCACCGTCCATGCAACAACAAGTGGAGATCAGCAACAAAAATAGTTGTTATAAATAAATTATTTTGTCATCACACAAATGTGTGTCTGTTACGGTTGATTGTTGGCGATGGTGATTTCAAATAATACAGCCGAAAAATGTGAGAAGATTAAGGGCAGGTACGTAGGCATTACAAAATTTAAATTAGGAAATATTTGCGTTGTTAAAGTGAAATCTTAAGAAATGTTACTGTTTCTTTAAAAGTTGTATTTTCATAAAAAAAATAGAGCATGACAATTTGTGTGCTAACTCAATTATCTGAGTGTTTTCTGAAGCAAATCTGCAGTTGATTTTGACAGTTTTATTAACAGATTTTTATTATTTATTTAGGAATTTTTTCGGGCACGAAAAACGAAAGCAAAATTATTTTTCTAAAGATTGAACAAATTTAATTCAAACCATATTTGAATAATTGCATGAATTCGTTGGCATAATATTCATTGTTAGGCAATTTAGGAATGTTTCTTGTACAGAAATTTGAAAAAAGGATGTTTCTATGTCATCACCTGTCAAATTGAATGATTTAATGTCTGCATTTTTATTTTGTTGTAAATTTAAAAGAAAAAACTATAAAATCTTTAAACAGACATACAAACACTGTCATGATTTACAACATTTTTAATGGCCGAAGTTCAGCAGACTCAAACGGTTTGTGGTATACTTTGATGTGGTTGGAACCTTTTTTTTTTTTGATTTTTTTATATTATTTATTTGGAGAAAAAAGAGAGCGAAAGACAACAATATGATGAAACATAAAAAGGAGATTATGTTTTATCATTTTAGTATATTGCCTTAAATAGTTCAACATTACCCTTAACATATGGATGTACATTAGGCTGGGTCACCCCCTAAAAATGAAGTTTGGATTGCTTAATGATGATTTACAAAGTATTTCGTCGCTGGGTCATGCGGTTTGCGAGCTAAACGCTTCGATATTCATCATGTAGGCATCAATGTTTCCAATGTTACACAATGTTTCCAAGAATAATGAGTTTTTAGCTGTCACTTTGAAAAAGCACAAAAATCAATCTTAATGTCCAACAAAACGATCATGGAGTTATTCTAAGACAAGAATACAAATTTATACTTAAAGTGCTTCCAAAAACATAAAAAAATTCCGGAAAAAATTTTTCAGGTGCTTCAAATCATCATTACACAATCCAAACTTTATTTACATGGGGTGACATGGTGGACTGAGGCCCAGCTTAATGTACACTTAATATGCTGTGATAGTTTTTAATTTTAAAATTACCTATTTGTGGATAATTTTTCATTTTGATTTGGGTGGTTTTTCCTTTATTTTTGGGGGTAATTTAATTTCTCGTTTTGGTCCAATTTTTGTTTTGGACGATTTTTCATTGGGCGATTTTTAAGTTGTCAATCCATCATGGATTGCATTCCAAAGAGGCTGTCAATTTTCGTAGAAGTGCAGTAACATTATAGGAAAATATTAATTTTTTATATATAACCAAACTAAAACAAAGAAAAACATAGAAAAAATAATTTTATAAATAAATATAAAATTTAATTTAATACTTCAAGTCAATTCAGCTACAGCCATTTGGTTGGTTGTATGTCCATCCTATTTTAATCCTAAAATTACAAATTTTAAAAATTCATTATCTCTCACGTACACAGTGTAATATAACTAACGTGACAATCTCTTATTGGGCGAAAAGTTGGATTTTGCGGGATTTTGTAGAAAAAAAGCGGGATAGTGAAAATTTAACCAAAAAACTTAAATATAAAAACTAAGCTATATATTGTAATATAAATAAAAATTACTGTGTTTAGAATATTTATGACAGGCGTGCAAAAAAAAAAAAAAAGATTTTTTGCATATTCGTAATTTAAGGGTCACAATGGGAAAAGAGGCAGCTGGTACCAACAATACGGCTCTATCTAGAATATTGAACTTCAGGCTCCCCTGATAGGATTGTAAATTGGTCAGAGGCATCAAATTTGTCCCTATCAAGGACTGAAAATAATTAAATAAGTAATTTTAATTATTTAAGCACATTTTTTAAAGATTGCTGCAGGGGTGTTCTGTAAAATTATTTAAACAACAAACATAATTTGTTTAAATTAGTTAACATATGTCGACGTGTATGTTGACTTCTACGCAAAGTGGAAAGATTAGTCGTGGCTGAACTTTTTTACTAGTTTTAATGAATTTTGGATAATATATTGAAACATTTGTCATAGTGTTAAATGCGATCTTCAACACGAAAAAGAATCTACACATAATTTGTATATGTTGTTTATTAGGGTAGAATTTCATGGGTCTATATTTTATTAATAGTAAAAATCTATCTAAAGTTGCTTATGAAACTGTCAAACATACGACTATATTATTGAAAGTGATTTTTATACCAGCTGGTAGCATAATGGTATCCTTTCATAAACTGTTTGACAGTCTATGTCTTATTAATATATGTTTTAAATTAATCAATTGCATTTAATTTTATCAAAATATGGATTAACTTGATATTAATAATCTTAAATATTCCCTTAAAACTAGAGCCTTAATATATAAAAAGGACAATTAATTAAATATTTTATTATTTGTGGACTTTTGTTGGTTACCAAAAATTTATTAAGTGACAAATTTTAATTGATAATGTACCAAAAATAATTTAAAACAAAAAAAGCGAGATTATACGGGATTTTTTGTAAAAAAGCAGGACTGACCATCAAAAAGCGGGATAGTCCCGCGAAAAGTCACCTTAAATATAACCTAACTTCAAAATTCTACCCACTTTTTCCGTAAAAAGTACGACTTTCGAAAATCTCTTTATTCGAGGGAGGTACACGTCATCATTATTGCTGTAGCCATTTAGTTGGTATCATTTTTATCCCTCAGTTCCCATTGTGTCCATTGAAAGTACGAATTTGGAAAAACCTTCTTATTTTTCGCAGCCAGAGGAATGTATACTCCATATTTCATGACTCTAGCAGCGACCATTTGTTAGGTACAATTTATATGCCCTTTTTCCTATAAGGAAAACTACGAATTTCGAAAATTCTCTTTTTTATATGTCTACGCAATCAGAGGAATGTATACACCGAATTTCATTATTCTAGCTGGGGCCGTTTAGTTGGTACCATTTTTATCCCACTATTCCCTTTTTCCCCTTAAAAGTACGAATTTGTAAAAAATACTTTTATATTATGTATCTACTCAAGTAGACTAATGTAAACACCGAATTTCGTGTTTCTCGCTTTTGTCGCTTAATAGGTACTATTTTTATCCCTTTTTGCCCCATTTCACCCCACACAAATAAGAATCGCATTTTTATGCTATAAGGGGAATGTGCTTACCAAATATCTACACCATTTTCAAGAGTAATTCAAAAGACACCATTTGAAATTGAAAAATTCTATTTGAAATTCAAAAATATCAATTGAAACTCAAAAATTCCATTTGAAATTCAAAAAATATCAAATGAATTTCAAAAAATATCATTTGAAATTCAAAACTCGTCATTTGTAATTCAAAAGACACCATTTGAAATTCAAAACTCGTCATTTGTAATTCAAAACACACCATTTGAAATGCAAAAGTTTTCATTTGAAATTCAAAAATTATTCCATTTGAAATTCAAAAGATTCCATTTGAAATTCAAAAATGTAAATAAATTTATTTAAGAAAAATATACATTAGTTGGGGTAGCATTTATTTTTTCACCAAATTTGGATATCCTGCAGTTTTGGAAACAGGTTTAATAAAATGATAAGCAACTAATAATTATAATGATGTAAAATGTCGGTAATTTCATATATAGTTTATAACCTTCACCAGCTCAGAACTTGCATTATATGAACTTGCATTTTACTTAGAGTCGGATTATTTGTGTTGGAGGTACAACAAATCATAACTATTTTACAGGTATAAAGTGATTGTAAAACCATTTCCAATATTAAATTGTTACTGATCTGTTTTATTTTATCCAAAGCTTATGGCAATTTGTGTGAGAGGTCTTGCAATATCGCTCATATTGCAGGTGTATATAACGTCTATGAAAACATTACCAATGAACAAATATCAGAGTATTCCGATCCTCCGTATAGAAGTTATAAAATCTTTAAATTTAAATAGGTTAGAGTGATTAGCGTGAGAGATACGTAAATCTGTTTTCTTAACAGTAGAATATTGAAAGGTTACAGAAATAAATAAATGTAACCCAACCTAATGTATATTTTGCTTAAATATTTTTGTGTACCCTTTTTGAATTGCAAATGGAATAATTATTGAATTACAATAATTTTTGAATTTCAAATGAAAACTTTTGAATTTCAAATGAAAACTTTTGAATTTCAAATGAAAACTTTTGAATTTCAAATGAAAACTTTTGAATTTCAATTGACATTTTTTGAATTTCAAATGAAATTTTTTTAATTTCCAGTTTTATTTTTTGAATTGCAAATAGAATTTTTGAATTTCTACTGGTGTCTTTTGATTTTCAATTGATGTCTTTTGAATTACAATTGAAAACGGTGTAGTAAGTATAGCCACACATATTTGAAAAACATGTTTAAATACTCGAAATATTGGGGGTGCTTTCTGTCCTTGTTAAGGAAAAATTCTTTCCTCTGGACCGATTTCGCTCATTTCCAATCCCAACCCCTCTATAACTATTAGACGTATTATGGAAAAAATTGGATCTCCTACCTCCTTTTGTTTAGATGCTACCGTGCTTTCAACAGACGGACGGACGGACATGGCTAGATTGTCTTAGAATTTTATGAGGATCCAAAAAACTTTATAGGGTTTCAGGTCGATATTTCAAGGTGTTACAAACGAAATGACAAACTTAGTATACCCCATCCTGGCAGTGGAGGGTCCATAGATCTTTTACATGTAGACATTATTTTCTGCCTTCTGCTTTAGAATGTTAGAAAAATAGAAAAGAAGAATTTTCCCGATTTTTATTTTCCATTTTACGAAACATCCGAAAAAAAACAAATTTTTTCCTTTTTTGAGACTGTTCCCAAACAACTGTTTCTATGTGAAAATGAAATTCGCAACATTTGTAGCCATCATAATTATCGGATCGGATCTACATATCCAAAAATATAGTACAAATATTAAGGTACCTTCGGCGAAAATTGGAATTTTAGTAAAAAATGTAAACAAAAAAAAATTAACCTAAAAACTTTTAAAATTATTTTTGAGTTTAGAAAGCCAAAACTTATCTCAAAATGTTATACATAGCCCTTCGGCAAATTATTTTGTTGCATACTGTTGTGAATTGCCGAAATTCTAATCAAACGGTTTTTGCTTATAAACAAAAATTTGTTCCTCATTAAACATTTCACAGAATTTCTGTGCAAGAAAAACTACAAACAAGTTAATGTGAAATATTTTTGAAATATATGTACGAGCATTAATATATTCGTAGAACCACATGAGCAGTGAGCAGTGTTAACATGCATATGTTACATTTTCACTTTCATGTCAACGGTTAGACCGAACCGAACTTGACCAAATGACAGGAAATGGCTTGTTCGGCGGTTGCGAGTTGTTAACAACGACAAGAAAACAAATATGTTAATAGCCAGCCTCGAAAACAAGCCTATATTTTAGACAACAGAAAAACATGGAGATAACTATTTTAATATTTTTTCGGGGTCCCAAAAAAACTGGATTTCGTTTCTAGAAATCTTTTAAAAATCATTGTCTTAATAGATTCTATGAGTGTCATATGTTTTTCGGTGTTTTTTTTTCTCGTTTCTTCAAAAAGCCGCTTAATAAATTGTCAGATATTTGTCAGCACTAAGTTTTTTGTTTCATACGACTGCATCAAGCATCAACAATTTCTAATGTTCGTTAGATACGCCCGAAAAAATCCCAAAAATATAAATTGAACAAGTTTTGCTTTTACAACGCACCCGTGGCCGCCGCCGCTGTCATCGCTGACGACGCTAATGTTCAGAGAGAGTGCGTGTGTTTTGTAATATTTTATCATATTAACGAAATTAAATATGTTAATTTGTAATCTATGCCCAGATTTTTCATGGCACTTTTTCCCTGAAAGGGAAAATCTTCCAACTTAACGGTCTTATCGCCCCCTCCCAAAAGTAGATGGCGGTAGACATAGATTTCTAAATTAAAATAAAATCATGTTTAATGAATGAACATTTTAATAGGAGGCGGCACATCACAGCATGTGGCTGTGACAACATTCTGATTGAAAAGATTTCACGGCACGGGATCTCAAAAATGATATTTAATGACTAAAGCCCATAAGCCTTATTAAACAACTTGTAACTCGTGGTTAGCACAGTTTCCGCTTTATATACAAAATGAAATGAAAACTACTTTCAATGGACAATACTTGGGAAATGTTTTGTACAATACACTGTGCAAAATAGTCTTCATACATCTAAGTTCAAATTTCCTTAAATGTAGGAACAATAACATAACTAAAGAGTTTCTGAATATGGTTTTGCATTTCTGCTCCACAATAGTAATACCTTGAATTATCGATCTTAGGCCCTACAAAGTATATATATACTTGATCGTCATAAAATTCTAAGCGACAAAATGGTACAGATCCAAAGACAATAGCTAGTAATGTGGAATTTGCACGTAAAATAAAGGGATGGAACAAAGGGATAAAGTTGGTACCGATGAAGTGGCTGCAGCTAGAATAGCGAAACGCTGTGTACTTCGCTCTGACTGCTTAGGCTCGAAAAATAAAGCGTACCTTTAGGGACACAATGGCCAAATAGGGATAAAACGGCCAAAAGGATGTAGCTAGAATTCGGTGTTTACAAAATTGTTTCCATTTTAAGGAAAGTGGAGCGAAAGGGGACTAAATGTTGCCAATCAAATGACTGCAAATAGAATAGGTTTACGCAGTCAGAAATATATATCTGTCTGTTTTGATGTTATTTATTTATATTGGTTGGGCCTCAAATTCGTAATGTAATGTGAGAGATAGAGATGTCAAAACCGAAACCGTAAACCGGTTAACCGATGTTAGGCAACGTCATCGTCTACCAGCTTTTGAAAAAAAAAACTAATTTCATCAAACCGGGGAAACCGGTGTTTTCATGCCGCTTAACCGGTTTTTTGAAATGCAAAAATATTTGAATTTGTTGGATATATCGCACCTACAACTAGTAGGATCCTTGGATAATAAAATATGGAAATAGTGAAATAAACTAGAGACTGGGTTAAGTGGAACTTGGGTGGAATGATTAGATTGAGGCAACACATTGATTTTCGATATGAAATCAGAGAACTGAGTACAATATTGAAACTTTTAATAAATCAGCAGAAAAACAACCAGAAATTACAATATTATATAGAGAAGTAGGACGTCAGTAGCTTAATCGGCACTTGAAATGAAACGCGGATGGTTTTGATTTTATGAGAACTAACTTTGTCATTCCGTTTGTAACACCTTGAAATATCGACCTGAGACCCTATAAAGTAAAGGGTGTTTTTTATTGAGGTATAGAACTTCGAATTGAAATAAAACACAAAAAAATCGTTTTAATGTCCATCAATTTGGCTTTATTGGAAGGATAATTTTATGCCATTAATGTTTAAATATGATTTCGGGCATGTGGCCGCCGCGGCTGGCTCGAATATAGCCAATTCTACAGGTCCAATTTTCAACTACTTTTTCGAGCATATGGGGCCGTATGCTGTGCTTCAATTGCTGTGCACGGTGGCGAATCGATTCATTCGGGTCCTCTTCAACACTTTGCTCTACAGCGGCAATTGTTTCTTCGGTGCGCACTGTTCGACGTCTCTGTGGATGCGTATTATCACATAGAGTAAACGTAGTGCGAAAACGATCCATGGTTAACCGAATTAATTGCTCTGATGGACGATTATGTCGACCATAAAATGGACGGAGCTTGCGGTGAACTTCGCGAACTGAACCATTACTTTCGAAATAAATTTGCACGATTTGCAAGCGTTGTTCTTTTGTCAACCTGTTCATGATGAAATGGCAAACCAAACTAAATATTAATCACTTGACAGCTGACAAAATGGCCGCCAGTTAAAAAAGTGATGCCAACTGAAAGTTCTATACCCCAATAAAAAACACCCTTTATATATATTCTTGATCGTCATAAAATTCTAATTCTAGCCACGTCCGTCCGTCCGTCTGTCCGTCTGTTGAAAGCACGCTAGCATCTAAACGAAAGGAGCTAGAATGTTCAAATTTTCCATAAATACGTCTTATAGTCGTAGATCGGTTGGGATTGAAATGGGGCGAAATCGGCCCAAAGGAAAACATTTTTCCTTCACAAGGACTAAAAATACCCATAATAATCCCTAATATTTTAGCGTATTTTAGCATGTTTTTTGAATATGTCTGTTTATATTTGCTTGATATTTGGTATGCACATTCCCCTTATAGCAAAAACGTTCACCATAAAGTGATTCTTATTTGTAGGGGGTGAAATGGGACGATGCCGTAAAAGATAAAGTGCGAATTTGGAAAAAAACTTTTTGTTTTGCGTGTCTATGCAGTCAGAGGAATATATACACCGAATTCCATGATTCCAGCTGCGCCCATTTGGTTGGTACCATTTTTACCCCCTTGACGTTTCTACGCAATTAGAATTTCATCATTCTAGCTGTAGTCGTTTAGTTGGTACTATTTTCATCCCTCTGTACCATTGTATCCCTTGAAAGTGCTAATTTCGAAAAATTCGTCTATTTTCCGTGTCTACGCAGTCAGAGGAATGTATACTCCGAATTTCATGACTCTAGCTACGGTCATTAGATTGGTACTATTTTTATCCCCTTTTTTCATTTTAACCCCAAAAAGTACGAATTTTGAAAAATCCGTATATTTTACTTATCTATGCAATCAGAGGAATGTATACACCGAATATCATTATTCTAGGTACAGCCGTTTGGTTGGTACCATTTTTATCCCTCTATTCCCATTTTACCTCTTAAAAGTACGAATTTGGGAAAAATACTTTTATATTATTTATCTACTCAATTAGAGGAATGTACACACCGAATTTCGTTTGTCTAGCTGTTGTCGTTTAATATGTACCATTTTTATCCCTTTTTTGCCCCATTTCACCCCCTACAAATAAGAATCACTTTATGGTGCACGTTTTTGTTACCGGGGGAATGCGCATACCCAATATCAAGTAAGTACAAGCAGACATATTGAAAAAATATGCTTAAATACCATTTTTTAATCCATTAACCCTAATATGTATCTGCATAGCTTTATTTTCCCCATACTGATTTTATAATCTCCAAATAAAAAATCGCCTAATGCCGATAACACAAATCTAATCTTTTCATTTAATATTGATTATTGATTTTCTATCATAATTGCACTTTGTATTAAAATAATATCACTCTTAGCATGCAGTCGATGGTTTCTGTCTGGCTCAGAAATTTTTTTCTGACGTTGAAAAATATATTTGCTTTCTTTTTAAAGTCTTCAAATGCATACGTTCGCCTATCTTTTGGCCAAATTTCAGGCACATTTCTCTTGTCTTGTTTTGGGGGAGGATGTTTACATACATCATGTAAATGCAAATGCAAATTTTATGGGCCACAGCAACGTGTGCTAAAATTTTAAAATAAATTCTGAAAAAATCACATCGCCGGAAATATTGTGGCGGATGGATACCCCAGAGACAGAGAACACAAGATTTGCTTATTTATGTTTGCACGCTTTTGGTTATTACCTGTTTTTCGTTTTGTTTTATTTTGTTTATTTTTGCTTGCGGTTCTGTTTTAACGTTTAACATTTCGTACATATGTATCTATTTATACATTTAGCCTTTTTCACGTTAATTAACACCTCTTTTTGTGGCTATGATGTATCGTATGTACGTACGATGTATGTATCTCCCCGGGGGAGAGACACTGAAAGAAAGACTTTGTTTTTTGAAGATGGTATTCGATAATGGGTTTTGGGTGTTTTTTTCGGGCAACTTACTGAATTTTGAAAGACAAAATAAAAATATAATGATGGAAAATTTACTACAACTTTTTCAATTGTAATTCAAAAGACATCACTTGAAATTCAAAAGGCACCAGTTGAAATTCAAAAATTCGATTTGCAATTCAAAAATTATCACTTGCAATTCAACAAGTCCATTCAAAAAATGTCAATTGAAATTCAAAACTTTTGAATTACTTATGACGAGTTTTGAATTGCAAATGACAAGTTTTGAATTACAAATGAGTTTTAAATTTTATATGACGACTTTTGAATTTCAAATGATATTTTTTGAATTTCAATTGATATTTTTTGAATTTCAAATGGAATTTTTGAATTTCAATTTATATTTTTTGAATTTCAAATAGAATTTTTGAATTTCAATTGATATTTTTTGAAAATCAAATGGAATTTTTGAATTACAAATGGTGTCTTTGAATTACACTTGAAAATGGTGTAGATTTACATACTTTACCGAATATTTCCAAAGTGGGGAAAATGTGTTCCAAAATAAAAAAATATACAAAATGTGTTTGCTGGACGAATATACAAAGATTCCTCAAGTTTTAAATATACAACGCATATATGACTCATTCCATGTCAAGCGGTACGATTTTTGACCTAAATAGCTGCGATTGTATTCTTCATATAAAAATATTATATACGTATTTTTGGGAAAACTAGAAAAGTTTTTCAGGAGTTATGACCAAATTAACAATGAAAAAATTACTATTTTTTTCTAAAAGGTGTGTTCATTGAATCAAAGCCTGTAAATATTTGGCCGATTTTAATGTCATATACCTTGTTTTGAAGGTAATTTCAATTGTAAAATTGTAAATTTATAGAAATAATAATTCGACCATAAATTCTTAAATATAGCACTGAGAGCTAAAAGAAGGATAATTTGTGATCACCCAAAAATCCAGAATTTTTTCACCAAGAAATGCAGAATTTTATAGAAATATTAAATCGGCCATAACTTCTTAAATATAGCCCTGAGAGCTAAAAGAAGGATAATTTGTGATCATCCAAAAATCCAGAATTTTTTCACCCAGAAATGCAGAATTTTATAGAAATAATAAATCGGCCATAAGTTCTTAAATATAGCACTGAGAGCTAAAAGAAGGATAATCTGTGATCACCCAAAAATCCAGAATTTTTTCACCCAGAAATACAGAATTTTATAGAAATAATAAATCGGCCATAACTTCGTAAATATAGCCCTGAGAGCTAAAAGAAGGATAATTTGTGATCATCTAAAAATTCAGAATTTTATAGATTTTTCAAGTTTAAAATGATTTTCGAAATAATGACATTCATGTTTTTTTATTTGAACTGGGATATTGTCCTGGCTCAAGAATATTTTGCATCTATATTTAATAGAATGCAAATTTATTTACACCATGGCATGGTGACATTTATTACTTGGCTGCAGACTACCACGATCATGATTTCGACCATGTCAAAAGTCTTTTCAAGTGGCTTCGCAGCGACTTTTTTTTTTTTTTTTTTTATTATTTTATTTTATTTGTACAAATTCCATATAAACAACTTTCCTGGCCTCAGCGCCATAGTGGTATTATTGAGGCAAGCCGGCAATATATTATTCTAATTTATATACAATTATATACAAATTCAAATTCAATTAAAAAAAATATCTTACAAAATTCAAATTTTATACTGAAGGTAGAAGCGTTTCAAATGAATTATATAGAAATTTCTTAAATGCAGTTTTAAAAGTTGAAATTCTGTTAACAGATTTCAAAGCTGATGGTAGCTCATAATATGTAATAGCACCCACATAATCAATACGTTGTTTTGTCCTTTCAAGTCTACACCGCGGAACTCTTAAATTATTTCGATTTCTAGTGTTAAAGTTTGTTTGGTTCTGAAAAAATTATATGGTGTGATGGCCAATGTTATTAATGCACTTAAACACGAACATTACAACTTGGTACTCATACAATCCATATATTGGCAGTATAGTCTTCCCCACATCCCTATACAATGAAATCGTTGGATAGGTCAATGGTAAATTATATATCGTCTTGAGAGCTTTGTTTTGCATGCATTGGAGAGATCTGAAAGAGCTACTGTTCTTATTGTTGGCGTAGGCAATAGCTAAGTATTTCAAATGCGATTGTACTAACGATTGAAATATCATGAGCTTCGATTTTTCATTTAACTTGTATTTCAATTTATATAATACACCGATTGCTGGGGCTATTTTCTTCTTGATATCAGCAATATGTATTGACTTTTCAACGTCAAACCCGGCCTCTATAAGGAGATGATTCTCACAAACGAACGAGAAGCACAACTCACTTGCCGAATTTGCGTTTAAAAAATCGCACCAAGTTATAAAGCCATCTTACAAGCATCTCATTGAGTTGCATATGTAAGTATGTGTATATGCAGGTTTATTTACCCAGCAATACTTCTGCCGGGTTAACGCTCATTTGTTTTAGTTTTTTCGTTTGCATTTTTTGGTCTGTAATCAATATTTGATTTGAACTGGGATATTGTCCTGGCTCAAGACCATTTTGCTTCTATATTTAATAAAATGCAAATTTATTTAAAATTTTTTTTGAAATTTTAAAGCGACCCTTTTTAAGCGAGTAGTGAAATGATGAGTTCTATTTTTTTACGATATTTTTGCAAAATCAATCAGAAAAACAATGAAAAATCCAAGAAAGGTTATGGAAAAAAATATTTTTTCAATGTTAAATTGGTCATAACTCGTGACATTCAATGGCTCATATCGTTTGAAAGGTCTCAGTTTTTTGTTTTTTAAATCTGGAGATAAACTAAACTCGGTTTATAATCTCGTAAGTCGGGATTTTGGTGGTGTCTGTAAATTTTAATTAAAAAAAAAACTTTTAAATTGATTAAATTATAGTCTACATTAGCGACATTTTAAAAGATTTAACAATTATTTATTTATATTTAAGAATTGTTCATTGAATTATTCAATGAAAATAGACAAGTTAGTTACTTATTAAACCATACTTATGTACGTTCAGTGTATTAAATGAATTCTTGTTTGGAAAAAATCCACAAAAATGTTTAATAAATGATTTAATTCGTAACATGCGATGTTTTTTATGTTCGATTTCTCTTAATTCCAGTGTCAAGTATCAAGTATTTACCCACAACAAAAAAAAGAAGAAACAACAACTTGGCACTTCACAACCACCGCCATGTCAATGACTTGTGGTAGCCACAGGGAGAACGTACAAACATCGACAAGGTAAGTGCTGAGTAATGAAATTAAAATGTATTCAAATTCAATTCCACATTATTTCTTCAATATACTCATATTACCAAATGTATTATGCAAGCAGAGAAGAGAAAATAATAAGGAGCCAAAAAAGTAACGTATTTTTTTGCGAATTATCACAAGAAGTAATCAAATATCATATCGTCCTTGAAAGCAATCAGTTTTTGTTGTGCTGTTGCCATCAGCCCAGGCCAAACGATCAAATACAAATGTTTCCTTCCAATCACGTTCGCCAATCAATGAGAAAAAGAAGACAAAGAAAAAACATATTGTCATCATTTCGAATGTTTTCTCATTAAAATTCGACAAGATTTTGATGTCAGCAGAGACAGTATGATAATGATTTGGCTGCAGGATTTTGAAAATATGAAATGAAAGCATATTGCGGCAAGAAAATACTAATAGAGAATTTTGAAATGAAATCAAATATCCGCAAGTGTGTCAGTTTTGAATAACGAAAATTTATTATTTATTAAGTCACTTCATCAGTTATCCATGGTCAGAAATATCGAAATTGAGCCATACTGAGTCATAAAATCAACCAAAAAATATTTTTTTGATTAAAAATTTTAATATTTGTACTCTCATTTTGGAAATAAATGCCCAATAACATCCGCTTACAGGTTCAATTAAAGGTACCTCTTTCACATACAAACTGTGATTTAAGAACAGTCTCCATAGAATTGAGAAAAGTTGATTTGTTCGAAAAAATCTTTTTTTAAAGAGAAAATCCTTTTGTTTTCAATAAAAAAATAATTTTTTAAGAAAAATCCATAAAAAATAGAAAAAAAAATTAAAAACATTTCGCTTTATTTTTTGGTAGCTAACTAAAGAGTGATTTTTTCAAAGCTATAGGAAAGTTTTTCAAAAAAAAAACACATAAAATTCAGAAAAATGCATGAAATCTTATTTGAATCGATAGTACGGTCCATATAATTTAATGTTTGACGATTATTTCATGCAAATGTTGACCTTGACTGCGCCTCAAATGGTCCACCCGCTTAGTCATATATGTAAAATATCTAGGGTTAAATGTAGAAGTTATGATCTTCTTTGTAAACGCAAAGAATTTAAATGAAATATGTGGCATCTTAATGAAGGAAACAAGCCCAAGCTGGAGAAAATTTAAATGAAGAAAATATATAAGTGTAGATTCTCTAACGCAAACTGTAAGAAATTTTCGGCCTTCATGAAGCTCATATTCATCTTGGTGGCTATGTCAGTAAGCAAAATTGCCGCATATGGGGTTCAGAGAACCCACACTTGACTATTGAGAAGCCAATGCATCCATAACGAGTCACTGTTTGGTGTGGATTATGGGCTGTAATGAAAAATTGGGTTGATCGGATGTGGTACTTTCGAGCCAGTCGTGGTAGTCATATGACTGATATTGTGTTCCATTATTAAATGACAAAGTTAATCGTTTCCAATAAAACCAGAAATTTAAAAAAAATAATCAGTATTTCTTTATATAGTCGATTCTAATTTAAAAATTTAAATGACCCATCCCATAAAATCAGCACTAAAAATTTTTTATGAATATATTTTGTACTAAAATTCCGATTTTAGTTGAAGTTTGAATTTAAGGTACTTACGACGCCCAGCAAAAAACAAATTGGAAGTACTTTCGTAGGAAGCTCATTTCAATCGTCTCTCAAAATCCATATGTGCATTATGTATATATACATTTGAGGAAGTTCTTTTAAAGAACTTCAAAAAAGTCGATAATATGAATACGAATTTTTAGTATGAGGTCAAAGTGGTACGGTCTCCGCTGTGCACCCAGAATCGTTTCGGGATTGTTTTTTGTTTGTTTTTATTAGTTTTATAAATAAACAATGTATAATTTTAACAATTAAAAAATTTTTGTTTATAAAAATACAAATTTATTGCTTTATTAATGTACTTCAAATATTTCATTGTTTATTAATTATTAATACTACATAATAGCAGTAAAATTAACCAGGGTTAATTTATTTAATTTAATATTAATTTGAGTTATAGGTCCGCCATCTAACGTTTTTTTTCAGCTATTCAACCGTTGGACTATTATTTCTGGGGTGCCCTCAGCAGCCATTTGAATGAAATTATTTTCCATTATTAACCGGAAGGATTGTACTTCCAAATAAAAAAGTAATTTGAGAAAATATTCAGTAGTTTTTTTATAGCATTTTCAAAAAAAAAAGTAGTTATTTGTTGAAATATGAGGTTTCTAGAGCGGAAAAGTAAATCATAGGAGACATTTGTATGGGGTCCGCCATCTAACGTTGTTTTCAACTATTCAACCGTTGGACTATTATTTGTGGGGTGCCCGAGGCAGCCATTTGAATGAAATTATTTGCCATTATTAACCAGAAGGATTGTACTTTCAAATAAAAAAGAAATTTGAGAAAATATTCAGTAGTTTTTTCTATAACATTTTCAAAAAAAAGTTATTTGATACATACTAAATAAATATTTTGTTAAGTTTCCTATTGTCAGTTCTAACGAACAAAATGGTTTGCTTTAGTTATACAGCACTCATAACAGAGGATATCTGAGACTGCTAAAGTGCGGTAGTAACAATCAGAAGGTCCGCTGTTGAACCCCCAGTAACGGCGGATTTTTTAAAACAGAATGGAAACTATTTGGAAAAGTGGTTCCTTTACAACACTTTAAAATAACTTTTAAGCCTTTCAAAATAAAGGACATCCCTCCTATGACAACTCCTTGTTAAATTCATTGGTGAAGATCCCAATTTTCACTACTTACGAATCACAAGATGAACATCTTTTTCACTTCTTTGAGTGCTCTCTTTTTGCTGGGTGGCTATAAATTTAGCAAATTTGCAGTGGTTTAGGAACAGTCTCTGCAGAGAAAAAAATTGATTTTTTCCAGAAAAAAATTTTTTTTTTTCAAGAAAATCTTTTTGCAAGAAAAAATCCATAAAAAATCCAACAAAAATGTAAAAAAATATTTCTTTTTATTTTATGATAGCTAACATTCTAACGAAGAAAACAGTGTCTATATGTAAAATATTTATGGCTAAATGTAGATGTTATGGCCTTCTTTGTACAAAAAGTCTCAAAAAACATTTTTTTTCAAAAAAAAAAATTAAGAAAAAAAAATCTATAAAAAATGTAAAAAATATTTCGTCTGTATGTAGAATATCTATGGTTAAATGTAGAAGTTATGACCTTCTTTGTAGATGCAAAGAATCACGACTGTTTAAGTTTTTGGTTAAAAAACTCCTTTACAAATCTGTTATCAAATTTGATTTTATTTTGAAATATGTGCCATCGTAATGAAGAAGACAAGTAAAAACGGCGTTAAGTTCGGCCGCGCCGAACTTTATATACCCACCACCATGGATTGCATTCCACAGAGGTTGTCGGTTTTCGTAGAAGTGCAGTAATATTACAGGAAAATATATTTTTTTAATATAGCCAAACCAAAACAAATACAAATATTAAAAAAAATAATTTTATAAATAAATGTAATATTTTAATTATTTCAAACCATTATTTATTTCTAATCAATAAATAAATATTCTTATTTATATTTTCAAAAACCTTAAATACCATAAATAATGGTAGATAGTGGGTGCACAGTTGGTTGTATTTCCATTCTATTTTAATTCCATAAGTACAAATTTTGAAAAACCATTAGCAGACGTACATAGTGAAAAATAACCTAACTTCATGATTCAATCAATTTTTGTCGTAATAGAAAAGGTACGAATTTGGAAAAAACTTTTTATTTTGCATGTCTATGCAGGCAGAGGAATGTATACACCGAATTCCATAATTCCAGCTGCGTCCATTTGGTTGGTACCATTTTTACCCCCTGAGCTGTAGTCGTTTAGTTGGTACAATTTTTATCCCTCTGTACCATTGTATCCCTTGAAAGTACGAATTTCGAAAAATCAGTTTATTTTCCGTGTCTACACAGTCAGAAGAAATGTATACTCCGAATTTCATGACTCTAGCTGCGGTCATTTGATTGGTACTATTTTTATCCCTTTTTTTATTTTAACCCTAAAATGTACGAATTTTGAAAAATCCGTGTATTTTACTTGTTTATGCTATCAGAGGAATGTATACACCGAATTTCATTATTCTAGATACAGCCGTTTGGTTGGTACCATTTTTATCCCTGTATTCCCATTTTACCCCCTAAAAATATGAATTTGGAAAAATAATTTTATATTATGTATATACTCAATCAGAGGAATGTACACACCGAATTTCGTGTTTCTAGCTGTTGTCGTTTAAGATGTACCATTTTTATCCCTTTTTTTCCCAATTTCACCCCCTACAAATAAGAATCACTTTACGGTGCACGTTGTTGCGCATACCAATATCAATCAAATATAAGCAGAAATATTCAAAAAACATACTTAAATACGCTAAAATATTAGGGATTATTATGGGTATTTTTAGTCCTTGTGAGGGAAAACATTTTCCCTTTGGGCCGATTTGGCCCCGTTTTAATCCCAACCGATCTACGACTATAAGATGCATTTATGGAAAATTTGAACATTCTACCTCCATTCGTTTAGATGCTAGCGTGCTTTCAACAGACGGACATGGCTAGATCATCTTAGAATTTTATGACGATCAAGAATATATATACTTTATAGAGTCTCAGGTCGATATTTCAAGGTGTTACAAACGGAATGACAAAGTTAGTATACCCCCATCCTGGAGGTGGAGGGTGTGACAAGAAAATATAGAAATTATGGACCTTGTTGTAGAAGTGCATATGGTGACTACGACATGACTAAATCTATTTAAGCAAAAACTTCTACAATAAGGTTCATAACTTCTACTTTTATTCATAGATTTTCATAGAAAAATACTAAATATTACAAATAATAAATAATAATAAAGTAGTATGTTGTCCAATCTTTACAGTTTTTTTTTCGCGCTATTTGTTAAAAATTAAAAAATCATAATTTTTAAAAATCCTTTGCGGCTACAAAGAGTGTCAAAACTTCTGCATTTATACATAGATCTTTTACATATAAACATTGCTTTCTGCTTGCGAATGAGAAACTATTAAAAATGAAGCAAAATATTTTCCCACTTTGTTTTCTATTTTTATGTGTTTCTTTTTTTTTTTTGTTCTTTTCATTTTTGTTCTTAAAAAAATAATTTTTTCTCAATTCATTAGAGACTGCTTCTGTTTTTATGTGTAAGTGAAACTCGCAAAATTTGTAGCCATCATAATAACCTTTAATTGAACTTATAAGCGAATGTTATCGGACTTATATTTCCAGAATGAGAGTAAAAGGAGGTATTGCTTTCTCCCCAACTTCTCGTTTATATCCTCCTTTATTAATTTCCCATATATATGCGCCTAATGCGGTGCAAATAATATATATGTATTATAACGTATAACGTATTTTAGTTTTGTTGCGTCTTATGGCCACTCGATGATGACACACCCTATTAAATGTTCTTGTAATTATTTTCTGTGTTAAAATAGATTTTATTATTAATTCCGTTTTTATTGCTGTTTTTAGTATAAGTTAATGTAAAAGAAAATAAAAACAAAAACATTATAAGCTAGTCGCCAAGTCGCTTGTATTGTTGCCCAATGATGCCGGACAACAATTAAAACTTTGAATAAGTTTTTGTTGTCATGTTCATTGGGGTGAATTTGATATGAATATCGAATAAAAGGTAAGCCAAACATGGGTGTTGTTTTAGCTAATAAATTTTAAAATAGAGCTACCCACCTATATTTTTTAAACTGAATTTAAACAGATCAAAATGTGTTCACGCCCAATGTTTTAGGTCAAACTTTACTATTGCCCTGGTTAACTCTTTAAATTGCTTTTAATTGTCATCTCATTTCTTATTTAAAAGCCAATGCAAATGTCTTCTTGTTCTCTGCACCACTGAGACCGTCTGTTGTACATTAGCCTTTATGAAATACTACCATAATCATGGCAACTCATAGAGCTCCTATTAATTTTCACAATTGCACAAAATGCAAAATAAATCAATACCAATAATTTATGTCAGTCAACTCTTTTAGTTCCTTGTATAGCGCACTGTGGTGCGGAGTAGCAAAAATGGGAAAATAAAACGATTCTGAAGAAAAATAGCACCAATTCGGGAAAGTACGAAATTAATTTAAATGAATTAAACCTAAAATGAATTTTTAGAGTTAGAGAGGGTTAAAATGCTCCATAAAAATGGTCCTCGTTGTGTTTTAATTAATATTACTGAACACACGCTATACTTAACAAGTAAAAATGGCGTTAAGTTCGGTCGGGCCGAACTTTATATACCCTCCACCATGGATTGCATTCCACAGAGTTTTCGTAGAAGTGCAGTAATATTACAGGAAAATATAATTTGTTTAATATAGCCCAACCAAAACAAATATTGAAAAATTAATTCCATAAATAAATATAATATTTTAATTATTTCAAACTACGCTTATAAGGTAATGCCACCAATACGTCAATTCAAAAAATAAATATTCTTATATTTATATTTTCAAAAATATTTTCAAAGCCATAAATATTGGTAGATAGTGGGTGCTACAGTTGGTTGTATTTCCATTCTATTTTAATTCCAAAAGTACAAATTTTGAAAATCCATTATCAGACGTACATTGTGCAAAATAACCTAACTTCATGATTCAACCAATTTTTGCCGTAAAAGAAAAAAGTACGCATTTGAAAAAAAAGTTTTTATTTTGCGTGTCTATGCAGTCAGAGGAATATATACACCGAATTCCATGATTCCAGCTGCTCCCATTTGGTTGGTACCATTTTTACCCCTTGACGTTTCTACACAATTAGAATTTCATCATTCTAGCTGTAGTCGTTTAGTTGGTACTATTTTTATCCCTCTGTACCATTGTATCCCTTGAAAGTACTAATTTCGAAAAATTCGTCTATTTTCCATGTCTACGCAGTCAGAGGAATGTATACGCCGAATTTCATGACTCTAGCTGCGGTCATTTGATTGGTACTATTTTTATCCCCTTTTTTCATTTTAACCCCAAAAGTACGAATTTCGAAAAATCAGTTTATTTTCCGTGTCTACACACTCAGACGAATGTATACGCCGAATTTCATGACTCTAGCTGCGGTCATTAGATTGGTACTATTTTTATCCCCTTTTTTCATTTTAACCCAAAAAGTACGAATTTTGAAAAATCCGTGTATTTTAATTATCTATGCAATCAGAGGAATGTATACACCGAATTGCATTATTCTAGGTACAACCGTTTGGTTGGTACCATTTTTATCCCTCTATTCCCATTTTACCCCTTAAAAGTACGAATTTGGAAAAAATACTTTTATATTATGTATCTACTCAATCAGATGAATGTACACACCGAATTTCGTGTTTCTAGCTGTTGTCGTTTAATATGTACCATTTTTATCCCTTTTTGCACCATTTCACCCCCTACAAATAAGAATCACTTTATGGTGCACGTTTTTGCTATAAGGGGAATGCGCATACCAAATATAAACAGACATATTCAAAAAACATGCTTAAATACGCTAAAATATTAGGGATTATTATGGGTATTTTTAGTCCTTGTGAGGAAAAATTTTTCCCTTTGGGCCGATTTCGCCCCATTTCAGTCCCAACCGATCTACGACTATAAGACGCATTTATGCAAAATTTGAACGTTCTAGCTCCATTCGTTTAGATGCTAGCGTGCTTTCAACAAACGGACGGACATGGCTAGGTCGTCTTAGAATATATATACTTTATAGGGTCTCAGGTCGATATTTCAAGGTGTTACAAACGGAATGACAATGTTAGTATACCCCCCTCCTGGAGGTGGAGGATATAAAAAGTAAGGATGACAAGGTTTCCTATGCCAATTCATCATAAGAATGTGCAAAAGAAATGACCGCTCAAAACGCCGATACACACTTATTCTTTGTTTACTCTTCTCAGAATCCGTTGTCGGAATTTTGTTGTTTTTGTGAAATATATATATTTTTTTAATTTTGCGATGAATTCCAAATCTTCTGTAATATTTATTTGTACCAATTAATATACAAATTTATATTCTAATTTTGGGCCCATGGAATTAATTATGGCCGGCTGACGAAGACTATTAAAGCTAGTTTTTGTTGCGAAAGTCAAGAGCCTCTGGTGAGAAGCGAACCCACCAACTCGACTAGCGGGTATAGTATTTTAAATAAATTAATATTCATTGAAACACTATGCAACAATTTAAGGAAATTTTATATCCGGAACCTAAAAAGATTTTTTTTGGACATTGAGGCATCAACTCAAATTGTTTTTATGGATTAATTTTTTTTAATTTGTTTACTATAGGGTGGGCCATTTAAATCTTTAAATTTAACTTTTTTCAAATTTCTGGTTTTATTGGAAAGGTTGAACTTTGTCATTTAATAATGGAACACAATATCATTCATATGACTATCACGACATCGTCGGCAGTACCTCATCCGATCACCCCAATTTTTCAGTACAGCCCAAAGACCACACCAAACAGTGATTCGTTGCGGATGCATTGGCTTCCCAATAGTCACGTGTGGGTTCTCTCAACCCCATATGCGGCAATTTTGCTTATTGACATAGCCACCGAGATGAAAGTGAGCTTCATGAAGACTGAACTGAAAGCCGGTCTCTTCTCGAAAATTTTCCACGTAAAATTCTTGCGTTAAAGACTAAGTACTTTGAAAGTAAGTTTTTAATATTTCCCAATTTTTTTCGAGCTTATAGCGTCCCATTTTGCAAATATCACACATAAACCTGAAAATATATAAAAATGATTGTTATTCTACCTTCAAATTTAAAATATTAAATGGCCCCCTATAAAACTCCAATTTTCCTCGAAGTTCTCACTAATGTTTGTACTCACATTTGGAAATATAGGTCCAGTCACACCCCTTTATATTTTTAATTAGACGTAACTATGATATAGTGCGAATTCTATTTTCACATAGAACAAGTGGGATAGGAACACTCTCCAAAGAATTGATTTGAAAAGCCAATTCCTTCAATTCCAATTCCTTTGCAACACCTTGTAACACTGTGCATTAATCACTACACACTATGCTTTGAAGAGAATGGAATGGAATATTCTTCTGGAATTCAATTCTTTATTGAACATTTATTTAAATGATGATGATGATTAACACAAATAAATGGGAACATTACAAAAGTCATAAAAGAAAATGAAATCGAATGCAAATTGTACGAACGAATATGTTCAATGTTTGTTGATAAGCAATCGACGACGAGGAGTGAATTGAAATGGCTTGAAAAGGAAAGGAAGAAAGAGAAACCCCCGATAGACAGTGACAGCGGCAGCGGCAGAGCAAAACAATTGTTTGCAAAGATTTAATTGAAGCACAAACACAAATAAAATCAACGTCACGAACAACAAAGTGTTTACACAAACCTCGCCAAGAACTCGGCGACAAAGGAAATTCCAAATCAATTTTCTAATGAACAAAGTTACTGAATAGCGTGAATCGAACAACATATGTATGTGTGTAGTATGTACATACGATAGTCTTGTAAAGGGTGATTTTTTAAAAGCTATAGGAAAGTTTTCAAAAAAAAAACACATAAAATTCAGAAAAATGCATGAAATCTTTATTTGAATCAATAGTACGGTCCATATAATTTAATATTTGAAGATTATTTCATGCAAATGTTGACCTTGACTGCGCCTCAAATGGTCCATCCGCTTAGTCCAATTTTGGCTTTTCCACGTTTTTGAGTAACAGAGACCCGATTGCTGCGAACGGCAACGAATCGATTTTTTTCAGTTCGCACTCTACGTAAGCGTGTTGATGAAATGTCCAACAATGTAAATTTGGTGCGAAATTTAGTCACAATAGCCCGAATAGCCGCTTCAGTGGGTCGATTAAACTGACCATAAAATGGAAGCGCGCGATGAACTTTCTTAACAGAGCACGTATTTTGATAATAAAATTCAATAATTTGCAAGCGTTGTTCGTTTGTAAGACGATTCATGGTTAAATTATAGACCAAATTGAAGATGTTTGACAGTGAAACAAAACACGAAACGTGCGTCAGCTGTTTAAACCATTGTTGCCATAAAGATAATAGCTAAAAAATCACCCTTTATAAGTATTTTTTCGAGTTATTCGTTATGCTACACGAAGACGTTGTTTTGTGCGTTAGAATGTTAGCTATTAAAAAATAGAACAAAATATTTTTTTTTATTTTTTTTTTCAAATTTGTCCTTCAAAGTAAAATGGGAATAGAGGGATACAAATGGTACCAACAAAACGACTACAGCTAGAATAATGAAATTCGGTGTGTTCATTCCCCTAATAGCATGAACACGTAAAATAAAGTGATTTTGAAAATTTTTACTAAATTAGTAATAAATTTCCAATAAAAATATTGAAAAAAAATAATTTTATAAATAAATATAAAATTATACATACAATACAATACATACAAACAACAACAATACACACGAGGTACAGTGAAGACGGGACATACCGTACAACAACAGCCTTTGCATTGTTGCGAGCGATGCGAGCACATGCATAACATTGAATTGGCAAAGTGAGATTTTTAGTGTGTCGACTTAGTTCGGTGGAATATTTTGTTTATCAGCGCTTCTCATATGTCGTATGTGACCGCTGGTACTAATATGAACCCTCAAAGTCAAAGACATACATTCGTTGCGAAAGTTCAGGGTTAGCGCCCATCCAAACTGCGCAGTCAACTTTTAGCTGCAACAATAAAGGTCTCACTTTGCCTTTTTGCTAATTTTGGGTTCTACTGAAGACTTCAGCACAACCTTTGGTCTTGAACCAAAATAAATGACAACACATAAATATAAAATCTTTATTATTTCAAACTACGCCTTATAAAGGCGTCAAGTCAATTGAAAAGGTAATCTTCAAAAAAGCTTAATTACCATAAATATTGGTAGAAAGTGAGTGCTGCAGTAAAAATTTTGAAAATCCATTATCTCACGCACACAGTGCAAGAAAATCAAACTTCATGATTCAACCAATTTTTGCCGTAAAAGAGTACGCATTTGGAAAAATCATTTTACTTTGCGTGTCTATGCAGTCCGAGGAATGTATACACCGAATTCCGTGATTCTAGCTGCGGTATCATTGGTACCATTTTTAGCCCCTTTTTCCCATTTTACTCCCTTAAGAGTACGACTTTCTAAAATCTCTTTATTCCACGTGTCTAGCCGTTTAGTTGGTACCATTATGATCACTTTGTTCCCATTGTATCCCTTGAAAGCACGAATTTGGAAAAACATTTTTAATTTTTCGTGTCTACGTCTTCACGACTGTAGCTGCTGTCATTTGTTTGAATCAAATTTTATCCCTTTTTTCCATTTTAACCCCGAAAAGTACAAATTTCGAAATTTATTTTACGTGTCTACAAAATAAGAGGAATTTCATTATTTTAGGTGTAGCCGTTTGGTTGGTACCATTTTTATCCCTCCGTACCCATTGTATCCCTTGAAAGTACGAATTTGGAAAAAAACCTTCTATTTTTTCATGCCTCGTAGTCAAAGGAATGTATACTCCAAATTTCATGATTCTAGCTGCGGTCATTTGATTGGTACTATTTTTATCCCCTTTTTCTATTTTGACCGTAAAAAGTACGAATTTCGAAAAATCAGTTTTTTTTCGTGTCTACACAGTCAGAATGTATACTCCGAATTTCATGACTCTTGCTGTGGTCATTTGATTGGTACTTTTTTATACCCTTTTTTCCAATTTTAACCCCAAAAAGTACAAATTTCGAAAAATCCTTTTATTTTACGTGTCTACAAAACCAGTGGAATGTATACACCGAATTTCATTATTTTAGGTGCAGCCATTTGGTTGGTACCATTTTTATCCCTCTATATTATTTTAACCCTCTATATTATTGTTAAAAGTACGAATTTGGAAAAAATCATTTTATATTAATTATCTACTCAATTAGATGAATGTACACATCGTATTTCGTGTTTCTAGCTGTTGTCGTTTGATAGGTACAATTTTTATCCCTTTTTGCCCCAGTTCACTCCCTACAAATAAGAATCACTTTATGGTGCACGTTTTTGTTATAGGCGTTATTAGGGGGGTATTAGGGGTTATTGTGGGTATTTTCAGTCCTTCTGAGGGAAATTTTTTCCTTTGGGCTGATTTCGCCCAGTTGCAATCCCAAACGAATATAATTGGTTGTCATAGTTCGTACCCTCATAGCGTCATTCGAGTGGAAGGCAGAGGTATTTGTTAATTTGCCACACTGACGAATGGTGGATCGGGCCATTTGTATAAAGTGTCTCAAGAATTTAGATGAATTTTATATAAGAAAAATCAGAATTTGAAATAAATATTTATGAGAAATTTTCCGTAGTGAAAAAATATGGCAAATAATAAAATTTTCCCCATTGGACGTCGTGTACATTTCGACAATGCTGGTGTTTTTGTTTATTCTACAGAATCTATTTATATTTTATATATGCGTACATATTTACAGACACGAAGTATGTACATATGTATAGCTAGACATCATCACAATACCATCCACTATCGACCAGATGTCATTTCCCACAAATGCTGGCTCCGCGTATTGAAATCAATTGCAATTTGTTTACATTGTATCATCTCTTCGATATACATTATTTGCATTCATTACCCCTCGATCCATCAGCACGAACGAATGAAATCTTTTTCGGAAGGCCTCCCAGTAGTCCGTGCCGCAGATGAAGAGTTCATCATCACTGTGATGCATTAAAGTGCAGCATACAATCAATCGCACATTGTATGAATATATTACGAATACATACATACATACGAATACATACAATCATCACACGGGTGTGTGTGTGTGCGTGTGTATACATTCATGCGATTCATTCATTGCCATAGTCAATGGCTCAATTGTAGACAGAGTGGAAATCATCCACTGGAGAACTGGCGCGCGGAGTCATTGGACTTTCTTCTTCTTTCGGAGATGTTGTTCCATTACGCCGCGAACTCAACTCTGTCCATAGCACTCACACAGAACTTACCAACAGCATCAGCTTCAGCGACAGCAATTGCTGTGTAACAATAACATTAGCATCATCAACATCCAAGTCTGGGGCTGGGGCCGCATCGAATCGGTGTGAGTAAATGAACAGCATGAGTCCTAGGCATACACACTCAGGCCGAAGCAACCGACAACAATCATCAATCGTTCCATAAAGAGCACCACTGTTGTTTGTTGGACTTTTTGTTTTGAAATCGTCTAAACAACAGCACACATTTTCCATAAATAAATTCACAAAAAAAAAGAAAAACAACAAGAAATCTAATAAAAGAACGTAACACAAGTACAACTAGAAATCATAATCATTAAAATTACTTAATTACGGTTCATTTTGAACATTGACAACAGACGCAAATGATGTGTTTATTGAAAACAGTATCTATTATTAAGAAATAGACGCAGCTACAACTCCAAGAGTCAAAAGGCAGAAACTTTTCAATAAATTTAATTTATTTTTTCTTCTTAAAAAGAGGATTGATTAGCGAGTTTTCATACTAAACACTTTATCTAATTTGGAAATTGGTTAGTGATTTTATTAAAAAATAAAAAATAGTAAAAAAATATACTAAAATTTAGTTAACTTAGTCTTAAGTCGGGCGGAGCCGACTAATGATCCATTAAGAGATGTTTTAACATACAAAAAAATAAAAATTTTATGTCCGAGACCTTAAAATTTATTTTTTGTGTGCACTGAGGCATACTAATTCATAAAATCAACACAATTTTTTTTTGAAGATAATTTTTTTCAAGTTTTGTTTTTCTGAACTGGGATATTGTCCTAGCTCAAGACCATTTTGCATCTATATTTAATAGAATGCAAATTTATTTACAAATGGCATGGTGACATTTATTACTTGGCTGCAGACTACCACGATCATGATTTCGACCATGTCAAAAGTCTTTTCAAGTGGCTTCGCAGCGAGTTTTCAACATCAAACCCGGCCTTCAATAGGAGGCCGGGTTTGTGAGAATCATCTCCTCTATAAGAGATACAAAAATATTGGTAGATAGCGGGTGCAACAGTTGGTTGTATTTCCATTCTACTTTAATTACAAAAGTACAAATTTTGAAAATCCATTATATAACGTACAAAAACCTAATTCAAAATAACCTAACTTTATGATTTAACCAATTTTTCCGTAAAAGTAAAAAGTACGAATTTGGAAAAGTCTTTTTATATTGCGTGTCTATACAGTCAGAGGAATATATACACCAAATTCCATGATTATAACTGCGGCCATTTGGTTGGTACCATTTTTATCCCCTTTTTCCAGTTTTACCCCCTTATAAGTACAACTTTCTAAAATATCTTTATTTTATGTGTCTACGCAATTGAAGGAACGTACACACCGAATTTCATCATTCTAGCTGTAGCCGTTTAGTTGGAACTATTTTTATCCCTTTCTACCTGTTATATCCCTTGAAAGTACGAATTTGAAAACAAAACTTTTATTTTTCGTGTCTACGCAGTCAGAGGAATGTATACTCCGAATTTCACGACTCTAGCTGCTGTCATTTGGTTGGTACTATTTTTATCCCCTTTTTCCATTTTAACCCCAAAAAGTACGAATTTCCAAAAGTCCGTTTATTTTACGTGTCTACGCAAATTTCATTATTCTAGATGTAGCCGTTTGGTTGGTACCATTTGTATCCCTCTATTCCCATTGTATCCCATAAAAGTACGAATTTGGAAAAAAATACTTTTACATTATGTATGTACTCAATTAGAGGAATTACACACCAAATTTAGTTTCTAGCTGTTGTCGTTTGGTAGGTACAATTTTTATCCCTTTTTGTCCCATTTCGTCCCCTTGATTTTATGAAACAGTACACCGGAATATACACAAAAATCACTTTTTTTATTTTTGTGTTGCATTTCCAAAAAGATAGCATCGGAAGTGAAAATGATGATAATCTTGTTATTCGGAAATTGTGAAAATTGGGCTCTTCTCCAATGAACTCAAGATAAGGTTGTCATAGGAGGGATGTCCTTTATTTTGAAAGAGTTAATTTTAAGTTGTGGCAAAGAACTTTTTACTACTTCTACGTGGAAAATTTGAAAAATATTCGAGAAGAGATCGGCTTCCATGAAGCTCATTTTCATCTCGGTGGCTATATCAGAGGAATGTGTACTCCGAATTTCACGACTCTAGCTGCGGTCATTCGGTTGGTACTATTTTTATCCCCTTTTTCCATTTTAGCCCCGCAAAGTACGAAAGTCCTTGTGAGGGAAATTTTTTTCCCTTTGGACCGATTTCGCCCAATTTCAATCCCAACCGATCTACGACTATAAGACACATTTTTGGAAAATTTGGACGTCCTAGCTCCTTTCGTTGAGATGCTAGCGTGCTTTCAACAGACGGACGGGCATGACTAGATCGTCTTAGAATGTTATGACGATCAAGAATATATATATATATTAGGAATATATATATATGGGATCAGGTCGATATTTTGAGGTGTTAAAAACGGAATGACAAAGTTAGTATACCCCCATCCTGGAGGTGGAGGGTATAAAAATCGAGCAAGGATTCGAACTCGAGACCTTCTGAGTACAAAGTGGACACCTTACCTCTTAGACTCCATACGAAAAATTCCTCTCCACTCACTTGTGAAAATGCTATTCTTAAAATGTTACGGGGCATTAACATATTATCATCTTTCTTGAAAGTTGTTCAAAAGAGGGTCGTCAAATGTGGGAAACAGGCAAATGGGGATGCGCTTAAAATGGGCTTCCTTTTTACTGGAAAAGAGCTATGTACTCAGTGTTCTTTTTGGTGATCTTTTCTCCTTTTTAAAGGACTTTTAATAAATATTTATTTTAATAATTCTAGCCAACTGGAATATTGATATTAAAGAAAACCTTTTTGGGATTCTCTCCCTTTATTTCTGAAATAATTTCTTTAAAGTAAACTATTAAGCAAGTTTCCATAGATGTAGTCGCAGATGGCAGCAGGCCAACATCTTTTATTAACTAACACCATCTGTGAATATCTATCATAATTTGATTGTCGATTTGGAACAATGCTCTCATATTTCACTTTAATGATGACCTAGCTATGGTTTGCCTTGCGGTTGTTCTTCTTCTTCTTCTTCTTGGATAATAATCGATAATGTTTGCAAGCAATAAAATCGTATAAATTTTATTTATTATTATCAATCATAGCGACAACAACCGGCCCCAGCAACCACACAACCGGCAGTTGGTTGGTAGTCGGCAACCTAACAACGCGAACCTATAATTGCCAACATATTCTCGTTATTCCATACTGCTGGCTGCGATACGTTTTGTATTGATTATTGGTTGCAAACACTAACAAACCACTTAACAACCAACCAGCCAACCAACCCATTCATCCATCGAACCATACATCCATCTATCCGTCGCCCCGGAACGATATGAAACTTACGATATCGTCAACATTTTTTGTTGTTTTCTAACATCAAAAGAAGCTCATCAGGGAGTCCATGAAGAGAGGGAGACAGACAACGGAGAAGGCAACAATAAAATCAACTCATAAAACTAAACTAAACCTTTTAGTGTTTAACCCCCCACCAAAAGTTTAATGAAACGAAGTCAAGACGTTGCTTCTGAAACTGATTCCTTTGTATCATCGTCGTCATCATCACCAGAGGCAGCAGCAGCAGAAACATCTTTAAAGACTTAAGTATAGTAACAACATCACCAACGTCCACCCATAGCCGCCAACTGTGAGCCGCAATAATTCACTTGGATGTTCTTACCACGTTTAATATATATACACACATATGTGTATATATTTTTATAGAATATATGATATATAGTTTTATTACAACCGATATTTAGTGAATGGCGTTTATTTCAAACACATTTACACATGCCAAATACACAAAAATATATTAAATATTATTAGGTGGGGAGGTGGCATGCACCAGCAGAAGCATAACGAATTGGTCTAGAGATCGCTGGAGAATGGTATAGCAATCTTCAACGTCATAATAACTGAATTGCTTATAAGACCATGGTTGAGCAAATAACAAAAGCAAAGAAAAAAACCTGAAAACGCTGCAGTAATAACAGATGCCGACGAAACATCACAATAATCAATGGGAAAAACAAACAGATGTAATAAACTTGGTTAAGAGCAGGGTTGCCATCAAGCAAAGAATGTGAAAACAACAACTTTTTATATTTTAGAGCTGCAGCAAGAGATTTTCAAATAATCGCAAAACATTGGGAGTACTTTATTAAGAATAGATCACACGATCACTTCTTCTAGTCTAAAAACTTCAGAAAAAGTCCCATCTCAAAACGAGTTACAAGATACAGATTTCCCATACCATACAGGAATGTTATGGTAAATCTAACATTTTGAGTTTGACAGGGAGCTTGAAAATCACTTCGGTATTAAACACATAACGAAGGATATCTGAATGGATACAAAACCTATTATGCTAAATGTTGATAGGCATCATATCAGTATACTGAGTTGATATTGCAACTCTATAAACAGATCATAAGGCCTATCTTGTCCTATGCTTTCCCCGTCTGGTTTGGAATCTCATCCGCCCAGATGGAGAGACTTAGGAGGTGGGAACGGCGTAGACTGGTATCTTGCCTGTGTTTGCCACCCACGATTGCTGAGGACGGGACTATAAGAAGACCTTCTTGTAGAACCATTTATAACGCGGCCGGTTTCGATCGGATTGATGTCTTTTTAATGAATGGGGCACTTCGGTTCCTAGATAGGTCTGCCTCCTTGGATAACGGACTGGTTAGGGATAGTCTTCAGCTAGATACCAATCTGCTAAGACTACTAGAGGATAACTACCGACCTCCTGTCGGTCTTTTGACTCTGGAGAGGGAGGGTATTTTGTATAGAGATGGTAAGCTCCTATTCTACCATCGAAGGTTAGGTAGTTTTGACTTGGACGATCTCGTATACAACACATGCCAATAATTGGAACAGACAATGGTTCACCCTATATTGTAAATAGTAGTTATAAGTGATAGTGTTAAGTGTTAATTTAAGTTTTATATAAAAAAATGATGAGTAATTCCCTTTTTAGTAATTCGTATTTTGGGGGAAATTTTTTGTTAGATTATAGATTTAGTATAAGTGACATGTATGTAAAGAGTGATTTTTTTGAGGTTAGGATTTTCATGCATTAGTATTTGACAGATCACGTGGGATTTCAGACATGGTGTCAAAGAGAAAGATGCTCAGTATGCTTTGACATTTCATCATGAATCGTCTTACAAACGAACAACGCTTGCAAATTATTGAATTTTATTATCAAAATGCGTGCTCTGTTAAGAAAGTTCATTGCGCGCTTCCATTTTATGGTCAGTTTAATCGACCCACTGAAGCGGCTATTCGGGCTATTGTGACTAAATTTCGCACCAAATTTACATTGTTGGACATTAAACCACCAACACGCTTACGTAGAGTGCGAACTGAAGAAAATATCGCAGCTGTATCGGCCAGTGTTAATGATGACCACCAATTTTCGATTCGTCGCCGTTCGCACCAATTGGGTCTCTGTTACTCAAAAACGTGGAAATGCCAAAATTGGACTAAGCGGATGGACCACCTAAGACGCAGCCGCGGTCAACATTTAAATGAAATTATCTTCAAAAAGTAAATGTCATGGACCAATCTAACGTTTCAAATAAAGAACCGATGAGATTTTGCAAATTTTATGCGTTTTTTTAAAAAAAAAAGTTATCAAGCTCTTAAAAAATCACCCTTTATAACTACAACATATAAACGTTAGAATATATAGTACTAGAAAAATACTTTAAGTATGTTAGTAATAATGTAAGAATTACTAATGTTAGCTATTAAGCGCATTTAAATATTGTATTAAGGACACCGAATTCAATAAAGCAAGCAAGCAAGTTGATATTGCAACCATAAAGAAGGATTTATTAATAGTTCGTTTCCATCAGGCTTAGGGGAATGATCTCTATCTAACAGAAAAATGTTCTTCAGAGAATACCGAGCTGGGAATTTGATAGGAAGGTAACATATTACAAGGTCTGTCCTTGATAAAATGTGTTGGACATGACAAGGAGCAGATACATGAAAAACACTCTTATAGCTGTCATATGAGCAAGCAAGAGGAAATACTAAGTAACTTCGGAATCTGGTATTTAGATTCACGGAAATGTATGACAATATTGCTTTGTATTACTTAAGGCAAGACCAGGGAGCGGTTCGAGCAAGCGTTTCGCCAAGGTCCGGCCAGAACTTTATAACTAAGCTCACATACTCAGCAAAAAGAGAGCAACCGAAGAAATGAACAAGATGATTATCTTGTGGTTCGGAAGTAGTGAAATTTGGGATATTCACCAATGCGTTTAACATGGAGTTGTCATAGGGGGCATGTCATATATTTTGAAAGACTTTAAAATAGTTGCAAAGGAACCACTTTTATATAAAATTAAACATTTTTTATTAATAAAAGTAATAAAAAAATTTGAACTGGGATATTGTCCTGGCTCAAGACCATTTTGCATCTATATTTAATAGAATGCAAATTTATTTACAAATGGCATGGTGACATTTATTACTTGGCTGCAGACTACCACGATCATGATTTCGACCATGTCAAAAGTCTTTTCATGTGGCTTCGCAGCCACTTTTCAACATCAAACCCGGCCTCTATAAGGAGATGATTCTCACAAACGAACGAGAAGCACAACTCACTTGCCGAATTTGCGTTTAAAAAATCGCACCTTACAAGCATCTCACTGAGTTCTATATGTAAGTATGTGTATATGCAGGTAAGTAAAGTAATAAACTAGTAAATCAAAAAAATTTTTTTTTCAAATCCATGCTTTATGCAAGCAGAATTCTATTGGGCCTAGAAATTCTTTTTTAGTTATCTTTTGTAGAAGGAAAAATTACTGCAAAATTTCAGTTTTTTATCTGCCATAGAACGGCATATATTCGAAAATGGGTTTTAACTTCGTATGGGAGGTGCCACGCCCACATTTCCATTACCGCCCATTTTTGTCACAACTACGCACATTAATGCTAGATGCACTTACACAAAATTACAGTAGGTGTAATTTTGGTTTTAACTTCATATGGGAGGTGCCACGCCCACTTTTGCATTACCGCCCATTTTAGGCGCAACTACGCACATTGATGCTAGATGCACTTACACAAAATTTGAGCACTATACGTGTCATAGAACTGACACTATTCGATAATATGTTTTAACTTCGTATGGGAGGTGGTACGCCCACTATTCCAATACCGCCCATTTTTGGCAGAACTACGCACATTGATGGTAGATGCACTTACACAAAATTTCAGCACTCTAGGTGTCATATTCAATAATAGGTTTTAACTTCGTATGGGAGGTGCCACGCCCACTTTTCCAATACCGCCCATTTTTGGCACAACTATGCACATTGATGCTAGATGCACTTACACAAAATTACAGCACTCTAGGTGTCATAGAACTGACTATATTCAATAATAGGTTTTAACTTCGTATGGGAGGTGCCACGCCCACTTTTCCAATACCGCCCATTTTTGGCACAACTATGCGAATTGATGCTAGATGCACTTACACAAAATTTCAGCACTCTAGGTGTCATAGAACTGACAATATTCAATAATAGGTTTTAACTTCGTATGGGAGGTGCCACGCCCACTTTTCCAATACCGCCCCTTTTTGGCACAACTATGCGAATTGATGCTAGATGCACTTACACAAAATTTCAGCACTCTAGGTGTCATAGAACTGACAATATTCAATAATAGGTTTTAACTTCGTATGGGAGATGCCACGCCCACTTTTCCAATACCGCCCATTTTTGGCACAACTATGCGAATTGATGCTAGATGCACTTACACAAAATTTCAGCACTCTAGGTGTCATAGAACTGACAATATTCAATAATAGGTTTTAACTTCGTATGGGAGGTTCCACGCCCACTTTTCCAATACCGCCCATTTTTGGCACAACTATGCACATTGATGCTAGATGCACTTACACAAAATTACAGCACTCTAGGTGTCATAGAACTGACTATATTCAATAATAGGTTTTAACTTCGTATGGGAGGTGCCACGCCCACTTTTCCAATACCGCCCATTTTTGGCACAACTATGCGAATTGATGCTAGATGCACTTACACAAAATTTCAGCACTCTAGGTGTCATAGAACTGACAATATTCAATAATAGGTTTTAACTTCGTATGGGAGGTGCCACGCCCACTTTTCCAATACCGCCCCTTTTTGGCACAACTATGCGAAATGATGCTAGATGCACTTACACAAAATTTCAGCACTCTAGGTGTCATAGAACTGACAATATTCAATAATAGGTTTTAACTTCGTATGGGAGGAGCCACGCCCACTTTTCCAATACCGCCCCTTTTTGGCACAACTATGCGAATTGATGCTAGATGCACTTACACAAAATTTCAGCACTCTAGGTGTCATAGAACTGACAATATTCAATAATAGGTTTTAACTTCGTATGGGAGGTTCCACGCCCACTTTTCCAATACCGCCCATTTTTGGCACAACTATGCACATTGATGCTAGATGCACTTACAAAAAATTACAGCACTCTAGGTGTCATAGAACTGACTATATTCAATAATAGGTTTTAACTTCGTATGGGAGGTGCCACGCCCACTTTTCCAATACCGCCCATTTTTGGCACAACTATGCGAATTGATGCTAGATGCACTTACACAAAATTTCAGCACTCTAGGTGTCATAGAACTGACAATATTCAATAATAGGTTTTAACTTCGTATGGGAGGTGCCACGCCCACTTTTCCAATACCGCCCCTTTTTGGCACAACTATGCGAATTGATGCTAGATGCACTTACACAAAATTTCAGCACTCTAGGTGTCATAGAACTGACAATATTCAATAATAGGTTTTAACTTCGTATGGGAGGTGCCACGCCCCTTTGTCCAATTGGTCAAATTTTTCCATTTCCTTGTATTGTCATCGAAAATGATTAAGTGTGCAAAATTTGAGCAAAATTGGTTGAGAAAAAAGCTTTCAAAAATTGATTTCAAATTTTGTGGCACACAAACATATATAGAAAGTAACCTTATATAAAGCATGGAAAAAAGAAGTGTTTTCCCGAACCACGATTCGAATCCTAGACCTTCTGGGTGCCAAACGGAAACCTTACCTCTATGACCACATACTAAAAAGTCATATGAATACGAACACCGACTTTTTTGGAAGTTATTTAAAAGAACTTCCTCAAAAGTGGGAAAAATTCACAATAGATTTTGAGATGCGATTAAAATGTGCTACCTTCGGTAATATCGAACCCGAAAGGCGACGGGTTCTCAGCCTTGAAAAAGAGTGTTAAATGAAGTATTCATCCGTTTCGGTATCCTCCTAACATTCCAATATGGTATGCGACTTCACCGTGAGTTTATTGGTCGCCTTGATCGCAGCTTGGCTAACCATAGGTGTGGTCCTCAACTCTACTTTGCTTTAACATCTTCCTGAAATATATGATCCGGGTGGCGGTATTATTTTTCCCAAGAAGAATTAATCTATATAGATTCCCAGAACTGTTTTCCGTCAATTTTAGATTCATCTGTGCAATAGTATATACAAAGGTTATCTCTAGGGAACCATCAACCAATGAATCTCTGAACTAGCTTACAATGGATAAGGTGGCAGCGCTGTTATCTATTGATGTTGCTTAAATGAATAAACAAGGAAAATCTGGTAGCAACTCTAAGTCAAAGAAGTCCGTCAGTTTGTCCACTATTATTTTGGTGTTTTGAGATAAAATCCGATTGGATCCGGGTCTCAGCCTTGAAAAAGAGTGTGAAATGAAGTATTCATCCGTTTCGGTATCCTCCTAACATTCCAATATGGTATGCGACTTCACTGTGAGTTTATTGGTCGCCTTGATCGCAGCTTGGCTAACCATAGGTGTGGTCCTCAACTCTACTTTGCTTTAGCCTTTTCCTGAAATATATGATCCGGGTGGCGGTATTATTTTTCCCAAGAAGAATTACTCTTTATAGATTCTCAGAACTGTTTTTCCGGCAATTTTTGATCCATTTGTGTACTAGTATATACAAAGGTTGTCTCTAGGGAACCATCAACCAATGAATCTTTGAACTAGCTTACAATGGATAAGGTGGCAGTGCTGCTATCTATTGATGTTGCTTAAATGAATAAACAAGGGAAATCTGGTAGCAACTCTAAGTCAGAGAATTCCGTCAGTTTATCCACTATTATTTTGGTGTTTTGAGACAAAATCCGATTGCATCTATTCCCTTATTCGAGATCGACTTGACCTGTATCTCTCCCGGTCGTCGTGACAGTATCGTCTGCTTCCAATGACTTCGTTGATGTCTTTCGAATGAATCCGCTTATGTCGAGGCAGCACATTCGTTGAACTTTCTTTCTGAACTTTTATTTTGCACTTAACTTCTTTTGATGTCCGCCAGAAGCATAAGTCATAACAGGTCTGATTACGCTTGTGTAATCAACTTGTTGTTGATTTGGTCCTCCACATTCCCTACCAGATATTTAACTTTGTAGGTAATTTTAATTAAATTAATTAATTATTTAAATTTTAATATTGCGCCGTTATAACAGACGATCTTTCGTTTCCTTGTCAATAAACAGATTTCGAATTTTCCGAAATATAAGATGTGTTAAGTGTTCGGATGCCCTTCTACATAAGTGGTTAGAATTCTCTCCCCTCAGGAGTGCTTATAATTTATGTATCATTCTATTGTTCAAAATATCATAATTAATTTTGGCATTGCCTAACTATTCAATCAATCTACCGAGTTATGGCAACTCTGTCAGTGGCATCAGACATAGTAGCTCTTCTGAGCTTTGGTAAACAATTCCTATGTATGGCTGGCTTAATATGAACTCATTCCTCATGCTCGTAACTCTTCATTATAGTGATGCAGTAGGTTTAAGTTAAAGAATGAAACACAAAAGCAACGTGATGACATTAAAAAGTAAACATTGCCTATATAGGTACTTGTATTGTTTTTATAAAGGGTGATTCAAATGGAGATTACAAATTGAGTTTGAGATGGAAACTTTAAGCCATTAACGGCCAGAAAAAATTGTTGGCCAAATGTCTGGCACTAAACAGGTGAGGACACCTGGAGACAGAGGACCGTAATGGGTTAATATTGCAATAGATTGTTAAGACTAAGTTTCTCTAGGATTACTTATTCGCCGTTCAGAAGTGGGATTTACACTGTGGGAAAAATGAAACTTTTTCTGGAAGTCTTCATTATCTTATAGCTGACATATGATGGACATTGCTGGATAATGGTTAGAATTACCAAGATTTAAAAAATAGTAATAATTAATTAGATCTGTTTTAAAATCCACAAAATGGTTTAGATATTTTATCCACAGCTTTCATTTGTAAATTTCGTAAAATTTGACGTAGAATATTTTTTCCATTCACACTCACCTCACACACCCGCTATTATTCAGTTTCTTTGGACAGTTTAGTCCCAATTCGGAAAAAGTACGAAATTAAGTCTAAAATGAATTTAAAGTTTGGACTTATTTCGGGCATTTACATAGATTTTTGGTGTGTTGAGAGACTAATATTAGAATTTAATGGAAAATATTTTTGTAGGACATTTTGGTCCGTTTAACTCCTGTTTGGGGGTGTTTTTACCCTTATACACAAAAACTTCCCTGTACTGAGGAGCTAGAGGGTCACAATGTTCCACAATATGATCCTGGTAACGTTTTAAGTAATATTGCTGAACACATCCTATACTTAGAATATAAGGATCACTCCTGGTTTAGGGGTGTTTTTACCCTTTTACACAAAAAGTCCCCTGTACTGAGGAGCTAGAGGGTCAAAATATTCCACAATATGATCCTCGTAATGTTTTAAGTAATATTGCTGAACACTTCCTATACTTAGAATATAAGGATCACCCCTGTTTTAGGGGTGTTTTCACCCTTTTACACAAAAAGTCCCCTGTACTGAGGAGCTAGAGGGTCTCAGTGTTCCACAATATGATCCTCGTAACGTTTTAAGTAATATTGCTGAACACATCCTATACTTAGAATATAAGGATCACTCCTGTTTTAGGGGTGTTTTTACCCTTTTACACAAAAAGTCCCCTGTACTGAGGAGCTAAAGGGTCACAATGTTCCACAACATGATCCTCGTAATGTTTTAAGTAATATTGCTGAACACATCCTATACTTAGAATATAAGGATCACCCCTGTTTAGGGGTGTTTTTACCCTTTTACACAAAAAGTCCCCTGTACTGAGGAGCTAAAGGGTCACAATGTTCCACAATATGATCCTCGTAACGTTTTAAGTAATATTGCTGAACACATCCTATACTTAGAATATAAGGATCACTCCTGTTTTAGGGGTGTTTTTACCCTTTTACACAAAAAGTCCCCCGTACTGAGGAGCTAGAGGGTCAAAATGTTCCACAATATGATCCTCGTAATGTTTTAAGTAATATTGCTGAACACATCCTATACTTAGAATGTAAGGATCACCCCTGTTTTAGGGGTATTTTTACCCTTTTACACAAAAAGTCCCCTGTACTGAGGAGCTAGAGGCTCACAATGTTCCACAATATGATCCTCGTAACGTTTTAAGTAATATTGCTGAACACATCCTATACTTAGAATGTAAGGATCACAAGGTTCCCTATGCCGATTCATCATAAGATTGTGCAAAAGGGGGAAATATTGACCCCTTAATGACCTCCCACGTAAACTCTCAGAACGCCGATACACCTATATTAATTTTTTACTCCCTCTATCCTTCTAATATTTCAATAAGATCATTTTAGATTCAAAATTTAAACTCCTATTGAATCACCCCTGAGACTCATCATACTGTCACACAGCCACACACGTACAGGTATCGCCGTACATCATCTAATGACACCAACAACAAGCAATCACGATGACGTTAAAACCGCCTCTATGTGACAGAGTACGACGAAGAAGAAAACGTACGTACGTTTGTCTTCGTGCAGCTATGAGACAATAACCACTGCAACAGCGACAGAATGGTATTATTAATAATGAGTGAATAGAAAACAGCGCAGCAAAAACAAAATCGCATATCTACTTTATGGGATTCAAACATACGCCTAGCCTCGCCACCCTACCTCTGACTCGAACAACTCCCCCCGGCGACTACTTTTAGTTTACATTGCTTTGCCATCCATCAAATGTTGCCAGGTTGAGTTCGTTGGATATGTGTACATTAGAGCGTACCAGGTTACAAGTAAAAAAAAAAAAGTTCGCCGTACACCTTCGAATATGAAGTATTATTGAAAGGTAGTTTCAAAAAAATTTTTTTTATTTTTTTATGCCGAACGTAGGGGTCGCGCTTTTACATTTTTCTATATAACTTCTGCATTTATAAACGGATTTTAAAGTGTGATACATCGATGTTTTTGTCCGATTTTTTTGTCTTTGAAGTCATTGAGCTCAAACATGATTCATGATTTTATGCGAGCTTTAATTTTCGATTATTAGAGTGGTACATTAGGGTAGTAGCAACTGAGAAATGATGGGTAAGTACCAGAAGGGGGTGCTTGAGCTCAATGACTTCAAAGACAAAAAAATCGGCCTCGTCGAGACAAAAACATCGATGTATCACACTTTAAAATCCGTTTATAAATACAAGTTATATAGAAAAATGTAAAAGCGCGACCCCTACGTTCGGCATAAAAAAATAAAAATTTTTTTTTGAAACTACCTTTCAATAATACTTCATATTCGAAGGTGTACGGCGAACTTTTTTTTGAGGTACGCCCTAGTGTACATATGTGTCTGTTCTGCGATGAAACGTTGCACGGTGGTTTCAAATGGACAAAAATCGTAATGTTTGTGAAACTATCATTGTTATTTAAAAATAAATCACTGAACTATTGACGAAAACGTTGGCAGACTGAAATGATTATAGACTATATTGTAGCATAAGTGCTTCGAACGGCGTGCAAAATTGGAAGAAACCTAAAGTTTTTAAGTCTTGGAGATATTCTCCAGAGAAATATCGCTTTATTTCTGACAAATTTGTCTGTACTTTCAACTAAAAAATGAAAATTCTCTTGATTTTTGAAAAAAGTGTAAAAAGGACCTGAACAAGCTTTAGCTTTTCTCAGTCAATGACTTGTCCGAGATACGATTTTATACACATTACACTGTGCTACAAAAAAGAATGAAATAGAAAACTCTGGGAAGTAATATTATTTTTATACCCAGGATGGGGGTATACTAACTTTGTCATTCCGTTTTTAACACCTTAAAATATCGACCTGAGACCATATAAAGTATATATATATTCTTGATCGTCATAAAATTCTACGACGATCTAGCTATGTCCGTCCGTCCGCCTGTCCGTCTGTCCATCTGTTGAAAGCACGCTACCATCTAAAGGAAAGGAGCTAGAACGTTCAAATTTTCCATAAATGCGTCTTATAGTCGTAGATCGGTTGGGATTGAAACGGGCCGAAATCGGCCAAAAGGGAAAAAATTTTCCCTCACAAGGACTAAAAATACCCATAATAATCCCTAATATTTTAACGTATTTAAGCATGTTTTTGAATATGTCTGTTTATATTTGCTTGATATTTGGTATGCGCATTCCCCTTATAGGAAAAAAGTGCACATTGATTCTTATTTGTAGGGGGTGAAATGGGACAAAAAAGGGATAAAAATGGTACATATTAAACAACAACATCTCGAAACACGAAATTCGGTGTGTACATTCCTCTAATTGAGTAGATACATAATATAAAAGTATTTTTTCCAAATTAGTACTTTTAAGGGGTAAAATGGGAATAGAGGGATAAAAATGGTACCAACCAAACGGCTGCCCCTAGAATAATAAAATTCGGTGTATACATTCCTCTGATTGCATAGACAAGTAAAATACACGGATTTTTCAAAATTCATACTTTTTGGGGTTAAAATGAAAAAAGGGGATAAAAAAAGTACCAATGAAATGACCGCAGCTAAAGTCATGAAATTCGACGTATACATTCCTCTGACTGTGTAGACACGGAAAATAAACTGATTTTTCGAAATTCGTACTTTTGGGGGTCAAAATAGAAAAAGGGGATAAAAATAGTACCAACCAAATGACCGCAGCTAGAGTCATGAAATTCGGAGTATACATTCCTTTGACTACGTAGACATGAAAAATAAAAGGTTTTTCTCCAAATTCGTACTTTCAAGGGATACAGTGCGTACGGAGGGATACAAATTGTACCAACCAAACGGCTGCACCTGGAATAATGAAATTAGGTGTATACATTTTATAAAGTCGTACTTTTAAGGGGGTAAAATGGGAAAAAGGGGATAAAAATTGTACCAACTAAATGACCGAAGGTAGAATCATGGAATTCGGTGTACACATTCCTCTGACTGCATAGACAAGCAAAATAAAAATATTTTTCCAAATTCGTATTTTTTAATTTTTTGTGAATCATGAAGTTAGGTTATCTAGCACTGTGTCCGTGAGAGATAATGGATTTTCTAAATTTGTACGTTTGGAATTAAAATAGAATGGAAATACAATCAACTGTAGCACCCACTATCTATCAATATTTATGGTATTTAAGCTTTTTGAAAATATAAATATAAGAATATTTATTTTATGATTTGAAATAAATAATGGTTTGAAATAATTAAAATAATTTATTTTTTTATACAATTATTTTTTCAATATTTGTATTTGTTTTGGTTTGGCTATATTAAAAAATTTATATTTCCTGTATATTACTGCACTTATACGAAAACTAACAACCTCTGTGGAATGCAATCCATGGTGGAGGGTATATAAAAAATAGTAAAACTGTTAACTGGTATATAAAAAATAGTAAAACCGTTAACTGTTAATAGTAAAACTGTTAACTGTTAATAGTAAAACTGTTATTATGGCAGAACAACTGCTGTAGTAGCAGAAAAGTGCCTGCTGATATGTAGCAAGCAATCTCTGCTGTTAACAGCAAACTTTCTTACTATGTGCAATTTAGACATACATAATTCTCATCTCATTCGTTTTATTGCGAACCACTGTTCTTCGGTCGTTCGTTCGTTCCATGCGGTTCTATACATCAACGTAATGGCTGGTAACGGCGGCAACTGACGCTTCAGCAGCAAAACAAAGCAACATCAGAAAGTGCCGTGTTTCATGTGAACAATAAAACACAAAAAATGTGGGTAAAACTTATTAAAAATGAAAAACCATTGAACCAATATGTTGCATTACAGACATACATGTGCACCGCACCACACCGAACACTAAAGCGCTTTCAGACAGCCCAGTCAGCCAGGCAGCCTTCTGCCGTGCGCGAAGTACGAGGAGTAGAGTAACTGCCAGTGCCACTGCTGCTGCCACCGTCGCTGTGCTATAAAAATCAGGTAATTGTACTAACAATTGTTGGTGTTGTTGCAGTTGTTGCCGGTGGTGGTTAGCTGGTTTGGAAGGTAAATTTAATGCACAATAAATGAACGAAACGTAACAATGACTAAAAAAGTACAAAAACAACAAAATACTTAAAAAGTATTAAAAACCCATTCATGAAGGGGCGCCTTTGGTGTGGTGCTTATGGGGCGCTGTTGGTGATGGTGGCAGTGGCTGGAGTGCTGGTGGTGGTGGTGGCGGCGTGGCTATGTTTAAAAAGCGAAAAAGAACCACTAAACAAGCCAACCAGCCAGCCAACCATCCAACCAAGCGGTAGATGAAATATTTATCATAATATTTCTTCTTCATTGTTTATACACATTTGTGGGCACACACACTGCTTGCTATATCTTTTTAATTATTTTCAACATTTTCTCAGCTACCAAAAAAATGGAAAATATCGTGTTGCGATTTTCTGTATATAAAATATTATATATACATTTATTGTGTTTATTGTGAAGTTTTCCAATTAAAATTAACATAAATGTTATTAAATGCACCATTGGCCAGAAATAGTTTGCGCGCTCTCGATCTTAGAATGAAACACATAATCCAACTAACGGTTTACTTATAGCACTCTGACCTTCCGACTGTCCATGGTATCGTTTATGCATGCAGTCTAGATAGTGTTCATATTATTGAATTTGTGTATTAAATATGCAAATCTGTTTTACACCGGAAAAAATATTATTTTGATTTAATTAGAAAATTGCGAATATATATTAAGAAAAAACTACAAATGTTACAAGTTTTTCAATTGTTTTATGCGATGGTGGATGAAAATCATATTTTCTAAATAATTTTTTAGTAATTTTGATAACAACCTAAAAAAATAGATCCAAATCAATATTTTAATTAATATTCTTTATTCTAGTTCACTTTATAGTGCGTTAAGTATTTTAGCAATTGATATCAGTTTAGAAATGCATACATGTACATTTATATATCACAGTTTAAGGGGGGAGGAAATTAGATATGAAACTATCTTTAAAATAACCAATTTATTTCTTCATTTAGATGTGCAAAAAAATAATAAAAATCTATTTTTAATTAAAATGAATTTTGAAAACTGTGGCAACCCTGTGTCGCTGAAGTTTTTTACCCAACCAGTAATAACTTTTGTTTTGTAAAAAATATTGTTGGATTTTTAGCGAAAATAACTACTTAATTTTATTTTTATACCCTCCACCTCCAGGATGGGGGTATACTAACTTTGTCATTCCGTTTGTAACACCTTGAAATATCGACCTGAGACCCTATAAAGTATATATATTCTTGATCGTCATAAAATTCTAAGACGATCTAGCCATGTCCGTGCGTCCGTCTGTCCGTCTGTTGAAAGCACGCTAGCTTCTAAACGAAAGGAGCTAGGATGTCCAAATTTTCCATAAATGCGTCTTATAGTCGTAGATCGGTTGGGATCGAAACGGGGCGAAGTCGGCCCAAAGGGAAAATTTTTTCCCTCACAAGGACTAAAAATACCCATAACAATCCCTAATTTTTTAGCGTATTTAACCATGTTTTTTGAATATGTCTGTTTATATTCGCTTGATATTTGCTATGCGCATTCCCCTTATAGCAAAAAAGTGCACCATAAAGTTATTCTTATTTGTAGGGTGTGAAATGGGGCAAAAAAGGGATAAAAATGGTATTTATTAAACGACAATAGCTAGAAACACGAAATTCGGTGTGTGTATTCCTCTAATTGAGTAGATAAATAATATAAAAGTATTTTTTCCAAATTCGTACTTTTAAGGGGTAAAATGGGAATAGAGGGATAAAAATGGTACCAACCAAACGGCTGTACCTAGAATAATGAAATTCGGTGTATACATTCCTCTGATTGAATAGACAAGTAAAATAAACTGATTTTTCAAAATTCGTACTTTTTGGGGTTAAAATGAAAAAAGGGGATAAAAATAGTACCAATCAAATGACCGCAGCTAGAGTCATGAAATTCGGAGTATACATTCCTCTGACTGTGTAGACACGGAAAATAAACAGATTTTTCGAAATTCGTACTTTTTGGGGTCAAAATAGAAAAAGGGGATAAAATAGTACCAACCAAATGACCGCAACTAGAGACATGAAATTCGAAGTATACATTCCTTTGACTACGTAGACATGAAAAATAAAAGTTTTTTTTCCAAATTCGTACTTTCAAGGGATACAATGGGTACGGAGGGATAAAAATGGTACCAACCAAACGGCTACACCTGGAATAATCATATTCGGTGTATACATTCCTCATCCATTGTTTGAATCATGAAGTTAGGTTATTTTGCACTATGTACGCCTGATAATGGATTTTCAAAATTTGTACTTTTGGAATTAAAATAGAATAGAAATACAACCAACTGTAGCACCAACTATCTACCAGTATTTATGGTATTTGAGCTTTTTGAAAATATAAATATAAGAATATTTATTTTTTGATTTTAAATAAATAATGGTTTGAAATAATTAAAATATTATATTTATTTATAAAATTATTTTTTCAATGTTAGTATTTGTTTTGGTTTGCTATATTACAAAATTTTTATTTTCCTGCATATTACTGCACTTCTACGAAAGCCGACAACCTCTGTGGAATGCAATCCATGGTGGAGGGTATATAATCTTAACTTAACGCCTTTTTTACTTGTTTTAAAATATTTTTTTTTTAATTGATTTTTTTTGGACAAAAAATATATATTTTTTGAAAAGAAAAATATTGATTTTTTGAAAAAAAAAATATTTATTGTTTTTAAATATTGACTTTTTTGAAAAAATATTGATTTTTTTTTTGAAAAAAAAAGAGTGCGACGTATATTAGTTTCTGAGATATCAACAAAAACACTATATATATATTTTTGATCCACTATTATTATTTGGTTTGTACAGAGTCATTAGATAAAATCATCCGATGATCTCAATTCTTAACTTAGTGGACTAAAAATTTTCTGAACATTGTTTTAAGACAGTACTTTAAGTAAAATATTTTTGTGGCCTGTTTTTTTTTTGTAAAAAGTCTATGGCGAGAGTATGATATCCAAGGCCCCAAATTCAGACTATATTTTTGGAAAGATGGCCTCAAATAAAAAAACGTTTTGCATACTGTCCATAGTTCCAAAGCTCGCTTATCGAGTTAAAAAAATAAATAACTATTTTTTTAAATGAGGTCGAAATTAAAAAAAATCGATAACTTTCTGAAGTATCGAAATTGAAAATTAAAAAATATTATTTTTAGCTCTTTTAAAAAAAGGCTTTCGAGTTATCGAAACCAAAAAATCTCAGAAAAATAACATAGATTTTTTCTAATTTTTCAGAGTTTTTTTTTTAAAATCTATGGCGAGAGTATGAGGCCCGAGGCCCTAAGAGGACCTCAAAATAAAAAAAATGTTTTGCATGTTGTCCACAGTTCCCTAATTATCTTATGAAGTTATAAAATGTATATAAATATTTTTTTTTGTAAAATGAGGTCAAAAGGAAACATATCGATAAATTTCTTAGTTATCGAAATTGAAAATTAAAAAAATATATTATTTTTGGCACATTTGAAAAAAGGCTAAAATTCTCGGCGACTTTAGAGTTATCGAAACCCAAAATATCGGAAAAATAACTGTTATAGAATTTTTTTTTGCGCTTTTAAAATAATTTTTAAATATCTAAAGTGCGCCGCAGTGAAAAAGTAGTATATTTTGTATACCCTCCACTAGGGTATTATGTCTTTGTGCATTTGTTTGTAACACCCAAAAGGATCCATCGTTTATAATACAGATCGGCTTAGAATCACTTTCTGAGTCGATTTAGCAATCTCCTTCTGTCTGTCTCTGTAAATCAATTTAAAAAATCGTATGGCGAGAGTATGATATCCGAGGCCCAAAGAGGACCTCAAAATAAAAAAATATTTGGCATGTTGTCCATAATTCAATAACTCTCTTATGAAGTTATAAAATGTATAAAAATATTTTTTTATTTGTAAAATGAGGTCAAAAGGAAACATATCGATAACTTTTTTAGTTATTGAAATTGAAAATTATAAAAAAATTTTTTATTTTGGGCACATTTGAAAAAAGGCTAAAATTCTCGACAACTTTAGAGTTATCGAAACCAAAAATATCGGTAAAATAACTCTTATAGAATAATTTTTAAATCTCTAAAGTGCGCCGCAGTGAAAAATTATTATCGGTACAAAGTAGTATATTTTGTATATGAAATATGTCAGCCCAAAATTTTGATGAAAATTCTTGTTTTTTTCAAACAAAATGGAACAAATCCTACGATTCTCCATCGTATAAACTTCCTGAATAAGAAAACACTTTGAAGAAAATTTTGAAAGCATACATTTTTCAGATAATGTCAAACGGAGGAAACTAAATATTTGGTTTTATTTTACAACTGCTGGTATCATCACGAAGAATACTATTTCAAGAAAATCTATTTTTATTGAAATTTTTTGGCAAACTATTTTTATCTTTCATATTGCTGACCAATGCAGTTATAACACACACCTTAGTACACAATTGTTGATACTGGTTTTGTTTTTGCTTATAGACTTCAATACTTCGTGACTTAGAAGAAGTTCATCTACAAGATTGCAAAACTATTGGCATTTTCGATAAATTAATTTAACTTCCTCTTTCAGTTCTTAGTCATACCAATAAGCAATTCTTTGTGTTTATCTAATTGAAATCGTTCCTTCTTTTTCTTCATCTCTCTCATTGGTTTATCTTTCTTTGAAAATGAACCAAACAATCTTTTAGTTTTTATCCAACGTCGTACATAAACAAATTAAACTCATTGTTATCATGTCAAAATCAATGATAAGTATGGCAATTTAAAAGTGATCATTAAAGAGCCAACAAACTAAACGCCAAAGAAGACTTCATTAGCAGCACGCTAGTCGGTCAACACAAGAAGAGAAGAAGAAATGGCAAAGAAGTCACAAAACCCAAAGATAGTAATACCAGATACTAACCACTAAGATACAGCTACAGTTTATAGGTGGCAGTTTAACACTTTTACTGTAATTAACACAATATGATGGTCAAGATATACATCTACGGACAGATATCGAAATAGCCACGAATAGGCAGACAGACAGATAGTCTCATTGCTGCAGAATTCATGTTAGTATGGAAAAAATAAACAGTTTACAAAGAGAGAGATTGGAAATGTTACTATGGGCCAGTTCGTATCAATGATCTAGAATTAAACGAGGGGCAAACATTAAAATAAGTTCGGATTGACAATTATTCGAAATTCAGGAATTCACAATTCAGACTGAATTTAAACATACAAAATATTAGAGATATTTTTTATTAAAGCTGGATAAAGAAGTCATCTTGGCTACAAAGAAAATGCACATTCGGGTTAGATTTGTTATATTGACTGAGTTCTCCAAAGTTTTATTAATACAATTTTTTGCAAAAATACAAGTTTTGGTCAGTCCAATTCACATCTCTCGTTATTTTACGAATTGAAGTCCTGTAAAAATACATAAAATTTGATTGAAAATCCCCATTTGATAAAAAAATCCGCAATTTTGGAACACATTTTCGTCACTTTGGAATTTTTTTTTGAAAAAAATGGATTTTTTTACATAAAATTCATCAAAACGAATAAAAATGACAAAAAAAGAACGGCGACCATTTTAATAAAAAAATCTCCAATTTTGGTACAAATTTTCCCCACTATGGGAATTCGGGTATTTGTTGGAAAATACATAAAATTCATCAAAACAGAAAAATTGTAAAAATGGCGACCATTTTATCAAAAACGGATAAAATGGTGTAAAAAAAGCATGGCGACCATTTTAATAAAAAATCCCCAATTTTGGAACACATTTTCGCCACTTTGGGAATTCGGTTATTTTTTGGAAAATACATAAAATTCTTCAAAAAAGAAAAAAAAAATGTAAAAAGCATGGCGACCATTTTAACAACTAATCCCCAATTTTGGAACACATTTTCCCCACTTTGGGAATTCGTTTTTTTAATGAATTTTTTCATAAAATTCATTAAAAAGGATAAAAATGAAAAAAGGGACGTAGACCATTTTAATAAAAAAATCTCCAATTTTGGAACTCATTTTCCCCAATTTGGGAATTCGTTTTTTTAATGAAATTTTTTTTTCATAAAATTCATTAAAACGGATAAAAATGACAAAAAAGGACGTGGACCATTTTAATAAAAAATCTTCAATTTTGGAACAAATTTTCCCCACTATGGGAATTCGGGTATTTTTTGGAAAATTCTTAAATTTCATCAAAACAGAAAAAATTTTAATAAGCATGGCGACAATTTTAATAAAAAAATAAAAATAAATTTGGGAATTCGTTTTTTTTTTTGAAAAAAAAAGGAATTTTTTTACATTAAATTCATCAAAACGGATAAAAATGACAAAAAAGAACGGCGAGAATTTTAATAAAAAATTCCCAATTTGGGAATTCGCTTTTTTTAATGGATTTTTTTTCATAAAATTCATTAAAACGGATAAAAATGACATAAAAGGACGGCGACCATTTTAATAAAAAATCTCCAATTTTGGAACAAATTTTCCCCACTATGGGAATTCTGGTATTTTTTGAAAATTCATAAAATACATCAAAACAGAAAAAATTGTAAAAAGCATGTCGACAATTTTAATAAAAAACGCCAATTTGGGAACACATTTTCCCCAATTTGGGAATTAGTTTTTTTTTTGAAAAAAATGGAATATTTTTTTTACCCGTAACTCAAGTTTTTGGGGGCGTCTGGGAAATTGTAAATACATATTCTTGTTATACTCGACAATACCTAAAAGAAAAATAATATCACTTCCCAGAGTTTTCTCTGGCTGTCATTAGTCGATAATACGGTATTCCTATCATTCAAATAAGGTTCACAATTGCAAACCTATTCCACATTGAATAGTTTTTTATTTCCGACTTCACCCCTTGACCCCACTGTCCAGACCTTCCTCGTTTGTGGCTTACAACTGAATCTTTGGGAAAAATAACACCATCGCTGTGACAAGTTGTATGATTTGAACGAACAAAAAATAACACATTCTAATCTTGTTTGTCGTAATCATCAAGGGGGATGATGGCGTACGGCGAGGGAGAGGGGGTGGGGAATGCGAGGACCACAATGAATGAATGGGTGGTTGGGTGGTGAAAACTTCTAGCTCCGCATGTGCATATGTGGCGTGATTTGATTTTCTTGCTGTATTGGGGCGGTTTGTGGGTCTGCTTCGGCGTTTACGAATTGCTTTCAATTGCTGCCCTCCTTCTTGTCCAATATCTGCTGAAGCGGAGAGTCTAGAGTCTGTGGACGGTGGTGGCCCGTGTGGACTTTGCTGTTGTTCTTGCTAATATAATAAATGAAAATGACCACAGAGCACGTAATTCCAACACTTCAAGCGTAAAGTTTTTTTTTTGGTGTAGATGTTTTTCTTTTATTTCTCTTTGTTCCGCAAAATGGACAAAACGGAAAAAAGTAACAGAAAATAGAGCCGGGTGTCATGCCTGACTGCCAGGGCAGTAGTAACAAACAAGCAGCTGAAGTGGCCGCAGTAGCAGCAGCAACAACAGCCAACAAACACATAATCAGCGGCAGAAGAGGTAGTGTCGGCAGCTATACCATCATCGTCGTCATCATCATCATCACAACCAGCATTTGCTGTTTGTATGCTCCCGTATATATATCTGACCGTGTGTATCTATCAGACAATTTTCGTTTTTTCTCCTCCTCTGTACTTGTACATTACATGCCTCTGGAAATAATCATTTTTGTCCATTATTTTGTTTTGGGTCTTCCGAAATTATGCTGTTTTTTTTTTAATTTAGTCTGTTATTTTGTTTTTGGTGGAATTTCTGTTTTAGCCGCTGTTGTTTTTGTTTTGGTTGATATGACTTTGGAGCCATTAATTTTAATTTCTTTTTACCGGGGACAGGTGTAAGCATTTCGAACATGAGAGACAAAAAAACGCTGTCTTCCAGAAGCGGTGTGGCCGGTTGACAGAACTGAGAACTCAAAGAAAAAATGCACGGCGAGGGAAATACGTACGTGCCAGGAAGATAGAGTGGAGCGACATCGAATGAGAGATACTCTACCAAATAGAGGGTAAAAAGTAGATTTTATTGTGGAGCAAAGGAAGCGATGGAATAACGTTCATTCAATGGTAATCAGTTTAGAAGGTTCTACAATAGGTGTGATTGGGCTACGAAAAATCGCCCAAAAAATATGAAAGAAAAACCCCCAAAAAATCCCATAAAAAATGGGCGATATTTGGGCTACGTAAAATCACCGAAAAAAAAATCCCATAAAAAATGACGATATTTGGGCTAGGAAAAATCGTCCACAAAACTATGAAAGAAAAACCCAAAAAATCCCATACAAAAATGAGCGATATTCGGGCTACGAAAAATCGCCCAAAAATTATGAAAGAAAACCCCAAAAAAATACATACAAAAGTGGGCGATATTTTGGCTTCGAAAAATAGCCCAACACATGACGAAAGAAAAACCCAAAAAATCCCATAAAAATGGGCGATATTTGGCCTACATAAAATCACCCAAAAAAATCTCATAAAAATTACGATATTTGGGCTAGGAAAAATCGTCCACAAAATTATAAAAGAAAAACCCACAAAATCCCATACAAAAATAGGCGATATTTAAGCTACTAAAATCGCCCAAAAATTAGGAAAGAAAATCCCAAAAAAAATACATAAAAATGGGCTATATTGGGCTACGAAAAATAACCAAAAACATGACGAAAGAAAAACCCAAAAAATCCCATGAAAATGGGCGATATTTGGGCTACGTAAAATCGCCCAAAAATTTGGAAAGAAAATTCCAAAAAAATACATACAAAAGTGGGCTACGAAAAATCTCCCAAAACATGACGAAAGAAAAACCCCCAAAAAATCCCATAACATATGAGCGATATTTGGGCTACGTAAAATCACCCAAAAAATCCCATAAAAAATAACGATATTTGGGCTAGGAAAAATCGTCCACAAAATTATGAAAGAAAATCCCAAAAAAACCCATACAAAAATAGGCAATATTTGGGCTACGAAAAATCGTCCAAAAAATTATGAAAGAAAAACGCAAAAAATCCCATAGAAAAGTGGGCGTTATATGGGCTACGAAAATCGCCCAAAAAAAATATGAAAAAAATCCCATACCAAAATGGGTGATATTTGGGCTAAAAATCCCATACAAAAATGGGCGATATTTGAGCTACGAAAAATCGCCAAAAAATCCCATACAAAAATGGGCGATATTAGATAAGAAAAATTTCCCAAACATTTGGTCTTTTTTCATAATTTGTGGAGTATTTAATTTTTTTCATTTAGGTGATTTTTTATTATTGAAAATCACCCAAAAGCTAAATATGAAATATCGTCCATTGAGTGATATTTCATAAATTCAAATATGAAATTTGTCCTTTTGTCCAAGAAGAAAATCTTTAAGACCGGCCGAAGGTCGATAACACTATGCAACAGCAAAATTGTGTCCACGCTGAAAAAATAATTTTAGTGTGCATTGAAGCATGCTGATTGATTTTATGAATCAGCAAAAAACAATTTTATGGATATATATTTTTTTAATTTTTACTAAATTTAAAATTTACGTCGCTTATATTTTTAATTAAAGGGAATTATGATTTCCACAAATTTAGCGAATTACACTTTCACATAGGGAGAAAAATTGGGGAAAAATATTTTTTGAAAAAAAATCTATTTTTGCCGAAAAAATCATAAAAAATAGAAAAAAAAATCAGAAAAAAATATGAGATTTTTCTTTATTAAACAAAGGTTAAAAAAATCATGATTTAAAACAATCTTTTGCGTATACACAGAGTAGAAACATGTTTTTGCGCTAGAATGTTAGCTATTAAAAATGGAACAAAATACTACATTTTCTATTTCTAATTTTATTCTTTTTTTTTGAAAAAAAAAAAAAATAATTAAAATAATTTTAAGTGATTCAGATAATTTGAATAATATATCAAATACAATTATTTTAAAAGTAATAATTAATAATTTCAATATAAAGTTTCTAAACGAACAATCTGAAAATATAAGTTATATTTAATGATTTAAAAAAATCGTTTGCGTATACAAAGAGTATATAAAACATATAAACATTGATTTTTGCGCTTCAATGTTAGCTATTAAAAATAGAACAAAATACTACTCTTTCTATTTTTATGATTTTTTTGAACAAATTTAATTAAATAATTTTTTTATCAAATTTTTGAAAACTGTTCCTAACCCACTATTTCTATGTGAATGTGTAATTCGCAATATTTGTAGCCATTATGAGAACATTAAATTTAACATATAACCGGGACTTATATTTCCAAAATGAAACAAACAAAACAAAATTTAAGTCCTTCCACACACATGTTCTCTGAGTTTGAGGGTATATATGTCGGTTTAGCCGACGGACGCTTTTTTACTTGTTTTTTTACATTTCTGGTGGCATGAGATACAAACATAAGTTTTATAGACATTTTTTTACATCTTAAAAAATATATATTTTTTAAGTTTTTTCAAATTTATTAAAAAAAATAATACATTTTCGATTTTTGTCAAATATTTTTTATCAATAGTTCAATTTCTGATCAATAGTTCATAGTGTCACCATTTAGTGATCCTGATCCTGAAATGACAAAATTCTTTTTAAGCGACAATTATGAAAATGCTGTGCCACACAGTTTTTAACATAATATATATTTTTAATTTTGTCCAGGAACTTGTTAGCGTTAGCTATTAAAAATAGAACAAAATACTAGATTTTCTATTTTTGTATTTTACTTTTGAAAAAAAGTTAATTGAAATAATTTTTCAGATAATTTGAATAATATATCAAATACATTTATTTTAAAAATAAGAACCTGAAAATATAAGTTATATTTAATGATTTAAAAAAATCGTTTGCGTATACAAAGAGTATATAAAACATATAAACATTGATTTTTTTGCGCTAGAATGTTAGCTATTAAAAATAGAACTAAATACTACTCTTTCTATTTTTTTTTTTTTGTAAAAAAAATTAATTAAACAAATTTTTATCAAATTTTTTAAATCTGTTCCTAACCCACTATTTCTATGTGAATGTATAATAACCGGGAAAAATATAAGTTATATTTAATGATTTAAAAAATCGTTTGCTTATACAATGAGTATATAAAACATATAAACATTGATTTTTTGCGCTAGAATGTTTGCTATTAAAAATAGAACAAAATACTACTCTTTCTATTTTTTTTTTATTTTTGGATTTTTTTTTTTAAATTTAATTAAACTAATTTTTTATCAAATTTTTGAAAACTGTCCCTAACCCACTATTTCTATGCGAATGTATAATTCGCAATATTTGTAGCCTTCATGAGAACATTAAATTTAACATATAACCGGGACTTATATTTCCAAAATGAGGGTACAAATATTTAAGGTACCTTTGACGAAAATTTGAATTTTAGTAAAAAAAAAACTACAAAAAACAATTTTTTAATATCGTTATATTTCCAAAGTTTATTATATTAATTATATTTAAGTTACCTTCTCTAAAAATTTGAATTTTAGTATATTTTTTTTAATTAAACATATTTTTTATATCATTTTCGGTTTAGAAAGCCAAAATACAGCAGAAAATTGTATACATGGCCCTTCGACAAAATTTGTGTTGCTTAGTGTAATGAATGAAATCGTTGCTCTGGGTAGCTGGATTAAAATTAAAAATTTACCCAATTTAAGTTTACTTGAATCAAGAAAAAAATAATAAAAAAATTTACGTGTATCTCAATTGCAACAGCAGACGTCTACTTGATTGAGTTGCTGTTTCACCCATTTAAAATCTTTAAAATGTCTAGTACGAAATCTACTGCAATTTCAAATAAGGCGCTTGCTTACGACATATGGTGGTCAAATATTCCCTATTACTGAAAAATCAACTAATCATTCATAATTTGTTTTTGTTTTGTTCGAAACGCATCTGCCTTGCTAGCAACCGAACCTAATAAATTTCACATAATTTAAAAAAAAAAATATTTTCTGTCTAAGAAAACAAAAGAAAAATGATTGCGAACATGAGTAAACAGTAACTGCAGATCAATTACTTTTTATTTGACATTTGTTTATTTAATGAATTTTTTGTTTATACAATAGAAATATTTTCTTATCTTAAAAAGAAGAACGGAAAGGCTAAAGTCAGGCGGAATGGGCCGGGCAGACTATCCTCCACTCGTTACCCAATTGCAATGCTTTCATTACACATTTGTGTGGGGGGCCTATATCTAAACCTATGTCTGTTTGCTTCAAATAGAATAGAGTCCAAGATATTTTGCAAAATTTAATTTACTTGTAAATTTAATGAAATCTTATAAAATATAGTTAATATTATTGGAAATTACACGTGTATAAGTCTGTCAGAGAATAGTACCTGTTTGTAGATTTTGTTTGCTTTATTTGTTCTTGAGATCGTATTTAATACGTCCAATACTAGTTTATACAAGCAGCTTTGTAAATTTTAGAATTTTTATTCAAATTAGAACTAACATTTTATGTGTATTTTATATGTCATAATATAAAATGTTGAGGCAGACGTTGAATATTAATTTGCTTCGCATCGAAAAAAAAAACATAAAACAAAGATTGTGTTCGCCTCATCCAGAAATTGGCAAAATACTTGTTCTTTAAATATTTTATCACGTCAATGAAAAAACGTGTCGACCCATATCTAGGTCAAATTTGTCGTAAACTATTTCATAATAGTGATTTGTTTTAGAATTGGATGATCGAGAGAAAAAACAATTATTATTGAATATATTTTGAATTAATTTACATAAATATGACGTCTTTGGCCAGAACATGTGGTGTCATAATGGACCAATTCTACTAGAATCGAGTCCGTTAAGATCAGTCATTTCGTTGTTGAGCAAAACGGAACATAATTTTTTAAATATCCCCACAAATCCCAACAGAAAACCCAGTAGAGTAATTCCTTGTGAAGCAAAGAAGCAAATTTTAGCTCTGCTCTCCGATATTAATGAATTTATCAAAATATGTACGAATAAAGCAGAATTTCCGATTTTCAAAAAACATGCATTTGTAGATACTAGGATGGATCGAAAATAAAATACTTTTGTCAAAAGTTAATTTTATATATTTATATTTATATATTTTTTTTTATATAATATATATATTTTTTTAAATTTCCAGCAAAATGCTTCTAGTTTTATAGAAAATTTGTTAAATCTTAAAAGATATATTTCTAAATTTTTTCCAAATTATTTTTTTATAAACAAAAATAATGTATTTTCGATGCTGTCAACTAATTTTTATCATTTATAGTTCATAGTGTCACTATTTAGGAATAACGTTCATTCAATGGTAATCAGTTTAGAAGGTTCTACAATAGGCGTGTTTGGGCTACGAAAAATAGCCCACAAAAAAATATGAAAGAAAAACCCCCCCAAAAATCCCATAAAAATGGGGGATATTTGGGCTACGTAAAATCACCCAAAAAATCCCATAAAAAATGACGATATTTGGGCTAGGAAAAATCGTCCACAAAATTATGAAAGAAAACCTAAAAAATCTCATACAAAAATGAGCGATATTTGGGCTACGAAAAATCGCCCAAAAATTATGAAAGAAAACACCAAAAAAATACATACAAAAGTGGGCCATATTTGGGCTACGAAAAATAGCCAAAAACATGACAAAAAAAAAAACAAAAAATCCCATAAAAATGGGCGATATTTGGGCTACGAAAAATAGCCAAAAACATGACGAAAGAAAAACCCAAAAAATCCTATAAAAATGGGCGATATTTTGGCTACGAAAAATAGCCAAAAACATGACGAAAGAAAAACTCAAAAAATCCCATAAAAGTGGGCGATATTTGGGCTACGTAAAATCACCCAAAAAATCTCATAAAAAATGACGATATTTAGGCTAGGAAAAATCGTCCACAAAATTGTAAAAGAAAAACACAAAAAATCCCATACAAAAATAGGCGATATTTGGGCTACCAAAATCGCCCAAAAATTATGAAAGAAAAATACAAAAAATTCCATAGAAAAGTGGGCGATATTTGGGCTACGAAAAATCGCCCAAAAATTATGAAAGTAAAACTAAAAAAAAAATACTTACAAAAATGGATTCATATACAAGATCACCAAAAAATTGGGTCTTTATTCATAATTTGTGAGCAATAGTTAATTTTTGTCATTTAGGTGACTTTATATTATGAAAAATCATCCAAAACCTATGAAAAGCCCCAAAAAATCTCATATAAAAAATGGGCGATATTTGGGCTACGAAAAATCGCCCAAAAAATTCCATATTTTTAATATTTCCTATAAACAAAAATAATCTCCCAAAAAATCCCATAAAAAATCACGATATTTTGGCTAGGAAAAATCGTCCACAAAATTATAAATGAAAACCCCAAAAAATCCCATACAAAAATAGGCGATATTTGGGCTACCAAAAATCGCCCAAAAATTATGAAAGAAAATCCCAAAAAAATACATACAAAAAATCCCATAAAAATGGGCGACGTAAAATCACCCAAAAAATCCCATAAAAAATGACGATATTTAGCCTAGGAAAAATCGTCCACAAAATTATAAAAGAAAAACCCAAAAAAATCCCATACAAAAAATAGGCGATATTTGGGCTTCCAAAAATCGCCCAAAAAATTATGAAAGAAAAACACAAAAAATCCCATAGAAAAGTGGGCGATATTTAATCTACAAAAAATCGCTCAAAAAACTATGAAAGTAAAACCCAAAAAAAAAAAATACTTACAAAAATGGTTTCATATAAAAAATAACATAAAAAATTGGGTCTTTATTCATAATTTGTGAGCAATAGTTCATTTTTGTCATTTAGGTGACTTTATGAAAAATCATCCAAAACCCATGAAAAGCCCCAAAAAATCTCATATAAAAAATGGGCGATATTTGGGCTACGAAAAATCGCCCAAAAATTCCATATTTTTAATATTTCATGAAAAGAAAAATAATGCATTTTCGATTTTGTCAACTAATTTTTATCATTTATAGTTCATAGTGTCACTATTTAGTGATCCTGAATCCAAATTTTTCATTAAAAAGTCACCAAAGAAACACTTCATAAAATGTATGAAACATGTTTCTTAAACCACAAATCAATGAAAAGTGTCCGAATTAATGAAACATTTCTTAGCAAGTATGAAATGCAGTTCTTCATTCGATGAACATTTTTCATACAAGTTCAATATGATTAATTTATGAAAATTTTCATAGATTTTATAAACTTCAATAATTTTATGAAAAAGTTTCATAAATAATAATAATTTATACTCAAGTTTCCAATATAAACAAAAAAGGCCTGACTTGTTGACTAACCAATCAACACACACCATCATTGCGAGATTCTTTGCAATGAATATGTCTTTGGCCTAAATCAGAGTACGAACTTATGTCAGAGTTAATAGAGGACAAATGAGAATTGCTAGCATTCGACCGAATAAAGTCGACACACTAAAAAATTTTGTTGTAAGGTATGAAACATTTCATAAAAACTAAAAAATCCTGCATTATATTTATGAAGACATTTCATAACACAAATATTTTATTGGTTATGACATATTTCATAATCTTTAAGAATTGTTTCTTTAATACAATCAAATCTTTCTTTGATCTTATGAAACTAAGTTTCGCTAATTTAACAATTTTGTTTTATGAAATATGAAATGTTTATGAAAAATTGTATGAAACATTTCATTTTTGATGAACTTTTCATACATATTAAGAAAAAATGCACAAAATTTTTTGAAGAACCTTTAATGAAACCGTTTCATAAATATTATGAAGGAAATTTCTTTCAGTGTATATTTTTAATTCAGTTCAGGAATTAATTATTTATTTTTTTTTTTTTGTTTATTATCCAGTGGTAAAATAAGCAAATTTGCTTAATATTCCCCTATGCCTGCTGTAAGGTATTATATTCTTGAAAATATTTACAATTATAATAATTACTGGATGGATGGTTGGCTGGATGACTGAGCAGCTCTGGCTGCCTGCTTTAGCTGTTAGTTTAGTGGTGGTTGTTTCATCGTTGTACCTTTCCACCTGTGGTATGTCGGCATGTCTCTTCAGTGTGTTTGTCCGCCCGTTTGTCTCGTTTGGCAGTTGAGTCTGTTTACAGGCACTGTGCGGTTTACAATACCGGTTCTTAAAATGTTGTTCTTATCAGGAGCACATATTTAAAATTCAACAAAATTCAAACGGAGACAGTTTTCAAACAATAACAACAACAACAACTGCCACGTTTTACGTTTACGCTTCGATAAAAAGACGAATATGAAATTCAAATTTTTTGTATGAAAAATTCTCGAAATAAGTTTGATATTCTGAGTATTATACCCTCCGCCTCCAGGATGGCGGTATACTAACTTTGTCATTCCGTTTGTAACACCTTGAAATATCGACCTGAGACCCTTTAAAGTATATATATTATTGATCGTCATAAAATTCTAAGACGATCTAGCCATGTCCGTCTGTTGAAAGCACGCTAGCATCTAAACGAAAGGAGCTAGAACGTTAAAATTTTCCACAAATGCGTCTTATAGTCGTAGATCGGTTGGGATTGAAACGGGGCGAAATCGGCCCAAAGGGAAACATTTTTCCCTCGCAAGGACTAAAAATACCCATAATAATCCCTAATATTTTAGAGTATTTAAGCACATTTTTTCAATATGACTGCTTGTACTTACTTGATATCGGGAATGCGCATTCCCCCGATAACAAAAACGTGCACCATAAAGTGATTCTTTTTTGTAGGGGGTGAAATGGGGCAAAAAAGGGAAAAAATGGTACATATTAAACGACAACAGATAGAAACACGAAATTCGGTGTATACATTGCTCTAATAGAGTAGATACATAATATAAAAGTATTTTTTCCAAATTGGTACTTTTAAGGGGTAAAATGGGAATAGAGGGATAAAAATGGTACCAACCAAACGGCTACACCTAGAATAATGAAATTCGGTGTATATATTCCTATGATTGCGTAGACACGTAAAATAAACGGATTTTTCGAAATTAGTACTTTTTGGGGTTAAAATGAAAAAAGGGGATAAAAATAGTACCAATAAAATGACCGCAGCTAGAGTCATGAAATTTGGAGTATACATTCCTTTGACTACGTAGACATGGAAAATAAAAGGTTTTTTTCCAAATTCGTACTTTCAATGGATACAATGGGTACAGAGGGATAAAAATGGTACAAACCAAGCGGCTACACCTAGAATAATGAAATTCGGTGCATTCATACGAACTTTTTCTTTTACGGCAAAAATTGGTTGAATCATGAAGTTTGATTTTCAAAATTTGTACTTTTGGAATTAAAATAGAATGAAAATACAACAAAATGAAGCACCCACTATCAACCAATATTTATGGTATTCAAGCTTTTTGAAAACAGAAATAGAAGAATATTTATTTTTTGAATTGACGTATTGGTAACCTTGCCTTATAAGCGTTGTTTGAAATAATTAAAATATTATATTTATTTATAAAATTATTTTTTTAATATTTGTATTTGTTTTGACTTGGCTATATAAAAAAATTATATTTTCCTGTAATATTAGTGCACTTCTACGAAAATCGACATCCTCTGTGGAATGCAATCAATGGTGGAGGGTATATAAAGTTCGGCCCGGCCGAACTTAACGCCGTTTTGCTTGTTTAAATTTAAATTATTTAAATTTCCTCAATATTACCGATTGGTTGTACACAATGACAAATTTGGTACCATCTGTTTATAAAACAAAAAATATTAGGCAAATTTTATTTAAGAAAAATTTTGTACGAGACTTTTTTAAAGTTTCAATTCAATTCAGTTTATTCTGAATTGTCTGTATTATTTTTTTGCAATTAATTAGATGCTTACAAGTATATATATTCTGGGCCGTGGTGAAGTTCTAGGACCATCTACCTACCGTCTTTTGAAAGCACGTTAACTTCCGAATGAAATGAGCTACGGGAATCAAATTTTCACACAAATGTGTCTAATGGTTGGCATTGACCAAATGAGCGAAATCGGTTCAAAGGGAAAATGTTTTCCCTAAAAGGACTGAAAATATATTAGAGTATTTAGACATATTTTTAAAGTTTCCGCCTTATATACAAATTTAATAAAGGGTAATTTTTTAAGATCTTGATAACTTTTTTTTTTAAAAAAACGCATAAAATTTGCAAAATCTCATCGGTTCTTTATTTGAAACGTTAGATTAGTCCATGACATTTACTTTTTGAAGATAATTTCATTTAAATGTTGACCGCGGCTGCGTCTTAGGTGGTCCATTCGGAAAGTCCAATTTTGGGCAACTTTTTCGAGCATTTCGGCCGGAATAGCCCGAATTTCTTCGGAAATGTTGTCTTCCAAAGCTGGAATAGTTGCTGGCTTATTTCTGTAGACTTTAGACTTGACGTAGCCCCACAAAAAATAGTCTAAAGGCGTCAAATCGCATGATCTTGGTGGCCAACTTACCGGTCCATTTCTTGAGATGAATTGTTCTCCGAAGTTTTCCCTCAAAATGGCCATAGAATCGCGAGCTGTGTGGCATGTAGCGCCATCTTGTTGAAACCACATGTCAACCAAGTTCAGTTCTTCCATTTTGGGCAAAAAAAAGTTGGATATCATCTCACGGTAGCGCTCACCATTCACAGTTACGTTACGATTCGCATCATCTTTGAAGAAGTACGGTCCAATGATGCCACCAGCCCATAAACCGCACCAAACTGTGACTTTTTCTGGATGCATTGGTAGCTCTTGCAATGCTTCTGGCTGATATTCACTCCAAAATCGACAATTCTGCCTATTTACGTACCCATTGAGCCAAAAATGAGCTTCGTCGCTGAACACAATTTCTTTCTTTCTGAACTTTCTTAACAGAGCACGCATTTTGATAATAAAATTCAATGATTTGCAAGCGTTGCTCGTTAGTAAGTCTATTCATGATGAAATGTCAAAGCATACTGAGCATCTTTCTCTTTGACACCATGTCTGAAATCCCACGTGATCTGTCAAATACTAATGCATGAAAATCCTAACCTCAAAAAAATCACTCTTTTGTTTCACACGAAACAAAAGTTTATTTTTGCAAAATATTTTTAGGGGATGAAATGGGACAAAAAGGGATAGACTTATGGAATTCGTGTAGAAATTCGTACTTTCAAGTGATAAGATGGGAAAAAGAGGGATAAAAATGGTACAATCATTCGTTTGAAGTTTAAATCATGAATCATGTTAGTAAAATATATTCCACTTTAATATTTACTTTACTTAAAATATTTTTTATTGCTGGGTATACCTGCATATACACATACATACATATGCAACTCAATGAGATGCTTGTAAGATGGCATGTGTACTTTATTACTTGGTGCGATTTTTTAAACGCAAATTCGGCAAGTGAGTTGTGCTTCTCGTTCGTTTGTGAGAATCATCTCCTTATAGAGGCCGGATTTGATGTTGAAAAGTCGCTGCGAAGCCACTTGAAAAGACTTTTGACATGGTCGAAATCATGATCGTGGTAGTCTGCAGCCAAGTAATAAATGTCACCATGCCATGGTGTAAATAAATTTGCATTCTATTAAATATAGATGCAAAATGGTCTTGAGCCAGGACAATATCCCAGTTCAATTTTTTTACAAAAATTGATTTCTTCTTAAAAAATTGCCTAGTCAAACATCGCATAAGGGTTCCAAATCAATATTCTGTATCTTTTGAACGGAAAGAGATAAATTGACGAAATTTCTCATGTTTAGAGTAGAGGTGTTTTTCAGACGATTTGTCTGATTCTGGATCTCTAGTGGGTATTTTTCCAAATGATTTGCAAAATAATGTATCTCTGGTATGTATGACCCAATTGTTTACCGATATGTGCTAAAAGTGTGCTTACACATGGTGTATAGCTCAATTAAATTAAGAGATATTTGGGTTACAGAAAAAATGTTCATATTTTTGATGAGGTTGGTTAAAAGTTACAAGTACAAAACATTACGATTTTATATATTAGCTCGATTTTCGAATTATTTATGCAGTTAGATTGTTTATAAATTTTTAAAAAATCTAACAGAAACATGGGTCCAAATTTGTTACTTCAATCAGAAGTTATATAAATCTAAAAGTCCCATTTTTAACTTTGTGCGCTTGTAAATTTGTTTTTTATTCCTGCAGATGTAAATTTCTGTTTTTTTTTTAAGAAGCCATGTTTTTTTAATGTTTAATGTTTTTTTTTTAATCTATTTGGCCAAAGTATCTCCTTAAGGCCCAGAAAAAATTGTGGTTCATATGTTTTGCACTAAACATGTGTCCTCTCATATGGGGACAGAGGGCGGTAATGGAAAAAAGATTTAGTATATTTTTTAGTCTCATATGTTGACTATTTGGCCAGAAATTATTGTCAAAATAAAGAAATGATGACAATTTTCTAAAAAAATACGTGTTTAAGAAATTTTTAGTTCTGCGCGTAATGAAGTTCAAAAACTGATACCCTATTTATTACCGGTTAAATATTTTTAAAAAGTACTCCTAAATGTTATAATTTTTTAATAATTTGTCTGCTTCATTATTATAATAATATTTCCATTCCACAGTGAAAACAGCGCATGTCATGGAAGAGGGCACATATGAATGAGTGCTATAAAAAATTAAACCGATCTATCTAATTTTTGCCACAAATAGTAAGAGTAAAAACAAAGTGATATGAACTAAATTTCATTAAGATCGCTTGAAAAATATGGATTTAATTTCAACGTTAAGAATCCAATATTTTTCTTTGGATTTCATGATAGTCCTTACCTGCCCTCATTAAGATATATGTAAATACACGTAAATAAGCGTAAAAGCATCCAGAAATGGACAACAACATGACAAGCTCACCCACTTCAATAGAATATGACCAATTTTCATAGAAAATAAATTACTTTGACAATTATAGTTTGTGTCATTTAAAATTTTAAATTTGAACTACTACTTTGACTTTGAAAGGTAGAATAACATTCATTTTCATTTTCAGGTTTATGTTTGACATTTTCAAAATGGGACGCTATACGCTCGAACAAAATTGGGAAATATTAAAAACTTACTTTCAAACAGAGCTGTTAGAGCTGAAATCAAAAGTAATCTCGAACAAAAGTCGAACTCATTTTTGATTACTTTTGATTATTTTTCAGTAATCGCAAGTAATCCTGATTATTTTTGGATTATTTGTAATCGTAATCAATTAGTAATCAGAAATTGTTGAATAGTGGATTATATAATCATTACGATTCTTTTTAAAAAGTAATGTAATTGATTACTAATCGTAATCGAAATTTAACAGCTGTGCTTTCAAAGTAGTGAGTCTCTAACACAAACTGTAAGAAATTTACGTGAAAATTTTCGTGTTTTCAAATGAAGCATATTTTCATCTCGGTAAGCTAAATTGCCGAATGTGGGATTCAGAGAATCTATACGTAACTATTGAAAAACCAATGCATCCACAACGAGTCACTGTTTGGTGTGGATTTTGGGCTGACGGCATCATTGGGCCTTGTCCGAGGGCCATGACCGAGCCAGTCATTGTAGTCATATGAATGATATTTTGTTCGATTATTAAATGGCAAAGTTCAATCTTTCGAATAAAACCATAAATTTGAAAAAATAATTAGTACTTTTAAATGGCCCACCATATAATTCTCGAAACCCAAGAGCACCGATTACAAAAGTAGTAATATAAATTTATAATATAAATTTATCCACGAACATAGCCCCTAGTAATAACATTTTTTCCTTTTGATCCACAATCAAAATTAGTGGAATTTGGGATTTAATTTCCCAATTTTAGGAATTGTGGTTTTTTCTAAAAGAAGTATCACAAACATGTTGTAAAAAAACTTTTGTAGTAGCTAATATGAAAATCCCACAATGCCTAAAACGGGGAAAGGAAATCCCAAAAATTCGATTTTGTTGTTTTCAAAAAAATTACGGACATTCCTTAATTTCGATCATGAATCAGAACAAACTATTCGAGAGAATTCCACATTTCAAACCATTCCTGATCTGCAGTAAAACAAATTTAAAAGAAAATTGTATCTACTACTTTGACATATGGTAGGTTTTTCGCCAACAATACCAATATATTAGCCTAATAAGTTATTACCCTGGAAGTGATAATTTCCACATATCGTATAATTCGGTTAAATTTTTAAGAAATTTGAGTAGCTATTGACTAATTCCATGTAAAACGGAACAGAAATTTTCCTTAGGTTCTAATGAAAGTTTGGAAATGTGTACTATTGAATAAGGGAAATGCATTTCCTGATTTTTGAAAACTATGAAATTATAGAAAATCAGGATATGCATCATAAGGTAATTGCAAAAAAAAAATTGGTAACTTTTTTCTGGTAGGAGATAGAAATTTAATTTTTGGCAAATTTATAGCAAATTGCTTCTAGTGGATTATAAAATTATGAAATGAACTGGGATATTGTCCTGGCTCAAGCCCATTTTGCTTCTATATTTAATAGAATGCAAATTTATTTACACCATGGCATGGTGACATTTATTACTTGGCTGCAGACTACCACGATTATGATATCGACTATGTCAAAAGTCTTTTCAAGTGGCATCGCAGCGACTTTTCAACATCAAGCCCGGCCTCTATAAGGAGATGATTCTCACAAACGAACGAGAAGCACAACTCCCTTGCCGAATTTGCGTTTAAAAAATCGCACCAAGTAATAAAGCACACATGCCATCTTACAAGCATCTCATTGAGTTGCGTATGTAAGTATGTGTATATGCAGGTATAGTTACCCAGCAATACTTCTGCCGTGCCAACGCTCATTTGTTTTAGTTTTTTCGTTAGCATTTTTTGGTCTGCAATCAATATTTGATTTGAACTGGGATATTGTCTGGCTCAAGACCATTTTGCTTCTATATTTAATATATTTATATATTTAAAATCTTAAAATGTATATATATATTTTTTCCTTAATTCCCACCCTATAATTCTTTAATAATATCAGAAGAAGTACCTCTTCAATTTTTTAAAATAATTTTGTATTAATAGATAAACGTGTGAGTAAGACTCCCCATAAGTTTCATGATGGAGTTCCTGGTACTTGACGCTCCCGTGAGAACGGCCACTTATACCCACTAACAACGTGATTGCAGTCGAAATCAAAAATATTTAATCGTTAACGGTTGTAAGTGATTCATAATGATTTCCAATGAATTATTTCATTTACTTTGGAATATGAAGAGAACCTTATCTTTTGTAATAAAATATTTTCTGTCAATATACAGCAAAGATGAATTTTGTAAACTTTCTCTATATGTTTCAAATTTAAAATTTAAATTAATTTTTTTCTTTTAAAATATGAATTATTTCATATTCTTTGGAATTTGTAGAGAATCTTATCTTTTGTAATAAAATATTTTCTGTCAATATACAGCAAAGATGCATTTTGTAAGCTTTCTCTATGCGTTTCAAATTTAAAATTTAAATCAATTTTTTTATAAAACTATTTGAACATTCCATATTATTTATATTTCGAAAATTAACATATTTGCGTTTCAAAATTAAAATTTAAATCATTTTTTTATAAAACTATTTGAGCATTCCATATTATTTATATTTCGAAAATGAACATATTTAAAAAATCTAAATTTGTATATATTTATAGGTTCCTAAGAAGAGTAGAATATTCTTGATAACCGTTGGGACAATTGAATGCTGTTAAGCTTGAAAATTTGTTTTCCATTTTATAGACTCGATTAAATTTGGGGACGAAAAGTGTAACATCTCAAAAACTTCTCTCAGAAAAAGTAAAATGAAGGACAAATTCACAGATACACGATCCATGTAAAGTGGAAACTTTAGAAAATTATTAAGAAGTCTTGCATTCCTAATAATAAAATATATTTAATATATTTGAATATATATTAGTTTTGTGATAATTTTAGAAAATTAAAAAAAGGACAAATTCACAGATACACGATCCATGTAAAGTGGAAACTTTAGAACATTGTTAAGAAGTCTTACATTCCTAATAATAAAATATATTTAATATATTTGAATATATATTAGTTTCTTGATAATTTTAGAAAATTAATTATTTTAATGTTTACCTTGCTTTAACTCCAAAGTATTTTTTCGAAATTACTTGATGGATTTCAATCAAACGCTTCCTCAGAGAATCACCAAATTTTCTTTTTCGAGAAATTTTTCACTTCTTCAATAAAATCTTTAAAGTTCTTTAAGCACTTTTTTCTATTTTTGTTTAATATTTTTCTTTGAATTTTCTTAACTCTACTTTTTCAAATCTTCTATCATGGAAAAATCAACTCAAATTAATCACCAAATTCTCATACATATTATCCACCGCACACGCACACAATAAATCGCATGTAAAATCTTAAATCTGCTGGCAGATATTTCTTCTCCTTCAATTAAAAACCACAACTTCTGTGTCGTTTCAATTTGAAATGAAATGAAAAACGCGAATTTTCTTGAGAGTTTTTTCGTTTCGTTTTATTTTATTTTTCCACTTGCATGGAATGAAAATTTTCTATATATATACGAATATTATATGTACACGCATTCGTTTTTGTTTTGATTTATTTATGTTGTTTTTTACAAATTTTTTACACTTTTATTTCTTGTTTGAAAACAAGCGCACCCGTTGTTCGTTGGTTTGAATGAAAAATTTTCAACAATCTTTGTTGAGCACCATAAACAGACTGCCGTCAGAGTTTCAGCTCTTTCATTAAGATTCCGATTCCTGTTTTGCCGTATTATTCTTTTGTGTGTTTGAGTTTTCATCCACTGTTGGCTGGCTGGCTGGCTGCCCTTGTCTTTGTTGGTTTGTTTGTTGTCGTCGGCTTTTTCTGTTAAAACAGCATAAATCCATTAATCAGTCAGCTGAGTAACTGAGTTACTCTGTGTAAATTGGCTGCGCTGCGAAAGCGTACACACATGCACACACAGTGTGGACTGAAGAGAACGGTAGAGAGAGTGTTAATGTAAGTCGGCAGCAGTGTTGCCAGTTATTTTTTCGGTCGAATCCCAACATCCCCAAACAATGATTTTTCATCTCCAAAAAATCCCCGTCAATATTTTAACTCATATTTTTGAATATATAATAAACAAAAATAATAAATAATTTGAAAATCACACACATTTTAGCCCATCTATCCGATTTTGATGAAATTTCTCAATTATCTATTTTTCTATAAGGCGAATAAAGCTGTATTTCCCGATTTTCAAAAAATAAGAAATTGTAGACTCAAGATTGGATCGAAAATAAAGTATTTTTACCATAAGGTATATTAAAAAAACATTTTTGTGGTGTGAGATATAAATACATATTTTTCTAATTTCAAGCAAATTTCATCTTGTAAAATCTTAAAAATGTACAATAAGAAAAAAATGTATGCTATTAACAGCAGAGATTCTTTGCTACATATCAGCAGGCACTTTTTATGCTATTAAAGCAGGTCTTCTGCCATAACAACAGTTTATCTGCAGTTTTGCGTCAGCATTCAAAATGCTGAAGAGTTTGTAATCTGCTAAAAATTACTGTTGTTAATAAAAATATAAAAATAAGATACAGAATGAGCGTTCTGGAGTTAAAAGCCACTCAGACTGACGGAACTTCAATTTCTATTAGCTCGTGACAATATGCCTATAATAAAAAAATATCTTTCAAGTAATATTAGTTACATGTAATAATTGAAACAAACAAACAAAAATATTTTGTAATTAGAATGATGCTCAGTAGGGCTGTTTTCTTTAAGCCAGGTTAATTAGCAGCGATAACAAATTGGCTGTTTTTCTTTAAGACTGGCTAACTAAGCTGCGAGAACAGAAATCGAAATAAATTGTTAAAATTTCACTCAAGATAAAAAAATATTTTTTAAAATTGTCGCCAAAGTGTGAAAACAAATTTTGAAAAAATAATTTTGTGTTTAAAATTTTGGACTTAGCCTGGATAATTATCCAGTGTCAAAATTATGCTTATCGAAGTCCAATAAAGTCAACACAAAATATTTTTTTAAAATTTCTTTTTATATATATACAGTGGTGGCCACGAGTTTAGCACACTTCACATGTGTTGTTTATTATAGCAAATAATTTGTTCTGATAATGAACTCTGCACCAAATATTTGTTTTTTATTGTTACTTATGGTGTGATCAGTAAGCCCCATAATTTGTTTCGTATTCTTTTGTGCCTTTTTCTCGTACTCTCATGTATTTGCAAGTAATTCGCAATCTGGGCTGGACACAAATTTAGCACATTTGGTAAAAGTTGTTATTTTCTGTTTCTTTTTGCGTTTATATTAATTAATAGGTATGTTTCGGTAATTTTTACTCAAATGGAAGTTATTATTTAACAAAATTTATAATTAGATATTGCTAAAAGAAAATAGTGCATTGAGGCGCAGCGTCAGGTTGTTATGTAGTTGAACGACAGTGGAAGTACCGCTGGAGATATTACAAACATTATAAATTGATCCAGACAGATTGTGTGCAATATAATATAAGCCATATTGGCACTTATGGGAGCTTCAAAAATAACAAGCAAAAAATCGGATTTTTTAATTAATAGAACCTGCGTAGCAGATCCACTTAAGAGCTCAACTGTGATTCAGAGAGATATTTCGGCAAAAATTGGCATTAGCATTTCCTCAAGAACCATTAGAAGAAGAACCAATGAAAAAAATTTACTTGGATGCATTGTTCAACATAAGCCAGACGTATCAAAATATGACTTCGGTGTCAAATTTAATTTGATCAGGAGCATTTAGAAAAATCCAAGATTTTTGGGAAAATATCGCCTGGATTGACGATCCGAACATTTGTCGGTTCGGATTTAATAGGAAACAATACGAATTGTGCCCTCCAAACATGCAGCACAACCCAAAGTACAAATCTGAGACGGTGAAGCTTGTTGGCGAAAATCTGATAGTGTATACTGAGTTTTATGGACACGGTGTTGGTCCCATACACAAAATCTATTCACTGACCTATCTGTATATTTAAAAAAATCTACTTGTTGATACTATGATAACATATTCAGATAAAAACATGCCACTTAAGTGGCGTTTTACGAACGACAACCAACCAAAACACTCTTAACGCCAGTTAAGAGCTGTTTGGAACTGAACAGAATAGATTTTTAAAAATGGTCCAGCACAGTCACCGGATCTCAATTCTATTGAGAATCTATGGAATGAACTTTAACAACATATTATAGCAATAAAACCCAAAAATTTGCCTGATTTCTTGAATGAAACTCAAAATTCCTGGTATGCTATTCCAATGGATCGTTTTATGTCTCTAGTGGAGAGTATGTACAGAAGATGTACAGCTATTACTCAAAATAGTGGTTAACCAACCAAATATTAAGTTTATAAAAAAGTGAGGTGGTTAGTTCAGTTTTTCCGGTTTGATTAAAGTTTTTTTTTTAATTTGTGCTAAATTACTGTCCAATCACTTTTCGTATTATTTGTATTTTAGAAAAAATACCGGTCAAAAAACATAAAAAAAAGTGGAAATATTTGCTTTATAAAGTTACATGTGGTGAATGTGCTAAAGTCGTGTCCACCACTGTATATATATATATATATATATATATATATATATTAAACATAAAATTTAATTTGGATTAACGTTTTTGTCATCGCAGCTTGTTATCCCGGCTTAAAGAAAAATAGCCCTAAAATCTTTAATAAAAATTAAATTTTTTACTCAAAACAAAAAATAATTTTATCAATTTTTTGCCAACTACAATATAAATATTTGTATCAAAACATATTTTCAAAAAAGAAAAAAAATTGTGTTGACTCTTTTGGACTTAGCCGTACACTGGATAATAATTTTTATTTTTTTTTGTTCACACAGAAATTGATAATGCTGTTGGCGACAATTTAAAAAAATATAAATTTTAAAATTATATTTAGATTTTTGTTGCCGCAGCTTATTTATCCAGTCTTAAAGAAAACAGTACTATTATTTAATGTTATGATATGATATGTGATATCAAGCCACACAACCGGAACAATTTAATTTATAACCTTAGCCATTTTGTCACAAATGTACGACCATGTATTATTTTTGTATCTTGGCCTACTAAACCTACTAAATGATTGTTGTTCAAATATTTTGCATATAATCGCATATATCGAACTAATTCACAAGTCAAAAATATATATCCCCGTTTAAGAATAAAAATGCCGTCCAAAATCTGGCCACTCTGGTCTACAGCCGCTGAACACAACAGAAGAGTATTTCTGTTAACGAAATGTTAGCATTGCAGTTGTGTTAACAGTACATGTATAGAACTAACTAACTTTAAATGCATATATTGAACTAAATTGTGTGGATGTAGGTGATATTTCATTCGTTTGTGTTCAGCATTAACGAATTTCCTGAAGTTTGAAAACAAAATATGAATATATCGATTGTTTAGGAGAACAATGTTTATTCGTTCAAAAATATACAATCATAGACTAAAGTTTAAATACACTTTTCAAATTTGCAATTTAAAGAATAGTAAATATTCCATTAAAATACTAAACAATGACTGATTCCATGTGGAACGCTACGAATTTTTCCTTGTCGTCTCCGAGTGTAATCAAAATCTTCAAATTTGTACTTCTAAATAAGGCAAATAAAGCTGCATTTCCCGATTTTCAAACAATATGAAATTATAGGCAATAGGGTGGTTCGAAAATCAGCAATTTTGTCATAAGGAAATTTAAGGAAAAATCGCAACTTTTTGATGATAGGATATAGAAATATATTGTTGGCGAATTTCATGCAAACTGCTTCTAGTTCAATATAGCATTGTCATATCATAAAAAATATATGTATTTTTTAATATTTTCCTAATGCCCAAATCAAATCAAAAACGGTACCTCTTCAATTTTTTAAAATAAGTTTTTATTAACAGCTTATATTACGAAGCGATCACACACATTTTAGCTCTTCTCTCCGATTTTGATGAAATTTCTCAATTATCTACTTTTCTATAAGCCGAATAAAGCTGCATTTCCCGATTTTCAAAAAATAAGAAATTGTAGACTCTAGATTGGATCGAAAATAAAGTATTGTTACCATAAGGAATATTAAAAAAACATTTTTGTGGTATGAGATATAAATATATATTTTTCTAATTTCAAGCAAATTTCTTCTTGTAAAATCTTAAAAAAATACATTAAGAACAAATGTCTGCTATTAACAGCAGAGATTGTTTGCTACTTATCAGCAGGCACGTTCTCTGCTATTAAAGCAGGTATTCTGTCATGACAACAGTTTATCTGCAGTTTTGCGTCAGCATTCAAACTGCTGAAGAGTTTGTAATCTGCTAAAAATTACTGCTGTTAATTAAAATATAAAAATAAGATACAGAATGAGCGTTCTGGAGTTAAAAGCCACTCAGACTGACGGAACTTCAATTTCTATTAACTCGTGACAATATGCCTATAATAAAAAATATCTTTCATGTAATATTAGTTACATGTAATAACTTTCTTTCTAAAAGTATTGTTAATATAGCTAATTGGTTCAATTGGCTTGCAGTGGGTTAATGAAGATAATCATATTGATACGACACGTTAAAAAATACGAGATATGATAGATATTTCTGAAAAAAATATTATTATAATCGTTAATATTGTATAAAACTTACATTTTGCAAAAAAATGTAGAATTTTTTAGTGTTCGAGATAATTTATATTATATGTATAAAAAATCTTAACATATTAACTCTTTTAAGAGTTTTTTGAATGCGTACTTTTGTTAAATACTGCTATGATAATGATGGTTAAGGGGATGAATAGGATTTTTTGATTAAAAAATAAACATAACTATTTTAAAAATAAGATTTGATTTATATTTATACTAGCTGAACCCCGCCCGCTTCTCCAAGCAGAAAAACAGATGGGAATTAAAATGAGGTTTCATATTGCTTTTTCTTGTGTTCGGTAGTACATGTACCGCTTATAATCAAGACACTTCCCCGAGATACTAACGAAATGGATATGTTCCATGGAGAATATTGAAGAAGAGAACTTTAGTTTAATAAAGGAAGAAATGTCAAAAATCAAATTGATTTTTGGTTGAGAGTGATTGTACAGCTTTCCATTGTCAAAACAAAAAACTTCCTACGTAAGAAGAACTTTCTTAATGGAATAGCTGGAATTCGAATTTCGGTTTTCTTGACTTAAGTCAGCTTTTGACGAATGGCTATTTTTTTGTAACCTTTTTTACTATTGTGCTAAGAAAATCCAAAGAAAACGTGTAATTTTCCAAAATTCAAATCAAGAATTACCCATGTTTCACATCCCGCCTATTTGTATATTGTCTAAGCAGGTTACAAATAAATTAACTCACACAACAATCTCGGTGACGAATATGCTCTAAAACATTTTTTAATTTCGTATGGGAAATTAACTTTTCGCCCATCTCGGTGTCGAATATACTCTAAACCCGGTTTTAATTTTTATTTACACTGGATCTACTCACACAAATTTTCAGTACTCTAGGTGTCATAGAACTGACAATATTCATTAATAGGTTTTAGCTTCGTATGGGAGGTGCCACGCCCACTTTTCCAATACTGTCCATTTTTGGCAAAGCTACACACATTGATGCTAGATGCACTTACACAAAGTTACAGCATTCTAGGTGTCATACAACTGACAATATTCAATAATAGGTTTTAACTTCGTATTGGAGAAGCCACGCCCACTTTTCCATTACCGACCATTTTTGGCAAAACTGTGCGGACTAACAATTAGTGAACTTTCACAAAAATGCAAGACTCTATTAATAATATTTAGATAAAAACAGCTCGTTTTCAATTAATACGAATGTTCAATGTTGTCAATCTGTTTCACTTTAACGCAGCAGTGTTGTCAATTAACCACCACCCAAACAATGTTTTTATTGAAGCTAATTCTCACATCTAACATCTGCCCGCCCCTTTTGGAAAAGCCATACATTTTCATCATTGATTTTCTTTAAAATGTCCTAACGCAATCTAGGCTGCCAGCTATGATTTCTATTTTTCTCAGATATCATATTCATCTGTGAAATTTAAGGAAAATTTATATTAATTTTCAGATATGAAAATAACATACAAGAATGTTCAAACCAATTCGATGCTATCGCAACCTTCGGCTTTAATTCCCATTAGAATTTGTTTAGAAATTTCTTTAAAACCATATCTCCCCTCTTCTGACATTCAACCTCCTCATCATGCTCCTGCTGCTCAGCACAGTTTTGTTATGGTTTGTTTAAGCCCAGAGGCAGATTCTTTGAAAACTTTTGTTGTCGTATTTTAAATAAAGCTCAACAACAGCAGCACCAACAACAATAGCAGACGACTGGAAAAAAAGCGAGCGAACACTACACATGTGCACAGATAGGCAAACAGGCACACAGCCGCACAGTGGTATAATACACAAAAAGGCAGCAGGTAGAATTTTTTTGGGATTGCGTAAAATCTAAAAAAAATTAAGATATCGTAACGACTTTTTGAGATTATGTAGAAAATAATGTCTCAGAAAAAAATGGTTAACATTTGGGTATTTGTCCAACAAATACCCAAATTCACAAAGTTGGCAAAGATATGTTTAAAAATTTAGCAATTTTTTACTAAAATGTTCGCCATTTCTTTATTTACAGCAAAAATGTGGTAATATTTTTTGAGTTAGAAGTGAACACATGAGGCTAAAATATATTATAAGCATATTTTGGATGTTTTTTTTTTGTATTGAAAAATTGGCAATTTTCGAAAGAACCTACCGCGGAGGTTAGTTGGGCAAAAGAGTGAATTATATATTCTTTAGAGCGCCCCGGTAGTCGAGTTGGTAGCGTGCTCTACTATCAGCGTGGGGGTTGTGGCTTCGATTCCCACTAGAGGCTCTGGCCTGTCGCTGCAACAACTACAGGGTGATTTTTTAAGAGCTTGATAACTTTTTTAAAAAAAAAAACGCATAAAATTTGCAAAATCTCATCGGTTCTTTATTTGAAACGTTAGATTGGTCCATGACATTTACTTTTTGAAGATAATTTCATTTAAATGTTGACCGCGGCTGCGTCTTAGGTGGTCCATCCGCTTAGTCCAATTTTGGCATTTCCACGTTTTTGAGTAACAGAGACCCAATTGGTGCGAACGGCGACGAATCGAAAATTGGTGGTCATCATTAACACTGGCCGATACAGCTGAGATATTTTCTTCAGTTCGCACTCTACGTAAGCGTGTTGGTGGTTTAATGTCCAACAATGTAAATTTGGTGCGAAATTTAGTCACAATAGCCCGAATAGCCGCTTCAGTGGGTCGATTAAACTGACCATAAAATGGAAGCGCGCAATGAACTTTCTTAACAGAGCACGCATTTTGATAATAAAATTCAATAATTTGCAAGCGTTGTTCGTTTGTAAGACGATTCATGATGAAATGTCAAAGCATACTGAGCATCTTTCTCTTTGACACCATGCCTGAAATCCCACGTGATCTGTCAAATACTAATGCATGAAAATCCTAACCTCAAAAAAATCACTCTTTAGCTACAATAGTCTTAGTCACCCGGCTAAATCCCTGGACCTAAAATTATAATATAAATTTACTTTGTATTGTAATTAATAATAAATAATAATAAAAAAATATATATTCTTTACGAAAAATATAAGGAATGTGCAGCTTCAGGAAGAAAATATTAATTTACAAGTGAAATAACGTTCTTGCCCTTTGAAAAAATAACGATAAAAATGGGACCTTTTAGGAAATTTTGTCTTTAGAATTGTATAAAGATTCCATAAAGTATATATATTCCGGCTCGTAGTAATTCTAAGAAGGTCTGTCTGTCCGTCTGTCTATCCGTTGAAAGCAAGCTAGCCGCCAAAAAAAGAGATAGGATATTAAAATTTCCCTTAATATGTTACAGGGTTGCAGATCGGTTGAGATTGAAAGTGGGCGAATTTGGCCCAGAGAGAAAAATGTTTCCCTAAAAAGGACGGAAAATAGCCCCTAATATTTAGAATATTTAAGCAATTTTTATAAAATTCTGCTTTATATGCACTTGAAATAAAAACACCAAAAAGTAAATACGCGTTTTAGCGGGTGAATTTGGACAAAAAGGGATAAAAATGGTACCAATGATACAACAATTGCTAGAAATTTGGAATGTACATCCCTCTAATTGCAATGACACGTAAAATAGAGGGATTTTTTAAAATTCGTACTTTCAAGGGATACGATTGGAAAAGAGGGGTAACAAGTAAAAACGGCGTTCTATACCCTCCACCATGGATTGCATTCCACAGAGGTTGTCGGTTTTCGTAGAAGTGCAGTAATATTACAGGAAAATATAAATTTTTTAATATATCCAAACCAAATCAAATACAAATATTGAAAAAATAATTTTATAAATAAATATAATACTTTAATTATTTTAAACCATTATTTATTTCAAATCAAAAAATAAATATTCATATATATTTATATTTTCAAAAAGCTTAAATACCATAATTATTGGTAGATAGTGGGTGCTACAGTTGGTTGTATTTCCATTATATTTTAAATCCAAAAGTACAAATTTTGAAAATCCATTATCAGACGTGCATAGTGAAAAATACCCTAACTTCATGATTCAACCAATTTGTGCCGTAAAAGAAAGAGTACGAATTTGGAAAAAACTTTTTTATTTTTGGTGTCTATGCAGTCACCATACACCGAATTCCATCATTCCAGCAGCGCCCATTTGGTTGGTACCATTTTTACCCCCTTGACGTTTCTGCACAATTAGAATTTCATCATTCTAGCTGTAGTCGTTTAGTTGGTACTATTTTTATCCCTCTGTACCATTGTATCCCTTGAAAGTACGAATTTCGAGAAATCCTTTTATTTTCCGTGTCTACGCAGCCAGAGGAATGTATACTCCGAATTTCATCACTCTAGCTGCGGTCATTTGGTTGGTACTATTGTTATCCCCTTTTTTCATTTTAACCCCAAAAAGTACGAATTTCGAAAAATTCGTATATTTGCCGTGTCCACGCAGTCAGAGGAATGTATACTCCGAATTTCATGACTCTAGCTGCGGTCATTTGATTGGTACTATTTTTATCCCCTTTTTTCATTTTAACCCCAAAAAGTACGAATTTTGAAAAATTCGTGTATTTTACTTGTCTATGCAATCAGATGAATGTATACCCCGAATTTTATTATTCTAGGTACAGCCGTTTGGTTGGTACCATTTTTATCCCTCTATTCCCATTTTACCCCTTAAAAGTACGAATTTGGAAAAAATACTTTTATATTATGTAGCTACTCAAGTAGAGGAATTTACACACCGAATTTCGTGTTTCTAGCTGTTGTCCTTTAATATTTACCATTTAAATATATCCGTTTTTTGCCCCATATAACCCCCTACAAATAAGAATCACTTTATGGTGCACGATTTTGATATAAGGGGAAGGCGTATATCAAATATAAAGCAAATATAAACAGCCATATTCAAAAAAACATGCTTAAATACGCTAAAATATTAGGGATTATTATGGGTATTCCTCCTTGTGAGGGAAACATTTTTCCCTTTGGGCCGATTTCGCCCCGTTTCAATCCCAACCGATCTACGACTATAAGATACATTTATGGAAAATTTGAACGTTCTAGCTCCTTTCGTTTAGATGCTAGCGTGCTTTCAACAGACGGACAGACGGACGGACATGGCTAGATCGTCTTAGAATTTTATGACGATCAAGAATATATATTTACTTTATTGGGTCTCAGGTCGATATTTCAGGTTGTTACAAACGGAATGACAAATTTAGTATACCCCCATCCTGGAGGTGGAGGATATGAAAATGGTACCCACCAAACGCTGAAGTTCAAATCATTAAATTCGCTGTGTACATTCATGTGAATGTGAAGATGCGAAATAAAAATTTATGCTTTTAGGCGGAAAATAGGGCAAATGGGGATAAAAACAGTACCAACCAAACTGCAGCTCCAGCTATAATAACGAAATTCGTGGTATACAATTCTTTGACCGCTTAGACGCGAAAAATAAATAGATCTTTCGATATCACTGTGCAACATTTTTGAAGTCATTTCAAAATAACCATATACGGACACCGCTACATGATAAAAGACCAAAAAAAAAAAGACCCGTGTTTTTTTTCCCCCAAAGTCATGCACTTTTTTTATGGGCCCCCAGAGATTTGAGGTCTCGGTGTAATTTTTGGAAAAAAGTGATCATATTCTCAGGCTCATATCTTGCAAACCGTTCGGAATTTTGATTTACTCTCTGAGGCAAAGTTCTAGCTCTTGTCATAAAGAACAAAAATTGTATAAAATCAAAAAAACTTCATCTTCAAGGTCAAAATCGCAAAAAACTTAAAAAAATTCAATTTTTTTTAACCTTTTTTCCCCTGTTCAGGTCCATAGGTAGCAAACCGCTGAAAATTCAGGGAAACAATCAACAACAAAAATGTACCTAAGATCTCAATAAACAACTTTCTAGAACATATGAACTTCCTAGGAATTATTCTTAACACCGTTTAGGTAGCGCTTAGGTAGCCGCAAAATTGAAAAATTTCCCAAAAATTTTTTAATTTCATTTGTTTTTTCTTTACTTCAACATTGACATACTATGCTATCTAATACAAAAATAATAAAAAAATATTCGTATTATGTTTATAATGTTGATGGCCCTGGACTTGCATATCGCACTCTCTTAAGTTGTGGATCCAAATCGTCCTCCGAATCGTCCGAATCTAGCAAGAAACGTAGCAAAATAAATCAATTTTTTCACATTGCATATTGAAATTGTTAGTTGCCAATGTTGTGTGTGAATTATGCTGTAGCACTTTTTCTATAACTTTGTCCGCTGAGTTCTCGTTGACGTCGCGCTGTGTACTGCCTCAATGTGAGCGTCGTGTCGCTTTTATATTGTGTGCTGCGGCTACATATGTGTTGTTAATGTTGTTGGTACAAATGGATTGCGACTACTTCGCTGCTTTGAATTGTCATGTGTTTTGTTAGTGCAAATTTTTGGACCGACGACTTTGTTGTTGTTTGTTGAATGGCATCGATGATGTCGTGTGGGTAAGAAATACTGGAATAAACAATTTTTCACTTTTGCGGCTACCTAAGCGCTACCTAAACGGTGTTAAGAATAATTCCTAGGAAGTTCATATGTTCTAGAAAGTTGTTTATTGAAATCTTAAGTACATTTTTGTTGTTGATTGTTTCCTTGAATTTTTAACGGTTTGCTACCTATGGACCTGAACAGGGCAAAAAAGGAAAAAAATTTAATTTTTGGAAAATTTTTCACTTTTGCGGCTACCTAAGCGCTACCTAAACGGTGTTAAGAATAAATCCTAGAAAGTTCATATGTTCCAGAAAGTTGTTTATTGAGATCTTAGGTACATTTTTGTAGTTGATTGTTTCCCTGAATTTTCAACGGTTTGCTACCTATGGACCTGAACAGGGGAAAAAAGGTTAAAAAAAATCGAATTTTTTTAAGTGATGCGATTTTGACCTTGAAGATGAAGTTTTTTTGATTTTATACAATTTTTGTTCTTTATGACAAGAGCTAGAACTTTGCCTCAGAGAGTAAATCAAAATTCCGAACGGTTTGCAAGATATGAGCCTGAGAATATGATCACTTTTTTCCAAAAATTACACCGAGGCCTCAAATCTCGGGGGGCCCATAAAAAAAAGTGCATGACTTTGGGAAAAAAAACACGGGTCTTTTTTTTTTGGTCTTTTATCATGTAGCGGTGTCCGTATATGGTTATTTTTTCGTGTTGCACTGTGTATTCGTACCTTCAGGATCTAAATGGAGTTAAATTTGGCAACAATCAAACGGCTGTAGCTAGAATCGTGATATTCAGTATTTTCACTCGTCTGATTGCGTAGACGCGGAAAAGAAGAGGTACGGATTTTTCTAAATTTGTTCTTTTAACCCATTACAGCCCTCTGTCCTCATGTGGGGGCATCAGATTAATGCCAAACAACAAAACCATAGTTTTCTTTGGGCGTTAAGGGTAAAACTGGAGAAAGGAGTGAAACTGGTACCAAGCAAACCAAGCTCTCTGTACCTTCAATATTAGAACTTTTAGTACCAAAATGTTGCAGACATTTATACTGTGGCTGGAATCGAGAAATTGCAAATGGAGGAAATCGTCCCTGCGGTACGCATAAGTATGCCCTATAGTTTTAAATGGAAAACAAATATCGTATTGTGCATAATTTATTTCCAATTTTCCGAATTGACCCCACAGTTCTTCGTCTATATCGAAAAAACTCATTTACAATTTATTTTTATTACTTTGTTGACTTTTCAAAAATGCTCATTTCTCCAACATGTACTGACCACAACTTCTATAAAATGTATGTCCATTCGACACTGGTCATAATTGCTTGGGACGTTTTGGAACCACTGTGCAGCCACAGTCGGAAAACATAGATACAAAATAACAAATAACCATGACTACAACAAAAGCAGCAACAATAACGCTAAAGTCATGAAGGCGTACGTACGTACATACTCGTCATAGTCATACATACATACATACGTTCTGTTATTTTTGTTATCTCTGTATCTATGAATACGAAAAAGTATTCAAATGTGAAGCACAACAATTCAACATCGGCTCAATTCCATACGAAACGAAACGACCGCCGAAAAGAAAGAAACTCGACTCAAAATCAAAATGCGAACAAACGTCAGGTGCAGACGGGAGGCAGAAGAGGGTGACCGGAGCAAATGCTCCAAAACACACAGACACGCTGTACCCACTGGTAAGAAGGTGCACTGATATGTTGATAATACTCACAATTTGGCCAAGAGCGCGTCCATGACAGTGAAACTGTTGGAGCATGGCTTTCGGTGGGTACTCACTAGTCGTCGTCTATTGTTGTTGTTACTGCTATTTTAGGCTGCCGTGTCTCAGCATTGAGCATTGTTGTCGTGGATGCTGTCGTTCGTTTGCAGCGGCGACGGCGTCTGCTGCTGATGTTGCTGCTGCTGCCTCCGGTTATGATGATTAGTTTGTGTTTTCATCATGTGCAGCCGTAGACAAAACATGAAAATGAAAATAGAATCATCACAAGAAGTAGGAGAATTTATGGGTGGAGGGGTGAGCGGTGTGAGAGGGGCGAACTCTAAAAAAGATAACTGAGATGATGGTACGGCGTGGCGCACTTAATTGAGAGCCAGTATATACGTAAATAGAGAGAGAGAGGGAGCAAACGAGAGAGAGTTCTCATATAAATTAGTGGCAGCAGCAAATGCTGCTGTCGTCTCGTGTAGATACACAATTGCAACATTTAGCCATTATTTCCCAAAACGTTTAAAAAATATTCTCTACCTCATTTTCTCATTTCCTTTGCCACCAGCCCACATTCATCTGTTTACATTTTAAAACGAAACGGAAGCTGTGGCTCACATACAACACTTAACGGTAACATTTCATGCCCAGAGAGTCGAGAGTGAGAGTCAAATACCATGACTGTTAATGTACAGTATTGGCTTAACACAATGTTATTGAAATGTTCTATGCTATAACAGTGCTCTCTGTTAGATTGCCTATATATTGGCTTTATTATGTTATGCTAACAAAAAACTTCTTTCTTTTTGTTCTCTCCATCTCGATGTACATTAATTTAACATGAGCCGTTTTTACAAACGATTGGCTTTTATTTTGATAAGACGGTAATGCTCAATGATGATTACACTGTGCAACAAAAAATAAAAATGTTGTGTCCGAGAACTAAAAATCGATATTTGTGTGCCTTGAGTCATGCATACTGATCAATATATGGTTAATTTTGTATGAATAAATTAAGTTCAATTTTTTTTTTGCTAGAATTCCAATTTTCATTGAATTTACCTTTAATATGTTTGTCCGATCAGGCCTTTAGATATGTTCAAATAAATTAAGATGCCAATAAATGTACCGAATTTCACCGTCACATAGTTTAGGATGAGCCGAAAAAAATGGAGAAGAAATGTTATTTTTTACATTTTTTGGTACGAAAAAACAGATAAAAAATAAAACAAGTAAAGAAAGGCTAAAGTCGGACATTGCCGACTATATTATACCCTCCACTTTCTACCTAATTACAATTGAATTCGGGGAAAAGTGATATCGGGAACGATTTTTGCATTGGTACTATATAAAGAGTGATTTTTTTGAGGTTAGGATTTTCATGCATTAGTATTTGACAGATCACGTGGGATTTCAGACATGGTGTCAAAGAGAAAGATGCTCAGTATGCTTTGACATTTCATCATGAATCGTCTTACAAACGAACAACGCTAGCAAATTATTGAATTTTATTATCAAAATGCGTGCTCTGTTAAGAAAGTTCATTGCGCGCTTCCATTTTATGGTCAGTTTAATCGACCCACTGAAGCGGCTATTCGGGCTATTGTGACTAAATTTCGCACCAAATTTACATTGTTGGACATTAAACCACCAACACGCTTACGTAGAGTGCGAACTGAAGAAAATATCGCAGCTGTATCGGCCAGTGTTAATGATGACCACCAATTTTCGATTCGTCGCCGTTCGCACCAATTGGGTCTCTGTTACTCAAAAACGTGGAAATGCCAAAATTGGACTAAGCGGATGGACCACCTAAGACGCAGCCGCGGTCAACATTTAAATGAAATTATCTTCAAAAAGTAAATGTCATGGACCAATCTAACGTTTCAAATAAAGAACCGATGAGATTTTGCAAATTTTATGCGTTTTTTTTTAAAAAAAAGTTATCAAGCTCTTAAAAAATCACCCTTTATGTGGTTTCTAGAGCGAAAAATTAAATCAGAACGTCTAACTTTCTAACTTTCACCATAGATGTTTCTATTTCAAATATAAGGCGCTGTGCCAAATTTTTAGCAAATAGAGTAAAATATCTGGTCTCTAGAGCCGAAAAGGTCAAATTGGAAGCGACATTTGTATGAGGTCTATATCTAAATCTGAACCGATCTGACTCACTATTCGCTAGTTGAAATATAAAGTGTTGTGCATAATTTGAACAAAATCGGTTAAAATATGTGGTCTCTAGAGCGGAAAAGTCAAATCGAGAGGGAAATTTGTATGGGGGCTATATCTAAATCTGACCGAATCTAACCCACTTTTACCAAAGATGTTTCTAGTTGAATTATAAGGTACTGTGCCAAATGTTAAGCAAATCGAATAAAATATGTAGTCTCTAGAGTTATTTAGTTCAAAAAAATTATTTTGTTCGCTGACTTTTTTGGACTTAGCCTGGACTTAACCATAAATTTGACTTACATTGGATAATTATCCAGGCTAAGTCCACAATTTTTAACACAAAATTAATTTTAAAATTGTTAATTTTAACACTTTATCTAGGATTTTGTTATCGCAGCTTAGTTATATTTGTATAATATCCATGGATAAATGTTAGAAGTACAAATTCAAACCATATAGGAAAATTATAATACTTTTTATGAAAATGTATTTATTTATTTAATACTAGCAAATACCCGCTACTTCGTACGTGTTTTTTATACTTTTAAATTGCCTTAGTGTAAGGATATCACTTTCAGCGTAAATCGTTTGTAAACGCTCACAACTTTTGAAGAATCGCTACTTATTCAGAGGTATATTTACACTAACTTTTCGCTACGATTTAAACACCTTGAACAAATTTAAAAAATCAATTTATACGTAGTCAATAGTTTAATTTATAGGCACAAAATGGAAACAATTTTTCTACAAAAAATCATATAAAGTAGAAAATTATTTGCACGTTTCTTTCTTAAACTGTGAAAATTATACCCTCACTACAGAGTAGGAGCGTATATATCATTAGGGATAGAAAAAAGTGTAACGCATTGAAGGAGAGTCCCAATTCCCTTTCACGTCCGTCTGACTCCCTGGTATACACATTAACTCTGAAAGGGACTTAAAGAATTTATTCAAACTCTGCACATAGTACTATTTTCCCAAACTTAGTTTAAATTCGGAAATGGTGGGAATTGATATACACCTTATGGTACCCACACACGTATAGTCCATATTCCAAAACAAACGACCCGTACGTAAAATTAAAGCTAATATAACTTCTATACTTTCCACGCAAATTGACATAAGCTTTGGTCAAAATAAAACTGATATAACTTCCATACGTATGGAAATATGTGAAATTAGTTGCAATTCGAGATTTTACAATGGTTTTATAATCACTTTAAACCTACAAAATATGTATGCTTTTCCGCGTCCTTTGTAGTCCCTATCCAAGTGAAAATTAAAACCATAACTTCAATGCCGGTGCGTTACTTGAAATCTGAACTTATGAATGGAACAAACATTTTGTATCTATCTTTTATTTTGCCGGGGATAATGAATATAATGTTCACACATAACTCTTTCTGTGCCGCTTGTGCCCTTAAACATACAAATTAAAAAAAAATAATTTATGTACTCGGAGAAATGTACAAACCTAATTTCTTTTCATATTCTAACTGAAAACTTTGGTTGGTACTATCTTTACCCAAAATCCGCAAATTTGGTTGGTACCTTTTTCACCACTTTTGATCCGCCTCCCCCTTTAAAGTATACATTTGATACAATCAAATTGTATTGCAGTATCCATTTTAATCGCTTTTTTCCAAGTTCAACTTAAAAGTATAAATATTGAACATCAGTTAATGTTTCGCGTCTACACTGTCAGAGGAATATACACACCGTATTTCACGATTCTAGTTTCAGTCGTGTTGTTGGTACCATAGGAATATAAGAAGGTACGAATTTCGAAAAATATATTAATTTTGTATTTCTATGCATGTACAAACCGAATTTCATGATTGGTACCGCTGTTATCCGTTTTTACCCAATTTCACAAGTACAAAAGTACGAATTTCGAAAAATTCCTTCAATTTGCATTTTCAGGGATGTACATGACGAATTTCATGATTCCAGCTCCGTCTGTTTGATTGGTACCATTTCGAATTTTGAAAAATATTTTCTTGGTCGCATTCGTGCTGTATAAGTAATGCCAGTTCCGAATTTCATGATTCTAGGCCCAGTGTTTGGTCTGGGCTGTGGTAAAATTTTTATCCCATTTAATCCCTTAAAATTACAAATTTTGAAAAATGCCTTCTTATCAGTGATGTGCGCTGTAAAACGAATATACATACCGAATTTCATTATTGTAGCGTCATCCGTGTTGTTGGTACCTTTTTATTCCCTATTCCGCGTTTACTTATTAAAAGTACGAATTAAAAAAAAATCGGTCATTTTACGTTTCTAAGGATTTTGAGGTACGTACACACCGAATTTTATTATTCCAGCTCCATCCGTTTGATTGGTACCATTTTTATCCCTTTTTACCCGATATCACCCACAATAAGTACGAATTTAAAAATATTTTCTTGGTCGCATTCGTGCTATAAAAGTAATGCCCGTTCCAAATTTCAAGAATCTAGGCCCTGCCGTTTGGTCAGGGTGGTGGTACAATTTTTATCCCATTTAATCTCTTAAAAGTACAAATTTCGAAATATGCTTTCTTATTAGTGATCTGCGCTGTAGAACGAATATACACACCGAATTTCATTATTGTAGCGTCATCCGTGTTGTTGGTACCTTTTTTATCCCCTTTTCCCTTTAAAAGTACAAATTTCGAAAGTTTCCTTCATTTTGCGATTCTAAACATTTTGAGGGATGTACATACAGAATTTTATGGTTTCAGCTCCATCCGTTTTATTGGTACTATTTTTATCCCTTTTTACACGATTTCACAACCAAAAAGTACGAATTTTCTTGGGCGCGTTGAAGCTATACGAGGATTTTTTTTACCAAATTTCAAGATTCTAGTCCCAGCCATTTGGTCATTGCGGTGGTACAATTTGTATCCCTCTTTAACCCATTTTTCCCCTTAAAAGTACGAATTACGAAAAAGTCTCTTAATATCTGATCTCTTCGCTGTAAGGGAAATGTACATACCAAATTTCATGATTCTACCTTCAACCATGTTGTAGGTACAATTTTTGTCGTATTTAACCCCCCATGTCTTCATGCCGCTAGAGGAATATCCATACTAAATTTCAAGATTCTAGGCCCAGCCGTTTGGTCAATGCGGTGGTACCATTTGTATCTCTTTTTAACCCGTTTTACCGCTTAAAAGTACGAATTTCGAAAAATCCCGTCTTATCACACCACTACACGGTAAGAGAAATGTACACACCAAATTTCATGGCTCTAGCTCTAGCCGTTTGGTCTGGGGAGTGATCAGTCAGTCAGTCAAAACACAATTTGCGAGACATTTAAATCTCAAATCGATCCAAAAATGTGGAAGTTATAGCGGATTTCATTAAAAATTCATTAAAATCAGAAAAAACTGGCCTACTGTGGAATGAATAGCGATAAAGTCGAAATATTTTTGGACAACGCATTAAACAAACATAGAACATAGATTAATTGTAGTCAGCAACATGTACACTAGGGCGTACCTCAAAAAAAAAGTTCGCCGTACACCTTCGAATATGAAGTATTATTGAAAGGTAGTTTCAAAAAAAAAATTTTTATTTTTTTATGCCGAACGTAGGGGTCGCGCTTTTACATTTTTCTATATAACTTGTATTTATAAACGGATTTTAAAGTGTGATACATCGATGTTTTTGTCTCGACGAGGCCGATTTTTTTGTCTTTGAAGTCATTGAGCTCAAGCACCCCCTTCTGGTACTTACCCATCATTTCTCAGTTGCTACTACCCTAATGTACCACTCTAATAATCGAAAATTAAAGCTCGCATAAAATCATGAATCATGTTTGAGCTCAATGACTTCAAAGACAAAAAAATCGGACAAAAACATCGATGTATCACACTTTAAAATCCGTTTATAAATGCAGAAGTTATATAGAAAAATGTAAAAGCGCGACCCCTACGTTCGGCATAAAAAAATAAAAAAAAATTTTTTGAAACTACCTTTCAATAATACTTCATATTCGAAGGTGTACGGCGAACTTTTTTTTTTTACTTGTAACCTGGTACGCTCTAATGTACACCTTTATTGAAACCAGCTTACAGTAAGCTGATTTAATTATTTCTATTAAATACTTATAATTTCGACTGCAATCACATGTATAATTCTTGTAGAGTAAGTTCAAGGAAGCTCATCATGAAACTTATGGATGTCTTATTGGAACTCGAAGAGCTATTTTTTACGGGGAATTTAAAAATAAAAAATATGTATCTATTTTTGAGATTTAATAATTTTATATTAAAGTAGAAGAAATTTGCTTGAAATTCTATTTATATCTCCTACCAGAAAATAAAATTACGAATTTTTATACACTCACTCTATAGGTTCATATCATTTCGGACAGAAAAAAGTGTAAGTGATTTAAGACCCTTAGGCTGTTTAGACCAAATCCGTTTCATGACTTTTTAAGTTGTTTAAGCCATGTCCGTCCGATATCTCTCGAAAGGAGCTAAGGAATCAATTCAAACTTTGCAAATGGTATTATTTTTCCAAAACTTAGTTTATGTTCGAAGATGGGCGAAATTGCCGCGCCCCTTCTGATACCTCCCACACAAAAAGACCATATTCCTATGTTGAATTAAAACCAATATAACTTCCAAACGGATATTCGGAATCAACCACATTTTGGTATTTATTAAAATTTTTATGAACACTTTAAATGTACAAAATATTAGTTTTGCCACGCTCTTTATGGTACCTCCCACACAAATCATCCGTAACATTAAAGCTCTTACGAATGATCGTAATACTCTGAATTTTGATATTTGACAATGTTTTAATAATCGTTATACCCACCTGGAATATGGACAATATTGTCCTACCCTTCTGGTACATCCCACACAAATTGGCATAAACTAGGGTTAAAAGAAAACTGGCATATCTTCCATACGGATAGTCGAAATCGGTTGCAATTTTATATTTGAAAATGTTTTTATATTTACATTAAATATATAAAATATTTATGCTTTTGTCACGCACCTTCTAGTACCTCTCACACACTTGTCCGTATCCTATGTAAAATTAAACCCTTTATAACTTCTATACCGGCATCTGAAATGTATCTCTGGCATAACTAGTTCGGCACTAAGTAATATACGAGGTCTTAAATATCCCAAACAAAAGCTTGAATTCTGAGAGTGAGGATATATGTAAGTCGGTCGGTTTAAAACTACCTTACGACAAAACTCCTGATTTTCAGTTCTATTTCCAAAATTTGCAAAATTTTATTAAAATGGGAGAATCTAAGGACATTTTCTGTTCCGTTCCACATGGAATTAGTCTATAGCCTGATAGTACTGTTCTATATACATACATATTATAAATATAACATTAGAATATATTGCTGAAAATTTCAAAAAAAATTGTAAAATTCTTAGTATTTGGGGGTATTTTTCATCGATTTCGTCCATTTTCAATCATTTCATATGTGGAAATTTTGAACACCCTAGCTAATTTCATTTGCAAGATAGCGCACTTTCAACAGAGAGACACAGTCAAGATTTTACTTTCTCCAGTAAATATTTCAAGGTGTTGCGGAATGTCAAAATGAAAATACACTCCATCCCCATATACTCCAAACAAATGAAAATAATCTATTGATTTTCTGTTAGGGATATTTTTCCTAATAGATTTGACTATCGCTATCCTCTGCGCCTGAGCACAGCATTCTGTGTACCATATTACATATATTATCCTCATACGACGAACATTGTTTAGCCGCTTTATCAGCACACCACCACCACACACTCATAAATTTTACAAGAGCAATTTGCCATGTTTATACCTTAAAGCCTCGCAAACGATTTATACTCTGGCATTGGTACCCTTTAAACACAGTAGATTAATTTGTTTTTTTTTTTTCGTTCTATAGCATTTCCTTTTTTCAATTAGAAAGTTCTAGGAATGTTCTGTCGGTTTCCGATGGCAAAAATATATGCGGTGTTTTTCCATCTTCTTCTTCTTCTAATGGCAGGCATATGAAGGCACTGCGTGTTGCCTACATGATATGCGGCGGAATGAAAGTGGACATGGGTTGATTCCTTTCATTGCTGTGGCATGAACTTGACTCAATAGAAAATCAATAGTTACCCGCTGTTTTTTTCACTGTTCTCTTTGGTTCGTTGAAAAACCATTTGTGCGTTTCCTGTTGAGTTGATTTAATTGCATTTGTTGGCATTGGCTGGTATGGGTGGAATAGAAGAGGAGTTTGATTTACAGCAATGGTTTTTCATAATTTAAAGAAAATTCCCTAGTACATAATTCAAATAGAGTGGAACTTTTTCGACAACATTTCGAAAACTTTAAGTTTCCTTGTCATTTTCGAGAAAATTCTTAGCGCAATTACAGTAATTGCCTGTCCAATTGTCTTCTCGAATAAATATCAATCATACGTTCCATTGGTCATATGAAGTAAGGGGCATGACAGATACTCCACAGCGTATGAGTGATATTAATGCATTCGAAATAACAACGTATGTTTAATATTAATCATGGGAAACAGTTACAAATATATCAAAAGGATGGGCTCGATATTTCTGTCCAGAACAAACAAAACATTTATGATGTTTTCTTTTCTGTAAAGAACGCAGTCTTGAATCAACACAACATTTTGGAAATGTTGTCTGCTCCCTTGAAATATGCCGAATTTTTATTGAATATAATTGAAAGCGAAAATCGCCCAGAACCACAAAACAATGCCGCCGTTTGTAATGTATAATAAAAATAATGTAAAAATAAAAAGAAGACATTAGTTTAATGAAAAACTTTCATTGGTTTGTTTGTATCACAGAAGCACTTTATTGAAGAAGAGCTGATCATTTTATGGCAACATTGTGAACACTTAATCAGAAATTTGCAACATTTGCATACATTCAGATGACAAAATTTTTAGTGCAGCATATCTTTAAGCACGGCCAAAGGCCGGTAACGCAGTTAACCTTTATTCTGCGTAACCGGTTTTGGACATACCCAAGAGGAGAAAATCCTTATGCCCGACAGAAAGTCGACAACGATGGAAACATTTACTCTGCGAAGCCGGTTTTGGACAATCTCTTACAAAACAAAAACGTTTTTGGGGATAATTTTTCCAAATTGGGATATATCTTCATTTTTCTTAAAATGCAAAATGGCCCAAATTCAAAAATAAACAAGTAAGGAAAGGCTTAGGTCGGACGGGTGACTATATGATACACTCCACTTTCTATCCGAATACAATTCAATTCGGTGAAAAAGTGACAACGGAAAGGATTTTTGTATGTTTCCTATTCAGAGGCTAATATGACCTGACCCAATTTGTCAAATCGAGAAAAATATCGGGGCTAGATCTAAACATGGAATGAAGTGACCTACTTTCCCAATAGGTTCTTCCAGTTCATGTATATCGTGTTATGCTTAATTTGAAGATATTCGGTGAAAATGTTTCTGGGGCGGGAAAAGCCAAGCCGGAACGAAATTTGTATGGGAGCTATATATAAATATGAACCGATCTTACCCATTTTCACCATGGGTAGTTGAAATACAAGATATTTTGCCAAATTTGAAGAAGATCTGTTAAAAAAGCCAAATAGAGAGCGAAATTTGAATGTTGTTGTGGTCAATTCATAGTTTTGATGGGACTATTTTCATTGGAGTCACTGTTCGCAGAGCCAGTTAAAAGATCTATGGATAAATGTAGAAGTATGGTCGTCTTTGTAGACATAAAGTTTTTTTTTTGAAAAACATCATGATTTTTTAATTTTATGTGTAAATATCGCTAGAAACTCCTTTGCAAATTAGATAAGAGAATATTTTGTTTAAAATTTTATGATATTGTGTACTGAAATTTTTGTCAACAATATCATATTCATTTAAATCGAACTATAGCGAAACATATGAGTGATATTAGTTCCAGTGGACAATGGGCCGTATGAGGAATATTATATGTGAGGACCAGGCTACGTATGAGTAATATATGAGTAGATCCCTAATAGGGAGGTTTTCCAAATGATTAAATTAGTATTTTTTTTTAAATATTAAAGTTATGTTCTTAGATGTCTTTTTTAGTGACTGTGTGAGTTTGGAAGTGCACACAGGTCCCAAATCCATTTTTTTGGCATAAGTCGAAAAATAAAGATACAATCGTGTAATTTTGCAGATTTGCTAGACATAACATACTTAAAAAATACAAACAACATTGGGCCGATCGGAATACGCCCACTATCACCTCCCATATAAACTCAATATATGTATAACCACCATAATTATCACCCTGTATTAGTACAGGGTGATCAAAAACAAAATTTTATGAAAGCTTAAAAGAATGAAACTTATTTCGTTTTGACGAACAATGTTTTTCTGAACAATGGATTTGGGACCATAGAGAAGTGGTGAAATGATGATATCTATTTCTTACGAATGCTTTTCTATTTTTTTGCAAAATCATAGAAAGGCATCATTTCACCACTTCCAAACTCACACAGTCACTAAAAAAGACATCTAAGAACACTACTTTTAAATTAACAAGTAAAAAGGAGTTAAGTTCGGCCGGGCCGAATTTTATATACCTTCCACCATCGAGGCTGTCGATTTTCGTGTAAGTGCAGTAACATTACAGGAAAATTTAACTTTTTTAATATAGCCAAACCAAAACAAATAAAAATATTAAAAAATTAATAATAATATAAATTAATATAGAATTTTTATTTTTTCAAACCACCCTTATAAGGCAAGCCTACCAATACGTTTACACTACATATATCGAAATAATACTTCAAGTCAATTCAAAAAATAAATATTCTTTTATTTATATTTTCAAAAAAACGTAATTACCATAAATATTGGTAGATAGTGGGTGCTTCAATTCGAAAAGTAAATATAAGACAGCAATCTGCAAAAAAAGCTTAAACACTACAGGTTGTATTATATTCCTCATACGGCCCATTGTCCACTGTAACTAATATCACTCATATGTTTCGCTATAGTTCGATTTACATGAATATGATATTGTTGACAAAAATTTCAGTACACAATATCATAAACTTTTAAACAAAATATTCTGTTATCTAATTTGCAAAGGAGTTTCTAGCGATATTTACACACAAAATTAAAAAATCATGATGTTTTTCAGAAAAGCTTTATGTCTACAGAGATCCATACTTCTACATTTATCCATAGATTGGCTCTGCGAGCAGTGACTCCAATGAAAATAGCCCCATCAAAACTATGAATTGACCACAACAACATTCAAATTTCGCTCTCTATTTGACTTTTTCTGCTTTAGAATCCACATATTTTTTCAGATCTTCTTCAAATTTGGCAAAATATCTTGTATTTCAACTACCCATAGTGAAAATGGGTAATATCGGTTCATATTTATATATAGCTCCCATATAAATTTCGTCCCGGCTTGACTTTTCCCACCCCAGAAACTATGTATTTTCACCGAATTTCTTCAAATTGAGCATAACACGATATACATGAACTGGAAGAACCTATTGGGAAAGTTAAACATGGAATGAAGTGACCTCATTCCATGTTTAGATCTAGCTCCGATATTCTTCTCGATTTGAAAAATTGTGTCAGGTTTCCCAAGATTAATATTAATCATATGTTGTTATTTCGAATGTATTAATATCACTCATACGCAGTGGAGTATCTGTCATGCGCCTTACTTCATATGACCAATGGAACGTATGATTGATATTTATTCGAGAAGACAATTGGACAAGCCATTAGTGTAATTGAGCTAAGAATTTTCTCGAAAATGATAAGGAAACTTAAAGTTTTATTTTGTTATCCCTTTTTGCCCCATTTACCCCCTATGAATGAGAAACACTTTATGGTACGCCTTTGTGTTATAGGGGGCATGCACATTAGGGCGTACCTCAAAAAAAAGTTCGCCGTACACCTTCGAATATGAAGTATTATTGAAAGGTAGTTTCAAAAATTTTTTTTTATTTTTTTATGCCGAACGTAGGGGTCGCGCTTTTACATTTTTCTATATAACTTCTGCATTTATAAACGGATTTTAAAGTGTGATACATCGATGTTTTTGTCTCGACGAGGCCGATTTTTTTGTCTTTGAAGTAATTGAGCTCAAGCACCCCCTTCTGGTACTTACCCATCATATCTCAGTTGCTACTACCCTAATGTACCACTCTAATATCAGAAAATTAAAGCTCGCATAAAATAATGAAACTCTTCCTAAGGAAGTATGTCGATTTTCAAATAAATCGGCCTCGTCGAGACAAAAACATCGATGTATCACACTTTAAAATCCGTTTATAAATGCAGAAGTTATATAGAAAAATGTAAAAGCGCGACCCCTACGTTCGGCATAAAAAAATAATTTTTTTTTTTTAAACTACCTTTCAATAATACTTCATATTCGAAGGTGTACGCCGAACTTTTTTTTTTACTTGTAACCTGGTACGCTCTAATGCACATACCCAATATCAAGTAAGTACAAGCAGACATATTGAAAAACATGCCTAAATACTGTAAAAGGGATGATTATGGGTATTTTCAGTCCTTGTGAGGGAAAAATTTTTCCCTTTGGACCGATTTCGCCCAGTTGCAATCCCATAAGACACATTTATGGAACATTCTTTCGTTTAGATGCTAGCGTGCTTTCAACAGACGGACGGACATAGCTAGATCGTCTTAGAATTTTATGACGATCAAGAATATATATACTTTATAGGGTCTCAGGTCGATATTTTAAGATGTTACAAAGTTAGTATACTCCCATCCTGGAGGTGGAGTGTACAAAAAAATAATTAGAGTAACCATTTCGAAAATCGAAATAAAAAAAATTTACAAACTTGAAAAAAATGGGAAAAACTATTTTTATTTTTTAATCACTAAAATTTGAAAGCAGAACACTGTATCTACACGAAAAAGATCTATGCATAAATACAGAATTCTGTAACATAACTTAAGTTATGAATATTTAGTTTTATTTTATAATATCTGAGATCTTAGCGAAGAAAACAAGGCCTATATATGTATTTTGGTTTACTCGACAACACCAACCAGAAAATATCAATTCCCAGGTATTTTGGACAGTCGCACAGTGTAAGCTTTATGGTCTGAATTAAATGGCATGATCTGATGTAGCCAAAGAAGTCGTACCTATTATATTTCATACATAAGCGCTATAAATTAAAAAGCTGGTGAAATAAAAATATAATTTCGAAGAAAATACACAAGTTTTACAATATTTGTATATAAAAAAACTCTGTGGTCTTGTTGCATCACCCTATATTGATATAAAATTCAAGCGAATTTTATTTTACAAAGTCAAAAGTTCAGTGGAAAACACAAAGAAAACAACCAATTATGTATTTATTCTTAATGAGCCCTTTCCATTCATTTCACCATATAAACTATTCATAATTCTCAGGAAGAGAATCGTCTTAATTTCAACATGTTACAATCACATACCTACATAAGGAAGTGAGATAGATCACAATTTCAGTGTAGCATTTCGTAATGAATTGAAATTTCTTGGAATCCTGTGAGCCATAAGTGCGCTGTGTCACATGAGAATCTGCCATGGCGACTTACTTTTCTCACAGGCATTAAATACAATCAAGGAATACGTAGAATTTGTAATTACCGTTGTCATACAAACATCAGCAGAGCAATCATAAAATTACAAGTGCTTCCTTCCCCTTTATAGAATTATATTATTCATACGTATAGTTGTATTTAAGAGTACTCATACGACCACATGTTCTTTGAATTATAATTAATTATACGACACCGTATCAAACGATTCATCCATATCGAAATATTTACAAATTAAGTTTACTTTCTATCATTTGTGTTCAATTTACCATGGCCTTGAAAATATTTAATGTTAACTTCTTTTTTAAACGAATTGTATCAGCTATGCAATTCTACTTATTTCTAGGTAATTAAAAGCACTAATTCAATTTGAACTAAAACCGAAAAACATTTTTTATATAGGGTGGCCCATTTTAAATTTAGAATCATTTAGAATCGGCTATAATAAAAGTACTGATTATTATACCCTCCACCTCCAAGAAGGGGGTATACTAACTTTGTCATGCCGTTTGTAACACCTTGAAATATCGACCTGAGACCCTATAAAGTATATATATTACTGATCGTTGTAAAATTCTAAGACGATCTAGGCATGTCCGTACGTCCGTCTGAAAGCACGCTAGCATCTAAACGAAAGGAGCTAGAACGTTAAAATTTTCCATAAATCCGTCTTATAGTCATAGATTGGTTGGGATTGAAATGGGGTGAAATCGGCCCAAAGGGAAAAAATTCTCCCTCACAAGGACTAAAAATACCCATAATAATCCCTAATATTCGAGAGTATTTAAGCATGTTTTTTGAATATGTTTGTTTCTATTTGCTTGCTATTTGGCAAGCGCATTCCCCTTATAGCAAAAACGTGCACCATAAAGTGATTCTTATTTTTAGGGGTGAAATGGGGCAAAAAAGGGATAAAAATGGTACATATTAAACGACAACAGCTAGAAACACGAAATTTGGTGTGTACATTCCTCTAATTGAGTAGATACATAATATAAAAGTATTTTTTCCAAATTCGTACTTTTAAGGAGTAAAATGGGAATAGAGGGATAAAAATGGTACCAACCAAACGGCTGTACCTAGAATAATGAAATTCGGTGTATACATTCCTCTGATTGCATAGACAAGTAAAATACATGGATTTTTCAAAATTCCTACTTTTTGGGGTTAAAATAAAAAAGGGGATAAAAATAGTACCAATCAAATGACCACAGCTAGAGTCATGAAATTCGGAGTATACATTCCTCTGACTGTGTAGACACGGAATATAAACTGATTTTTCGAAATTCGTACATTTTGGGGTTAAAATGAAAAAAGGGGATAAAAAAAAGTACCAATGAAATGACCGCAGCTAGAGTCATGAAATTCGGAGTATACATTCCTCTGACTGTGTAGACACGGAATATAAACTGATTTTTCGAAATTCGTTCTTTTTAGGGTTAAAATAGAAAAAGGGGATAAAAATAGTACCAACCAAATGACCGCGACTAGAGTCAGGAAATTCCTTTGACTACGTAGACATGAAAAATTAAAGGTTTTTTTCCAAATTCGTACTTTCAAGGGATACAATGGGTACGGAGGGATAAAAAATGGTACCAACCAAACGGCTACTTCTGGAATAACCGCAACTAGAGTCATGAAATTCGGAGTATATATTCCTCTGACTGCGTAGACACGGAAAATAGACGAATTTTTCGAAATTCGTACTTTTTGGGGTTAAAATGGACAAAGGGGATACAAATAGTACCAACCAAATGACCGCAGCTAGAGCCATGCAATTCGGAGTATACATTCCTCTGACTGCGTAGATACGGAAAATAAAAGGCTTTTTCGAAATTCGTACTTTCAAGGGATACAATGGTACAGAGGGATAAAAATAGTACCAACTAAACGACTACAGCTAGAATGACGAAATTCTAATTGCGTAGAAACATCAAGGGGATAAAAATCGTACCAACCAAATGGGCGCATCTGGAATCATGGAATTCGGTGTATACATTCCTCTGACTGCATAGGCATGAAGTTAGGTTATTTTGCACTATGTATGTCTGATAATGGATTTTCAAAATTTGTACTTTTGGAATTAAAATAGAATGGAAATGGAACCAACTGTAGCACCCACTATCTACCAATATTTATGGTATATAAGCTTTTTGAAAATATAAATATAAGAATATTTATTTTTTGGTTTGAAATAATTAAAATATTATATTTATTTATAAAATAATTTTTTCAATATTTGTTTTTGTTTTAAAAATTGTAAAAATTATATTTTCCTGTAATATTACTGCACTTCTACGAAAACCGACAACCTCTGTGGAATGCAATCCATGGTGGAGGGTATATAAAGTTCGGCCCGACCGAACTTAACGCCGTTTTTACTTGTTTTTTTTTTCAAGCAAACAAAAACCTGAAAATAAAAAATGAATGTAATTCTACCTTTCAAAGTCAAAGTAATCTGTAGCTCAAATTTAAAATTTTAAATGGCCCTCTCTATACATAAACATTTTTTAAGGAAATCAACTTATATCGTTTTCAATTGAAAAATGTCACTCTCCCACAGAATAAACAGGTCATTCGTGCTGAGACAATATACACTAATATTCTTCAATCTTTCATATTCACAAATTGTTAAAGTTAAAAGACAATTCCCACAACAACATTTTTAAATATGGATATATTTTACTTATATTCTATTCAATAATCTAAGCAATAATTGTTCAAGCTAAAAGTTGGCAGTGCGATGTGTGGTATGAGTAATTTTAATTAAAAATATATTATGTAGCCAACCGGAAAATACGTTTTTCAAACAGTGGAACATGTTTGGAGGAACTAAAATATTTTATTTCACTTTGGATATGTCTGCAATGGCATGGATGCCCTGACTCTGAATACACTGATACCTGTTTATGACCTTTATGACCTATTCGTTTACGTTTTTCTTATACATACATTTATCATAAATTCGTATATGTCCAGTGGGTGTCTATTATACTGAATTGTTTTGCTTTTGTTTACGCAGTAAGATTCTTTAATTAATTGTTTGTCAAATTTTTGTTATTTACAAAAGTGAGTAATTGTTCGGCACTGCCTTCCAATTACGTTGTTACAATTAATCTTGACACTTGATTTTTTTTTCTTTTGGCAACATTAAGAAAATATCATGATGATGATAATGACTGTCGAAAATAAAAATGTTCCCCATCCCTTTTACTTGTACATTTTAATAAATAAACCTCTACCTATATATAAAGTATAAATAAAATATAAAGATTTAAATGGTAGCATAAATATGGTGTTACTCAAATTTGTAAACGTATTCAGTTTCAACACTGAAAGTGAATGTTAATCACAAATGAAGCTTTCCCCAAAAATGGCCGCGTTATTATTCGATTTTGCCAATAATTTATGGAACCGCATTTGAATATTTCAGACAGACGAGAATGTTCGGCCCATAAATATTTTTATTTTTTATAAACCGCATACACATCAGCAAAGAGAAAAATTAAATTTGAAAGAAGTCCGTAAATGAACGTCCTATTGATTGAGAGTACACAGTGATTAACCCTCCGTCATGCATATGTTGCGATAGTCACGTACGTAGCGCATGTATCTGGCATACATTTTGTATGAAGAGTACTGTACTTTATTGGTATTTTTTATTTTTCTCCGCGTTTTTTACTCTAATCACTCTCACCGAATGAACCACATTCACATCATCAAACAGTTCAACAATCGTATATACGATGTATAGATGAAAAATCCACATAAATTTTGTTTGTTGTTTTTTTATGTGTTTTTTCATAAAACGACACCTAACAATATTTGTAGAGGGTACCTGGAGACTCAAACCCCTAGCTAAATTAGAAATATATTTAAATTCGTAAAATATTTGGCCAGCTACATGTGCATGACGGAGGGTTAATAAGATTCGGTCACAAATTAAAAAAATAAAAAACTGAAATATCGATTTGTCGTACTGTTCACTGACGGATCCATCTGGCTTTGCTATGAATTTCAAATAGATCTTTTTCCGTTAACCTCAAATAACCAATAACAATCATACGTCCTGCTGGCAAATCAAATTAAAATCACTTATAGGCACCCATGTATCAGTCCTGTCATGGCATAAATTACGTTATCAGTAGATAATGCCGTGAATGTCGCCAGTGCAATGCCCACATAAATAAAGTTTGTATGGAATGGTCTTCTCTTTTTAAAAGGTCAAACGTACACTTGTAATTGAAAAAGGTTATTCACACAAAACACACCATGACACAAACCTTTTTATGTAAATAGGAAAATTATCACAAATATCATATAAAATTTATTTGAAATTTAAATTTAAGAAATAAAAACAAATGAGAGCAGCACAGCAAAATAGGAAATGATATGATTTGTATACCCTCAACTAAGAAATTAAGTCATTGTGCATTCGTTTGTAACACCCAAAAGGAAACGAAATGGACCGTTTATTATATATCGGTTTAGAATCACTATCTGAGTCGATTTAATAATGCCCGTCCGTCCATCAATTCTTGTAATCAATCACATGTATTGTCAAATCCTAACAAAAATTTGCACAGCTAAGTTTTAGGTGTCAAGTTCGAAAGCTATTTAATTTAAGGAAATCGGTTCAGATTAATATATAGCTACCATACAAATTTCGCTTTCGATTTGACTTTTTCCGCCCTAGAGACTTCATATTATAACCGATTTTCTTCAAATTTGACGAAATACCTTATATTTCATTTAGAAATAGCTGTGGTGAAAATATGTCAAATCGGTTCAGATTTTCTATTTTGAGATATGCAATGGTTTATGTTTGAGTCAATTGAAAAATATTACTGACCAAAATAAAACAAATAAAAAACTAAAATAAAAAATATTCTATTTTAATTCGCAAAATTAATATTTCCTTACCAAAAACGAAAGAAAGCACGAAATATTTTATTTAAAAAAATAATAAAATTATATATATAAATATTTACAGGTTATAAAATTTATATTGAAATTATTATTTACTTTTCAGATAATTTCATTTTATATATTATTCAAATTATCTGAATCACTTAAAGTGGACATTATAAATAAAAAGTGTTTGTTTACATCACCACACATCAATGTCAGTGGATATTTTGTGACTTAGACCACTTTCAAACTAACACCAAAGACAATTTAGTAAAGAGAAAAATTGGCATATATCTTTTTTTCTTTGTTTTTTTTTTTGACTTAGACCACTATCATACTAACTGGCACATATATCGAGCCCTTAGCGCGGAATGATGGTAAGCGCCAAAACACACATTTTACAGGAGAAGGTTTTTATTGATTATTTTGAAATATTTGCATAAAATGAAATATGCTTTAATGCAAAATGTTTTAATTCCGCCGTACCCAACGAATTTTTATTAAAAATTGATCATTTGTTTACATCATACGGTACTTTTGACGCTTGCGATACAAATATTGTACTTGCAGCTATAAATACTGAAAAAATATGGCGCTTACAGTTATATAAGTTTTTTCGATTAAACCTCGAAATTTTAGTAAAACCACACTTTTTATTATAAAAAATTTATTAAAACAACATAACAAAATATATAACAATACTTTTATAAAGGGAAAATGAACAGTAAAGTAATTCAACCCGTTAATAAAAAAAACTATTTTAGACACATTTGAATTCCTATGATATCGATATTGAATTTTTCTTTGAACGAATAATTAAATTAATATTCATTTCATCCACCCTATTATCTGCAAAATATCCATGTTTAAATTTTGCGCAAAATCCCAGTTTTTCAAAATGTGCCGATCTCAAACGATTAAATTTTATTTTAATATTTGGCGGCAGAAATGCTGTAGAAAATGAATGCCAGTCCTTAAAATAAAATACTTTCATAACACTTCGGTATCGTGCGGGAATTTGTAATTATGGTCGGCCACTCTGAAGGGGCCCAAATTATTCTTCCTTTACAAAATGATTCAATTGTAGAGTGTTTAGAATCAACTGGCATCATTGTATGACCGGGAAGCAAAAATGTTATGTTAACGTTCTTAACGAAATCTGAAGTTTTTATACCCTCCACCTCCAGGATGGGGGTCATTCCGTTTGTAACACCTTGAAATATCGACCTGAGACCCTATAAAGTATATATATATTCTTGATCGTCATAAAATTCTAAGACGATCTGGTCATGTCCTTCCATCCGTCCGTCTGTTGAAAGCACGCTAGCAACTAAACGAAAGCAGCTAGGAGGTTCGGTGTACACATTTCTCTTATTGCGTAGACACTCAAAATAAAGGGATTTTTCGAAATTCTTACTTTTTGAGGTTAAAATGGGAAAAGGGGGTAAAGATAGTATCAACAAAATAACCGCAGCTGGAGCCATGAAATTCGGAGTATATATTCCTCTGACTGTGTAGACACGAAAATGGGTACAGAAGGATAAAAATAGTTCCAAACTTAACGGCTACAGCTAGAATGATGAAATTCGGTTTGTACATCCCCCTAATTGCGTAGACACGTAAAATAGAGAGATTCTATAAAGTCGTACTCTTAAGGGGGTAAAATACGCAAAGGGGGATAAAAATGATACCAACCAAATGGCCTATGCTAGAATCATGGAATTCGGTGTATACATTGCTCTGCAAAATAAAAGGATTTTTCAAAATTTGATCTTTTTACTTTTACGTCAACAATTGGATGCATCATTATTTTGCACTATGTACGTGAGATAATGGATTTTCATAATTTGTACATTAAAATATAATGGAAATACAAGCATCCACTATCAATATTTATGGTATGTAAGCTTTTTTTAAAAAATAAATATAAGAACATTTATTTTTTAAATTGACTTGAAGTATTACTTGGTTATATATAGTGTAAACGTGTTGGTAGCCTTGCCTTATTAGCGTGGTTTGAAATAATAAAAATATTATATTTATTTATAATTTTTTTTCTATATTTTTATTTGTTTTGGCTTTTCTATATTATAAAAATTATATTTTCCTGTAATATTACTACACTTCTAGGAAAATCGAAATCGTCTGTGGACTGCAATCCATGGTGGAGGGTATATAAAGTTCGGCCCGGCCGAACTTAACGCCGTTTTTACTTGTTTACTCTCTAACTCTATAGAATTGTGGGCAATGTGCCCATTTTGATCACTATTTTAAGCTAAATATTATGTTTCTTTGTCAAATTTCCCACTATTTGAATTAAATAAATGTTAACGTTTACCCACAATAATAGGGAAATGATACCAAAACACTTCATTCTATGGCCGAAGGTATACAAATACACTTATTATTGCATCAATATATTGATAGACCTATCTAAAACATTTATAAATATCTCTTACATTATCTGACAGTTTTTGCTTAAATTCATAAACTGTCGCTTACGATAAAATTGCTTTCTTTGAAAATGTGAGCAGCGACTTACGATAAAATCTTAGCCCCATTTTTTATATAAACGTTAACAATTTTGAAATTTTGACAATTTTTATTTATGTATCATCCCATAATATTTTAAATTCAACAATAAAAATATTTTCAGAAAATGTCGCTTACGATAATTCCGCGCTAAGTGATCGACCTTACCTTCGGCGGCAATTGGAATTTTGGTAAAAAGAATCCATAAACAAAAAATAAAAGCCGAAATACATACTTCGGCAAAATTTTTGTTGCATAGTGTCAAATGGACTAGGGCCAAAAATATCTTCGAAGGAACTGTTTCTATCAATCAATTTGGTTTGGCCGATTAATTTCTATACTTACACTTACACAACGGTTTAGTAGTCGTTCGAAGACGGCACTAACAGAATTGTACACATTACATAGTTTTTACTCATAAATGTCGCCGGACTGGAATAAAGGTTCCAAACAACACAAGAACCTATCGTGGTACCTATAGTGTAAATATGACTTCGAGTTTAGGAGGCCTGAAATGCTACAGTGTATATCAAGATATTTCATTTAATTCCATGTTACTCAAATCTCATTCCAATTATTAATAATTATACGCTCTGGCGTCCCTCCGTATTGATATCACTCATACGTGTAGTTGTCCCTGACATACATACACAATTCAATAAATCGGCGCTGATTTTGTTAAAAATATGGGCATATGTTGGCTATTATGTGTTAGACAGTTTTGGATGAAATCCTTGCATACATTCACCTAACATGGGACATCTAGAAATCCATTGCACATGACGTGTTTTTATCACGTGGTATCAGGTCACAGCGATATACTATCCCTAGAAAGATAACAATGTGCGACAGTAGAAAATACCCGTGAAGTGGTGGTAGTGATTTTTTTCTAGTAGGTGTTGTCGAGTAAAACAATTGTCTGTATTTGAAGTTTACCAATCTTGACTATCGGGTAAAACTCCAGTCTTTATTAACATAGTTGTTTACTAAGCGGTTTTCAATTTCTCAACGGATTTAAAAAGAAGATTTTTCGAGATATATAGATTTAATATTTGAAATTTGAACTACCGATTATTTTGACATTGAAATATAAAATAACATTAATTTTTTTATTTTCAGGTTTATGTTTGATATTTGCAAAATGGAACAAAATTGGGAAATATTAAAAACTTTCTTCCAAAGTTGTGAGTCTTCAAAGCAAACTGAAAGAAATTTACGTGGAAAATTTTCATGTTTTCAGATGAAGCTCATTTTCATCTCGGTGGCTATGTCATATGGGGTTCAGAGAACCCACACGTGACTATTCAGAAGTCAATGCATCCACAACGATTCACTGTTTGGTGTGGATTTTGGGCTGTATTGAAAATTTGGGTTGATCGGATGAGGTACTGTCGAGCAGTCGTGTTAGTCATATGAATGATTTTGTGTTCCATTATTAAATGACAAAGTTCAACCAATTCCAAGAAAACCAGAAATTTGAAAAAATAATCAGTACTTTTGCGATTCTAATTTAAAATTTTAAATGACCCACCTTATATATGTTTGCAACACTAGAAGCTTTTGTTATTCCAGTTCACATCTCTGACAATTTTTCGAATTTGAGAACCAATAAAAATACCTAAAATTCACCACAGCAAATAAATTAAAAAAAAATCTCCAATTTTGGAACATGGTTGTGGGGACACTTCGGCTATTTTTGTAAAAACAAATTAAAAATCTTCAAATTGAGTTTATCCTTTTTATCAGTTTTGATGAATTCTAAATATTTTTGTTGCACCACAATTCGTAAAATTATGAGAGATATGAAGTGGAATGTCCAAAACTTGTATCGGATGAATTAATCTACGAAATGGCTCCATATTATTCTGATCTAGCTCCCTGAGACTAGTTCCTGTTCTCAATCTGGAAGAAATGCCTTGATGGAAAGAAATGATGTTGCCAGGAAAACTAATGAGTATTTCTGAGGACTTGGCATATCCTACTGCAAGAATGTCCGAATGGAATTGCAGAAGAGCTGGCCTCGTTTTACAGAGCTAGGAAGAGACTGTTTTCAGATTTGCTACTTATCGAGCAGTCCTCGTATACGCCCTTATATATGCCCAAATAATCCTAGTGATCTGTTTTGGAACATCAAAACCCTGTTTGGTGTAGAGTCTTTAGGCTTTTCATATCTGTCTTCCTGTATTTGTGTGTAATTGCATTTTTGTTATTAAATAATTATTTCAAAATCACGGTTAAAACAATAAACCCTTCCCGATTGTGCAAACATTTTCAGTTTTATTAATATTTGGGGTATTTTTCATATAAACAGTGTTGCCTATAAGCGATGTTTGCTAACAAATCTAACATCAATCATACGTCACGGTGGCTTAGAGCATTCGCTCATTGCTCATAAGCCACAGTGTACCCAATCATATGCTCAATTGCATTTCCAACAGATTAATCATGATTGGCAGTGGAACTAATATCAATATCAATCATATCGTCAATCAATTGAAAAGGGTCGCACAAAGGAAAACTTTTATAGTACTGCAGAAAAAAACCCGAATTCCCTCTAAAAGTTTAACACACAAGAGATTTACTTTAACAAAACGAAACTTTTGTCCTACATGGCTCCATCTGTCCATTTGTCAAAAAAACAACTCTCATCCATATGTCCACTACTAAATACTACTCATTCGACCAGTTGTCCTTTTGAATTAATGTATCACTCACTGGTTTTTTGTTCTTCAAGTTTTTGTTTGTAACTATCACAAGTTTAATTACTTTTTAACAAAAAACCGACTTTTTGTTTACAACTCTGATCATTTTCCCACTCTTTTTCCTAATTAATTATTTAGCAGTAATTAATTTTTAACATGAATTTTTGCCAAGGAAGAAACAACATGACGATGACTTTCATTGTATTGCATTTTTTTTGCTTTTGAATTTCTTTTATTGTTAGTTCAACTATTAAAGGATATGAAGAGAAATTGCCGAAATAAACAAAAAAGAAAAACTTGGAGAGTTCAAGAGAATTTAATTTTTGACATCATCATTACATTTGGAATTTTTTCTTTTTCGGTCCTGCGTTGTTGGATTTTTCTTGTTGCTTTGTTTTCCTTTTCATTGAAGAGCCTGGACTGGAGCATGAATACCAGCAAAACTTTTGGCAGTGGAATTGTGTGTGGCATATCTGGATGATAAAGTGATTTAATATTCCGAGTGGAAATTACAGACGGTAGGACGGACGAAACAATGGCCAACAGGTGGACAGATTAATAGAACAACCAATAAAAGTGCGAGAGTGGCAGCCACGAAATTCGTCAGCTATAATGTTGATACCATATTTATGATCATCACACAGGCATCAAGAGTTGCGCAGCTGACTGATTGATCAGCGCCAAAGCCAAACAGCTGAAGGCAGGATTGTGAAATGTGGAGGATAGATCCCCAATATGACGGACACACGAACGAAGAAAATCGTATTTTTAGGGGTAAATAGGGCAAAAATGGATAAATAGGAATTTTTCAAAATCTGTACCTCTAAAGGACAAATGGACAAGAAGGGATATAAATTGTTGAGTTTTTCAAAATTTGTACTTTTAAGGGAAAAATGGACAAAAAGGGATAAAACTTGTACCAACCAAAATATTGCAGCTGGAATCATGAAATTCCTCTGACTACGTAGACGCGCAAAATAAATCGATTTTTCGAAATTTGTACTTTTAAATGGGACAAAAAGGGATAAAAATGGTGACAACTACAGAATTTGCCTCTAGAGTTGTGGAATTCCCAGCGCAACATAATTAGATTTTTCGAACTTTTTATACCCTCCACCTCCAGGATGGGGGTATACTAACTTTGTCATTCCGTTTGTAACACCTTGAAATATCGACCTGAGACCCTATAAAGTATATATATTCTTGATCGTCATAAAAATCTAAGACGATCTAGCCATCTGTCCGTCTGTTGAAAGCGCGCTAGCATCAAAAGAAAGGAGTTAGAACGTTCAAAATTTCCATAAATGCGTCTTATAGTCGTAGATCGGTTGGGATTGAAACGGGGCGAAATCGGCCGAAAGGGAAAAATTTTTCCCTCACAAGGACTAAAAATACCCATAATAACCCTAATATTTTACCGTTTTTAAGCAGTTTTGTTGAATATGTTTGTTTATATTTGTTTGATATTTGGTATGCGCATTCCCCTTATAGCAAAAACGTGCACCATAAAGTGATTTTTTATTTGTAGGGGGTGAAATGGGGCAAAAAGGGATAAAAATGGTACATATTAAACGACAACAGCTTGAAACACGAAATTCGGTGTGTACATTCCTCTAATTGAGTAGATAAATAATATAAAATTATTTTTCCCAAATTCGTACTTTTAAGGGGTAAAATGGGAATAGAGGGATAAAAATGGTACCAACCAAACGGCTGTACCTAGAATAATGAAATTCGGTGTATACATTCCTCTGATTGCATAGACAAGTAAAATACACGGATTTTTCGAAATTCGTACTTTTTGGGGTTAAAATGAAAAAAGGGGATAAAAATAGTACCAATCAAATGACCGCAGCCAGAGTCATGAAATTCGGAGTATACATTCCTCTGACTAAGTAGGCACGGAAAATAAACTGATTTTTCGAAATTCGTACATTTTGGGGTCAAAATAGAAAAAGGGGATAAAAATAGTACCAACCAAATGACCGCAGCTAGAGTCATGAAATTCGGAGTATACATTCCTTTGACTGCGTTGACACGGAAAATAAATGGATTTTTCAAGGGATACACTGGTACATAGGAATAAAAATAGTACCAACTAAACGACTATAGCTACAATGATGAAATTCTAATTGCGTAGAAACGTAAAGGGGGTAAAAATGGTACCAACCAAATGGGCGCAGCTGGAATCATGGAATTCGGTGTATAAATTTTTTTCCAAACTCGTAATTTTTCTTTTACGGCAAAAATTGAATGAATCATGAAGTTAGGTTATTTTGCACTATGTACGTCTGATAATGGATTTTCAAAATTTGTACTTTTGGAACTAAAATAGAATGGAAATACAACCAACTGTAGCAACCACTATCCACCAATATTTATGGTATCCAAGCTTTTTGAAAATATAAATATAAGAATATTATTTATTTTTTGATTTTGGCTATATTAAAAAATTTATATTTTCCTGTAATATTACTGCACTTCTACGAAAACCGACAACCTCTGTGGAATGCAATTCATGGTAGAGGGTAAATAAGGTTCGGCCCGTCCGAACTTAACCCCATTTTTACTTGTTACTTTTAGAGCGGGAGCGGGACAAAAGGGAACCAACCAAAGAATTGTCGCTAAAATCATAAAATAAAGTGTGCAAATTCCTCTGACCACGTAGACGCGAAGTATAACTTGATTTTTCGAAATTAATACTTTAAAGAGGGGAACGGGACAAAAAGGTATATAAATAGCACCCACCAAAACATTGCAGTTGTAATCGTGAAATTCAGTGTGCACATTCCTCCGACCATGTAAATGCGCAACATAGACGGATTATCCAAATTTGTACTTTAAAAAGGGATGGGACAAAAAGGGATTAAAATGGTACCAACCAAAGAATTGCCGCTAAAATCGTGAAATTCAGTATGTTCATTTTCCTGACTACATTGACGCGAGACATAAATGGATTTCTCGAAATTTGTACTTTAAAGGGGGTAGGACAAAAGGGCATTCAAATGGTACCATTCGATGTATTGGAGCTGTATTCATGAAATTCGGTATATACATCATCTCCCATTTAAATGGGAGAACGGAACCAAAGGGGGTAAAAATGGTTCCAATTTCCTTTTTTTCTACTTTTCTACTACCGTGCCATCAAGTAATAGACTTGTACGAATAGAATTATTTTTTAATGTAACGAATACCTTCTGAGCTACTTATAAAGTTGAGGCGAAAAACTATTTCTTCAGCCCGAGTTCACAAAAATATATGAATCGACAAGCGTTTTTAAGTTAAAAATCTTATCAAAATAAGAAATATTCACTTAGTTTTGAATAATATCAAAATATGACAAACATTTCCAGTTTTTAAATTTCAATCTTTGAAATTATTGCCAGAATGAGGTACCATCACGTAATATTGTTTAATATAGAAATATATTTATTGATATGCTTAGGAAATGACTCATTTCATTCACAACAGATCAGACTTCCCGATTACAGTGCTAGGCCGAAATTATTTTGTTGTTTTCGATTTTTTATACCACCCCCCCCCACCAACATTAGAGTGGCTTCTTTTGTGAGGAAGGATAAAATGTTGTTTGTATTATGTGTTCTCCCGAAGTATTTCGCTTTTATCGTTGTCCGTTGTCGTGAGCTGTACGCTTTCAAAATAACCTCCATTAATCAGGTTTTTCTTGAAAAGAATTCACGATGAGAATGGTATTGAGAAAAAATCGCTAGAAATTAAAATCCGACTCGAGTCTTATCAAACTACATTAAAAACTTGCAATATGACCCAGTATAAATGCCAGATTTATACTATAGGGTCCGCCATCTAACGTTTTTTTTTTCAACTATTCAACCGTTGGACTATTATTTGTGGGGTGCCGAGGCAGCCATTTGAATGAAATTATTTTCCATTATTAACCGGAAGGATTGTACTTTCAAATAAAAAAAGAAATTTGAGAAAATATTCAGAAGTTTTTTTATAGCATTTTCAAAAAAAAGTTATTTGGCGGACCCTATATTTTAGTGCAATTTTTGATGCATTTTTTATAACAACCGCAATAACTTCCACAGTTTTAGTTCCGATAATTTTTTAGGGGCTTTTTCGAGAGGTATTGATAACCAATTGCAATTTTTAGAATTTTCTAACCCATTAAGGGGCGCACATTTTTTTCATACTGTTCATACTCAGTGAGTTAAATGTGAAGTAAAAACTGAAATATGGTGTTTTTTGCATTGTAAACACATTCTAGTTTTATATAAAGCTAATTTTTGGAAAGAAATTCAACTATTTCAAAATTTTGTCCTTAAAAATTAAAACATGAATAATTTACATAAACTTTTTAAAGGGGAAAAATTGAAATGGTTGTTAATGTTAAATTAACACAGAGATAGAAGCATGAAATTTAAAGTATATTTAGAAGATGTTTTTCTCTTTCATTTGATACCCATATCGCCATTGTATGACAAGCAAAAGTACGAAACTAAATTATTGAAACATTTACATCCTTTGGAAATTAAAAGTCCTGTAAAAAAGACAAACGACCTCGAAATAAAAAACTGAGTATGAGTTTTCCTTTTGAGTGACCTATAGTTCCACTTCTATATAATCTCGTTCTTGGGAGGGAAATAATGTCGCACGGTTTTATTGCAACATCTTATGTGGAGTTTCCCCCCCAATTTATCCATAGAAAGACCAAATTTTCGGAAAAATTTGCTTTTTGTACGACTAGAATGTTTTTACGATGCAAATAACCCCATATTTCAGTTTTTACATCACATTTAAATCACTGATAACCAACAGTAAGAAAAAAATTGTAAGGACCGACAAGGGGTTAGGAAGTTTTAAAAATTGCAATTGGTGATCAATACCAACAAAAACACAATTCGAACTAAAACAAGTAAGGAAAGGCTAAAGTCGGGCGGGGCCGACTCTATAATACACTCCACTTTCTATCAGAATACAATTTAATTCGATGAAAAAGTGAAAACAGGAAGGATTTTTTGTATCCTGTAAATGTATGTGTTTGACAAAAAATGTTACATCGGAAAGGACATTTGTATGGGGGTATATTGAAATCTAGAACGAAATAGTTGAAATATAATATGTATAGTTTGGCCAAAATCGGTTATACATTTGGGAGCAACATTTGCATTTGGGCTATATCTAAATGTGAACCGATCTTACCCACTTTTACCATAGGTTTTTTTACATGGATTATAAGCTGTTGGGCCAAATTTAAAGAAAATCGAGTACAATATGTGGTTTCTAAAGCGGCAAAATTCAGATCGGAAGCGACATTTGTATGGGGGCTTTATCTAAATCTGAACCGATCTTACCCACTTTCTGCATACGTGTTTCTAGTTGGATTATAAGATGTTGTATTAAATTTAAAGAAAATCGAGTACAATATGGGGTTTCTAGAGCGGAAAATGTCAAATCGTGAGCTAGATTTGTAGGGGGGCTTTATCTAAATCTGAACCGATCTTACCCAATTTCTGTACAGGTGGTTTTAGTTCGATTATAAGTTGTTGTGCCAAATTTAAAGAAAATCGAGTACAATATGTGGTTTCTAGAGCGGAAAATGTCAAATCGGGAGCGACATTTGTATGGGGGCTATATCTAAATCTGAACCAATTTACCTCAAATTAAATAGCGTTCGTCTTTGATCCACAAAACTTATTTGTGGCAATTGTTGTTAGGATCGGACTATAATTGCGACCTGTAATTTGATTATAACAATAGATGGACAGAGGCTCGGACCAGATTTTAATTTCAACAGGGTTTTTCTAAATACCATTCTCACGACACCGTTGTATCAGCGAATCGCTTGGAATACAACAAGGAGCTCTGAGTCTTATGTGCATTAAAATCTACTCTATTAACTTGACCCCATTCGGAAATGGTCAGTAAATCCTGGCTGAGTGACTCATCCATCAATCGCCTTTTGTCTGCAATTTCTTGACGACTTGGTCTATGATCGAATGAGTATGAATTACAGAGGTTGCTGTGATCCGCAAATGATTATATCGGATAGAATTTTAAACCACTCTAACCCACATAGGAGGCGATGAAGTTTGTCATTCCTATATACATAATACAAAAATAAATAATGGAACATACTGAAATTTATTCTAAAAATTAACTCAATACAAGTTTAAATGATTGGTTTTCTTTTTGCCCATATGAACTGATAAATGCATATCATAGGATGAGGGTATAAAAATGACGCCCAAAAATCATGATGAATGTCATTTGCACAACACGAAATACATTGAATGAGTGGCCAGAGTACTTGACAAATGAAAACTGTTTGTGTTTTCCGGGAAAACTATGAAATTTCAAAAAATCAATAACTTTGTACATTCATTGCTGGTAACACTTTTCAAACACAAGTCTCTCCTATACTGCCGTCCCAAGGAAAGAAAGTCAGAAGTGCCCAAATACCAAAATTGAGATAAGGGCAGATTCGGAACCGTGAATGAGTTTCCGATATTTGTGTTAAGATCAGAAGACACATTTCAACTGTAATTGAGAGAAAAGCGTTAAACAAAACGGCTATATCTACAATTTCTTACCTAAATAAAAAACTTAAAAGCTAAATATCTCAAAACTACTAAAATGGAGATGTGACTTTCTTTCATAGGAGGGCAGTATAGGTAAAATACATTCACACGACCCGGTTCAATGAAAACAATTTCAATTATGAATAATAATAAGTTATACCAATGACAATTTTACAGAAACAATTGTTTTAAATCTATGCTTTTGTAATCACATTAAAATGGAGATTATTAAAATATGTGTAGAGTTATTAATTTCGTCTGAAAATTGTGAACTATTTAAACTGCATTCACATGTAGCCGCCATACGCGAAATGTACAAAAATTATCCAATGAATTGTGAAAAATAAATCTACATATTAGACCAATTGCAATTCATCGGAAACGATTTAGTTTCGAATTGAACATTGTTGAAATGTGTGTAGAGTTATTAATTTCGTGGAAAAAACTGTCAATTATTTCCACAAAGTCAAGGCTTTCATGTGGTGAAACTATAATTCCAGGAAGTCATCATATTGCGAGCATAAGCATTTCACGTGATTGCAATTTCCCAGAAGCAATTAGTTATCAATGCTAAATTATCAACGCGAAAAACACGTCAAAATAGGAAAAACATGTCCATTCTTCAGTCAATACTGGGGGAGGTTTAAAAAAATGCAATCGCAAATACAATTATTTGAATATTACACCGTCCGACAGTCCATATTACACTTGAACTGGTCGATATACGTTTGAAACTAAAGAGTGATTTTTTTGAGGTTAGGATTTTCATGCATTAGTATTTGACAGATCACGTGGGATTTCAGACATGGTGTCAAAGAGAAAGATGCTCAGTATGCTTTGACATTTCATCATGAATCGTCTTACAAACGAACAACGCTTGCAAATTATTGAATTTTGTTATCAAAATGCGTGCTCTGTTAAGAAAGTTCATTGCGCGCTTCCATTTTATGGTCAGTTTAATCGACCCACTGAAGCGGCTATTCGGGCTATTGTGACTAAATTTCGCACCAAATTTACATTGTTGGACATTAAACCACCAACACGCTTACGTAGAGTGCGAACTGAAGAAAATATCGCAGCTGTATCGGCCAGTGTTAATGATGACCACCAATTTTCGATTCGTCGCCGTTCGCACCAATTGGGTCTCTGTTACTCAAAAACGTGGAAATGCCAAAATTGGACTAAGCGGATGGACCACCTAAGACGCAGCCGCGGTCAACATTTAAATGAAATTATCTTCAAAAAGTAAATGTCATGGACCAATCTAACGTTTCAAATAAAGAACCGATGAGATTTTGCAAATTTTATGCGTTTTTTTTAAAAAAAAAGTTATAAAGCTCTTAAAAAATCACCCTTTATAAGCAAAATTGAGTTGATTGGCGTTTCCTCATCCTGTTTTTCATTTCCTCATCCTGTTGTGTTCAAATTCAAAATAAAATGTTTTAAATGCATATTCGCATCCTACGATACCTAGATAAGTGTCAAATTAAATATCTGTTAAAAAAACTTCAAATTGTATGTTTTTTGCTGTATTAATTTAGCATTAACTACGACTTCAAATTTCCCTCTTAAAAATAAAATATGAATAAATTAAATAAACCAAGCGATATTATATGAAATGTTTGTTCATGATAAACTGATACAGATAGAAGCATCAACTTTGAAGTATTTTTAACAGACATTTTCCTCTTTTATTTGACACTTATATTGGTATCGTAGGAAGCGAATAAGTATTTAAAACAATTGTTTTTAATGTCATCCTTTGAAAATTTGTTGTCATTTTAAGGGGCAACAGGATGAGGAAACGAGAAACAGAAAACGTCCGACGAGCATAGGTTAACTGCAGGAGTACCACAGGGCTCTGTCCTTTCCCCCTCCCTTTTTCTTATTTTCATCGACGACCTCTTGGATCGGACTTCGAATCCAATATACTCATTTGCGGATGACAGCAACCTCTGTCATTCATACTCATTCGATCATAGACCAAGTCGTCATGAAATTGAAGACAAGAGGCGTTTGATGGATGAGTCACTCAGCCAGGATTTACTGGCCATTTCTGAATGGGGTCAAGATTTTAATGCACGTAAGACCCAGTGCTACTTGTTGTCTCACAAGCGATTCGCTGATCCGACGGTGTCGCCGATTTTAATGAACGGTGTAGATATTGAGCAATCAGACACTCTTGATATTCTAGACATGAACATACAATGCGATGTTCGTTGGACAAAACATGTATTTGAAGTGTCGCAACAAGCATTCAAGTGTCTAGGCTTCTTAAACCGGTGTAAGAAATACTTCACTCCCCCTGATCTTCTCAATATATACACTACTTTCATCAGACCAAAGATGGAATACAACTCCGGTGCTCCAGCTTCATCACTGGAGCTACTTGACCGTGTCCAGAGGAGGGCGATGGTGTTGATAGGTGACGGTAGGATATCCAATTCTATTGTTTCCCTTGAACATCGTCGTAATTTGGGTTGTGTGTCCTTGTTCTATCGTTACTTTCATGGTGTTTGTTCTTCGGATATTCGTGATCTTATACCGCCCATGAGAACGTTCGGTAGAGATACGCGAATTTCCAGGAATTCTCACCCGATTATACCGATCGACTTAGAATCACTTTTTGAATCGATTTAGCAATGTTCGTCTGTCTGTCCGTCGGTCCATCTATTGTTGTAATCAAATTACAGGTCGCAATTATAGCCCGATCTTAACAGAAATTGGCACAAGTAAGTTTTGTGAATCAAGGACGAACGCTATTTAATTTGAAGCATATCGGTTCAGATTTAGATCTGGACCCATACAAAAGTCGCTCCCGATTTGACATTTTCCGCTCTTTAAATTTGGTACAACACCTTATAATCCAGCTAGAAACACCTGTGCAGAAAGTGGGTAAGATCGGTTCAGATTTAGATATAGCCCCCATACAAATGTCGCTCCCGATTTGACATTTTCCGCTCTAGAAACCGCATAGTGTAGCCGATTTTCTTCAAATTTGGCTTATCACCTTATAATCTAACTAGAAACAGCTATGTTGAAAGTGGGTAATGTCGGTTCAGATTTAGATATAGCCCCCATACAAATGTTGCTCCCGATTTGCCTTTTGTCGCTCTATAAAACACATGTTGTACCGATTTTCTTTAACAACAACATCTTATAATCTAACTGGAAACACCTGTGGCTAAAGTGGGCTAGATCGGTTCAGATTTATATATATAGCCCCCTTCCGCTTTAGAAACCATATATTGTACCCGATTTTCTTTAAATTGGGCACAACATCTTATAATCCAATTAGAAACATCAATGGTGAAAGTTGGTAAGATCGGTTCAGATTTAGATATAGCCCCAATACAAATGTTGCTCCCAAATGTTTAACAGATTTTGACATATTATATTTCACCTATTTCGTTCCAGGTTTCAATATACCCCTATACAAATGTCGTTTCCGATTTAACTTTTTTTGTCAAACACATACATTTACAGGATACAAAAATCCTTCCCGTTTCCACTTTATTACCGAATGGAATTGTATTCGGACAGAAAGTGGGCCCGCCCGACTTTAGCCTTCCTTACTTGTTTAAATTGTCGTACGGCGTTATTACTTGGGCCAATATTTCCGTATACTGTGAGCTCCATTTGTTCTGCTCTTGTATTTTCGTTTTATTTTCCGGAAATGGTTAACCTTGAATAATAGTTTAAAAGTCTTTTCAAAAAGCGTTTACATCTGAAAGTGCCGACCCTAACCAAAAATTGGCACAAGCGAGCCAAGAACGGATGCTGTTTAAAAAAATAAAAAAATCTTGTGTAATTTTTACTAAGACACGTAATAAATGACGCTAATCGTCCAATAATACGAAAAATTAGTTAAAGTATGCGTAATAAAATTGCAACAAACATTTTTTTAAATATATGTAAATGAAACCTTTATTTCACTTTTTTAGGAAAATAATACAGTAAAAATATATTGGGTCACATTCGAGCAGCTTGGCGGCAATTTTGAGAAACTTTTTCCATAGCAATTAAAAACATCGATATTGGCAGGTATTTGAACTCCTTTTTAATTTTGTCCATCAGATTTTTGGTTGTTTCTGGTCTAAAATTATTTGCATTAAATTAGCCCAAAAATCCTCAATTGGAAGTAATTGAGGAAAATTTGTAGGATTTCCCTCTTTAAGAATATATGGTATCGCAAGCATACAATGGGCATGCTCTAATGTTTTGGGCCATTGTGGCAGGTACTCACGTTAAGCCTGGACACACCTGTCTCTAATGTATTTTTGTCGTAATGAAAAGTTAAGGCGGGCCAGCAAATTATATGTAAGCCTCTATGCTTGGTTTTTCTAAAATCTTTCACTTTTGGCAAATAATAATTATCGGTCAGAATTCACAGCCAAACCAGATTAAAAAAATACTGGATCTGATATCTGATTGCACGCCACAATAATACTCTTTTTATACCCTCCACCTCCAGGATGGGGGTATACTAACTTTGTCATTCCATTTGTAACACCTTGAAATATCGACCTGAGACCCTATAAAGTATATATATTCTTGATCGTCATAAAACTCTAAGACGATCTAGCCATGTCCTACCGTCCATCTGTTGAAAGCACGCAAGCATCTAAACGAAAGGAGCTAGAGGCCCAAATTTTGCATAAATACGTCTTATAGTCGTAGGTCGGTTGGGATTGAAACTGGGCGAAATCGGCTAAAAGGGAAAATTTTTTCCCTCACAAGGACTGAAAAACCCCATAATAACCACTAATATTTTAGAGTATTTAAGCATATTTTTTCAATATGTTTGCTTGTACTTACTTGATATAGGGTATGCGCATTCCCCCGATAACAAAAACGTGCACCATAAAACGATTTTTATTCGTAGGGGGTGAAATGGGACAAAAAGGGATAAAATGGTACATTTCAAACGACAACAGCTAGAAACACGAAATTCGCTGTGTACATCCCTCTAATTGAGTAGATACATAATATAAAATTATTTTTTCCAAATTCGTACTTTTAAGTGATAAAATGGGAATAGAGGGATAAAAATTGTACCAACCAAACGGCTGCACCTAGAATAATGAAACTCGGTGTATGTATATCTGATTGCATAGACACGTAAATTCGAAATTCGTACTTTTTATGGTTCAAATGGAAAAAAGGGGATACAAATAGTACGAACCAAATGACTGCAGCTAGAGTCATGAATTTCGGAGTATACATTCCTCTGACTGCGTAAACACGAAAAATTAATGTTTTTTTTTCAAAATTCGTAGTTTCAAGGGATACAATGGGTACAGGCGATACAAATAGTACCAACTAAACGAATACAGGTAGAAAGATGAAATTCGGAGTGTACATCCCTCTAATTGCATAGACACGTAAAATAAAGGGATTTTAGTTAGACGTACTCTTGAGGGGGTAAAATTTGAAAAAGGGGATAAAAATGGTACCAACCAAATGACCGCAGCTAGAATCATGGTGATGAAAATAGTACCAACTAAACGACTACAGCTAGAATGATGAAATTCTAATTTGGTAGTAACGTCAAATAAAGAGATTTTAGATAGTCGTACTCTTGAGGGGGTAAAAATGGTACCAGCTGGAATCATGGAATTCGATGTATTCATTCCTCTGACTGCATAGACACATAAAATAAAAAGATTTTTCAAAATTCGTACCTTTTACTTTTACGGCAAAAATTGGTTGAATCATGAAGTTAGGTTATTTTGCACTCTGTACGTGAGATAATGGATTTTCAAAATTTGTACTTTTGGAATTAAAATAGAATGGAACTTCAACCAACTGTAGCACCCACTACCTACCAATATTTATGATATTTAAGCTTTTTTGAAAATGTAAATATACGAATACTTATTTTTTGAATTTACTTGAAGTATTATTTCGATGTGTAAACGTATTGGCAGCCTTGCCCTATAAACGTGGCTTGAAATAAAAAATTATTAGTGACTTAAGTGACTTAACCCTAAGTATGTTTGCACCAAATCCGTTTCACGACATTTTAAACTGTTTGAGTCATGTCCGTCCGTCTGTCTGGCTGGTATACACGATAACTCTCGAATCGAATGTGGTACCTCCCACATAAATAGCCCATATTCCAAAATTAAATTAAAACCCATATAACTTCCACACGGATATTCGGAATCAGCTTTATTTTGGTATTTGATAATGCCTTTGTAATCACTTATGGTGTATATTTAGCAATGTTTCTATAGAAGTTATATTCGCATGGAATGTGGGCGATATTGCCTTCTGGTACCTCCCACGCAAAGTGGCATAAGCCTTGGTTAAAATAAAACCGATATAACATCCATACGGGTAGTCAAAATCATTTGTTTTTATATCCACTTTATACCTAAAAAATATTTACTCTTTAGCCACGCTCCTTCTTGTACCTCCCACACAATTGTCTCTATCCTGGCTAAGATTAAATCCTTCATAAATTCAATACTGGCGCATGGGATCCACTATGACTTGATATTGGATCATGTTTTTACAATTGTTATATAAATGTGGAAGCTGGGACCATGTCATACGTACCTCCTAGTACCTTCCACACAAATTATCCTATGATAAATTTAATTCCTGCAATTTCGCAAACATAATCATCTAAAGCAATATATTTTATCAGGGAAGGCCGACTTTAACATTTTTTTAAATAAAGGCGAAAACTTTATTTCGCTTGTAATTCCTATAACTTCCGTATATATGTTCTCTCAGAGTGAGGGTATATACATATAAGTTGGTTTAGCTGACTGAAGCTTACTTAATTGTTTTCGTCAAATGAGTTGCAATGTCTCGAACACATCCACAAATATTGACATAAGGACCTGGCGATTTATTGACCATTGGCGATTTGGGAACCATAATACATCGTTAAAGATAGATGTTATGTAATTTGATCACGATTTGTTTTCAGAGAATAAAACATAATGAATACAAATTGGCGGACCCCAGCAAGCCTCAATATGTCCTAGCAGCCAAAGGATATTACATCACTCATTCAATTTTGCAACCATTATATTTCCCATATTGAATGAATTCAGGGGGGGGGTGGAATTCATGATTATAAAACTTTCACTGGGCACAATCCACTTAATCATAGGAAAATACAGCAACATTTCAAGAACACAGCATCCACTTATGTTTGAACAACCACATCATCGACGACAACGACAACGACGATGATGACGATGACGACAACAACAACTTCAGCAACAGCTAAACAACTAAAACAATTACTCGCTGCTCGTCTACGAGCAGAACAGCGTAGCGGGGATCTCGAGTGCATGACCTTTTGCCTTCAAGACTGTAGATACATACCAATGTGGTACACTGTGCTCTGCAGTCCGTCACACACGTGTCACATCATGACCATCGACATCGCCATCACCATCGGCCATGTTCTATTTGCCAAAAACAAGAAATTTTACTTAGAACAAATTTCTCGACAACAAAAAGTTTTTCGGCGATGATACGAAAAGGATATGGATTAGGACGAAAATAGGAATACGGACGACGGGTATTTGAGTTTTAATGATTTTCAGCAGAGTGGGGATAAATGAAACCATAAAATGCTCATCTGTTTAATGATGGCCTAATGGAAAAGGGCGAAAAAGGCCAATGATGGCCATGCTTGCACTGCCGCTGGTGCGGATGGTGGTGATGTACTTTACAAGTCATTCACTTACGCACACACGCACCTTGGCGTAAATTTTAAATTCAAATTCAAATTCGAAGAAAATAAACAAAACACATTTTCGCTAATTTTGGTTACCACCTCCACGGTAAAGTTGTCGTCCGTCGTTATCTTCGTACTTGATATCTTTGATATCTCTTAAAATAATCTATGGTGCGTTACCATCATTCGATGCACAGTGGGTGAAATAATTGTTACAGAGTATAACAAAGTGTCGAAGTAAATTATTTTCTATTAATTTTAAAGGAGTTTTAACTTTTCCTGGAATTCCGCAAATATAATCATCTAAAGCATCAAGGAAGGCCGACTTTAACATTTTTTATACCCTCCACCTCCAGGATGGGGGTATAGTAACTTTGTCATTCCGTTTGTAACACCTTGAAATATCGACCTGAGACCCTATAAAGTATATATATTCTTGATCGTCATAAAATTCTAAGACGGATAGCCATGTCCGTCCGTCCGTCCGTCTATCCGTCTGTCCGTCTGTTGAAAGCACGCTAGCATCTAAACAAAAGAAGCTAGAACCTTCAAATTTTCCATAAATGCGTCTTAGAGTCGTAGATCGGTTGGGATTAAAACGGGGCGAAACGGCCCAAAGGGAAAAATTTTTCCCTCACAAGGACTAAAAATACCCATGTTTTTTGAATATGTCTGTTTATATTTGCTTGATGTTTGGTATGCGCATTTCCCTTATAGCAAAACCGTGCACGATAAAGTGATTCTTATTTGTAGGGGGTGAAATGGGACAAAAAAGGGATAAAAATGGTACATATTAAACGACAACAGCTAGAAACACCAAATTCGGTGTGTACATTCCTCTAGTTGAGTAGATACATAATATAAAAGTATTTTTTCCAAATTCGTACTTTTAAGGGGTAAAATCGGAATAGAGGGATAAAAATGGTACCAACCAAACGGCTGTACCTAGAATAATGAAATTCGGTGTATACATTCCTCAGATTGCATAGACAAGTAAAATACACGGATTTTTCAAAATTCGTACTTTTTGGGGTTAAAATGAAAAAAGGGGATAAAAATAGTACCAATCAAATGACCGCAGCTAAAGTCATGACATACGGAGTATACATTCCTCTGACTGTGTAGATACGGAAAATAAACTGATTTTTCGAAATTCGTACTTTTTGGGGTCAAAATAGAAAAAGGGGATAAAAATAGTACCAACCAAATGGCCGCAGCTAGAGTGATGAAATTCGGAGTATACATTACTTTGACTACGTAGACATGAAAAATAAAAGGTTTTTTTCCAAATTCGTACTTTCAAGGGATACAATGGGTACGGAGGGATAAAAATGGTACCAACCAAACGGCTACACCTGGAATAATGAAATTCGGTGTATACATTCCCCTGATTGCGTTGATACTTAAAAGATTTTTCGAAATTCGTACTTTTTGGGGTTAAAATGAAAAAAAGGGAATAAAAATAATACCAATCAAATGACCGCAACTAGAGTCATGAAATTCGGAATATACATTTCTCTGACTGCGTAGACACGGAAAATAAATGGATTTTTCGAAATTCGTACTTTCAAGGGATACAATGGTACAGAGGGATAAAAATAGCACCAACTAAACGACTACAGCTAGAATGATGAAATTCTAATTGCGTAGAAACGTCAAGGGGGTAAAAATGGTACCAACCAAATAGGCGCAGCTGGAATCATGGAATTCGGTGTATACATTCCTCTGACTGCATAGACACCCAAAATAAAAAGTTTTTTTCCAAATTCGTAATTTTTCTTTTACGACAAAAATTGGTTTAATCATGAAGTTAAGTTATTTTGCACTATGTACGTCTGATAATGGATTTTCAAAATTTGTACTTTTGGAATTAAAATAGAATGGGAATACAGCCAACTGTAACACCCACTATCTACCAGTATTTATGGTATTTAAGCTTTTTGAAAATTTAAAATAAGAATATTTATTTTTTGATGTGAAATAAATAATGGTATGAAATAATAAAAATATTATATTTATTTATAATGTTATTATTTTAATATTTGTATTTGTTTTGGTTTGGCTATATTAAAAAACTTATATTTTCCTGTAATATTACTACACTTCTACGTAAACCTACAATCTCTGTGGAATGCAGTCTATGGTGGAGGGTATATTACTTGTTTTTTTTTTTTTCAAATAAAGGCGAAAACTTTATTTCGCTTTTCGTAAAGAAGACGTAATTTAGATAAGACATAATTTGGTAATTTTTGGAAAGGAGGTCCTTTCCAAAAATGAAAACTTTCCAATACAAAAAAAACATTTGCAAAGACAAAACGTAACACACTAAAGGCCAACCATACCTACCATTAATATTTGCAAAAATTCTCAAATGGTTCGATTAGAAATTATTATTAAATTTATTTAAACCCATTTGTTGGCTTCTAACTTTGATAACACTGTACGACAATTTTTAAAAAATGTCCTTATACTTGAATCGGATGATATACGTATGAAACTATAGGGAAAACTGAGTTAATGGCCCCTTTTTTCATTTCCTCATCCTGTTGCCACTTCACAGGACTACAAAAATTCCAAACGATAATATTTTCCAAAAGTTAGTTTAAATACTTATTCACATACTACGTCAATGGTATTAGTACCAAATGAAAGAGGAAAATATCTATTAAAAATACTTAAAATACAGTGCTTCTATCTGTATTAGATCAGCATTAGTAACCATTTCAATTCTACCCCTTAATTTATTTACTTTTAAGAGGGAAAACTTGAAATGGTTGTTAATTCTAAACTAGTACAGTTAGCAGTTTGGAATTCGAAATATTTTTAGCACACATTCTCTTCTTTAATTTAGTAACACAGTGCAACACGAAAAAAATAACCATATACGGACACCGCTACATGATAAAAGACCAAAAAAAAAGACCCGTGTTTTTTTTTCCCAAAGTCATGCACTTTATTTTTTATGGGCCCCCAGAGATTTGAGGCCTCGGTGTAATTTTTGGAAAAAAGTGATCATATTCTCAGGCTCATATCTTGCAAACCGTTCAGAATTTTGATTTACTCTCTGAGGCAAAGTTCTAGCTCTTGTCATAAAGAACAAAAATTGTGAACATATAAAATCATGAAAAATGAACAGGGCAAAAAAGGAAAAAAATCTAATTTTTGGAAAATTTTTCACTTTTGCGGCTACCTAAGCGCTACCTAAACGGTGTTAAGAATAATTCCTAGGAAGTTCATATGTTCTAGAAAGTTGTTTATTGAGATCTTAGGTACATTTTTGTAGTTGATTGTTTCCCTGAATTTTCAACGGTTTGCTACCTATGGACCTGAACAGGGGAAAAAAGGTCAAAAAAATCGAATTTTTTTAAGTTTTTTGCGATTTTGACCTTGAAGATGAAGTTTTTTTGATTTTATATGTTCACAATTTTTGTTCTTTATGACAAGAGCTAGAGAGTAAATCAAAATTTCGAACAGTTTGCAAGATATGAGCCTGAGAATATGATCACTTTTTTCCAAAAATTACACCGAGGCCTCAAATCTCTGGGGGCCCATAAAAAAAAAGTGCATGACTTTGGGGGGAAAAAAAAAACACGGGTCTTTTTTTTTTGGTCTTTTATCATGTAGCGGTGTCCGTATATGGTTATTTTGAAATGACTTCAAAAATGTTGCACAGTGTAATTATACCGATATCATAAAGTGCGAAGGAGTATTAAAAATTTTTATTGAAAAATTGTATCCTTTGGAATATTGTAGTCCATTTAAGCGGCAACAGGATGAGGAAATGAAAAACTAAAAACGCCACATAACTCCAATTCACCTATAGTTTCAGACGTATACTATCTGGTTCCAGCGTAATATGGACTGTCGGACAGCTCTGCCACCATTTCAGTACAAATATACCAAATTTTGGAACATCTTTTTCACACATGGGGAATTAGGGTATTTTGTTGGAAAACACCCAAAGGAAATACCAAATTTTCGTTATAATGATTTTTTTTTCAAAAATAATAAATTTGGATTGCTTGATGATGGTTGTATGTATGCATCAAGCCATCTGGAAACATCCCTAAAAATACATTTTTATACACTCCACGAGAGTATTATGTCTTTGTGCATTTGTTTGTAACACCCAAAAGGAAGGGAGATAGACCCATTGTTAATTATACCGATCGACTTAGAATCACTTTCTGAGTCGATTTAGCAATGTCCGTCTGTCCATCTATTGTTGTAATCACGATACAGGTCGCAATTGTAGGCAGAACCAAACGAAACTTTACACAACAAAGTTTTTGGGACAAAGACGAACGCTATTTAATTTGAAGAAAATCGGTTCAGATTTAGATATAGCCCCCATACGAATTTCACTCCCGATTTGACCTTTTTCACTCTAGATACCACATATTTCAACAGATTTTCTTCAAAAATAGCAAAACATTTTATAGTTCAACTAGAAACACCTGTGGTGAAAATAGGTCAGATCGGTTCAGATTTTTATATAGCTCCCATACAAATTTCGCTCCCGATTTGACTTTTTCTGCTCTAGAATCCACATATTTTAACAGATTTTCTTCAAAATTCGCAAAACACCTTATATTTCAACTGGAAACGCCTGTGGTAAAAATGTATTAGATCGGTTCAGATTTATATATAGCTCCAATACAAATTTCGCTCCCGATTTGACTTTTTCTGCTCTAGAATCCACATATTTTAACAGATTTTCTTCAAAATTCGCAAAACACCTTATATTTCAACTGGAAACGCCTGTGGTAAAAATGTGTAAGATCGGTTCAGATTTATATATAGCTCCCATACAAATTTCGTTCACAATTTGAATTTTTCCGCTCTAGAATCCACATATTTTAAAAGATTTTCTTCAAAATTGGCAAAACATCTTATATTTCAATTGGAAACGCCTGTGGTAAAAATGTGTTAGATCGGTTCAGATTTATATATAGCTCCCATACAAATTTCGCTCCCAATTTGAATTTTTCCGCTCTAGAATCCACATATTTTAACAGATTTTCTTCAAAATTCGCCAAACATCTTATATTTCAAATGGAAACACTTGTGGTAAAAATGTGTTAGATCGGTTCAGATTTATATATAGCTCCCATATAAATTTCGTTCCCAATTTGACTTTTTCCGCTTTAGAATCCACATATTTTAACAGATTTCCCTCTAAGTTCACAAAACACCTTATATTTCAACTGGATACACTTGTGGCAAAAATATGTTAGATCGGTTCAGATTTATATATAGCTCCCATACAAATTTCGCTCCCAATTTGAATTTTTCCGCTTTAGAATACACATATTTTAAAAGATTTTCTTCAAAATTGGCAAAACATCTTATATTTAAACTAGGAACACCTATGGTGAAAATGGGTCACATCGGTTCAGATTTACATATAGCTCTCATACAAATTTCTTCCCCCCCAGAAACCGCGTATTTTCAGAGAATTTCTTAAAATTGACCATAACACGTTATACTTCAACTAGAAGAACTTATTGTGAAAGTTAGTCACTTCATTCCATGTTTGGATGTAGCCCCGATACAAATATTATTCTCGATTTGACAAATTGGACCAGGCCATATTAGCATGTGATTAGGAAACATACAAAAAATTTTCCCGTCTCACTTTTTTTACTGAATTGAATTGTATTCCGATAGAAAGTGGAGTGTATCATATAGTCGGCCCGTCCGACTTTAGCCTTTCCTTACTTGTTTATGTTGTACTTTTGTCCAAATTTTTGTTCTGCATTTGTAGACCGTTGAAAGCATTTTAAATATAAATTATTATTTTTACCTTAAAATAGCTTACTGGTGGAATTGCTGCACATTTATAGCAATTTTTATGTTTTTTTTTAATTTATAACTAAAAATTGTGTTTCTTGGGGAAAATATGTAAATGCATTTTTTAGAAAACTCAGATGCAGATTGAATTGGATTCTGAACCACTGTGCTGCATTAATTTCTTTCCGATCATCACATTGGCATCATTAGGTATTGATTGTATTTTGTACAAAATATTCACACAACATACGATCAATATTTCGCTAAAAAATTAATAAGAACGTGCAACATTTCGCCAATAAGTTATTACAAGACAAGAAGTTTGTATTGAAAATGATTTAAAAAAGTGGAAATTTAAATAATTTTTCATTCTATTAAATATAGATGCCAAATGGTCTTGAGCCAGGACAATATCCCAGTTCAAACCAAATATTGATTATAGACCAAAAAATACAAACTAAAAAATTAAAATAAAATTTTGTCTTGATTTTTTTGATAAAATTTTAAGTCTCGGTTACAAAATCCTTACTTCTTTGTTGCATAGTAAAATTAGCCGGTAATCTCAAAATCTACCATATGCACATATTTTTGTGGTATACATTATAAGAGGGTCAGAATTTCTCAAAAAAAAATTGTTTCGTGTTAAAACACTTTTCGAAAAACATAAAAAAACGTATTTCCCCCACTGTGCCTTGTCTTTGTTGGTTTCTTGCCTTTTCTTGGACGATGAATATTGGTTGGATGGTTGTTGCTCTTCATGCATATCCATTTAAGGTGTTATGTACTCATATATCACGATTCATGTCGGCGATCAGCAACACGCTGCTGTTCTCGGCGTCGACGCCAAAGCCAACGTCGTCGTCGATGTTGTTGTTGTGTATGTTTCACTTAAATAAATTATTTTAAGTGTGTTTTCTGCGTACCTTTTCTGGCTTTTCGGTTATTTTTATATCTCGGTCTTTTATCTGTTTTTTGCCCCTTCAAGATGTCTTGTAACATTACGTGGAGTTTAACGTGGGTGAAGGCTTTCATGGCAGGAAGTTAATGATGGGACATTACATATTCACGCTGTGTGGAGGAGTACCACTCTAGACACATTTTATGATACTACCTGTCTTCTAATGCATATCCTACGTCAGAATCTGAAGGGTATATGAACTTTGACCTCTGACATGTAACTGCTGGAAATACATGCATGTGTGTAGTGTATTTTGCTTTTTGATATAATTTATTATATTTCCATTTGCATGCACATTATGATAAAGACCCAAGTGAATGGACTGATAAATATGTAAATTACAAATGTAAAGTCTGCTCAAGTGTTGTGTGACTTGGAGATTTACTGTGTCGAATTTGCCTACGTAGCTGGGAAGCAATTCTCGTTTGAATGCCGATAATGACAGTGGGGCATAGTAAACGCTACATTAGTTGCCGATAAGGGAGGTTAACTACTTCCGCAGCAGAGTCAGTGCAGACTGCCTGCACTTCATCGCACTTGCTTTGGAAAAAAATCAAATCCCTCCATTTATTATATGTGCATTTTGTTTGTAACACTCAAAAGGCAACAAGAGTGACCCATGGTTTATTATGCAGATCGGCTTAGAATCACTTTCTGAAGTACAAACTAAATGAAGTAACAAAAATGGCACAAGTAAGTTTTGCCGGCCAAGGACGAAATCTATTTACTTTGAAGCACATAGGTTCAGATTTAGATATAGCCTCCATACAAAGGTCTCTCACGATTCGACTCTTTCCGCTCTAGAAATCACATATTTCACTGCATTTACTTTAAATTTGTCACAGTATCTTATAATTGAACTGGAAACATGTATGGTGAAATTGGGTCAGATCGGTTCAGATTTAGATATAGCTCCCATACAAATTTTACTCTCGATTTGAGTTTTTACGCTCTAGAGACCACATGTTATAACCGATCTTTTTCAAACAGAAACGACCATCGTGAATGTGAGTGAGATCGGTTCAGATTTATATATATATCTCCCATGTAAATTTCGGTCCGGATTTGACTTTTCCGCTCTAGAAACTAGCCGATTTTCTTCAAATTTGGCGCAGTACCTTATAATTGATCGATTCAGATTTAGATATAGCTGTAATACAAATTTCACTCCAGACTTTCTTCAAATTTGCCACATCATTTTATATTTTTCTTCCGCTCTACACCCCACATTTTTGTATGGGTACATATAGTGCCCATAGCCATATTGTTTCCGATACCACTTTTTGCCCCGAATTCAATTGTAATGGAGTAGAAAGTGCAGGGTATCATATAGTCGGCCCCACCGCAATTTAGCCTTTCCTTACTTGTTTTTTTTGCATATTTTTCATAATGTACAAAAACAATATTTTTTCGTATAACAGATTTTGAAAATTGACGAACTGTCTCTCAAACAAACCAGGGAACCTTTAAACCTTTATAAATATGTACTTTATTCTTAAAAAGAAAGAAGTTAGTTGGTCCAAAATCATACATTTTTTCAAAAGAAAAGTATTCATTATAAAAAGAAACTAAGTATGGGACAAATATTGGGGCCATAATAAAAGAAATTAAAAAAAAACAAGTAAGGAAAGGCTAAGTCGGGCGGGGCCGACTATATGATATACTCCACTTTCTATCCGAACACAATTCAATTCGGTAAAAAAAGCGAAAACGGGAAGGCTTTTTGTATGTTTCCTAATCATAGGCTAATATGACCTGACCCAATTTGTCAAATCGAGAGGAATATTTGTATTGATGAAGATCTGTTAAAATATGTGGTTTCTAGAGTAGAAAAAGTCAAATCTGGAGCGAAATTTGAATGGGGGCTATATGTACAGTTGCGGTCAAAATAATGGCAGCGCACCACAGCTTAATATACATATTCATATATTTATTTGTGTGATATTTTTTTATTGCTCCTTCTACATTAAGTGCCGCGTTATGAGGTTACAAACACAAAATAATTGTTTATTTGGTGATATGATTTTAATTACTTAAGAAAATTCAAAATAATAGCAGTGTTCAAAAAATCTCAAGAAAAAGGAATTTTATCCAATTTTTCAATTCGATTTGATGTTATAAGTAAGATTTTATGAAATGTACACTACTTCTGAAATGTTATTGTATTATTTTTCTTCATAAGTAGGGCGAGGAGAGCACTGTGGAGAAGAAAATCACATAAAAAGGTTGAAATCTGAGGGAAAATCATATAGTGAAGTTCGACTTTTAGTTCAGTGTTCTATTAAAATGATCAGAAATTCGATATTATAAGAAGAAAAATCAAAAACTCGTGAAAAAAATCCGTTTATAGCACCTACAACCACTCGCCGAATAATAATGCCTAGCACAAAAAACCCACTTACGCCCGCCACCGAAATAAAAAACAATTTCTGTCCATATTTGAGAGTTTATAAGGTTCGTAGAATACTAAGAAAACATAATCTGTACGTGAAAAGTCCTACTTAAAAATAAAAGACATGGCACAAAAAAATTGCAATTAGCAAAAACACACCTGGTGTGTTCCAAATGTACCAAAACAGTCAAATAGGGAGGATCAATCGTAATGTCTTAGGCGTTTTTTTTTTCATATTATGGAGTTGGGTCAATACATTGGCCCAGAGCTACCATGGACTCTGCCCAGTACATCAAAATACTGCATAATATTATGCTTACGCTTACAGAATACGGAATGCACCTTAAATGGGTCGCTTACAGAATACGGAATGCACCATAAATGGCCGACTCGCAAAAAGGTGGTTTGAAGTCAATAATATCGATGTTATGGAATGGTTTGGGCAGACACCACACCTAAATATAATCCAAAATTTTAAGTGTGATGACTAAAATGAGGTCTCACTAGCAATGCCAAAAAACAATATCGAGCTTTGACACGATATTATAGTAGTATGGACAAAAATATCAATGAAACGGCGTTATGTAGCAGTAATAAGCCATAAGTCAGTACAACTAAGTATTAAATTCAATGAAATATCCTTATATAACTTATTATTCAAAAAAGTTTTCAATTAAAGCGAATTGAAACAAAATATTTTTAGTTTTTATTAGCACTGCTATTTTTTTTTTTGACTGGTCTCATTTTTGACATAAAGGCCTAATCTCAAAATTACAAAAACTTAATTTTTTATTTAAAGCCATATTAAGAATAACACAATACCACATTTCAATCACCGTATAAAGTTTTAGGATTTTCGAAGTAAAACAAAATATTAGTTTTACTTCGACATTTTTTTATCTCGTCGCTGCTATTTTTTTGACCGCAGCTGTAAATCTGAACCGACCTGACCAAGTTTCAACTTAAGTATTCCTAGTTTAAATATAAGATGTTTTGCCAAATCTGAAGACAATCTGCTACAATATGTGGTTTCTAGAGCGGAAATAGTCAAAATATGAGCGAAATTTGTATGGGAGCTATATACAAATTTGAACCGATCTAACACATTTTCACCACAGATGTTTCTAGTTGAAATATAAGATGTTTTGCCAATTTTGAAGAAAATCTGTTGTAATATGTGGTATCTAGAGTGAAAAGAGTCAAATCGGGAGTGAAATTCGTATGGGGGCTATATCTAAATCTGAACCGATTTTCTTCAAATTAAATAGCGTTCGTCCTTGTTCCGAAAAACTTCGTTGTGCAAAGTTTCATTTGGTTCTGGCGACAATTGCGACCTGAATCGTGATTACAAGAATATATGGACAGACAGACGGACGGACGGACATTGCTAAATCGATTCAAAAAGTGATTCTAAGACGATCGATATAATTAACAATGGGCCTATCTCCCTTCCTTTTGGGTGTTACAAACCAATGCACAAGGACATAATAGTCTCGTGGAGTGTATAAAAATCCGCGTAATACGAAAAAATTTAAAACCAAAAAATACTTTTATTTTACAAAACTAAGAAAAGTAGGGCAAATAGCCTAATTTAAATTATTTACAGAACTCAAAAATGTTTACTAGATCAAAAGTTATTGAATTTTTGCCGATGGAATTTGATTCTTAGCCAATTTCGATGATAAATTGCCGACATCAGTATGCAGCAAAAAATTCCGCGAAGGGGCTTTCTAAGCTCGAAAATGATATTAAAAATGTTTATGAATACAATTAAAAAATACTAGAATTCCAATTTTCGCCGCAGGCAACTATAATATTTGTACTTTCAATTTGAATATATAAGTCCGATAACACCCGCATATGTGTTCAATTAAAATATGCTTATGATGGCTACAAATGGTGCGAATTTAACTTTCAGATAGAGACAGTGGTTAGGAAGAGTCTCCAAGAAAATTGAGAAAAAAATATTTTTTTCGAAAAAAGTTTCGAAAAAAATGGATTGGAAATATTTTTTCCCATTTCTTTCTGTTTCCCCCTAAAAGAAAAATAGAAAATATTATTTTTAGAAGTTGACTTCTACGCCTCAATTATACTATAGATCAAATATTTAAGCTACCTTCAGCGATAATTGGAATTTAAATACGAATTTTAAAATGTTTCCATAAAATTTATTGGTGTTGATTTTGTGGAACAGTACTAATGTTCACCAAAAGTACATTTTTTAGGTCTGGGACACAAAATATGTGTTTTTGTTGCATAGTGTAAATAACTCTGATTTTGTAAACTTTAATTGAATAACCTTTCTATTGATTAGAAGTTAAAATCGATTCGCCACCTCAACTGTGTTGAAACAGAGCAATCAAAACTAAATTGAATATTCTAGTTTTGTTTTCATTTTCAAAGCACAAACATGACTGAAAACACAAAATCGTGGCAAAGAAAAGTTGGAAACATCCAAAACGACTAATTGTTCGAAATTTCCTTAAAACTAGCAGCGTGCACAACGTGCCGTATGGCTGACTGAAGAAACTTCCCATACAACAATTCGCGTTAGTTTCCACTTACATATGTTGGAAGGTTGTTAGGGTACGTGCAAAATATTAAGGAAACGTTTGTGTACCAACTTTTGTATTCCAAACAGAATACTCACTCGTACAAGTACAACAAACATATCCAGCATTTCTGTCATGCTGTCAGCGTGCACGCTCTGCTCTTTTGGCCATTTAACAAGCGTGCTTTAGTGGTGGCGGCTGTGTCTCATACAGCTGTGAAGAAATGACTGAATGAATGAATATGTTGTTGCTTTAAGAAAACATGAATGAGGTAACATTAAACACAGTTTACACTCACTCATTCGCATCTTAAATGTTTAGCGATGGAAAAACGACTTGAGCTGAGATATGCCCAAGAAACATACCCCCGTTGAAATTTCCATTTCGTTTCATATGGACATTTATTTTTATGCTTGACAGCGTCACAAACAAGAATGTAGCACACACTTTTGTACGCAAGTGTGCACGTGCACGAGTAAATAGTTTGTGCGGAGGGTGATACAATTGGCAGGTGACAATTTGCAAGAAATAACATCCCAAAATGTCGATAATTTTAATTTTTTTTTAGGAAAAATAAGATAGAAAATATTCCAATAGTTGGACTTATGCAAATGTAATTTCGGGCTACAAAAATGGACTTCACAGGGCAATAAAAGAAAAAAAAATAATTAATAATAATAGAAGGAAAAACAAGTAAAAACGGCGTTAAGTTCGGCCGGGCCGAACTTTATATACCCTCCACCATGGATTGCATTCCACAGAGATTGTCGGTTTTCATAGAAGTGCAGTAATGTTACAGGAAAATATACATTTTTTAATATAGCCAAACCAAAACAAATACAAATATTGAAAAAATAATTTTATAAATGAATATAAAATATTTATTATTTCAAACCATGTTTATAAGGCAAGGCTACCAATACGTCAATTTAAAAAATAAATATTCTTATATTTATATTTTCAAAAATATTTTCAGAGCCATAAATATTGGTACAGTTGGTTGTATTTCCATTCTATTTTAATTCCAGAAGTACTAATTTTGAAAATCCATTATCAGACGTACATAGTGCAAAATAACCTAACTTCATGATTCAACCAATTTTTGCCGTAAAAGAAAAAGTACGAATTTGGAAAAAAACTTTTTATTTTGCGTGTCTATGCAGTCAGAGGAATGTATACACCGAATTCCATGATTTGTACTATTTGTATCCCCTTTTTCCATTTTAACCCTAAAAAGTACGAATTTCAAAAAATTCGTCTATTTTCCGTGTCTACGAAGTCAGAGAAATGTATACTCCGAATTTCATGACTCTAGCTGCGGTCATTTGATTGGTACTATTTTTATCCCCTTTTTTCATTTTAACCTCAAAAAGTACGAATTTTGAAAAATCCGTGTATTTTATTTGTCTATGCAATCAGAGGAATGTCCGTTTTGTTGGTACCATTTTTATCCCTCCGTACCCATTGTATCCCTTGAAAGTACGAATTTGGAAAAACACTTTTATTTTTCATGTCTACGTAGTCAAAGGAATGTATACTCCGAATTTCATGACTCTAGCTGCGGTCATTTGGTTGGTACTATTTTTATCCCCTTTTTCTATTTTTACCCCAAAGAGTACGAATTTCGAAAAATCAGTTTATTTTCCGCGTCTACACAGTCAGAGGAATGTATACTCCCAATTTCATGATTCTAGCTGCGGTCATTTGATTGGTACTATTTTTATCCCCTTTTTTCATTTTAACACCAAACAGTACGAATTTTGAAATATCCGTGTATTTTACTTGTCTATGCAATCAGAGGAATGTATACACCGAATTTCAGTATTCTAGGTACAGCCGTTTTGTTGGTACCATTTTTATCCCACCGTACCCATTGTATCCCTTGAAAGTACGAATTTGGAAAAAAAACTTTTATTTTTAATTTCTACGTAGTCAAAGGAATGTATACTCCGAATTTCATGACTCTAGCTGCGGTCATTTGGTTGGTACTATTTTTATCCCCTTTTTCCATTTTAACCCCAAAAAGTACGAATTTTGACAAATCTGTGTACATATTTTAATTATCTATGCAATCATAGGAATGTATACACCGAATTTCATTATTCTAGGTACAGCCGTTTGGTTGGTACCATTTTAATCCCTCTATTCCTATTTACCACTTAAAAGTACGAATTTGAAAAAAATACTTTTATATTATGTATCTACTCAATTAGAGGAATGTACACAGCGAATTTCGTGTTTCTAGCTGTTGTCGTTAATACGTACCATTTTTATCCCTTTTTTGCCCCATTTCACCCCCTACAAATAAGAATCACTTTATGGTGCACGATTTTGATATAAGGGGAAGGCGTATATCAAATATAAAGCAAATATAAACAGCCATATTCAAAAAAAAAACATGCTTAAATACGCTAAAATATTAGGGATTATTATGGGTATTTTTAGTCCTTGTGAGGGAAAAATTTTTCCCTTGGGCCGATTTCGCCCCATTTCAATCCCAACCGATCTACGACTATAAGACGTATTTATGGAAAATTTGAACGTTCTAGCTCCTTTCGTTTAGATGCAGACGGACGGATATAGATCGCCTTAGAATTTCATGACGATCAAGAATATATATACTTTATAGGGCCTCAGGTCGATATTTCAATGTGTCCTGGAGGTGGAGGGTATAAAAATAAATTAGATAAATTTCGGACACTACTGTGCTATGGGTAATTCTATTATAAAACGACCCAAAAACATACGTTCAACTAATGCCGGCGGGTAATACAGCGTTTACCGTAGCTCCCAGTAGTACGTGGTTTGAGTTTTACAGTAGTCCAAAGTTGGTGTTCTTGGGCGTTTTGTGAAGAAATGTCCTCTTTAGCGATATCATATCTATGGATCACATCATTAGTTTTTAGAGAAATTGGTATTTTCTGAAAGGTTCCCATCTCCTCTTTCCGAATTTTTGGAAAGTACTTGTCGTTCAAGGACTGAAAATCGTATCTTTAATTTTCTTAAATTTTTATATATTTTAGCATATGTTACTCTCTGCAAATTATGGAAAACTCAGAGTGGAGTGATCATAGGTTCAGAAACTAAAAATGTTTCTCAAAATGATTATCTATTTAAGCAGGGCAAAGTTATAGTTATTAGGTTATTCACACCTGCGATTTTGGGAAAAATAAGTTTTGAAAGAAAAGTAATACTGAGGTTTGCTAGTCCTTAAACTTACATAAACTCTAAAAAATATTTAAGAAATCGCTAATAGATTTTTTTGGAGTGGACTAATATATTCTACAGGGCAAGGCAACTTGGTAGACAGGAAAGCAATTTCGAACGACTTCATGGAGCTGAATCCGAATATTTTATCAAATCGTAGTGCATCTTAGTTATTGTAATAAGATACAAGCGTTAACTTCTTAAATTAATTTTAAAAAATAATTAACTATTTTTTGCTTCATGTTTATGTAATATTAAATATATTACATAAACATTAATATATAAATATTGTAATAATACTTATTTCATTTTGCATCTATAGTTTATATAATGCAAATTTATTTACAAATGACTAGGTGTCATTTATTACTTGGCTGCACACTACCTAGTGGTATGACGATTTCAATATGAATTATTTTTTACTTTTCATTGTCATTTTCACCCGTGAATCAAAACAAATTTTGACTTTAATTGCGAAAAATATCATAAAATTTAACATTTTTTAAATAAAAACTGTAGGAGGCTACATGTAGCTATTGCTACACCCATGATTGTACTGGGATTACCATCATGATATTTATGGAACGCCGTACTGACTCTTTTAGCTGTTAATAAAAAATATTTAAAAATTGCTGTTTACTAAAAATGTAAGGAAGGAAATAAGAAAATTTTCTTTAAGATACTGTAAATTCGCCCAAAAAATATATTTGTATATTAGGGTTGGGATAGTGCACGACTTTTCGACTTTGTTATGCTAGAATCCTCCATTTTGTGAGGTTCGGCAAAAAAGTTCTTAAGCCAAAAAATGGGGGATGGTAAGGTGAGTGTAAGAGGGCGCTCATCGGGTGAGGGAAAAGGGGTAAAAATACACAAAAAGTCTCAAAACTGCCTCGGAGTCGCCCCCAGTTGTTTTAAGTGTAAGACCGACCCTCATTAATTTTCTCACCCCAAAATTGTTTTTCGAAAACACATACCCCCTATCTCCACTCGTTAGGGGGGCTCCCATACAAAAATTATTTTTTTTATAAAATTTGTTCCAACCGCAACTAGAGTTAAATGTATGATCGACCCACAATATTTTTTCAACCCCTGCATTTTCTTCGAACATACTTACATCCTATCGTCAATCCTTAGGGTGGCTCCATACGATTTTTTTATAATTATGACCAAAATTGTCATGGAGTCGCCCCTAGCTGGGTTAAGTGTAAGACCGACCCCCATTAGTTTTTCCTCCCCAAAATTTTTCGAAAAAACATACCTCCTATCTCCACTCGTTAGGGGGCTCCCATACAAAAATTATTATACACTCCACGAGATAATAATGTCTTTGTGCAGTTGTTTGTAACACCCAAAAGGGTGTTGACCCGTTTCACTCTAGATACCACATATTTCAACAGATTTTCTTCAAAATTGGCAAAACATATTATAGTGCAACAAGAAACACCTGTTGTAAAAATGTGTTAGATCGGTTCAGTTTTATATATATGTAGCTCCCATACAAATTTTGCTCCCAATTTGAATTTTTCCGATCTAGAATCCACATATTTTAACAGATTTTCTTCAAAATTGGCAAAACATCTTATATTTAAACTAGGAACACCTATGGTGAAAATGGGTCACATCGGTTCAGATTTACATATAACTCTCATACAAATTTCGTTCCCCCAGAAACCGCGTATTTTCAGAGAATTTCTTAAAATTGAGCATAACACGTAATACTTCAACTGGAAGAACTTATTGTGAAAGTTAGTCACTTCATTCCATGTTTGGATGTAGCCCCGATACAAAAATTATTCTCGATTTGACAAGATGGGCCAGGTCATATTAGCCTGTAATTAGGAAACATAAAAAAAAATTCCCGTTTTCACTTTTTTACTGAAGTGAATTGTATTCCGATAGAATGTGAAGTGTATCATATAGTCGGCCTCGCCCGACTTTAGCCTTTCCTTACTTGTTTTTTATAAAATTTGTTTCCACCGTTCTTACTGGTCCAATGAGGTCCAGTAGCGGCCTCGTTAAATGTATGATCGACCCACAATATCTTTTCAACACCCGCACTTTCTTCGAACATGCTTACCTCCTTAGGGTGGCCCATATGATTTTTTCATTTTTTTTATAATTTTTGTTTTGACAGTAAAGCCCAAAATTGTCCTGGAGTCGTCCCTAGCTGGGTTAAATGTAAGACCGACCTCCACTAATTTCCCCTCCCCAACATTTTTTCCGAACAAACCCCCTATTACCCCCTATTCCTACTCCTTAATGGGGCTTCCATACAAAACTAATTTTTATAAAATTTGCTCCCACCAGTCTAACTGCCCCAAGGAGGTCCCTAGTGGAGTCAAATGTATGACTTACCCCCAATATTTTTTCAGCCCCAATATTTTAGCAGAACGTACCTGCCCTCTATATTCAACCCTTAAGTAGGGATGTATAGTTGGAGCAAAAAGTCGATTTTTCGACTTTTGGGAATATATGAAAAGTCGACTTTTCGACTTTTGAAAAATCGATTTTTCGGCTTTTCGACTTTTGGGAATATATGAATTGTCGATTTTTCGACTTTTCGACTGTTGCAAATAAATAAAAGACGACATTGCAAATGAATAAAAAGACGAATAGGCCAAATCAAAACCAAATCGATATTGGATATATAAATCTGAACCAATCTTACCCACTTTTTGCATAGATATTTCTAGTTGTTTTCTAGAGCGAAGAAAGTAAAATCGGTATTCAATAACATAAATTCATTGATGTACAAAGTCGAAAACAAAAGTCGATTTTTCGACTTTTGGCAATGGTAAAGTCGACTTTTCGACTTTTTCCTCCCAAAAGTCGATTAATCGATTAGTCGAAAGTCGGTTTATAGACCCCTACCCTTAAGGTGACACCCACATATTTTTTTTAGTTTTTATATTTTTTAATGTAGGAAAGGCTCAAAACTGCCCCCTAGACACCCCTAGAGGCCCCCATTAATTTTCTGTTCCCAACATTTTTCCCAAACATACCTAGGCCCTATATCCTCTCGATAATGGGGCTCCCATACAAAACTATTTTTTTATAAAATTTGCTTTCAACACTCTAACTGCCCCTAGTGGAGTCTAATGTATGAATAACCCCCAATATTTTGTCAGCCCCATTATTTTCTCCCTGCAACCCTTAAGTTGGCCCCCATACATTTGTCTATTCAATTTTGAATGGAAAATTTATGGCTGATTTTTAATCTTTTGGTGATATCATGTGGGACCCTTTTTAGAGGCTTAATTGGTTTAAGTTAAACTTTGATTTAATGCTCCTATAAAACAACTATACCTTTCTTCATTCCCTGTTATTTTTTTTCTTGATAAGTTCTTAACTGTGACATTTTCAAATTCTAACACTCCAACAGAATCAGCCTTTATCTAAGTCTATGTAGTACACAACGCTACATACGCCGCCTCGCTTGTTTGTTGTTCCCAGATGTCGTGACCAAATTGTAAAAGTAGCCACAAAATTGCCCCCAACAACAACAACAACATGCCTTACTTGAGGAAATTTGTCCGAAAGTCTCCGAGACAAATTTAATTTCCTTTATTTCGATTTGACTAAAATTATCACATCATAGCCAACCACCACGAGGCAGGGATATTGTCCTCTTCCATTCATACTCACATACGGAGTGTGGGGGCCAAAATGTGAAAGAAATAAAGTTATTAAAATTTTCACAAATGTTTAATGTTGTGCATTTAAATTTTGTTTTCTTTTTTCAAATAATTTCATTCTCTGGCACGTTAAAATGGCAATAAAACCACACCACCAAATGAAACAAAACCCACCCTTATTTCGGTGCAATTTGTTCGCTGCCAATTCCTCTGCGGTTTTATGGCCAACAATGAAACAAAATGTTATTGAACTTTTTTCTTCTGCTGCCAGTGGTAGTGCTTCGCTTTGTTGCTTTTCTTTTTCGTAAATCGGCAGATGTCGAGACTAGAGAAGTCATTGCTGGCAGGAAAGTTAAATGACCCCAAGGAAAAGTAGGGGCCAAAGCGTTGTACAAAGAAAGGATATTTTGGCACTATGGCACTGTTGCATGGTAGGTGCAAAAAAAAAAAAGATTTTTATTCTGTAATACATTTTTTCGATATCTTAGTACCTTAGCAAATGTCGCCGACATAAATTTCAGGCCACAAAAAGCATGACGATGTAATGTTTAGATTTAAAGAAATACGAAGTGATGATTCCTCTAAACATAACCATGTCCGTCCTCCTGCCATCTGTTGAAAGCACGCTAGCATCTAAACGAAAGGAGCTAGGACGTTCAAATTTTCCATAAATGCGTCTTATAGTCGTAGATCGGTTGGGATTGCAACTGGGCGAAATCGGCCCAAAGGGAATAATAACCACATAACCCATAATAACCCCTAATATTTTAGAGTATTAAGCATATTTTTTCAATATGTCTGCTTATACTTACTTGATATTGGGTATGTGCATTGCCCCCTATATCAAAAACGTGCACCATAAAGTGATTTTTATTTGTAGGGGGTGAAATGGGACAAACAGGGATAAAAATGGTACTTATCAAACGACAACAACTAGAAGCACGAAATGCGGTGTGTACATTCCTCTAATTGAGTAGGTACATAATATGATTTTTTTTTCCAAATTCGTACTTTTAAGGGGTAAAATGGGAATAGAGGGATAAAAATAGTGCCAACCAAATGAATAATGAAATTCGGGGTATACATTCCTCTGACTGCGTAGACACGTAAAATAAACAGATTTTTCGAAATTCGTACTTTTTGGGGTTAAAATGGAAAAAGGGGATAAAAATAGTACCAACCAAATGACCGTATCTAGAGTCATGAAATTCGCAGTATACATACCTTTGACTGCGTAGACACGATACATAAAAGTTTTTTTTCAAATTTGTACTTTCAAGGGATACATTGGGCACAGAGGGATAAAAATAGTACCAACTAAACGGATACAGCTAGAATGATGAAATTCAGTGTGTACATCCCTCTGATTGCGTAGACACGTAAAATAAAGAGATTTTAGAAAGTCGTACTCTTAAGGGGGTAAAATAGGAAAAAGGGGATAAAAATAGTACCAACCAAATGGCCGCAGCTAGAATCATGGAATTCGGTGTATACATTCCTCCGATTGCGTAGAATTAGCAGATTTTTCGAAATTCGTACTTTTTGGGGTTAAAATGGAAAAAGGGGATAAAAATAGTACCAACCAAATGACCGTAGCTAGAGTCATGAAATTCGGAGTATACATACCTTTGACTGCGTAGACACGAAACATAAAAGTTTTTTTTCAAATTTGTACTTTCAAAGGATACATTGGGTACAGAGGGATAAAAATAGTAACAACTAAACGGATACAGCTAGAATGATAAAATTCAGTGTCTACATCCTTCTAATTGCGTAGACACGTAAAATAAAGAGATTTTAGAAAGTCGTACTCTTAAGGGGGTAAAATAGGAAAACGGGGATAAAAATGGTACAAACCAAATGGCCGCAGCTAGAATCATGGAATTCGGTGTATATATTCCTCTGACTACATAGACACAAAGTAAAAAGATTTTTCCAAATTTTACGCAAAAATTGGTTGAATCATGAAGTTAGGCTATTTTGCACTATGTGCGTGAGATAATGGATTTTCAAAATTTGTACTTTTGGAATTAAAATAGTATGGAAATGTTGGTTGTACAACTGTAGCACCCCCTTATATATATATAAGATTATTTATTTTTTGAATGGAGTTGAAGTATTATTTCGACATATATATTGTGTAAAAGTATTGGTAGCCTTGCCTTATATAAAATTAATATTTATTTATTACATTATTTTTTCGATATTTGTATTGTTTTGGTTTGGCTATATTAAAACAAGTAAGGAATGGCTAAAGTCGGGCGGGACCGACTATATGATACACTCCACTTTCTATCCGAATACAATTCAATTCGGTAAAAAAGTGAAAACGGGAAGAATTTTTGTATGTTTCCTAATCATAGGCTTATATAGGGTCCTATATAAAAAAACTGCTGAATATTTTCTCAAATTTCTTTTTTTATTCGAAAGTACAATCCTTCCGGTTAATAATGGAAAATTATTTTATTCAAATGGCTGCTGAGGACAACGCACAAATAATAGTCCAACGGTTGAATAGTTGAAAAAAAAAGTTAGATGGCGGACCCTAACGTGTTATGCTCTCTTTGAAGAAATTCGGTGGAAATTCGTGGTTTCTGGCACGGAAAATGTCTATCCGGGGGCGAAATTTGTATGGGAGCTATATGTAAATCTGAACCGATCCTACCCATATTCACCATGGGTGTTTCTAGTTCAAATATAAGATATTTTGAAAGATTTGAAGAAGATCTGTTAAAAAATGTCAAATTGGGAGCGAAATTTGTATGTGAGCTGTATATATATACATATATCTGAACCTATCTGACTCATTTTCACCATGGGTGTTTCTGCTTGAAATATAAGATATTTTGCAAGATTTGAAGAAAATCTGTTAAAAAATGTGGTTCCTAGAGCGAAAAAGTCAAATCGGGAGTGAAATTTGTGTTGGAGCTATATATAAATCTGAACCGATCTGACCCATATTCACCGTGGATATTTCTAGTGGAAATATAAGATATGTTGGCAAATTTGAGAAGATCTGTACCTTCTAGTGCGGAAAAAGTCAAATTGGAAGCGAAATTTGTAGGAGAGCTACATATAAATCTGACCCGATCTAATACATTTTCAAAACAGGTGTTTCTAGTTGAAATATAAGATGATAAGATCTATTAAATTATGTGGTATATAGCGTGAAAAGGGTCAAATCGGGAGTGAAATTCGTATGTGGGCTATATCTATATCTGAACCGATTTTCTTCAAATTAAATAGCGTTCGTCCTTATCCCGAAAAACCTCGTTGTGCAAAGTTTCATTTGGGTCTACCTACAATTGCGACATGTGTCGTGATTACAAGAATAGATGGACAGACAGACGAACATTGCTAAATCGATTCAAAAAATGATTCCAAGTCCATCGGTATACTTAACAATGGGTCTATCTCGCTTCCTTTTGGGTGTTACAAACAAATGCCAAAGACATAATACTCTCGTGGAGTGTATAAAAAATAAATTTTCCTGTAATATTACTGCACTTTTAAACGCAGGCTTTCTTTAAATATTTCTAAGGATCGTGCAAATTTAGCTTTTTTGTCCACCTTCTTTTAACAATTCCCCTTCAAACGAGTGGCCTGCTAACAATTCTGAAAACCTCAACAATTATTGCAATTTTCTATTTAAACCGCATTTAACAACTCCATGATCGATTTCATGGCAAAGTGTGGGTGTTTGCAAACAAAACCACAAATTACACGCGGCCACACACAATATCCGGATTACGGTTAACTTCAATTACGTCAGAAATAGCCGGTATAGATTTCCTGCCCCCTGCTCCAGCCTCTAAAGCTAACATCGAACTCCAGCACACCTTGACACAAACACACACAAATTCGTGATCACTTTTCCCCTTCAGACATAAAAAACAAAAAAAAAACCGAAACTGAAACAGAAACAGAAACCGCTGACTAATCTCTTTGTCTACCGGGAGTAGAGTGTGTGTAATTCTATCCATCCAATTCGAATCGAAATGTTTTTATTTTGTGTTCGGGTTCTTTGTCAATTCCTGATTTTGAATGACAATTATTTTGTACTGTTGTTGTTGTTGTTGTCGTTGTACAAGTCTTTGTATCGGACACCTTTTTTGTTGGCCAAGTTGAGGGGAATTTGATTATAGCCAAAAAAAGAAACTTTGCACTCAGTTGATGGCATGATGTAGTTCATGTCACTTTAAATGCCGTTTGTCATTTTATTCTGTTAACACATTTTACCTATTTCTGTTTGTGTTGCTTTGTTTGTTTGTTTTTATACCCTCCACCTCCAGGATGGGGGTATATTCACTTTGTCATTCCGTTTGTAACACCTCGAAATATTCATCGGAGACCCCATAAAGTATATATATTCTGGGTCGTGGTAAAATTCTAAGACGATATAGCCATGTCCGTCTGTCCGTCTGTCCGTCTGTCTGTCTGTCTGTCTGTCTGTCTGTCTGTCTGTCTGTCTGTTGAAAGCACGATAGCGGCCGAACGAAATGAGCTAGGAGGTTCAAATTTTTCCTAAATGTGTCTTATGGTTGTAGATCGGTTGGGATTGAAAGTGGACGAAATCGGCCCAGAGGGAAAAATTTTTCCCTCACAAGGACTGAAAATACCCCTAATATTTTGTGTATTTCAGCATGTTTTTTGAACATATTAGCTTGTATTTACTTGATATTCGCAATGCGCCATCCCTTTATAGCATAAAAGGCCACCATAGAGTGATTTTTATTTGCAGGGGGCGAAATGGGACAAAATGGGACAAAAAGGGATAAAAATGGTACCTTTCAAACGACAACAGATAGAAACACGAAATTTGGCGTGTATATTCCTCTAATAGAGTAGATAAATAATATAAAAGTATTTCGTCTAAATTCGTACTTTAAAGGGGTTAAATGGGGCAAAAGGGATAAAAATAGTACCAGCATAACGGCTGCACCTAGAATAGTGAAATTCGATATATACATTCCTCTGATTGCGTAGACACGTAAAATAAAAGAACTTTCCAAAATTCGTACTTTTTGGGGTTCAAATGGAAAAAGGGGATAAAAATAGTACCTACCAAATGACAGCAGCTAGAATCATGAAATTCGGAGTATACATTCCTCTGACTGCGTAGACACGAAAAATAAAACGTTTTTTCCAAATTCGTACTTTCAAGGGATACAATCGCTACAGGGGATAAAAATAGTACCAACTAAACGAATACAGCTATGATGAAATTCAGTGTGTACATCCCTCTAATTGTGTAGATACGTAAAATAAAGAGATTTTAGATAGTCGTACTCTTGAGGGGGCAAAATTGGAAAAAGGGGATAAAAATGGTACCAACAAAATGACCGCTGATAGAATCATGGAATTCGGTGTGTACATTCCTCTGACTGCATAGACACGTCAAATATTTTTTTCCAAATTCGTTTGTTGCTTTTACGACAAAAAATGGTAGAATCATGAAGTTGTCTTATACTGCGTACGTGAGAGATAAGGTATTTTCAAAATTTATACTTTTTAAATTAAAATAGGATGGAAATGCAACCAACCAAACGAGTGTAGCTGAAAATACACTCTCTATCCCCCAATATTTATGATTGCTCCCTTATATTTACTTTATGGATTGAAGTATTATATCCATTATATATAAGTATACAAATATTGGTAGCTTGGCTTAATAATTAAATTTCTTATTTTCATACAGTTAAAATTTGTTGCGGGCATTCCTCTTGTAGCTTCGAAGCACCACAAAGAAAATAAAAGTTTTAGCTGGCGAAATGGGACAAAAAGAGATAAAATATGGTACCAATGATACGACAACAGCTAGAATCATGAAATTCGGTGTGTACATCCCTCTAATTGGATAGACACGTAAAATAGAGGGATTTTTCGAAATTTGTACTTTTAAGGGATATAATTAAAAAGAGGGATAAAAATGGGACCTACCAAACCGCTGAAGTTGAAATCATGAAATTCGGTTTTTCATGAAAGGGTTTTTTTTCGAAATTTGTACATTTGGGTGGAGAATGGGGTGAATGGGGATATCTTTAAAAGTCGACATCCTTTAATCTGCTGGTAATACTGTGGAATGCACTCCGTGGTGGAGGGTATATAAGATTCGGCCCGGCCGAACTTAACGCCTTCTTACTTGTTTCGTTTCGTTTCATTTTTGATGTGTGCTTTGTGTTTGCTTCGTTTTGGTTTCGGTGGAACTCCCGCAGACACCATTCAAATAAATGGTTACTTTGCACGACATTTATAGTTTGTTGCCCGAGACCCTTTTTCGGGGGATTTGTTCTGATTTTCTTTTTGTCGAACAGTAAGTGTAGTGTAGTGTGGAGAAAAGGACACTCCGAAACATTTCAATTATAATATCCTAGCAGACGAACTGCAAAGCATTTATTCATTTATTCATTTATTCATTTATTCATTTATTCATTTATTCATTTATTCATTTATTCATTTATTCATTTATTCATTTATTCATTTATTCATTTATTCATTTATTCATTTATTCATTTATTCATTTATTCATTTATTCATTTATTCATTTATTCATTTATTCATTTATTCATTTATTCATTTATTCATTTATTCATTTATTCATTTATTCATTTATTCATTTATTCATTTATTCATTTATTCATTTATTCATTTATTCATTTATTCATTTATTCATTTATTCATTTATTCATTTATTCATTTATTCATTTATTCATTTATTCATTTATTCATTTATTCATTTATTCATTTATTCATTTATTCATTTATTCATTTATTCATTTATTCATTTATTCATTTATTCATTTATTCATTTATTCATTTATTCATTTATTCATTTATTCATTTATTCATTTATTCATTTATTCATTTATTCATTTATTCATTTATTCATTTATTCATTTATTCATTTATTCATTTATTCATTTATTCATTTATTCATTTATTCATTTATTCATTTATTCATTTATTCATTTATTCATTTATTCATTTATTCATTTATTCATTTATTCATTTATTCATTTATTCATTTATTCATTTATTCATTTATTCATTTATTCATTTATTCATTTATTCATTTATTCATTTATTCATTTATTCATTTATTCATTTATTCATTTATTCATTTATTCATTTATTCATTTATTCATTTATTCATTTATTCATTTATTCATTTATTCATTTATTCATTTATTCATTTATTCATTTATTCATTTATTCATTTATTCATTTATTCATTTATTCATTTATTCATTTATTCATTTATTCATTTATTCATTTATTCATTTATTCATTTATTCATTTATTCATTTATTCATTTATTCATTTATTCATTTATTCATTTATTCATTTATTCATTTATTCATTTATTCATTTATTCATTTATTCATTTATTCATTTATTCATTTATTCATTTATTCATTTATTCATTTATTCATTTATTCATTTATTCATTTATTCATTTATTCATTTATTCATTTATTCATTTATTCATTTATTCATTTATTCATTTATTCATTTATTCATTTATTCATTTATTCATTTATTCATTTATTCATTTATTCATTTATTCATTTATTCATTTATTCATTTATTCATTTATTCATTTATTCATTTATTCATTTATTCATTTATTCATTTATTCATTTATTCATTTATTCATTTATTCATTTATTCATTTATTCATTTATTCATTTATTCATTTATTCATTTATTCATTTATTCATTTATTCATTTATTCATTTATTCATTTATTCATTTATTCATTTATTCATTTATTCATTTATTCATTTATTCATTTATTCATTTATTCATTTATTCATTTATTCATTTATTCATTTATTCATTTATTCATTTATTCATTTATTCATTTATTCATTTATTCATTTATTCATTTATTCATTTATTCATTTATTCATTTATTCATTTATTCATTTATTCATTTATTCATTTATTCATTTATTCATTTATTCATTTATTCATTTATTCATTTATTCATTTATTCATTTATTCATTTATTCATTTATTCATTTATTCATTTATTCATTTATTCATTTATTCATTTATTCATTTATTCATTTATTCATTTATTCATTTATTCATTTATTCATTTATTCATTTATTCATTTATTCATTTATTCATTTATTCATTTATTCATTTATTCATTTATTCATTTATTCATTTATTCATTTATTCATTTATTCATTTATTCATTTATTCATTTATTCATTTATTCATTTATTCATTTATTCATTTATTCATTTATTCATTTATTCATTTATTCATTTATTCATTTATTCATTTATTCATTTATTCATTTATTCATTTATTCATTTATTCATTTATTCATTTATTCATTTATTCATTTATTCATTTATTCATTTATTCATTTATTCATTTATTCATTTATTCATTTATTCATTTATTCATTTATTCATTTATTCATTTATTCATTTATTCATTTATTCATTTATTCATTTATTCATTTATTCATTTATTCATTTATTCATTTATTCATTTATTCATTTATTCATTTATTCATTTATTCATTTATTCATTTATTCATTTATTCATTTATTCATTTATTCATTTATTCATTTATTCATTTATTCATTTATTCATTTATTCATTTATTCATTTATTCATTTATTCATTTATTCATTTATTCATTTATTCATTTATTCATTTATTCATTTATTCATTTATTCATTTATTCATTTATTCATTTATTCATTTATTCATTTATTCATTTATTCATTTATTCATTTATTCATTTATTCATTTATTCATTTATTCATTTATTCATTTATTCATTTATTCATTTATTCATTTATTCATTTATTCATTTATTCATTTATTCATTTATTCATTTATTCATTTATTCATTTATTCATTTATTCATTTATTCATTTATTCATTTATTCATTTATTCATTTATTCATTTATTCATTTATTCATTTATTCATTTATTCATTTATTCATTTATTCATTTATTCATTTATTCATTTATTCATTTATTCATTTATTCATTTATTCATTTATTCATTTATTCATTTATTCATTTATTCATTTATTCATTTATTCATTTATTCATTTATTCATTTATTCATTTATTCATTTATTCATTTATTCATTTATTCATTTATTCATTTATTCATTTATTCATTTATTCATTTATTCATTTATTCATTTATTCATTTATTCATTTATTCATTTATTCATTTATTCATTTATTCATTTATTCATTTATTCATTTATTCATTTATTCATTTATTCATTTATTCATTTATTCATTTATTCATTTATTCATTTATTCATTTATTCATTTATTCATTTATTCATTTATTCATTTATTCATTTATTCATTTATTCATTTATTCATTTATTCATTTATTCATTTATTCATTTATTCATTTATTCATTTATTCATTTATTCATTTATTCATTTATTCATTTATTCATTTATTCATTTATTCATTTATTCATTTATTCATTTATTCATTTATTCATTTATTCATTTATTCATTTATTCATTTATTCATTTATTCATTTATTCATTTATTCATTTATTCATTTATTCATTTATTCATTTATTCATTTATTCATTTATTCATTTATTCATTTATTCATTTATTCATTTATTCATTTATTCATTTATTCATTTATTCATTTATTCATTTATTCATTTATTCATTTATTCATTTATTCATTTATTCATTTATTCATTTATTCATTTATTCATTTATTCATTTATTCATTTATTCATTTATTCATTTATTCATTTATTCATTTATTCATTTATTCATTTATTCATTTATTCATTTATTCATTTATTCATTTATTCATTTATTCATTTATTCATTTATTCATTTATTCATTTATTCATTTATTCATTTATTCATTTATTCATTTATTCATTTATTCATTTATTCATTTATTCATTTATTCATTTATTCATTTATTCATTTATTCATTTATTCATTTATTCATTTATTCATTTATTCATTTATTCATTTATTCATTTATTCATTTATTCATTTATTCATTTATTCATTTATTCATTTATTCATTTATTCATTTATTCATTTATTCATTTATTCATTTATTCATTTATTCATTTATTCATTTATTCATTTATTCATTTATTCATTTATTCATTTATTCATTTATTCATTTATTCATTTATTCATTTATTCATTTATTCATTTATTCATTTATTCATTTATTCATTTATTCATTTATTCATTTATTCATTTATTCATTTATTCATTTATTCATTTATTCATTTATTCATTTATTCATTTATTCATTTATTCATTTATTCATTTATTCATTTATTCATTTATTCATTTATTCATTTATTCATTTATTCATTTATTCATTTATTCATTTATTCATTTATTCATTTATTCATTTATTCATTTATTCATTTATTCATTTATTCATTTATTCATTTATTCATTTATTCATTTATTCATTTATTCATTTATTCATTTATTCATTTATTCATTTATTCATTTATTCATTTATTCATTTATTCATTTATTCATTTATTCATTTATTCATTTATTCATTTATTCATTTATTCATTTATTCATTTATTCATTTATTCATTTATTCATTTATTCATTTATTCATTTATTCATTTATTCATTTATTCATTTATTCATTTATTCATTTATTCATTTATTCATTTATTCATTTATTCATTTATTCATTTATTCATTTATTCATTTATTCATTTATTCATTTATTCATTTATTCATTTATTCATTTATTCATTTATTCATTTATTCATTTATTCATTTATTCATTTATTCATTTATTCATTTATTCATTTATTCATTTATTCATTTATTCATTTATTCATTTATTCATTTATTCATTTATTCATTTATTCATTTATTCATTTATTCATTTATTCATTTATTCATTTATTCATTTATTCATTTATTCATTTATTCATTTATTCATTTATTCATTTATTCATTTATTCATTTATTCATTTATTCATTTATTCATTTATTCATTTATTCATTTATTCATTTATTCATTTATTCATTTATTCATTTATTCATTTATTCATTTATTCATTTATTCATTTATTCATTTATTCATTTATTCATTTATTCATTTATTCATTTATTCATTTATTCATTTATTCATTTATTCATTTATTCATTTATTCATTTATTCATTTATTCATTTATTCATTTATTCATTTATTCATTTATTCATTTATTCATTTATTCATTTATTCATTTATTCATTTATTCATTTATTCATTTATTCATTTATTCATTTATTCATTTATTCATTTATTCATTTATTCATTTATTCATTTATTCATTTATTCATTTATTCATTTATTCATTTATTCATTTATTCATTTATTCATTTATTCATTTATTCATTTATTCATTTATTCATTTATTCATTTATTCATTTATTCATTTATTCATTTATTCATTTATTCATTTATTCATTTATTCATTTATTCATTTATTCATTTATTCATTTATTCATTTATTCATTTATTCATTTATTCATTTATTCATTTATTCATTTATTCATTTATTCATTTATTCATTTATTCATTTATTCATTTATTCATTTATTCATTTATTCATTTATTCATTTATTCATTTATTCATTTATTCATTTATTCATTTATTCATTTATTCATTTATTCATTTATTCATTTATTCATTTATTCATTTATTCATTTATTCATTTATTCATTTATTCATTTATTCATTTATTCATTTATTCATTTATTCATTTATTCATTTATTCATTTATTCATTTATTCATTTATTCATTTATTCATTTATTCATTTATTCATTTATTCATTTATTCATTTATTCATTTATTCATTTATTCATTTATTCATTTATTCATTTATTCATTTATTCATTTATTCATTTATTCATTTATTCATTTATTCATTTATTCATTTATTCATTTATTCATTTATTCATTTATTCATTTATTCATTTATTCATTTATTCATTTATTCATTTATTCATTTATTCATTTATTCATTTATTCATTTATTCATTTATTCATTTATTCATTTATTCATTTATTCATTTATTCATTTATTCATTTATTCATTTATTCATTTATTCATTTATTCATTTATTCATTTATTCATTTATTCATTTATTCATTTATTCATTTATTCATTTATTCATTTATTCATTTATTCATTTATTCATTTATTCATTTATTCATTTATTCATTTATTCATTTATTCATTTATTCATTTATTCATTTATTCATTTATTCATTTATTCATTTATTCATTTATTCATTTATTCATTTATTCATTTATTCATTTATTCATTTATTCATTTATTCATTTATTCATTTATTCATTTATTCATTTATTCATTTATTCATTTATTCATTTATTCATTTATTCATTTATTCATTTATTCATTTATTCATTTATTCATTTATTCATTTATTCATTTATTCATTTATTCATTTATTCATTTATTCATTTATTCATTTATTCATTTATTCATTTATTCATTTATTCATTTATTCATTTATTCATTTATTCATTTATTCATTTATTCATTTATTCATTTATTCATTTATTCATTTATTCATTTATTCATTTATTCATTTATTCATTTATTCATTTATTCATTTATTCATTTATTCATTTATTCATTTATTCATTTATTCATTTATTCATTTATTCATTTATTCATTTATTCATTTATTCATTTATTCATTTATTCATTTATTCATTTATTCATTTATTCATTTATTCATTTATTCATTTATTCATTTATTCATTTATTCATTTATTCATTTATTCATTTATTCATTTATTCATTTATTCATTTATTCATTTATTCATTTATTCATTTATTCATTTATTCATTTATTCATTTATTCATTTATTCATTTATTCATTTATTCATTTATTCATTTATTCATTTATTCATTTATTCATTTATTCATTTATTCATTTATTCATTTATTCATTTATTCATTTATTCATTTATTCATTTATTCATTTATTCATTTATTCATTTATTCATTTATTCATTTATTCATTTATTCATTTATTCATTTATTCATTTATTCATTTATTCATTTATTCATTTATTCATTTATTCATTTATTCATTTATTCATTTATTCATTTATTCATTTATTCATTTATTCATTTATTCATTTATTCATTTATTCATTTATTCATTTATTCATTTATTCATTTATTCATTTATTCATTTATTCATTTATTCATTTATTCATTTATTCATTTATTCATTTATTCATTTATTCATTTATTCATTTATTCATTTATTCATTTATTCATTTATTCATTTATTCATTTATTCATTTATTCATTTATTCATTTATTCATTTATTCATTTATTCATTTATTCATTTATTCATTTATTCATTTATTCATTTATTCATTTATTCATTTATTCATTTATTCATTATTCATTTATTCATTTATTCATTTATTCATTTATTCATTTATTCATTTATTCATTTATTCATTTATTCATTTATTCATTTATTCATTTATTCATTTATTCATTTATTCATTTATTCATTTATTCATTTATTCATTTATTCATTTATTCATTTATTCATTTATTCATTTATTCATTTATTCATTTATTCATTTATTCATTTATTCATTTATTCATTTATTCATTTATTCATTTATTCATTTATTCATTTATTCATTTATTCATTTATTCATTTATTCATTTATTCATTTATTCATTTATTCATTTATTCATTTATTCATTTATTCATTTATTCATTTATTCATTTATTCATTTATTCATTTATTCATTTATTCATTTATTCATTTATTCATTTATTCATTTATTCATTTATTCATTTATTCATTTATTCATTTATTCATTTATTCATTTATTCATTTATTCATTTATTCATTTATTCATTTATTCATTTATTCATTTATTCATTTATTCATTTATTCATTTATTCATTTATTCATTTATTCATTTATTCATTTATTCATTTATTCATTTATTCATTTATTCATTTATTCATTTATTCATTTATTCATTTATTCATTTATTCATTTATTCATTTATTCATTTATTCATTTATTCATTTATTCATTTATTCATTTATTCATTTATTCATTTATTCATTTATTCATTTATTCATTTATTCATTTATTCATTTATTCATTTATTCATTTATTCATTTATTCATTTATTCATTTATTCATTTATTCATTTATTCATTTATTCATTTATTCATTTATTCATTTATTCATTTATTCATTTATTCATTTATTCATTTATTCATTTATTCATTTATTCATTTATTCATTTATTCATTTATTCATTTATTCATTTATTCATTTATTCATTTATTCATTTATTCATTTATTCATTTATTCATTTATTCATTTATTCATTTATTCATTTATTCATTTATTCATTTATTCATTTATTCATTTATTCATTTATTCATTTATTCATTTATTCATTTATTCATTTATTCATTTATTCATTTATTCATTTATTCATTTATTCATTTATTCATTTATTCATTTATTCATTTATTCATTTATTCATTTATTCATTTATTCATTTATTCATTTATTCATTTATTCATTTATTCATTTATTCATTTATTCATTTATTCATTTATTCATTTATTCATTTATTCATTTATTCATTTATTCATTTATTCATATTTATTCATTTATTCATTTATTCATTTATTCATTTATTCATTTATTCATTTATTCATTTATTCATTTATTCATTTATTCATTTATTCATTTATTCATATTTATTCATTTATTCATTTATTCATTTATTCATTTATTCATTTATTCATTTATTCATTTATTCATTTATTCATTTATTCATTTATTCATTTATTCATTTATTCATTTATTCATTTATTCATTTATTCATTTATTCATTTATTCATTTATTCATTTATTCATTTATTCATTTATTCATTTATTCATTTATTCATTTATTCATTTATTCATTTATTCATTTATTCATTTATTCATTTATTCATTTATTCATTTATTCATTTATTCATTTATTCATTTATTCATTTATTCATTTATTCATATTTATTCATTTATTCATTTATTCATTTATTCATTTATTCATTTATTCATTTATTCATTTATTCATATTTATTCATTTATTCATTTATTCATTTATTCATTTATTCATTTATTCATTTATTCATTTATTCATATTTATTCATTTATTCATTTATTCATTTATTCATTTATTCATTTATTCATTTATTCATTTATTCATTTATTCATTTATTCATTTATTCATTTATTCATATTTATTCATTTATTCATTTATTCATTTATTCAATTATTTTTTAGTCATATTTAATTGGAACTTGTCCGTCATTGTTGGCATTGTAACCTTAATATTTAAATAATTGTTTATCGTATATTTCTTCAGAATATGTTTTGTCTGTTGGGCATGCGGCATGTTCAACATTTCCTTCTTTCCTGTGTTTTTATTTACAGAGTCTTTATTGTGTCGTTTCTTTTGCGCTAGCCTTTGAACCGACATACAATCTAGCTAACTTGGCCGAAATAAACCGGATACAACCAAAAGCTTAACATGTGTATGTCACAATGAGTTCGTAGCCATAAATATATTTTTGAATTGTAATTTAAAGCGTTTTAAACTTAAAATTTATGTTCGGTTAGAGATTGAAATTTGCTTGCCATGAATGAAGAGTTTATTAAAATTGTATGGAAGGGCTTTAAACTGTATTTATTAATTATAATTTTCTTTAAAAGCATTTTATTTATTATCAACATTTAATTTAATCGTCTGCATAGTTTTTTTTTGTTAAGAGTGGCTCTTTTGTTGAAAAAGAAAAACGGTTCAATATTCATGATTTGTTGATATATTTATCAGACGATTTTTCACCATTGTCTTCGCATTATTCAAATTTATTGAGGCGCATGAAAACTTTACAGACGTGCCGTGATTTCTGTTTTTTCTTCATCGGAGGTATTTGTGCGTGAACACATTGTATGCCGATTTACACTCAAAGAAAAGGGTTTGTTGATTTGCAGATATAGCGGAGATTTTGGAACTGGGGATGAAATGACAATTTTTCTGTAGCATTTGTAAGGAATAGTTATTATTTGCTCACAAAAATAGTTATTATTTGCTCACAAAAGCACTAGGGCACAGTTTGCTCGAGCGCATAGCAGACCAGAGTAAAAACCATTGATGCATCTGCCAGTGACAGCTAGACAAACAGTCGGTAAACATTTCAAATTCATCCATCCATCCATCAATATTACTTTACACCATTTCTTTGTGCTGATGTAAAAGTGAGTGTATGTATGCATATGTGTGTACGTATCTATGTATTTTCCATTCAGACAGAAATAACTTTGTTTGCTATTGTTAAACTCATCATGACATTTTATCAGTAAAAGAAAGAAAATCAACCAAAAGTTTAAACAAGTCATTTTCAATGTCAGCAGCACCAAATGGGGCTTTGTCATAACCGCACAATGGGTTGGCGGGCAGTGTACAGATGTGTCTGGCAGAGGTAAAGTTAAAGGTGAGCTATGTAACGAATCGTTTTAAACAAAGATTTTGATGCTATTAAAGATACTACAATTTAATATAGATGCTGAAAATGTATGCAAACTTTACTCCAACGATTGAATCGTTTTGTGTAATCATCACATTTTTCTGTACTTAGTTTCTATATCTTCTTATGGTTTCTATATCTTCTTTAATATTTAATAAAGATGTTAAAATTTAATATAGACGATGCACTCGCTTTCAAACAACTGAGAATTGTGTGGTTTTACAGAAATAATTCGCTATCCTGAAATATCTCGATTTTGAAATTTGAATATAAACATGTTCAATTCTGCATGATTGATATACGTGCATTCATTTGAAATTGTTAAGAGTCTATCTGCAATATAGAATTTACTAAACGGATAAACTTTTTAGAAGCATCGTTTCCTTCATAATAAATATCATTCCAACTCTCATCCATTGGGGGCAAATTTTCTTTTCAAACCCATCTAGAGTCTCAGACAGATACTGAAGACGACTATCTGCCTATTTTCAAAAACTTTTTTGTTTGGATTTTAAGTATTGACTTACATATTTTTAGCTTTTAAGTTGAGTTTTGAATTTTAGTGTATTCAGAGACTTATGATTGGAAAATGATGCAAAAAGGCCCCTAAATTGAAGATATAGAGGGTTAAAATGTTCCACAAAATGTCCCTCTTAGTGTTTTAAGTAATACTGCCGAACACATCCTACACTTAAAATGTAAGGATCACAAGGTTTTCTATGCCGATTCATCACAAGAATGTGCAAATGGGGGTAAATATGACTACCATACATAAACTTAAAAAACGCCAATACAAATATATTCGTTTTTTACACGCTCTATCAGAATCCGTGGTCAGAACCTTGTTATTTAATTTTGTTCCATAATTTATTTGAAAATGTTGAAATTACAAGTGCAGAGAAACTTATTTTAACTCTTTTTCTTAGAAGCTTCATTTCTATCCATTGGGGAAACATTTTCTTTTTAAACCCCATCCAGAATCTTAGACAGCTGCTGAAGACGACTGGCTGGCATAGTGTCAAGTTAAAGTTGTTTCCGACACCGCTGCTACGACCTTTAGACTATTTATACCCTCCACTAAGGTAGTATGTCTTTGGCATATGGCACCCAAAAGGTAACGAGTTAGACCCATCGTTTATTATACAGATCGGCTTAGAATCACTTTCCGGCAAAAACTGTAAAATTTAAACAACTTCAGTTTTTGTTAAAAATCGACAAATTCCATTTTATATTTAGTTTTCTATTTGAATTAAATATTTTCAACATTTCATGATAAAAAATTAAAACATATTTTATTGTTATTTATTATCTATATATATATAAAAGAGTTGAGTGATTGAGTGACTGACTGACTGATCACTCCCCAGACCAAACGGCTAAAGCTAGAATCGTGAAATTTGGTGTGTACATTTCTCTTACCGTGTAGAGGTGTGATAAGACGGGATTTTTCGTAATTCGTACTTTTAAGGGGTAAAATGGGTTAAAGAGGGATAAAAGTTGTACCACCGCAATGACCAAACGGCTGGGACAAGAATTTTGAAATTTGGTAAAAAATTTCTCTTATAGCTTCAACGCGTCCAAGAAAATATTTTTCAAAATTCGTACTTTTTGGGAATGAAATTGGGTAAAAAGGGATAAAAATAGTACCAATAAAATGGATGGAGCTGAAACCATAAAATTCGACGTTCACATCCCTCAAAACGTTTAGAATCGCAAAATGAAGGAATTTTTCGAAATTTGTACTTTTAAAGGGAAAAGGGGATAAAAAAGGTACCAACAACACGGATGGCGCTACAATAATGAAATTCGGTGTGTATATTCTTTTTAAAGCGCAGATCACTAATAAGAAAGCATTTTTCGAAATTTGTAATTTTAAGGGATTAAATGGGATAAAAATTTTACCACAGCCCAGACCAAACAACTGGGCCTAGAATCATGAAATTCGGAACGGGCATTACTTTTACAGCACGAATGCGACTAAGAAAATATTTTTCAAAATTCGTACTTTTTGTGAGTGAAATTGGGATCATGAAATTCGGCGTGTACATCCCAGAAAATGCTTACAAACACAAATTGAAGGAATTTTTCGAAATTCGTCTTTTAATGGGTAAACGAGAAAAGCGGGATAAAAAAGGTGCCAAGAACATGGATGACGCTACAATAATTAAATTCGGTACGCATATTCGTCTTACAGTGTAGATGAGTAATAACAAGGAATTTTCCGATATTTGTACTTTTAAGGGAAAAATTGTACCAAAATACTGTGCCTAGAATCTTGAAATTTGGAACGCATATTACTATTATAACGCGAATACGACCACGAAAATATTCTTCATCAATTTAAACTTTTAGGTGTGAAATTGGGTAAAAACGGATAACAGCGGTACCAATCATGAAATTTGGTTTGTACATGCATAGAAACACAAAATAAATATATTTTTCGAAATTCGTACCTTTTTATATACCTATGGTACCAACAACACGGCTGAAACTAGAATCGTGAAATTCGGTGTGTATATTCCTCTGACAGTTTAGACGCGAAACATTAACTGATTTTCAATATTTATACTTTTGTATATGTACTTTAAAGGGGGAAGCGGATCAAAAGTGGTGCACATGCATGCACCAACCAAAATTGGGGATTTGGGATAAAGATAGTACCAAGCAAAGTTTTCAGCTAGAATATGAAAAGAAATTCGGTGTGTACATTTCTCCGAGTACACAAATTAATGTTTCGAAATTTGTATGTTTAAGGGCACAAACGGCACAGAAAGAGTTATGTGTGAACATTATAGTCATTATCTTTTTTTTATTTTGACCAAAGCTTATGTCAATTTGCGTGGAAAGTATAGAAGTACCGAATTAAAGCTAATAATTTTACGTACGGGTCGTTTGTTTTGGAATATGGACTATACGTGTGTGGGTACCATAATATGTATATCAATTTCCCCCATTTTCGAATTTAAAATAAGTTTGGGAAAATAGTACTATGTGCAGAGTTTGAATAAATTCTTTAAATCCCTTCCAGAGTCATCGTGTGTACCAACGAGCCAGACGGACGTGGAAGGGACTTGGGACATACTTATGGTTTTAAATCTCTCCTTCAATGCGTTACACTTTTATTCTATCCCTAATGATATTTTCACAGCTTAAGAAAGAAACGTGCAAATAATTTTCTACTTTAGATAATTTTTTGTAGAAAAATTGTTTCCATTTTGTGCCTATAAATTAAACTATTGACTACGTATAAACGCTGAAAGTGATATCCTTAAAAACAGTTTGAATACTGATACAAACTACTGTCTTACCATACCAATTTTCGCGTACGAAGTATTTTCTAGTAACCCTCATATAAATATGCTTCCCGATTTAACATTTTTCTCACAGACATTTACATATTTTTACGGCTGGAAACATACATTGTGGAAGTAGGTCACATCGTTTCATAATATAGTATCCATATAAATATCGTTACCAATTTAACTTTTTTCCGCGAAAGCAATTGTAATGGAGTAGAAAGTGAAGGGTATCATATAGTCGGTCCCGCCCGACTTTATCCTTTCCTTACTTGGTTTTGGTTCAATTATGCTGGTTGCATTGTCCGACAGTCCATATTACAATTGAACCAGGTTATATACGTCGTAAGCTATAGATGAAATGAAGTTATTTGGCGATTTTAGTTTTTCATTTCCTCATCCTGTTGCCCCTTAAAAGGACTACAAAGATCCATAAGACACAATTTTTCAAAAATTATTTTAAATAAATGAGCGCCCCGGTAGTCGAGTTGGTAGCGTGCTCGGCTATCAGCGTGGGGGTTGTGGGTTCGATTCCCACCAGAGGCTCTGGTCTGTCGCTGCAATAACTAGCTACAATGGTCTTAGTCACCCCGGCTCAATCCCTGGACCCAAAATTAGAATATAAATTTACTTTGTATTGTAATTCATAATAAATAAATAAATAAAAAAATATTTTAAATACTTATTAGCACCTTATGATACTGGCATAAATGCCAAATTAATTAAGAGAATGTGGGCTAAAAATTCTTCAAATTTCAAGCTTCTACAATACACATTAGCATTAACAACCATTTCAAGTTTTTTCTCTTAAAAAGTTAAATATGAAAAAAATATAAAAAATAAGGTAGTTAATGCTGAACTGATACAGATAGAAGCATGATATTTGAAGTATTTTTAACAGATATTCTCCTCTTTAATTTGACACTAATACCAGTATAATAGGGTGCGAATAAGTATTTAAAATATTTTTTGAAAAGTTGTATCCTTTGGAACTTTATACTTTATATTCCTGTGATAGTCATGTGAAAGAGCAACAGGATGAGAAATAACTTCGTTTAGCCTATATTTTCATACATATATTACCCGGTTCATGTGTAATGACTTTTTTTAAAAAATTGTTATACGGTGTTATAGTTTCCAGGACATACCAAAAACATATTAAGTCAAAACTAATGCTGAAACCTTTTTTAAGATATAATTAAATACTCATCTTGGAAACAACAAACAATTTTTGCTACTGACTTTACATCTGATTAGTTGAAGATATCAAACTCTTGTCGAAAGCTATATTCGGATATGTTCATCTGCCTTTTCGAGCTTTTTATAAAAAATATATATGGAGAAGTTCTGTTTTCACAAAATCCCTAATCTTGCTAAGAGTATCTATGGTGCTGTCAGATTTTTCTTCCTTATCCATTTAAGAAAAAACAATGGATAATTGTAAGCTAGTAAGCCGAGTCGAATAGATTCATGGTATTTGTATCGTGATGATGTCATATGTATTGGAGATGCAAGTGCGTATTTGAAATCTCTGTTGGAGGAATTGTTTTTATACCCTCCACCTCCAGGATGGGGGTATACTAACTTTGTCATTCCGTTTGTAACACCTTGAAATATCGACCTGAGACACTATAAAGTATATATATTCTTGATCGTCATAAAATTCTAAGACGATCTAGCCATGTCCGTCCGTCCGTCTGTTCGTCTGTTGAAAGCATCTAAACGAAAGGAGCTAGAATGTTCAAATTTTCCATAAATGCGTCTTATAGTCGTAGATCAGTTGGGATTGAAACGGGGCGAAATCGGCCCAAAGGGAAACATTTTTCCCTCACAAGGACTAAAAATACCCATAAAATTCCATAATATTTTAGAGTATTTAAGCATATTTTTTCAATATGTCTGCTTATCCTTACTTGAGGTGTGCCCATTCCCCCGATAACAAAAACGTGCACCATAAAGTGATTCTTATTTATAGGGGGTAAAATGGGGCAAAAAAGGGATAAAAATGGCACATATTAAAGGACAACAGCTAGAAACACGAAATTCGGTGTGTACATTCCTCTAATAGAGTAGATACATAATATAAAAGTATTTTTTCCAAATTCGTACTTTTAAGAGGTAAAATGGGAATAGAGGGATAAAAATGGTACCAAACAAACGGTTGCCCCTAGAATAATCAAATTCGGTGTATACATTCCTCTGATTGCATAGACACGTAAAATACACGGATTTTTCGAAATTTGTACTTTTTGGGGTCAAAATGAAAAAAGGGGATAAAAATAGTACCAACCAAATGACCGCAGCTAGAGTCATGCAATTCGGAGTATATATTCCTTTGATTGCGTAGACATGAACAATAAAAGGTTTTTTCCAAATTCGTACTTTCAAGGGTACGGAAAGATAAAAATAGTACCGACCAAACGGCTACACCTGGAATAATGAAATTCGGTGTATACATTCCTCTGATTGCATAGACACGTAAAATACACGGATTTTTTAAAATTCGTACTTTTTGGGGTTAAATGGAAAAAGGGGATAAAAATAGTACAAATCAAATGATGGAGCTAGAGTCATGAAATTCGGAGTATACATTCCTCTGACTGTGTAGACACGGAAAATAAACTGATTTTTCGAAATTCGTACTTTCAAGGGATACAATGGTACAGAGGGATAAAAATTGTACCAACTAAACGACTACAGCTCAGGAGGTAAAAATGGTACCAACCAAATTGGAGCAGCTGGAATCATGGGATTCGGTGTATACATTCCTCTGACTGCATAGACACGCAAACTGAAACGTTTTTTTTTTAATTCGTACTTTTTCGTTTACGGCAAAAATTGGTTGAATCATGAAGTTATATTATTTTGCACTATATGGATTTACGATAATGGATTTCTGTGGGATGCAGTCCATGGTGGAGAGTATATAAAGTTCGGCCCTGCCGAACTTAACGCCGTTTTTACTTGTTTTAGATCAAATCCTTCATTATTAAGGTATTCACTTCAAAACACAGAAGAGAAAATTCTGTGAATTATAATATTATTACTTCAGCTCGTCGCAACCCCAAACATTGACTGATTTTGCTGCAAAAGTTGTCCATGTTCCTATGAATACTGTTGCCAAACTTTGTTGAGAGTTTCCATGTGACTTTCCATGCCACACTCACACTCAAATACATAAAGCTGATGCCGTTGACTCCTGTTTTTAATTTTATTATTCTTTGCCCCTTTTCGCATCTTCTGCCAATCTGGCCAATGCGCATTTTTCTATTTTATATGTCCATTTTCAGTGTGTACACACACAAAATCCGTCCGGTAACCATTGAAATTCGGCGAGAAAAGTTCTTTTTTTGTCCTTTATGCAATTCTATACTTTTTGGAGTTGATTTTCTTCGGCATGTTTTCCTTTTTTGTAGCAAAAAATAAATTTCAGTTTCGAAATTTCGTCTAACAATGTCAATAACCGTTTTCATGGACAACGAAGTTTCGTTTTAGTTGTTTGGTTTCTTTAAAGCCCCAAAAATCACTGGAAAATCGCTCCCACAAATTGTATAGTTACTATGTAGCCATATTAGAGTGACCAGATGGATAACAAAATTTCATTATCTCCTAAAAACTTGTATAACTTTGGCATAGCATAGACAGATGTAGGGTGGGCCATTTAAAACTTTAAATTAGAATCGGCTATAAAAAAGTACTGATTATTTTTTTTTTTTTCAAAATTCTGTTTTATTGCAAAGGTTGAACTTTGTCATTTATATGACTACCACGACTGGCTTGGCAATTCCTCATCCGATCAACCCAATTTTTCAGTACAGTCCTAAATCCACACCAAACAGTGACTCGTTGTGGGTGCATTGGCTTCTCAATAGTCACGTGTGGGTTCTCTGAACCCCATACACGGCAATTTTGCTTATTGGCATAGTCACAGAGATGAAAATGAGCTGAGAAGGCTGAACTGACGGTCGATCTCCTCTCGAATCTCCACGTAAATTTCTTACAGTTTGCGTTAAAGACTCACTACTTTGGAAGTAAGTTTTTAATGCAGGGTTTTCCAACAAGAGGTGTTATTTTGAATCACCCGGTATTTCGGTAGCTGTCACTTTTGAAGCTTTTATTCTTTGACATTTGACAAGTAGAAACTACGCCATTACTAAATAAAAATGGAACGATACACGCTTCAACAACGCATTGCAATTATTAAAATTCATGAATGAAAATGATCCGTAATTCCATCGAAAAATCATCTTGACTGATGAGGCCCATTTCCACCTCGGTGGCTACGTCAACAAGCAAAATTGTCGCATCTGGGGCTCGGAAAACCCAAGAGATATTGTTGAGAAGCCTCTCCATCCTCATCGTGTGACTGTTTGGTGCGGTTTATGGTCCGGCGGGGACCATACTTTTGGACCTTACTTTTTTGAAAATGAGATTGGATCAACAGTTACGGTGAATGGATTGCGCTATCGAGAGATGACTAATGATTTTTTATGGTCGAAGTTGGATGGTATTGATCTGGACAACGTTTATTTTCAACAAGACGGCGCTACGTGCCACATAAGCAACGAAACCATTGCTCTTTTACGTGAAACGTTTCCGGACCGTGTTATCTCTCGAAGAGTTGATCACAATTGGCCACCGAGATCTTGTGATTTAACACCTTGCGACTTCTTCCTTTGGGGCCACGTGAAAGATAAGGTCTACGCCAACACCCCAGCGTCGATTCAAGAGCTCAAAGATAAAATTCGTGAGGATATCGAGGACATAGGTCAGCCATTTCGCGATTTGGTTATGGAAATTTTCATGAAAAGGATATGGTCCTGTAAGCGTGGTCGTGGTGGCCATTTGGCTGATGTTGTTTTTCATTATTAAGGGCATCTTTATCTTTATCCTCTTTATTATGAAATAATAAATTATCCTAATAATAATAATGAAATAATAATTTATCCTCTTTATTATGAAATAAGCATCCGATCATTTATCTCAAAAATGACATTTTTCTTGATTGATTATTTTTTCAAATTTCTGGTTTTATTGCAAAGGTTGAACTTTGTCATTTAATACTGACTGGAACACAATATCATTTATATGAGTACCATGGCGGTACCTCATCTGATCCACCCTTTTTTAATACAACCCAAAATCCACACTAAACAGTGACCCGTTGTGAGTATTGAGCATTGACTTCTCAATAGTCACGTGTGGGTTTTTTGAACCCCATATGCGGCAATTTTGCTTATTGACATAGCCACCGAGATGAAAATGAGCGTCATGATGGCTGAACTGAAGGTCGATCTCCTCCCGAAAATTGTCCACGTAATTTTCTTACAGTTTACGTTAAAAACTCACCCCTTTAGAAGTAAGTTTTTAATATTTCCCAAATTTGTTCGAGCGTATAGCGTCCCATTTTGCAAATGTCATGAACCCAAAAATAAAAATTAATGTTATTCTACCTTTAAAAGACAAAATAATCGGTAGTTCAAATTAAAATGTACTTTATCCCACAATTCCGTCTATTCCATCTACTGGTCACCTTATTTTAAAACGAATAGAATTGCCAACGTTACATTACACTGCCAACACAAGGGCTCAGCATTGCCCACTCATGTGGGTGGGAGTGTAGCGGGGGTGTTGTGTGCGTGTGTATGTGTTTATGTATCCATCCACCGAGGATTTTTTGCCGACTAGACATTGCAATTATGTTGTAAAGTTTGTAAAGGGTTAGGGCTGAAACCATAAATTCCAACATCAACAGTACCGAAAATGTAATTTGTGTTATGGCTGTGTATGGATGTGTGCTATAGCAATTGGCTTAAAGTGAAATATATACATACATACATACATCTGTATATATTCAATTCGGCTATTCTATGGAGTGTTCGTAATTTGAAAATAAACCTAAAAGTAGACGAACATTTTTGGGGGAAAGGAAGAAAGGCAGCAAATTTTTAAATTTATTAACCAACTGGGTTTTAAATAATAATGGAAGGGTAAATCTCATATAATTGTGGCATTTTTTACTAACACTGGATAAATGTTGGAATGTTATGGGAAAATAACGTGCTATCCAACTTCAAGTTACTCTCGGTAGAAAGTAGGGTTAAATATCATAAACTGAAATTCGGTGAAATGTACACATAAAATTAAGTGAATTTTCGCAATTCGTACTTTTAAGGGGGACAGAGGTATAAAATTGGTGCAGGCCAAATGTCTGCATCTAGAATAGCGAAATTCGGTATGTATATTCCATAAGAATGTATACACGCGCAGTCTATTGAAAATCATACAATCTATAGAAAATCAGTATATATTTCGCTCTGGTTGCGTAGACTCGAAACAGTATGCAATTTTTCGATATTCGTATAATTAGAATCAAAATCATAAAATTCTGCGGTTACATTCCGCAACATTAAGGATTTTTTTGGAAATTTATACTTTTAGGGAAAACTGAGCGAAAGGAAATAATGAAGGTACCAATCGAACCGCTGTAGCAAGTCTAATGAAAATCAGTGTTTATTTAGCTATGGTTATGTAGACGCGAAATGTAATGCGATCTTTCGATATTCGCATAATTAGGGTTAAAATAGGCAAAAAGGTATAAAATTGATGCCGGCAGCTAGTATCATAAAATTCGGCGTGTACATTCCTCTGATTGTGTAGACGAGCAACATAATTTGTTTTTTTTTCCTTATTTGAAATTATAATATATTTCCAGGCTGAAAAAAATTAATAAATAAATGTTTTACAATCTTAAAATATTAGCCTGAGACATGTTCTGTGAACACAATTGGAATGTTTTATAATAATAAAAAAATAAAATAAAAGTAAAGTTAAGTTCATTTATTGATGCAATTTTAAAGAGACGTACCGGCAAAGGTATTATTATATATCAAGCGACTCGTTGGGGAAGTACGTATTTAATGCTCAAACGTCTAATTGTAATAATGACCTCTCATTAGCAGAAAAATATTGGGATCAAGCCATTGTTCTCGAGAAGGTTTTACAGCGTCATTATCAAAAAATTTCAAAGCGAGAATTTGATACCAGGTGGTTTCTACAGGGAGTGTAAGGAACTAATATTTAAATTGGAGAAATTTGAAAATCGAATCCCAAACTATATTGTTTCTTCAATGATTAGAAGTGAGACGGAAATAAGGAAGAATTCTATTCTATTGGCGGGAATATGTGTCGACCCTTTAAATAGAATTTTATTAAACCATGATCATGTTTTAGAGGCACGGCAAAGATTATATGAACTGGCAGAAAGAATGCAAAAAAACTTTTAGCCTAAATGGTTCTCACAAATCAACTCCTGCTAACGACTTCGAAAAGTATTTGGATAGTTTGGAGCAAAATAAGGTTAAAAGGTTAAGAAATGACTCGTTGAAATACAAATACAAAATCTTTATCGGGAATTGGATGAAATAAAAAATTTTGACAGAAAAGACAAAAAAGATTTCTACCAAGTAGTTGGATATTACCCGTCATGTGGTGTTAGTAGCAGCTGCAATGCAACCTACTCAAGTGAGCGTAGAGAGATTATTTTCGGCCCTAAAACTTTTAAAATGTGATATTCATGCCTCAATGAAAGAGGAGTTGGCAAATGTTCTGTTCTGTTTTTAAGAACATTGAAATAAGTATATGACATTTTTTTTTATCAATTTTATTAGTAGTTATAGAATATATTTTTGTTTTGTTTTCATAGTATTTTTATAATGAATTAAAAAATAATAATTAAAATCTATTATCAAATATATTCTTTTCTATGACACTGAGAGTTCTGCACTTGTATGTGAATCGATCCTCTATTAATATGGGTATTTGGGAGAAAAAGGGCGGTATTATTGAAGAGGTCGTGACACATCCCATAAGAAATTAAAACCAGTTATAGAGTATTTTCTCTTACATGACACCAAGTTTCCTGAAAATATGTGTGAGTTCATTAAGTTTTCACTTACGTAGGCAAGATACAAATGGGCGGGATTTGAAAGATGGGCGTGGCACCTTTTCTAAAAATTAGAACCCAATATATGTTCCGTTATATGGCAACAAGAAATTTTGTGTGAGTTTATTGAGTGCAAATTTGTGGAAAAAGTGGGCGGTACGAGAAAAGTGGGTGTGGCACCTCCCACATAAAGTAAATATATATTCCTATTAATATTATAAAAACTGTTGTCTCTTTTTGGAACTACAGATTGGATATAGATATAGGCTATATATTAAAAAACTAGCACTGGGGGCGGGAGGGGCGTGGCTAAACTGTTTTTGTGAATAACTTTATAAAAATTAGTACATATATATTACTGAGCACGAAAAGACAATATCGAGCCATTACCGCCAAAATAATGTATCCCACAATATAATCGATTTTTGTTTTTTTTTATCGAAATCGATATTTCAACATCATTTGCATGATCTGTCAAAATTTCATGTTTTGTTTATAATGTTTACATTATAAATTTTAAAACAATAGCTTTATTCAAACGGATTTTATTTAAAAAAACCTTCCCCAGTAAAATTTCGAGTTTGTGGGATACATTTTTTCGGCGGTTATGGCTCGATATAAACCCGAATTTTGATTTTTGTGCGGAGAAGCGGGAGGAGTTCAGTTAGTTAACTAAAGGGTGATTTTTTAAAAGCTATAGGAAAGTTTTTCAAAAAAGAAAAACACATAAAATTCAGAAAACTGCATGAAATCTTTATTTGAATCGATAGTACGGTCCATATAATTTAATGTTTGAAGATTATTTCATGCAAATGTTGACCTTGACTGCGCCTAAAATGGTCCATCCGCTTAGTCCAATTTTGGCATTTCCACGTTTTTGAGTAACAGAGGCCCAATTGCTGCGAACGACAACGAATCGATAATTGATGGTCTTCATTAACACTGGCCGATACAGCTGCGATATTTTCTTCAGTTCGCCCTCAACGTAAGCGTTTTGGTGGTTTAATGTCCAACAATGTAAATTTGGTGCGAAATTTAGTCACAATAGCCCGAATAGCCGCTTCAGTGGGTCGATTAAACTGACCATAAAATGGAAGCGCGCGATGAACTTTCTTAACAGAGCAGTGAAACAAAACACGAAACGTGCGTCAGCTGTTTAAACCAGTGTTGCCAAAAAGATAACAGCTAAAAAATCACCCTTCATATTACTAAAATTAGTTTGGTAATAAAAAAGTAAATGTAAAATAACACGAAATATAATGCTTTAGAAAAGAAAGAAAATCCATATTAAACGTCTGATTTTAAAGCTCTCAATAAGTGGTTTCATTTCAAAGCCTATGATGTCTTCTTTACAACAACATTATTCTTTTGTAATTATGTTCTCTATATTAGTAGTTATGATTTTTGCAACGAAAAAAGTCAAAAGGCCCCCCTGTGCGACGTATTAATGGAATTTGATAGCAAGATATATCGTAAATATAGAAAAAAAGATAAACAAAGTCGTCTATTGATTTTTACCCAATCAAAATATTTATCTGGTCGAGTCAACTTGTTGCAGTTATTATGGTACTCAATTTCGAAAGATTTCGGTATGGAGAGTCTGTATTTGGCTTCATAATTTCCCTATCAATTCGCCTTCCTGAGATATGACTGCTAATATTGGAAAAATCTTGATTTTTAAGGTAAATATCGTCATTGTGTAGAAATTTATGAAATTAAAAAAAAAATTGTGAAAATTATATTTATATATATATTTATATATATTTATTGTGTTATAAATTGCATTGTTGCGAGCGATGCGAGCACATGTATAACATTCAATTGGCAAAGTGAGATTTTTAGTGTGTCGACTTAGTTCGGTGGAATATTCTGTTTATCAGCGCTTCTCATTTGTCATATGTGACCGCTGGTACTAATATGAACCCTGATTTAAGTCACAGACATACATTCGTTGCGAAAGTTCCGACGAGATGGGGTAGCGCCCATCGAAACTGCGCAGTCAACTTTTAGCTACAACAATAAAGGTCTCACTTTGCCTTTTTGCTAATTTTGGGTTCTGCTGAAGACTTCAGCACAACATTTGGTCTTAAGCCAAAATAAATGACAACACAAAATTATATTTATTTGAAAATACAGCCTTACGGTTTCTTTCGAATTCGAAAAAGTCTCACGATTTTTTTACAGTTGAAAGCAAGCCCATTGGGCTTCTTCCAGTGAGAAAATAATTAAAATCGATAATATATTATTATTTAATTTTTTAAAATACATAATAAGATTTTTATAATCTTAATATACATTTATTTGTGTATTTAAAATTTCATAATTTTGTTAAAATCTTCACATTTTTTTTTCAACAAAAAAAAATCAATCAATGCAATACAGTAAAATGAGATTTTTAAAGTGCGAAAAATATAAATGTTATTTGTTTAAATTATAACATTGTATAAAAATTCAGCTTTAACAGCAAGTGAAGTTGAAGAGGAATATTTGAGTCCTTGTTGGCCAATTAAAATTTCAAATTAGAACCGGCTTTAAAAAAGTACTGATTATTTTTTCAAATTTCTGGTTCATTTGACTACCACGACTGGCTCGGCAGTATCTCATCCGATCAGTAATATCGTAGAGAAGAAAAACCATTCTGACTGTCTACAAAGAATCTACACGGAACCAGTCCCACTTCTTGCTTTCAGGGAATTTTAGCTCGGGTTTTCTGAAGGCACTTTTCTTTTAGAATTTTTAAAAGTAATTGCTTTTCAAAATCTCTTCATTGATACGACTTTCATAAAAAAAACGAAAATTAATGAGTTTGATATGGAAAGTACTTCTGGCTTTCATACAATTCCAGTTAGTTTCCGCCATTGCATCTACTCCATTTGTTCAAAATTCATTTGCAACCATTTGCGAATGCCTTAAATAAATAGAGTTGGGCATTCTGTCGTGTCGTTGAACATTAATCAGAATTCCTTATCTGTTATGTACCTACTGTAGAAAAAGGTGTTGAAATTTATTTTCCGCATACAAACAAACACACACACACACACACCCACAGTAGAGTGAGTAAAACGCAATGGGCGGGCATAAGGAAGCGAAAAGGATGGCGAAAAGGAAAATAAAAGCAAAAAAACGAAAACTTCGCACGTTTCTGCGTTACTGAAGTTATTACAACACGTGCTTGTGTTGGTTGGCTGGCTATTAAATTATTTAAGAGACAACATCTTTTTAGAAAATCTTTTAAACAGTCGAATGAATGGAATGAAATGGAATGCAAAGGCTAAATACACATGCAACAACAAGCCACCCTTCCAAGCCACCCCACCGTCCACAGTATGTAACCATTACGATGCTCCAGAGAAGAAAGACGAGAAGTGTTGTCTGTCGTTACACTCTCGAAAGGCACAGACAGCAACAACAACAAGTGAACTGAAAAAGGAAAAATATTGTAAAATGGGAAAATGGTAGTTAAGTCTCGTCGGCTCTGTATGAAATTTTAGATGGAAATTGAAGTGAATAGAAACCCGGGGAATAATGTTCGCGAAAAGGGGAGGCAAAACTTTAATACGTCTTTAAGGACGAACTTTGCACGAGCAGCAACAGCGACAGCATCAGATACGTACACATACTATATGTATGGATGGATGTATGTATAGACAAACATATAGACAGACAGACAGTCATACAATTTCTGCACGCACTCAAACGTGGGGGCATGACTCTTGCCCCCGTCCGCCTTTTGTTCATGTCCTTTTTATATAAATTGAGCAATAAAAAAGAACAAATACACGCACACACCCACAGACACACATATATTGTACACATGGCAGAGAGGAGCCCAGCAACAGCAGTCGAACACATCTTACAAGGATTCCATGTCGTTTTTCAAGTGCAAGAGCCTGTTGTAAAAGTATTTTATCTTGTAAATAAAACGAAAACGCAGCGTTGCCAGATGTCTTAAAGACATGTATATTTGTGGGTTTATGTTAGATTATCAAGTGTGGGCAGGTTCTATACAAAAATGGAGGAATTCCGTGTAAAACCTACAAAAAATTTTTGAATGTCTTTAGATGTTGATGAAATTTGATGTTTATACCCTCCACTTCAAAGATGGGTTGTTATTCCGTTTGTAACACCTTGAAATAACCACCTGAGTGTATTTATATATTCTTGGTCGTCATAAAATTCTAAGACGATCTAGCCATGTAAGTCCGCCCGACCATGTTAACATCTAAACGAAAGGACCCAGCAAAAACTCGGTAATGATACATCATTATTATACCCTCCACCTCCAGGATGGGGGTATACTAACTTTGTCATTCCGTTTGTAACACCTTGAAATATCGACCTGAGACACTACAAAGTATATATATTCTTGATCGTCATAAAATTCTAAGACGATCTAGCCACGTCCGTCCGTCAGTCTATTGAAAGCACGCTAGCATCTAAACGAAAGGAGCTAGAACATTCAAATTTTCCATAGTGGTAGATCGGTTGGGATTGAAACGGGGCGAAATCGGCCCAATGGGAAAAATTTTTCCCTCACAAGGACTAAAAATACCCATAATAATCCCTAATATTTTAGCGTATTTAAGCATGTTTTTTGAATATGTCTGTTTATATTTGGTATGCGCATTCCCGTTACAGCAACAATGAGCACCATAAAGTGATTCTTATTTGTAGGGGGTGAAATGAGGCAAAAAAGGGATAAAAATGGTACATATTAAACGACAACAGCTAGAAACACGAAATTCGGTGTGTACATTCCTCTAATTGAGTAGATACATAATATAAAAGTATTTTTTCCAAATTTGTACTTTTAAGGGGTAAAATGGGACTAGGGGGATAAAAATGGTACCAACCAAACTGCAGTACCTAGAATAATGAAATTCGGTGTATACGTTCCTCTGATTGCATGGGCAAGTAAAATACACGGATTTTTCAAAATTTGTACTTTTTGGGGTTAAAATGTAAAAATGGGATAAAAATAGTACCAATCAAATGACCGAAGCTAGAGTCATGAAATTCGGAGTATACATTCTCTGACTGTGTAGACACGGAAAATAAACTGATTTTTCGAAATTTGTAGTTTTTGGGTTCAACACAGAAAAAGGGGATAAAAATAGTACCAACAAAATGACCGCAGCTAGAGTCATGAAATGCGGACTGACTGCGTAGACACGGAAAATAAACGAATTTTTCGAAATTCGTACTTTCAAGGGATACAATGGTACAGAGGGATAAAAATAGTACCAACTAAACGACTACAGCTAGAATGATGAAATTCTAATTGCGTAGAAACGTCAAGGGGGTAAAAATGGTACCAACTAAATGGGCGCAGCTGGAATCATGGAATTCCGTGTATACATTCCTCTGACTGCATAGACACGCAAAATAAAAAGTTTTTTTCCAAATTCGTTCTTTTTCTTTTACGGCAAAAATTGGTTGAATCATGAAGTGAGGTTATTTTGCACTATGTACGTCTGATAATGGATTTTCAAAATGTTTACTTTTGGAATTAAATTAGAATGGAAATACAATGAACTATAGCACCCACTATCTACCAATATTTATGGTATTTAAGCTTTTTGAAAATATAAATATAAGAATATTTATTTTTTGATTTGAAATAATTATTTATTTATAAAATTATTTTTTCAATATTTGTATTTGTTTTGGTTTGGCTGTATTAAAAAATTTATATTTTCCTGTAATATTACTGCACTTCTACGAAAACCGACAACCTCTGTCGAATGCAATCCATGGTGGAGGGTATATAAAGTTCGGCCCGGCCGAACATAACGCTGTTTTTACTTTTTCCAAATTCGTACTTTCAAGGGATGCAATGGGAACAGAGGGATAAAAAATATCAACTAAACGGCTACGACACGAAAAATATAGAGATTTTCAAAAGCCGTACTTTTATGGGGGTTATGAAAATGATACCCACCAAATGGCCGCAGCTGAATCGGTGTATATTGCATAGACTCGCAAAATAAAAATATTTTTTCAAATTCGTACTTTTTTACATTTACGGCAAAAATGAGAAGAATCATGAAGTTAGGTTAGCTTGAACTGTGTATGTGAGAGATTACGCATCTTCAAAATTTGCACTTTTGGAATTAAAATATGATGAAAATACAACAAACCAAACGACCGCAGCTAAAAATGCAGGTACTATCCCCAATATTGAAGGTATTTAAGCTTTTTTGAAGATTGTTACCTTACATAGGGTGATTTTTTAGCTACTATCTTTTTAGAAACTCTGGTTTAAAAAGCTGACGCATGTTTTGTGTTTTGTTTCACTGTCAAACATCTTCAGTTTGGTCTATAATTTAACCATAAATCGTCTTACAAACGAACAACGCTTGCAAATTATTGAATTTTATTATCAAAATGCGTGCTCTGTTAAGAAAGTTCAAGAAAGCCGAAGATCTACTTTTTTACCGAAAAATTGTGTTCAGCGACGAAGCTCATTTTTGGCTCAATGGGTGCGTAAATAGGCAGAATTGTCGATTTTGGAGTGAATATCAGCCAGAAGTATTACAAGAGCTACCAATGCATCCAGAAAAAGTCACAGTTTGGTGCGGTTTATGGGCTGGTGACATCATTGGACCGTACTTCTTCAAAGATGATGCGAATCTAACGTAACTGCGAATGATGAGCGGAACCGTGAGATGATATCCATTTTTTTTTGCCCGAAATTCAAGAGATTGACTTCCATGACATGTGGTTTCAACAAGACGGTGTCACATGCCACACAACACGCGCAACAATGGACTTATTGAGAGGAGAGTTCGGTAAACATTTTATTTCACGTTCGGGACCGGTCAATTGGCCGCCTAGATCGTGCGATTTAACGCCTTCAGACTATTTTTTGTGGGGCTATGTTAAAGCTCATGTCTATACAGACAAGCCCGCTTCAATTGACGCATTGAAGAATTTATTCGTGAGATACCGGCCGAAATGTTGGGAAGAGTATGCCAAAATCGGACTAAGCGGATGGACCATTTGAGGCGCAGTCAAGGTCAACATTTGCATGAAATAATCTTCAAACATTAAATTATATGGACCGCACTATCGATTCAAATAAAGATTTTATGAATGTTTCTGAATTTTATGTTTTTTTGAAAAACTTTCCTATAGCTTTTAAAAAATCAGCCTTTATATACATTTTGAATTGACTTGAAGTATTATTAATAGTATTACCTTATAAGCGTGGAATAAAATAATTAAAATTTTATATTTATTTATAAAATTATTTTTTTTTAATATTTTGTATTTGTCTTGGTTTGGCTATATTAAAAAAATAAAATATTCCTATAATGTTACTACACTTCTACGAAAGACGACAGCTTCTGTGGAATATAATCCTTGGTGGAGGGTATATAAAGTTCGGCCCTACCGTAATTAACGCCATTTTTATTCGTTATTATATTCTTTTCAATCCGAAATTTGAAATTTATTTTTTACAAAATTACTACTTCAATTTTTTTTATTTTTTTTCTGGGCATATTGGTACATGTTGCATATGTTGCATACTCTCTCTCTCTCTCTCTAAATTTAAGAGTGGAATCGCAAGTAGTTTCGGAAAACTCGCACGTTGAAGTTTTGTATATTTATTCTGTAAAAGATATTGACACAGTTTTTCTTTCAGGAGAATGTAAAATAAAAAAATATTTTTTTTTTAAATAATTATTGATATTAGTTTTTTGAAAAACATATTATTTTTATTTTTCTGATTTTTTCTCAGAAAATAGCTAAATCTATGCTCTAATCACTCTGTAAATTTCAGAGGGGGCTTTTAGTTAGATTGTGATATGTAGGAAAAACTGCAAAAGTTCTCATGTGATATTAATTTTTTTATTACTTTCTTTTCAAGCCGAAATATATTGAAATTGGTTTTTGTTTCTTTAATTATAATTGCTTCTGTAATCTTTAATTATAACTGCTATGCTGCACACTCTCCCTGAATTTCAGGGTGGTATCGCAAGTAGTTTCTGAGATATCGGCACAATTGAGGAATTCCATGTTAAATAATACATTTTCGAAGGTCTTCCGCACAAATTTAGAAGAACAAATTTAGAAACAAATATAAATTCCATACGGATATTTAGGAGAGGTTTATTACTTTAAACCTATAAAATATTTATGTTTTTACCACGCCCCTTCTGATTCATCCCACACAAATGTCCCCATAATAGATAAAATTAAATTCTTGATAACTTATTTAGCGGAGCCAAAATGCACTGTGCTTTAAATGAATTTGAACTACCGATTACATTGACTTTGAAAGGTAGAATAACATCCATTTTTTATCAGGTTTATGTTTGACATTTGCAAAATGGACCTATTCGTTGAACAAAATTGGGAAATATTAAAAACTTACTTCCAAATTAGTGAGTCTTTAACGCAAACTGTAATAAATTTGAGTGGAATTTTTTCGTGAAAAGCCAATGCATCCCCTAGGAGTCAATGTTTGGTGTGGATTTTGGACTGTACTGAAAAATTGTGTTGATCGGATGAGGTACTGCCGAGTCGCTCGTGGTAGTCATATGAATGATACTGTCTTCTTTTATTAAATGACAAATTTCAACATTTCCAATAAAACCAGAAAAAATAACTTTTTTTATAGCCGATTCAAATTTAAAAATTTAAATGGTCCACCTTAAATTTGATCATATTTTTACAATGCTTTCTTAAACATGAAACCTGAGTCCATTTGCAACATAGTTTCTAGTAACTTCCACACAAATACTTCGCCCCTAAATAAAATTAAAGACCTTATAACATCTATGCTTATGTTCTCTGAGTGAGGGTATACATAAGTCATCTAACCGACTAATACTTACTTACTTGTTACTGGTAATTTATATTGTGAAAATATAAGTTTCTATATCCAAAGAGGCTTATTTTCCAAAAAAAAAAAAAAACTGAGAAAGTTTGTCTACGATACAAGCATTACGTACAGAAGGACGGACAGGCAAGACCCATCAGCATCATATACGTACACAATGTAAAACATGAGTAACTCATCAAGAAGGATAATATAAATTTGCCAACAAAACTCATTAAAATTGACTTAAGGAAAAATTTAATTAAGAAATTGTATTATGATGGTCAGTCGTTCGCTTATTTTGAAAAATCTGTACATTAGGGAGGAGTGTGTTTTTTGGCTCACCTACTACGTGACAAACAATGATGTTAACTTCAAATTTCCACCGGAAAATTAATTTAGTACATCTATTTAAAATTTATTTTTTCGTGTACATTTAATTTACTTTGATTTATAAAAGTCCGAAAATATCTGAATTCAAATCGGAATACATTTGTAAATATAAAACAACAATTTTACCATTTTTTAACACATAATTTTACCATTTGGCCCATTTCACATTAATATCAACCTATCATCTTATATCGTAAAATTACGATTTTTCTTAAACGTCAACCCATTAGTTTGGTTAAGTATTCTATTGCTTATTCGAATTTCCTAGAGACGATTGCAAATTTTGAAAAGGTGTAAAAAACTCACCCTACTTTAATCATAATGTTGGTGGCGTATAAGTTATATTTATTAAAGCTAATATTACTCATACGCACAGTTGTCTGTCTGGCCGGGAATGAAAAGCATTCCGGGAGTGAAAAAACGATGTATTAATTTACTATTTGACGCTCCCTTCAGATCGGCCACTTAAACCAATTTTATTTTAAGTCCGAAAAATTTTATTTTAATTTATGGAAATGAAATAGCATTATTAGTGACAGGTATTGTTGATAACGAGTTTAAAATATTTGTTACTGCACACATTTATGGCGGAAAACATAGCAACGTTTTAAACGAAGCTTGGTTGAGTTATAAGACTATTTGTTATACAGGTTATATATTTTATATATTATTTGGGATATGACAGAGATGGATGACCAACCATTTAGATACAACTGATACAAAAATAGCAGCGACGAGATCAAAAAATATCGACACAGAAAAATTTTAGTTTAACTTCGAAAACCTTCAAAGTTTTTACTGTGATTGAACGGTGGTATTGTGTTATGCTTAATTTTACTTTAAATAAAAAACAAGTAAAAACGGGGTAAATTTTGGGCCGGACCGAACTTTATATACATTGGATTGCATTCCACAGAGCAGTGCAGTAACATTACAGGAAAATGATATTTTTCATATAGCCAAAAAAACAAATAAAAATATTGAAACAATAATTTTATAAATAAATATAATAATTTATAATTTTAAACCACGCTAATGAGGCAATATGTTTATACTATATATATTGAAATAATACTTCAAGTCAATTCAAAAAGTAAATATAAGGCAGCAATCTTCAAAAAAGCTTAAATGCCCTAAATTTAGGGGGATAGTGGGAGCATTTTCAGCAACAGCCGTTTGATTGCCTGCCATTTTAATTCCAAAAGTACACCGAGCAAGATAACCTAACATCATGATTCTACCCATTTTTGAATGAATGTATACATCGAATTCTATGATTCTAGCTGCGGTCATTTGGATGGTACCATTTTTATCCCCTTTTTCCCAACTTACCCCCATAAAAGTACGACGTTCGAAAATGTCTTTATTTTACGTGTTTGCGTAATTAATTATTTCATCCTTCTAGCTTTAGCCATTTAGTTGGTACCATTTTTTCCCCTCTATTCCAATTGTATCCCTTGAAAGAACGAATTTGGAATTATGTATCTACTCAAATACATATGTACACACCGAATTTCGTGTTTCTAGCTGTTCTCGTTTGATAGGTACCATTTTGATCTCTTTTTGCTCCATTTCATCCCCGAGGAATAGAAATTACTTTATGGTACTAAATATTAGGGGTTATTAGTCCTTAGGAGCAAAAAAATGTTCCCTTTAAACCGATTTCGCCTAGTTGCAATGCCAATGATCTACGAATAGAAAACGCATTTATGGAAAATTTAGGCCTCCTAGCTCCTTTCGTTTAGATGCTAGCGGGCTTTCAACAGACGGACGGACATCTTATGACGATCAAGAATATATATACATTATAGGATCTCTGGTCGATATTTCAAGGTGTTACAAACGGAATGTTATTTCAAAAATGAATCACAAAAATAGCAGTGCTAAGAATAACTAAAAATATTTTTTAAATTCACTTAAACGATTTTTTGAATAATAACGATATTTCCTTGAAATTAATACTTTGCTGTACGACCTTTAGCACTTATTACTACTGCACAACGTCGACTAGCCTTCATAACTTCGCTACGATGATTTTCCCTCAGATATCAACCTTTTTATATGAACTCGATTTTCTTCGTCACAATGCTCTCCTCACCCTGCTTATTAAGAAATATAAAAAAATATTTCAGAAGTAGTGTACATTTCATAATATCGTACTTATATCAGCAAATCGAATAGAAATATTTACAAAAAAATCTATTTTCTTGAAAACTAATATTATTTTGAACGCTCCAAAATGTCGAATAATACAAAAAAAAATTAATTTCTTAAGTAATTAAATCCATGTCACCAACCAAGCTGTTATTATTTTGATCCCAACTGTACATACTCTAGAGGATTGGAGATATTATTGATAATAATAATATCTCCAATCCCAACCTTGATATTAGTGATTTTGTTAATTATTTAGATTTAATATATTTTTAGTTTATAAGTTTAGTCTGTAAGGAAAATTTTATTTCCATGAATTGAATAAATAAATTAATTAGGATCTCCTATAAATAATAAATTAAATTCAAAAAATCTAAACGTGGCAATAATGCTTAAAAAGACAAATATTTGGACATGTTTGTCACTAAAATTATTCCCATTTTTCCTAGTCAAAGTCTCTGGTAATCTCGGCACATGAGGGTACAACACACAGTTCTACATTAGCATACATACAGATCTAGCATATATGTATGTACGGATATTTGCTATTTACATATACATACAGAGCCTCTAAACATTAAACACTTGAAGCTCTGCAATATAAAAAAAAAACAAAGAAGAACAACAACAAGAGCCAAACAACCCCACATATTCAGGCACACTTCGATACGAGGCGGCACATGCATACAAACACAAATAAAGTTAACTTTCTCTGGGTACAACTCACGAGATTTTGTGCCTCCCTCTCCACACACACACACCCCACACAATCCTCACACCAACAACACCAACCAACCGCTAAAGACACCAACACCCCAAAACGATGGTGTTGTGAGATATGCATTTATCGATGTGTGTGTGTTTGTGTGTACAAGCGGCGTGTGTATGTTGTACTCGTATTCCACTTGATAGTCATGTCTCGTGCAAATTTACATATTTAACGAAACGAGATGGTTCAGTGAGTAAATAAATGTAAACACACACACATACATACTTGTTAGTGTATATATAACCGAAGGGGTTGTTGTGGGGACTGTCGTGTGCCATACCAGCCTCTCGTCGTCTAACATTTCGTTTTCGGTTTGTGTTGTGTTTCTTTGGTTTGCGTCCATGCACATGTACGACTGACTCCAAGAAATATTGCATGATTGCCAAAGTTAGTTCATTTCTGTTCTGTTTATTCTCATTCTACTACCTTTAGGAGCTGCTGTTGCTGCTGACGTTATTCCGCTCTCTTTGGGGGAACATGTTTATTGCATGTCTACTTATGCCGTGAGTTGTGCGAGTACCAAGCAAAAACTTTTGCAACCGACAATCAAATTATTTTCGTTGTATGCATGTACCATGTATATATCTGATAAAAGTGCAGAACATAATATGTATATTAGGGTGGACCATAGGATTTTTTTTTGCAAAAAAAGAACGTTCGGTTATTATACCTTCCACCACAGGATTGGGATTACTAAGTTTGTCATTCCGTTTGTAACATGTTGAAATATCGATCTGAGACCCTATAAAGTATGTATATATTCTTGATCGTCATCAAATTCTAAGACGATCAAGTCATGTACGTCTGTTGAAAGAACACTAGCATCTAAACGAAAGGAGCTAGGAAGCCCAAATTTACCATAAATGTGTCTTATAAAATATAACTGAAAATACCCCTAATATTTAGAGTATTAAAGCATGTTTTTTTATACCCTCCACCTCCAGGATGGGGGTATATTCACTTTGTCCTTCCGTTTGTAACACCTTGAAATATTCATCGGAGATCCCATAAAGTATATATATTCTGGGTCGTGGTAAAATTCTAAGACGATATAGCCATGTCCGTCTGTCCGTCTGTCTGTCTGTTGAAAGCACGATAGCGGCCGAACGAAATGAGCTAGGAGGTTCAAATTTTTCCTAAATGTGTCTTATGGTTATAGATCGGTTGGGATTGAAAGTGGACGAAATCCGCCCAGAGGGAAAAATTTTTCCCTCACAAGGACTGAAAATACCCCTAATATTTAGAGTATTTCAGCATGTTTTTTGAACATATTAGCATGTATTTACTTGATATTTGCAATGCGCATTCCCTTTATAGCATAAAAGGGCACCATAGAGTGATTTTTATTTGTAGGGGGCGAAATGGGACAAAAAGGGATAAAAATGGTACCTATCAAACGACAACAGATAGAAACACGAAATTTGGCGTGTACATTCCTCTGATGGAGTGGATACATAATATAAAAGTATTTTTTCTAAATTCATACTTTTAAGGGGTTAAATGGGGATAGAGGGATAAAAATAGTACCAACCTAACGACTGCACCTAGAATAATGAAATTCGATATATACATTCCTCTGATTGAGTAGACACGTAAAATAAAAGAACTTTCCAAAATTCGTATTTTTGGGGTTAAAATGGAAAAAGGGGATAAAAATAGTACCTACCAAATGTCAGCAGCTAGAATCATGAAATTCGGAGTATACATTCCTTTGACTGCGTAGACACGAAAAATAAAACGTTTTTTCCAAATACAATGGTTACAGGGGATAAAAATAGTACAAACTAAACGAATGCAGCTAGAATGATGAAATTCAGTGTGTACATCCCTCTAATTGTGTAGATACGTAAAATAAAGAGATTTTAGATAGTCGTACTCTTGAGGGGGCAAAATTGGAAAAAGGGGATAAAAATGGTACCAACAAAATAGCCGCTGATAGCATCATGGAATTCGGTGTATACATTCCTCTGACTACATAGCCACGTAAAATATTTTTTTCCAAATTCGTACTTTATTTTGTTGCTTTTACGATAAAAAATGGTAGAATCATGAAGTTTTCTTATACTGCGTACGTGAGAGAGGTATTTTGAAAATGTATACTTTTGAAATTTAAATAGGATGGAAATACAACCAACCAAACGACTGTAGCTGAAAATATACTCTCTATCCCCCAATATTTAGTGTATTTATGATTGCTCCCTTATATTTACTTTATGAATTGAAGTATTATTTCCATTATATATACATAGTAAAAAATATTGGTATCCCTGGTTTATTAATTAAATTTCTGATTTTCATACATTTGAAATTTGTTGCGGACATTCCTCTTGTAGCTTGGAAGCACCACAAAGAAAATAAAAGTTTTAGCGGGCGAAATGGGACAAAAAGGGATAAAATATGGTACCAATGATACGACAAGAGCTAGAATCATGAATCCCTCTAATTGCATAGACACGTAAAATAGAGGGATTTTTCGAAATTCGTACTTTTAAGGGATATAATTAAAAAGAGGGATAAAAATGGGACCTACCAAACCGCTGAAGGTGAAATCATGAAATTCGGTGTATACATTCTGACTATGAAGACTCGAAAAAGGGTTTTTTTCGAAATTTGTACATTTGGAGTATACATTATAGTTTGAAATAGTAAACACATAAAGTAATGTGCATAAAAATATCACAATTTTCGTAATATGGTACTGTACTTCTATGTAAAGTCGACATCCTTTAATCTGCTGGTAATACTGTGGAATGCACTCCGTGGTGGAGGGTATATAAGATTCGGCCCGGCCGAACTTAACGTCTTCTTACTTGTTAATATTTCTGCTTAAATTTAATTGATATTGGGTATGCGCATTCCCCTTATAGCAAAAAGGGTAAAATACAGCTATTCTTTATCGTAGGGGCAAAAAGGGATGGTACCTATCAAACGGCAACAACTAGAAACACGAAATTCGGTGTGAACATTCCTCGAATTGAGTAGATACATATTATTAAAGGATTTTATCCAAATTCGTACTTTTAAGGGGTAAAATGGGAATAGAGGGACAAAAACTGTACCAACAAAATGGCTGCACCTAGAATAATGAAATTCGGTGTATACATTCCTCTAATTGCGTAGACACGTCAAATAAACGTATTTTTCGAAATTCGTACTTTTTGGGGTTAAAATGGAAAAGAGGATAAAAATATATAAAAATAGATACAAACCAAATGACGGCAGCTAGAGTCGTGAAATTCGGAGTATACATTCCTCTGACTGCGTAGACACGAAAAATAAAAGGTTTTTTTCCAAATTCGTACTTTCAAGGGATACAATGGGTACAGAGGGATAAAAATAGTAGTAAAAATAGGATAAAAATGGTTCCAACCAAATGGCTGCAGCTAGTATCATAGAATGCGGTGTATACATTCCTCTGACTGCATAAACACGCAAAATAAAAAGATTCGTACTTTTTACTGTTAACGGTAAAAATTGGTTGACTCAGGTCAGGTTAGTTTGCATTATGTACGTGAGATAATGGATTTTCAAAATTTGTACTTTTGGAATTAAAGTAGATTGGAAATAAAACCATCTGTAGCACCCACTATCTACCAATATTTATGGTATTTATTTGCAAATATAAATACATATGAGTCATTCCATGTCAAGCGGTACGGTTTTGGACCTCGATAGATGCGATTGTTTTGAAAGTTTGTGAATGTATTCTTCTAATAAAATTATTGCATACGTATTTTTGGAAAAAAATTAAATTTTTTAACAGTGAAAAAAAAAACTACTTTTTTAAAAAGGTGTGTTCATTCAATCGCCTGTAACTCCTGAAATACTTTACCGATTTTAATGTGTTATACATTTTTTTGAAGGTAATTTCAATTACTTTTAAAATCTGTTTTATAGCAGGGTTAGACTTTTTAATGTTTTTGCAATTTTTATTCTTTTATTTTGATTTTCGAAATGATTACACCAATCCATTTTGTTTAAATTGTAAAGTAGTGTGCTAAGGTCTGTTTTTAAGCGACTGTGTGAGTTAGAAAGTGTTGAAATAATGGCTTCTATTTTTTACGATTTTTTTTACAAAATCAACTAGATTTACAGTGAAAAATCATCAAAATTATAATTTTTTCTTTAGTTCATAAACACAAGGTATAAACACAATGAAAAATTCAAAAAAAAAAAAGGTTATGGAAAAAAATATTTTTTGCAATTTTTTTCTGATGGTGCAATCTCACACTAGAAAAAAATTAAAATTTTCCATAACCTATTTTTTCTTGGATTTTTCATTGATTTTATAGCTTGTATTTATGAACTAATGAAGAAATTATAATTTTGATGATTTTTCACTGTAATTCTGGTTGATTTTGTAAAAAAAATAAAAAAAATCGTAAAAAATAGAAACCATCATTTCACCACTTTCAAACTCACACAGTCGCTTAAAAAGAGACCTAAGCACACTACTTTCAAATTTCAACAAAATGGATTAGTGTAATCATTTCGAAAATTAAAATAAGAGAATTAAAGTTGCAAAAACTTAAAAAAATCTAACCCTGCTATAACATACCACATCAGTATTTTAAAAGTAATTGAAATTACCTTCAAAACAATGTATAACACATTAAAATCGGTAAAGTATTTCAGGAGTTACAGGCGATTGAATGAATACACCTTTTAAAAAAAGTAGTACTTTTTCATTGTTAATTGGTCATAACTCGAGAAAACAAATTTTCAAATTTTTTCTCCAAAAATACGTATACAATATTTGTATTAGAAGAATCCATACACAAACTTTCAAAACAAACGCAGCTATCGAGGTCAAAAACCGTACCGCTTGACATGGAATGACTCATATAAAAATATATTTTTTTTAATTGATTTGAAGTATTATTTTTATATATATAGTGTAAACGTATTGGTAGCTTTGCCTTATAAGCGTGGTTTGAAATAATAAAAATATTATATTTATTTATAAAATTATTTTTTCAATATTTGTATTAGCTTTGGTTTGGCTGTATTAAAAAAATTATATTCTCCTGTAATATTACTGCACTTCTACGAAAATCGACAGCCTCTGTAGAATGCAATCCATGGTGGAGGGCATATACAGTTTGGCCTGATCGAACTTAACGACGTTTTTACTTGTTTTTATTTTAAATTTTATTTTTTTATATTTATTTATAAAATTATTATTTTTTCTCAATATTTTTATTTGTTTTGGTTTGGCTATATTTAACTATGTAACATTTTTCTGTACTTCTTCCACTTTTGTGGAATTCAATCCATGGTGGTGGGTATATTAGGTTCAACCCGGCCCGGCCGATAACCATTAAACGGCCTAAAACTGGTCAGTTCTGGCAACGTATCAATTATGCTAAGCTTGGAATGCCCTTCATTTGCATCGTACGTTCCGTGAGTGGACACAAAATCAACAGGAAGTCACAAACTAAATGTTACGTGATATTAACGTATTATCAACTTTTTTGGAAGTTGTTCAAAAGAACATCCTCAAATGTGGGAAATATGCGAAATGGTATTTTGGAAAGCCACTAAAATGTGCTTTCCTGTGGAACTTCTTCCATTTTTTTGCAGGGACCATAAATACAAAATACCCTGTGAAGCATATGAATAGAGCTTATCTGTACGCAGACTTTTCGTAATCAGTGTAAATGCCTAACTGAGAAGTATTCTACAGCACACATGTTTTGTGCTGAAAATCCAAAAATGTTGTTATTTCAACAAATATTTGTATTAACACCAGGCAGCGCTTCACTTCCATCCTCTGTGTCCTCTGAAGTGAAAGTGAGTTTCACTCGCACACACACGCACACTGGCTCATACACAAACAGTTTTGAAAATCCCTTCTCGAAAACACTTCGGCATTATCTCGAAACGGTGCGAAACAATCCACATCGGATTGTGGATGAGGACAAAACAGAAACACACATATTCCCAAGGTAGCGATCTAAAGCATTACCCAGTGAAGTTGTTGGGTCTCGCATCTATTCAAATTAGAGCTACAACACAGCAACAACAGCAGCTCTTTATACCCTCTGTCACTTGTTGTTGGCGTTCAAGTTGCGATGTGTATGTGTATATCACTGTTGTTGTTTATCGTTTCTGTCATTTGGCGTCGTTAGTATTTACCGATGTTTTGCAAATTGTTGTGAACTCTTGAAATTGCACTTCTCCAACACACGCATCCTCACACATACATACATACTTTTTTATGGAAATGCAATGCTCTGCACGAGTGTGCACATTCAAGTACACATTTCCATATTCATGGGGTGAATTGCATATCTCTCGCCTCCTTCGCAACTGTGTGCGTGCGATTGAGTTTCTATACAAAGTATGCAATTTAATGCTTAAGGGTAAGTTTTCCTCTTTTGCCATAGCTTTTATTCATTGCTTTCGCCCCCCCCCCAACAATGGTTTATCATATTCACGAGATGAATAAGAGATGGGGGTTTGAACTTTACCTCCTTTATGGGGTGAATGTGTGAGAGTATGGGAAACTGTGTGCATTGAGAGTGTTTTTATGGCGCTTTTTATTATTTTTCATACGTACACATGTATGTATATTACACACGAATTTTCATTAACAGTTCACCAACAGACTTCTCTCTCTAGAATGGCACAAATAGAGAATATATTGTGGTACTTGCGTATTAGTGAGAGAGCGAGAAACACGTGAAAAGAGTGGTAAGAGAGGTAGAGCGAGTGAGGGGAGTTAACAGAGGAAATTAGAGTGTCCTGTTAGCTGACGGCAATGTTAGCGACTTTACCTTTTCGTGTCTTATTTATTGTTATAGTTAGATTTGTGAAGCAAGTTTATCTTACTGCCCCTTATGAACGACACCAACCTGCCCCGAAGCTGAAATTTATGATAATCACAAAAAAGGGATTTCAAAAATAGCAAACTGGTTTTTAGGGAGAAAAAATGGGAAAGACCTGCTGAACTGCTAAAGACAGAATATTCACATTAGGGTGGATCATTATACAGTTTTTCGGACTGTTGTTTAACAACGCGCCTGCTGTCTTTAATGTTGCCCTCAAAAAAGTTTTGCCACTCCTCACCCGTCCACAATGCACGTTTTCTAGAATATATTGCCTATAGATCCGTCCTCACGTGTAGAATTCCAAAAAATAGACAAAATCTTTATACTATCCATAGGATTGTGGTTCTTTTTCGTTTGAGGTTACTATTGACTTTGGTATTTTGTAGAAAAATCACAGCGAAATGTTATTAATACATCGTCACGAGCCAGAAATCATGATAAAGGTAGAGTACCACCAAGTAATAAATATCACCATGTCATTTGTAAACATTAGCATTCTATAAATTATAGATGGACATACGGACTTTTATGGGAATACACTAACAGACGTGTTGCCGAGAATAGAATCTACTTTGAGTACCCGCGCTACGGAGTTAATCGCAACTTTGATAGGGTCTGTTAAAAAGGCTACCTTCATTCAAAACAGTACCGTCAGTTCTGTGATCACGTTTTTATCTCTTTTTGCGTTCAAACCACATCAATATTTTTTTTCTCAGTTTAATTTAAATATTTATTTAGAAAATTTTTGAGCATTTTTGAAGATTCTGTTCTTTTGTATTTTTCTGATATTTGGTACGTACATTCCTCTTGTTGCGTGTTCGCGCACCATAACGAAATTTGAACTGAAATGGGATAGAAAAGGGGTCACAAATGGTACTAATCAAACGACAAGAGCTAGAAACATGATATTTGGTTTGACATTCTCTGAATGCAATATTTAAAATATGTACTTTTAGGAGGAAACAGTACGAAAGGGGATGGTACCAACCAAAATGTCTGCATCTAGAATCGTGAAATTCGATGTATATGTTACTCTGACAGTGTAGGCGAGAAAAATGAAGAGAAGAGATATTCAATATTCTCCAAATGACGAAAAGGGAATAAATTGGTACCGACCAAATGGCCACTGCTAGTTATGATTCTAGCAGTAGCCATTTGCTTAGTGTACACTTTTCGATATATGCACTTTAAGGAGGAAAGGGGAAAATGGGGTAAAAATGGTACCAACCAAACGCCGCAAAATAAAAGAATTTTTAAAAATTCGTACTTTTAGGGTTAAAATGGGAAACATAGAAAAAAACATGTACCATGTAGCTGGTACAAAGAAATTTGGCATATACGCTCACCGACGCACAGTGGTTCCATTTGTATGGTTATCGATCTGAAACTTTCGGCATAAGCTCTCGTCTCCTAAATTTTTGTATTTCCGGGCAATGTTTAACTAACAACAACTGAAAGTTCCCACAATAACCTCTAACATTTAGGATATTTAAGGCAATTTTTGAAGATTGATGCCTTTATCGTCACATGAAATGCAAAACGACTAAACCTAAATTTTAATAAGTTTTGAGGAGAAGTAAAAACGTTTGATCATGAAGTTCGCATTGTTTTTGGATGTAGACCTATTTAATTCAGACCTAAGCAAAAATAAAAAATATAAAAATGTAATTTTAGGAGTCAAAATATCGCTACCTTATGAAGAAAAATATTTGAGGATTTTCGTTATAAAATCATTTTTTCCTGACGAAGAAGTCTACAATTTTGTCATATTGTGTATTTTAGTCAAATTTACCATCAACGTCACTTTTTGAAAATATTTCAAGTATTATTTGTTTAAAACTATTTTGTTTAATATTACAATAACAATGTCAACAGCTTTTTTGGAACAGAGTAGACTATTTTTACAGAATAAACTTGTCCAGTGGATCAAAGTATAAGTTTATAAAGTTTGATGTTTAAATACTGTACATCGATTAATTGTGATTTTTGATCTTTCACCAATGAGAATGTCGAATATTAATGATACCCACTGTACACTATTTCTTCATAGAATTATTGGTCGATGACTGGTTTTATGGTACCATACCTTGTTTTGGGCATAATTTTAATTACTTATAAAATGTGGCACTGTATGGTATCGCCCCGTTAGATGTTTTAAAGTTTTACATTATTATTTATTAATTTTGATTTTCACAATTTTTTGATTGATCGAACTGAAACTACAGGTCATTAATAGCAAAATTGCTATTCTTTCGAAATCTTTAATCTTTTTACAGGATTTTTAATTAATAATTAATTAAGTTTCGTACTTTTGCGGGTAATACAATGGCGATATTGGTATCAAAATGAAAAAGAAGAATATCTGTTAAAAATACTTCAAATTTCAAGCTTTTAAATTTTTATACACTCCACGAGAGTATTATGTCTTTGTGCATTTGTTTGTAACACCCAAATGGAAGGGAGATAGACCCATTGTTAATTATACCGATCGGCTTAGAATCACTTTCTGAGTCGATTTAGCAATGTCCGTCTGTCTGTCCATCTATTGTTGTAATCACGATCAGGTCGCAATTGTAGCCAGAACCAAACGAAACTTTGCACAACGAAGTTTTTCGAGACAAGGACGAACGCTATTTAATTTGAAGAAAATCGGTTCAGATTTAAATATAGCCCCCATACGAATTTCACTCCCGATTTCATTCTAGATACCACATATTTCAGCAGATTTTCTTCAAAATTGGCAAAACATCTTATAGTGCAACTAGAAACACCTGTGGTAAAAATTAGATCGGTTCAGATTTATATATAGCCCCCATACAAATTTCGTTCCCAATTTGAATTTTTCCGCTCTAGAATCGACATATTTTAACAGATTTACTTCAAAATTCGCAAAACACCTTATATTTCAACTGGAAACACCTATGGTAAATATGTGTTAGATCGGTTCAGATTTATATATAGCTCCCATACAAATTTCGCTCCCAATTTGAATTTTTCCGCTCCAGAATCCACATATTTTAACAGATTTTCTTCAAAATTGGAAAAGCATCTTATATTTAATCTAGAAACTATGGTGGGGTCACATCGGTTCAGATTTACATATCGCTCTCATACAAATTTCGTTCCCCCAGAAACCGCGTATTTTCAGAGAATTTCTTAAAATTGAGCATAACACGTTATACTTCAACTAGAAGAACTTATTGTGATAGTTAGTCACTTGTTTGGATATAGCCCAGATACAAATATTATTCTCGATTTGACAAGTTCGGCCAGGTCATATTAGCCTATGATTAGGAAAAATAAAAAAAAAATTTCCGTTTTCACTTTTTACTGAATTGAATTGTATTCCGATGGAAAGTGGAGTGTATCATATAGTCGGTCCCGCCCGACTTTAGCCTTTCCTTACTTGTTAATGTTGTATTAGATTAGCATTAACAAACATTTCACTTTCAACTTTCAATGGGGAAAATTTTAAATAATTGTTAAAGCTAAACTAATACAGATAGAAGCATGGAATTTGAAGTTATTGTGGATTTTATAAAAAAAGGAACAAAAATTGCACTAAAATCGTAATAATCTGCCCTTTATGCTGGGTCATATTGAACGTTTTTGATATGGTTTGATAAGGGTTTTTTCTCAATGCCATCATGAAAAGAATTATAGCCCTATGCTCCATACGGGAACGACGGGAATAAATATATATCTTGAAATTCTCGGTGAATTATTTTCAAGAAAAACCTAATTTGTAGAGGTTATTGAACACGCTCAGCTCACGAAAGGACAATGATAGAAGCGAAATATCTTTCATTTTAGATGGGAGCATCTCCCTCACAAAAAAAGCCACTTAATGTATAGTAGAGCAGTATGCCCCATAAAATATATTTTCCCGGTCTACTCCCAAAATCGATTTCCTTTTGCTACTTTTTTGTTTTTTTTTAAAGCTTTTTTCAGATATTTTTTTTTTGCTATAAAAATATTTCTTTTTGCTGTTTTTGGTCTTCTCTGATTCTGACAACAATTGCGACCTGTACTTGGATTACAAGAATAGACGGACTGACAGATGAACGGACGGACATGGCTAAATCGAATTAGAAAATCGGTATCAGAAAATCGGTAACTAGCGAAGAGTGTATCAATTAATGTCGTAATCGTATTTAGGGCAACACAATACAGCAGAGACTAGTAATATTTAATCAAATATTTAAAAAGAAGTCCCACTTTTACGTAGAACCATCCTACAATATTTTCCCCTGTGCACAGTGATTCTGAACCAATTTTCAAAATTCAATAACTGTTGATAATTTTTTAATTCTGTAAAAAAGTAGGTTATTTTGAGAAAATCGGGTATGAACCAATTTTCAAAATTCAATAACTGTTGATAATTTTTGAATTCTGTAAAAATAGGTTATTTTGAGAAAATCGGGTATATTTTAGAACTTGTCCCAAAGTTGGCAACTTTTCTTATTTTTCAGTTAAAAAAAAAACAAAGTTTTTTGTTTTTGGCATATTTTTACGTATTAATTGATTTCTTTAAATTTTTTTCCGTATTACAGATTTTCACGTTTTTCAGATTTTGAAAATTGACAAAAAAAACTAAATGTAATTTCTTTTATCGACTTTGTGGAATTTTTCTGTGCGTCTTAATAAAACCGTTACAAATATTTTTCAAATCGACATTACTACATTCACGGTAATTTTAACATACAAAAATACAACCCTGTCATCAGCAACAACTCTTGCCCTATGAGAAAACAGATAACAACCCTGTACCCACCCCCATTTGAATACAGTGATGGTGGCAACAGCATGTTGACACACTGCTGACTCTATGCCTGCTGCTGCTGGTGGTGGTGGTTTTTGCGTCTTTCATTCGCTCGTTCGTTCATTCGTTCTTTCCTTTTCCTTTTTCCTTACTAGTCACATCCACCTAGTCATTGTTTTGATTATAGTTTTTGCATTGCATTTTTTCCACACCATTTGAAGGGTGGTGGGAAAAAAATTTTCCAATTTGACAATTTCAGTTTTTCTAACGCCGAAGACAAGTGAACAACAACAGTGAGACATTGAAAAGTTGAAGAAAAAAGAACGAAAGTAATGACACAGGCCTTCTGCTAAATGACCTTAAGCCAAAGTGAAGAGAAGCAGCAACAAAAAAAAAATAATACAAATAAAAACAAATAGAAAATTAGTGCAAAAGATATAGAAGAAAAAATAGTTTAAAGAAAATTAAACTTTACTATCTATCACATCACATACATAGAGAAGTAAATACAGCGAAGAAAAGCAAAGATTTAGAAGGAAAAAAGGAAACGCCATTGACCAATGTTGTTCTGAGAAAAGAAAAGAATCAATATCGCAGAGATTTGTTATTGTTAAGACACTGTGTGCGTGTGTGAGTGCGTGTTCATGGTTGTGCGTGCGGTGCGGGGGTGTTTGTTTGTATCTGTGTGTGTATGTGATAATATGGAACTATTAAGTCCATCCATCGTATTGTGGGTGGGGAAATCATTTAAAATCGCTGTAATAATTACAACAATTAAAGCTAACAACAAAAACTGGCTGCCGGTTATGCAAAATTGTTGTTGTACAATTTAAAATACAAACACACGTATATATATATAAATATACACATACATATATATAAAAAATGTATGTATTTGAAAATGGTTATTACATGTTGGTCGGTAATCATCCTCGTTCGTCTTCGCCATTAGCATTTGGAATAAGTAGCTGCTGCTTTTCATTCGTGACGAACCTACCACCAACACCAACACCACCCTCCCGCTCCGGCTTCCGCTTCCACCGTTCAGGCGTTAATGTATTCGCTCAGGCGTTAATTGTAAACAAGAGTGTACAACTTTGTTGGATTAAAGCTAATTTTCCAGTTTGAATTTTGCAACAACAACAACAAAAATAAAAGAAGAAAAACTTAAATTTGTTATAACTTTTATGGAGTCTCTCTTCAACTGTGGCAACGTTATTGTTTTGCGTAGCAGAGGATAGCCCAATAAAGTGGATAAAAGAAACATCTCATCCGCTTGAACAATTATCGGGTGTTCTTTAAAGCGAGAACTTTAATCGTATAGCATTTTATTGAAAGATATAGCGGATTAGAAAGCTTAATGCCGTTCGTTGGTTTAGGTTAATATGATTTGAGGCCATTGATGGCCATCGTTGCACTGTGGGCCCTACAGAAAATTAATGAATTGCGAACATTCGGAGACCCCATAAATTATATATATTCTGTGTATATAAGACTATATAGCCATATCCATATGTGCGATAGCTTCCGAATGTTTGTAGATCGCTTGGGATTGAAAGTGGGTGAAATCGACCCAGAGGGCAAATTTTTTTCCTAACAAGGACTGCAAATATAACCTAATATTTAGATTATTTATTATTTATTTATGCACTTGAAATTTGTTGCGATCATTCATCTTATAGCTTGAAATCACCAAAAAGTAAATACAAGTTTTAGCGGGCGAAATGGAACAAAAAGGGATAAAATGGTGCGAATGCTACGACAACAGCTAGAATCGTGAAATTCGGTGTGTACATCGCTTTTTTCGAAATTCGCACTTTTAATGGACACAACTGGAAAAGAGGGACACAAGTAAGAAAACGTCAGTCGGCTAAGCCGACTTATATAAAGGGTGATTTTTTAAGAGCTTGATAACTTTTTTTTTTAAAAAAACGCATAAAATTTGCAAAATCTCATCGGTTCTTTATTTGAAACGTTAGATTGGTCCATGACATTTACTTTTTGAAGATAATTTCATTTAAATGTTGACCGCGGCTGCGTCTTAGGTGGTCCATTCGGAAAGTCCAATTTTGGGCAACTTTTTCGAGCATTTCGGCCGGAATAGCCCGAATTTCTTCGGAAATGTTGTCTTCCAAAGCTGGAATAGTTGCTGGCTTATTTCTGTAGACTTTAGACTTGACGTAGCCCCACAAAAAATAGTCTAAAGGCGTCAAATCGCATGATCTTGGTGGCCAACTTACCAGTCCATTTCTTGAGATGAATTGTTCTCCGAAGTTTTCCCTCAAAATGGCCATAGAATCGCGAGCTGTGTGGCATGTAGCGCCATCTTGTTGAAACCACATGTCAACCAAGTTCAGTTCTTCCATTTTTGGCAACAAAAAGTTTGTTAGCATCGAACGATAGCGATCGCCATTCACCGTAACGTTGCGTCCAACAGCATCTTTGAAAAAATACGGTCCAATGATTCCACCAGCGTACAAACCACACCAAACAGTGCATTTTTCGGGATGCATGGGCAGTTCTTGAACGGCTTCTGGTTGCTCTTCACTCCAAATGCGGCAATTTTGTTTATTTACGTAGCCATTCAACCAGAAATGAGCCTCATCGCTGAACATTTCGAACACATGAACACATTTCGAACCGAACAATGATTTTGGTAATAAAATTCAATGATTTGCAAGCGTTGCTCGTTAGTAAGTCTATTCATGATGAAATGTCAAAGCATACTGAGCATCTTTCTCTTTGACACCATGTCTGAAATCCCACGTGATCTGTCAAATACTAATGCATGAAAATCCTAACCTCAAAAAAATCACTCTTTATAACCTCACTCTCAGAGAACATATATATGGAAATTATAAAAACTTAATTGTTACGTAGGGCCGGTTGACGACCACAGCAGCAATATTTTAAATTTCGAAAAAATCCATTAGGATTTGCGCTTCTACCTTGTCAGAGGAATTTACACATCAAATTTCACGACCATAGCTGCAATACTTACATTATTACCATTATTATCCCTTTTTGTACTCGCCACCCTTAAAAGTACATATTTTGAAAAATTCAATTTTAATGCGCTTATAAATACATGGTCAGAGGAATTTACATCCCAAAATTCACGATTCTTGCTCTAATAATTTAGTTGGTACCATTTTTATCCCTTTTTGTCCCGCTCGCCTCTTATAAGTATAAATTTTGAAAAATCCAATTTTACTACGCTTCTATATGGTCAGAGGAATTTACATGCTAAATTTCACGATTCTAGCTACAATTCTTTAGTTGGTACCATTTTTATCCCTTTTTGTACAAAATGCATTTATATTCCGCTTCTATGTGATGAGAGGAATTGACACACCAAATTTCACGACTATAGCTGCAATACTTTAGTTGGTACCATTTTTATCCCTTTTTGTCCCGCTAACCTCTTATAAGTATAAAATTTGAAAAATCCAATTTTAACGCGCTTCTACATGGTCAGAGGAATTTACATGCTAAATTTCACGATTCTAGCTACAATTCTTTAGTTGGTACCATTTTTATCCCTTTTTGCCCCGCTCACCCCTTATATTGCAAGTCTACGTTGTCAGAGAAATGTAAATACCGATTTTCACGATTCTAGCTGCAATTCTTAAATTGGTACCATTTTTAACCCTTTTTGTCTCTTTCCTCCCTTAAAAGTACAAGTTTCGAAAAATCCCTATTTGTAGCTCGTCTGCATGGTCAGTGCAAAGAACTCGCCGAATTTCATGTTTATAGCTACTGCCGTTTAGTCAGGACAAAGGTTCGATGTTTATCCCTTTTTGGGCCATTTTACTCCCTAAAGTACGAATTTCGTAAAACCCTTTCTTAGTCGACGTCTACGTCATATTTGGGAATTACCCTGGAAATTGCATGACTCTGGCTTCAGCCGTGTGGTCGGGGGCTGGTCAGTCAGTCTGTAACGCAACTCTTTTATATATATATAGATAGTGGATTCTATGCACCATTATAGAATTTAGGATATATAGAATTGTGTAGGAGGTACAAGAAGGGGCGGGACTAAACCGTAAATATTGTTTTGGTTTAAAGTGATTATAAAAACATTTTCAAATATAAAAATTTCAAATGATTTTGACAACCCGTATGGAAGTTGCATCGGTTTTATTTTCACCAAGGCTTATGCCACTTTGTGTGTGAGGTACCAGAAGGGATGTGGCTATATCGCCCATATTCCACATGAATGCAACATATATAGAAGCATTGTCAAATATAAATTTCTTAGTATTCCGATCATCCGTATATAGAAGTTATAACAGCCTCCAGGATGGGGGTATATTCACTTTGTCATTCCGTTTGTAACACCTTGAAATATTCATCGGAGACCCCATAAAGTATATATATTCTGGGTCGTGGTAAAATTCTAAGACGATATAGCCATGTCCGTCTGTCCGTCTGTCTGTCTGTTGAAAGCACGATAGCGGCCGAACGAAATGAGCTAGGAGGTTCAAATTTTTCCTAAATGTGTCTTATGGTTGTAGATCGGTTGGGATTGAAAGTGGACGAAATCGGCCAAGAGGGAAAAATTTTGCCCTCACAAGGACTGAAAATACCCCTAATATTTAGAGGATTTCAGCATGTTTTTTGAACATATTAGCTTGCATTTAGTTGATATTTGCAATGCGCATTCCCTCTATAGCATAAAAGGGCACCATAGAGTGATTTTTATTTGTAGGGGCCGAAATGGTACAAAAAGGGATAAAAATGGTACCTATCAAACGACAACAGATAGAAACACGAAATTTGGCGTGTACATTCCTCTAATAGAGTAGATACATAATATAAAAGTATTTTTTCTAAATTCGTACTTTTAAGGGGTTAAATGGTGATAGAGGTACTAAAAATAGTACCAACCTAACGGCTGCACCTAGAATAATTAAATTGCGTAGACACGTAAAATAAAATAAATTTCCAAAATTCGTACTTTTTGGGGTTCAAATTGAAAAAGGGGATAAAAATAGTACCTACCAAATGATAGCAGCTAGAATCATGAAATTCGGAGTATACACTCCTCTGACTGCGTAGACACGAAAAATAAAACGTTTTTTCCAAATTCGTACTTTCAATGGATACAATGGCTACAGGGGATAAAAATAGTACCAACTAAACGAATACATCTAGAATGATGAAATTTAGTGAGTACGTCCCACTAATTGTGTAGATACGTAAAGTAAAGAGATTTTAGATAGTCGTACTCTTGATGGGGCAAAATTGGAAAAAGTGGAAAAATATGGTACCAACAAAATGGCCGCCGATAGAATCATGGAATTCGGTGTATACATTCCTCTGACTGCATAGCCACGTAAAATATTTTTTTTCCAAATTCGTACTTTATTTTGTTGCTTTTACGACAAAAAAAATGGTAGAATCATGAAGTTGTCTTATACTGTGTACGTGAGAGATGAGGCATTTTCAAAATTTATACTTTTGAAATTAAAATAGGATGGAAATACAACCAACGACTGTAGCTGAAAGTACACTCTCTATCCCCCAATATTTAGGGTATTTATGATTGCTCCCTCATATTTACTTTATGAATTGAAGTATTATATCCATTATATATATAGTATAAAAATATTGGTGGCCTTGGCTTATTAATTAAATTTATTATTTTCATACAGTTAAAATTTGTTGCGGACATTCCTCTTGTAGCTTGGAAGCACCACAAAAAAAATTAAAGTTTTAGCGGGCGAAATGGGACAAAAAGGGATAAAATATGGTACCAATGATACGACAACAGCTAGAATCATGAAATTCCGTGTGTACATCCCTCTAATTCCATAGACACGTAAAATAGAGGGATTTTTCGAAATTCGTACTTTTAAGGGATATAATCAAAAAAGAGGGATAAAAATGGGACCTACCAAACCGCAGAAGTTGAAATCATGAAATTCGGTGTATACATTCTGACTATGAAGACTCGAAAAATGTTTTTTTTTCGAAATTTGTACATTTGTGCGGATAATGGGCCGAATGGGGATATCTTTAAAATTTATACTTTTCTTATCACTTTGTCTGTATCTGAAATGCTTCTTTCTAATGGCGACTGACAATCGCCTAATATTTAGGCATGTTCACTTTCACAATTTCAGCATTTTATTTATATATAGTAGTAGATTTTAAACAGTGCGCATAAGTATACATTATAGTTTGAAATAGTAAACAAATATAGTAATGTGCATAAAAATATTACAATTTTCATAATATGGTACTGTAATTCTATGTAAAGTCGACATCCTTTAAACTGCTGGGAAAACTGTGGAATGCACTCCGTGGTGGAGGGTATATAAGATTCGGCCCGGCCGAACTTAACGCATTCTTACTTGTTTTTTTTCAAATTTGCCAAAACACCTTATATTGGGTAAAATCGGTTCAGATTTATATATATCTACCATACAAATTTCGCTTCCGGCTTGACGTTTGCCGCCTTAGAAACCTAGAAAATTTGTCACAACGCCTTTCATTTGAACTAGAAACATCTGTTGTCAAAATGAATCAGATCGGTTCAGATTTCTATATAGCTCGCTTACATATTTCGGTTCCGATTTGACTTTTCCGCTGCAAAAAACAACATATTTAAACAGATCTTCTTAAAATTTTCCAATAATATATAAATTGAAGTAAATTGGCGTTATAAGTTTTTCATTTCCTCATCCTGTTGACTCTTATAAAAATATTCTAACTACTTTATGATAACGGCATTGGTCTCAAATTAAAGTTAAGAATATCAACAAAAAATTGCAAATTGAGAAAAAAATAAAAATTATCTCGACGGTGGATACAGATGACTGGTTAATCGATTAATCCTAACCATGAACACAATTTAACGATCAACTTTTCCAGTAACAATCACAAAAAATAAAAAAAATTAAATATTTTTAAAACATTCCAAATAAAAGCATAAAAATAACGAAACAATGTTAAAACCTTCAACATTTCCACTGACAATTGTGTTCCTAATTCTAATCAAAAATGACGAACTTTTGGGGGCCCAAGCCACCAAAGAGGTAGTGATCCCCGATACGATCTACGATGATAAAACGCATCATTTGGCGAAACGAATGGATCTGCAAATTTGTTTGGGTAAGACGCACACTGGCACCCCTACAAACGGCAATTATAACTAATAAACCTCCTTCCTTTAGGGCAATTTGATGTACACAAAAACACGATCATACGCACGGGCGAATCCCAGGCCATTGGCGGCAAATATCTGCAAGGCCTCGAATTGGACACCATGGAAGAGTGCCAGCGCTTGTGTTGTGAAACCGAGTCGTGTGATGTCTACATATTCGAAAGTAAAAAAGATGGCTATTGTTATTTGTTCGAATGTGGCACCCCGGAGAATTTCCATTGTAAGTTCACACGTCACGCCAATTACACCAGTGCCGTTCTGACACCGGTCATCAGGCATGCCATGGATGTGACAACGCCACATCCCCTGATGCCGCACAAAGGCTCCGCGGGTATATCGCAGCAGGAATGGGAATTGTCTAATTTGAAAATGAAACCGGAAGTAAGGGAAAAGACCAACGAAATGGCGTTGCCAGCATTGGGAGTGACGAATACGCTGCCGGCAAATGGGAATAGCAAGAAATCGCTGAGTGCAGATGTGATGGGACAGGCGCCGAAAGGTGGGTAAACCAAATGAATGACATTTTTTTAGTTCAATGCGAAGAGGAGAGAAATTGCAACTATTCGTATGTGATTCTAACAAAGGATAATTTTAAAAGAAAATTGTTTAAAAATATCCAATTTACTCCCATTTTCACTAATTCGGATTAAACTACGGTTAGAGCTAGTCAACAGTTAACATTTACAACTGTTGGCTATCTCTAACTAGAATTTTTGTTTCTATAGGGTCCGCCATCTAACGTTTTTTTTTCAACTATTCAACCGTTGGACTATTATTTGTGGGGTACCCTCAGCAGTCATTTGAATGAAATTATTTTCCATTATTAACCGGAAGGATTGTACTTTCAAATAAAAAAGAAATTTGAGAAAAAATGTATAGCATTTAAAAAAAAAAAACATGTTATTTGGCGGACCCTATATAAGAAATTTATATATTTAATAAATTCCTCCTTTTACAGTCAATTCCTCCGTTCAGTGTGGCCGTTTCCAATTTGCCTGCCATTCCGGCGAGTGCATAGCTGTATACAATGCTTGTGACGGCATACCCCAGTGTGAGGACGGCAGTGACGAGGGGCCAGAGGTAGTTTTGTAATTTCTCATTTTCTGTTCTGTTACAAAATTCAAAATTTTTCCCTCTTACAGTGTTCCGGGGCCACAGCCAACTCAAAATTGTCTTCTTCTTCATCCTCTGATGTCAGCGTACTTGATAACAAAATAGCCCAGGCTGCCTCGTTACCCCAGTATCAATCTTCGCTGATGCAACAATCTGCCCAACAACAATTACAGAGTATGCAACAACAACAACAACCACCACATCAGGCACAACGTTCAGGAGGTATAGCCTCAGTGCCCGTGGTACACAATCGAGAGGATCCAACTGTATGGGAAACGCGAAAAATTGTTTCGGGAACTCCGGTCGGTGGTAGTGTCAGCAATGGTGGTGAGTATTTATTTATGTATTAAATCAGGGGTTAACATTTAAATCATACAAAGTAACACTAGAGTTTAAAGTCATCTACTAAAGTATTCCATACCCTGTACCTAGCAAGGAGGAAAATATCTACATAGGAACTTTTGCTAAATTACTATATGAAAATAGTACTGTAATATTTACATTTTCAATTCAGCCATGTTTTTGTCGATCAAAACTTAAGAAAAGTATTTAAACGCTCAACTCGATTTGGATGGTTTTCTTATTATCATTATCAATTAAATTATCATCATTAAACAATCCAAAATTTATTTCCGTAGGATAACTGAAAATATATTTTTAAATTTATTGTTAGCGATCCCGTTTAATGTGCATATGAATATTATTTATTCTGCTGTATTCTGACCTTATCTTCTTTCCGAAACGTTTTCTATGTAGGACAGTTCAGAACAATTTGGGTTCATACATGTAGCTTCACTTCATTTTTTTTTTGCGAACATCTCTATTCGATTATATCTGTGAGAAGCAACAGCCTTCGTCGGTTAAGTTGGCGGCGCAAAAAGAAAATAATTCAATTAACTTTAAAGTGCAACTTAAACCACTTACACTTAAACGGGGATTCTCTTCAATCATACATATGAGCCATTTCAGCCCGGGTCGTATTAAGTCTTTATAGGGCCTTTGACAATAGGATTGGTTGGCGCTCCTTAAAAAATATATTATGGCTGGTTTTCTTTAAGACTGGATAACTAAGTTGCGATAACAAAAATCTAAATTTTACTGAAAATAAAAAATCTTTTTTAAAATTGTCGCCAAAAGCAATATCAATATGTTTGTGAAAACAAATTTTGAAAAAATAATTTTGTGTTAAAAATTTTAGACTTAGCCTGGATAATTATCTAGTGTAAGTCCAAATTATGGTTATCAAGGCTATGTCCAATTAAGTCAACACAAAATATTTTTTTGAAAATTTGTTTTGACACATATATTTATATTGTAAAGTATGATTTTTTAAAAGCTACAGGAATGTTTTTAAAAAAAAAACACATAAAATTCAGAAAAATTCATGAAATCTTTATTTATATCCATACGGTTAATGTTTGAAGATTATTTCATGCAAATGTTGACCTTGACTGCGCCTCAAATGGTCCATCTGCTTAGTCCAATTTTGGCATTTCCACGTTTTTGAGTAACAGAGGCCTAATTGCTGCGAACGGCGACGAATCGATAATTGATGGTCATCATTAACACTGGCCGATACAGCTGCGATATTTTCTCCAGTTCGCACTCTACGTAAGCGTGTTGGTGGTTTAATGTCCAACAATGTGAATTTGGTGCGAAATTTAGTCACAATAGCCCGAATAGCCGCTTCAGTGGGTCGATTAAACTGACCATAAAATGGAAGAAGCGCGCGATTAACTTTCTTAACAGAGCACGCATTTTGATAATAAAATTCAATAATTTGCAAGCGTTGTTCGTTTGTAAGACGATTCATGGTTAAATTATAGACCAAACTGAAGATGTTGGACAGTGAAACAAAACACGAAACGTGCGTCAGCTGTTTAAACCAGTGTTGCCAAAAAGATAATAGCAAAAAATCACCCTTTAGTTGGCGACAATGTGAAAAAAAACAATCTTTTTATTTTGAGCAAAAAATAAATTGATTTGAACTGGGATATTGTCCTGCCTCAAGACCATTTTGTTTCTACATTTAATAGAACTCAAATTTATTTACAAATGGCGTGGTGACATTTATTACTTGGCTGCAGACTACCACGATCATGATTTCGACCATGTCAAAAGTCTTTTCAAGTGGCTTCGCAGCGACTTTTCAACATCAAACCCGGCCTCTATATCTGCATATACACATCCTTACATATGCAACTCAATGAGATGCTTGTAAGATGGCATGTGTGCTTTATTACTTGGTGCGATTTTTTAAACGCAAATTCGGCAAGTGAGTTGTGCTTCTCGTTCGTTTGTGAGAATCATCTCCTTATAGAGGCCGGGTTTGATGTTGAAAAGTCGCTGCGAAGCCACTTGAAAAGACTTTTGACATGGTCGAAATCATGATCGTGGTAGTCTGCAGCTAAGTAATAAATGTCACCATGCCATTTGTAAATTATTAAATGTAGAAGTAAAATGGTCTTGAGCCAGGACAATATCCCAGTTCAAATCAAATATTGATTACAGACCAAAAAAATGCAAACGAAAAAACTAAAACAAATAAATTTTTATTAACGTTTTTGTTATCGCATCTTGTTATCCCGGCTTAAAAAAAAACAACCCTATTAATTCCAATTATCCCAAGTTTCTATAACAAGGTGGAACGAATTACGAATTATGTCAACGAAATTGAATCTATCGACAATAGTTCGATAGATTCAATGTTCCCTCCCTTGCTAGGTTCATGCAAGTTCCTTCTATGACACATTTGCTCAATGTGTCTCAATGTCCACACAAAAATATTTTTTTAGGTCCCAGACAAATTTTGTTGTTGGATAATTCGTAAGCCACAACCAACATAAAGTAGATGACATATACATTAGGCTGGGTCGCCGTCCATATAAATGGAAAACAAAGTTCCAGTCAGTCACCCCACTAAAATAAAGTTTGGATTGTTTAATGAGGATTTGCAAAATATTACGTTCCTTGATCAAGCCATCTGTGAGCTAAACGCTCCTGAAAATAACCCTAAAAATCATGTTTTTCCGGTATAATTTGTATACACTCCACGAGAGTATTATGTGTTTGTGCATTTGTTTGTAACGTCCAAAAGGAGGCGAGATAGACCCATTGTTAATTATACCGATCAACTTAGAATCAGTTTTTGAACCGATTTAGCAATGTCCGTCTGTCTGTCCGTCAATCTATTCTTGTAATCACGATACAGGTCGCAATTGTAGCCAGAACCAAACGAAACTTTGCACATCGAAGTTTTTCGGGACAAGGACGAACGCTATTTAATTTGAAGAAAATTGGATCAGATTTAGATATAGGCCACATACGAATTTCACTCCCGATTTGACTCTTTTCACTATAGATACCACATATTTTAACAGATATTCTTCAAAATTGGCGAAACATCTTACATTTCAACTAGAAACATGTGTGGGAAAAATGTATTAGATCGGTTCAGATTTATATATAGCTCCCATACAAATTTCGCTCCCGATTTGACTTTTTCCGCTCTAGAGACCACATATTTCACTTGATTTGCTTCAAACTGCCTTGCATTACCCTACAATTCTACTGGAAATATCTGTGTAGAAAATGGATTAAATCGATTCAGATTTAGATATAGCCCCCATACAAATTTCGCTCCCGATTTGACTTTTTCCGTTCTAGAAACCACATATTGTATCAGAATGTCTTCAGATTTGGCAAAACATCTTATATTTGCACTTGAAACAACCATGGTGAATACAGGTCAGATCGGTTCAGATTTATAAATAGCCCCTATTCAAATTTCGCTCCCGATTTGACTTTTTCTGCTCCAGAAACCACATATTTTAACAGATCTTCTTCAAATCGTGCAAAACATCTTATATTTAAACTAGAAACACCTATGGTGAAAATAGTTTAGATCGGTTCAGATTTATATATAGCTCCCATTCAAATTTCGCCCCACGATTTGACTTTTTCTGCTCCAGAAACCACATATTTAACAGATCTTCTTCAAATCTTGCAAAACATCTTATATTTAAACTAGGAAGACCCATGGGGAAAATGGGTCAGATCGGTTCAGATTTATATATAGCTCCCACACAAATTTCACTCCCGATTTGACTTTTTCCACTCTATAAACCAGATATTTTAACAGATTTTCTTCAAATCTAGCAAAATGCCTTATATTTCAACTGGAAACACTCATGGTGAAAATGGTGCAGATCGGTTCAGATTTATATATAGCCCCATTCAAATTTCGCTCCCGTATTGACTTTCTCCGCCCCAGAAACCACATATTTTCACCGAATTTCTTCAAATTGATTGTGATACCGATACAAATATTCTACTCGATTTCACAAATTGGACCAGGTCATATTAGCCTATGATTAGGAAACATACACAAATCCCGTTTTCACTTTTTTTACCGAATTGAATTGTATTCGGATAGAAAGTGGAGTGTATCGTATAGTCGGCCCCGCCCGACTTTAGCCTTTCCTTGCTTGTTTTGTGTTACATTTTTTCCCAATTTGTTTTCTGAAATAATAGACCCTTGAAAGCACTTTAAATCAAAATTATGATTCTTGTCTTAGAGTAACTTATTGTTCGAATTATTTGTAACGTTTGTAGTAATTTTTTGTTGATTTTCACAGTGACAACTGAAAAATTTTTCGTATTTAGTGTTAGTATTTTATAAAAGTATTTCATAAAGGAAGTCCATACCTTACGAATGATGCCTAAATGATGAACATCGGAATTAAATTGACGCCGCTGCGCTCATTTTTCTAAAAAGTTTTTGAATGCTTTTGCTCTGAAAATCCATCTCCTGTATTAAGTTATTTTACAAACAAGGAGTCAGTGACGTCATTTTTCTTTCGATATTCATCATTTAGGTGTCATTCGAAAGGTATTAATTCCTTTTATTTATTTTCCATATCAACTCTTACGAAATGTTTCCAAGAAATATGAGTTTTTAGCTGTCACCTTGAAAACCACAAAAAAATCAATATAAACGTCCAATAATACTACCAATGAGTTATTCTAAGACAAGAATACAAATTTTTATTTAAAGTGCTTCCAAGGGTTTATTTAAAGTGCTTCCAGATCATTATTAATCAATCCAATCGTCATTTCTGGGGGGTGACCGCTGCAATTTATTATTTTTATTTATTTTCGTATTTATTATTTATTTTCGTGACCCAGCCTAATATACATAAATCAGTTTTCCGAGGCCCGAGAAGTGTGAGCCCTCGTCTGCTTTACTTTGTACTCCGACCATGTAAATGTGATAACAATTGCCTCAATTCGTAGCAGAAGCACAGTCATCGACTTGCACAAATTCAGGGCCTGGGGCATAAATCAAATGAAGGAAGAAGGATGGAAGACTACTTAACAGACAGAAAGAAAAGACAATGGACTGGTAAATTGCTTTGTATCTGCGCTACGTACCCTATGTAATCGCATTACAGCGAAGCTGGATAATGACACCGAAGATGGAGGGGAGCATGATGTCGTTGTTGTTGTTGAAGGTGGTAGCCCGGAACAGAGCACTTTGTATTGATGGTGGCATATCATGCGAAATTTTGTGACACAGCCACAAATTATTGTGACACACACGCACACAGTGGCAATTAGCAGCGAGAGTGTTGCGGAGTAATGTGAACATGTAAAGACACCACCGATGACAATACAAATAAGTTCAGCCAGTTGACACTTAACGGAAGGCGTTCCCTACTAAGACTAAGACTACAGAAAGTACACCCTACACCATAATTCCTTATGGGTGTTTAAAGTAAATTTTGGGTTGCGACTAAAATGTGCTTCCTACGGAAGTACTTCCTATTGTTTTGCTGTGATCCTGGGAACACATCAGCAACAAAAATCATCAAGATATGATTTTTTCTTTTTGCCCTAAACCATATCTGTCATATGGCGGCCGCCCATGTTCCATGTGCACACACGATTATGATTAAGTGCATATTAAAGCGGACAACTACCCTGTAATTTTGGTTCATTATAAAATCATCACATTAAATGAATTCCCACCATTAGGATGGCTACCAACTATACCGAAGAGCAGCAGTAATATGTTTTGTGTGCCCAAATAGGAATCTGCCTCGGGCCGGTCTTGCAGGTTGGCGGGATATACAAAATGCCGCCATAATTAGGCGCTGTTTATGCGAATTAACAACGATAACTGCTCACCCCAGTCAAGTCTCAGGTGATTAGTGCGCACGCGTAAGTGCCATTTCATTCGCTGCGAATTCTTTGTGAGACACTGCGCTTGCGTGACATGCAGCGAAACCATGTTAGCTGTGTGGTGTGTTAATCATGTTCAAATATTAAAGCGGGTGTGGATGGAGGAGTTCATTCAAAAAATGTACACTAGGATGCTCAGACCCACAATTTTTTTATTAAATAATCGAAAGATTGTTTATTTCATACGAGTCGTTTGCGGTACACCTTAATGTATATGTCATCCATCTAATCTGCATATCTCGATTAATCGGGGTGTCGATTAATTTTGCTTCGACTAAAAGTTGAACAACCAACAAATGAGGCATGCTCCACTTAGAGCCGCCGCCACCGCCATTCAACTGTTTAATCATCTGGGCCGACCATACTCCCCCATTGCTATAACCACAGTCGCCTCAGTGTCGTTATAATAATGACGACGACGATGATGATGATGATGCACATATTCTTAATCGGTGGCATGCCATTGTAGTTAATTAGCTACGAAGCTTTAATAAACACATCCAGTCAACTCTTTGTCTTAAATCAGATTTAATAGGTTTTTCTTTCATTAATTCCGCTTTTTTGCTCTGCTCAGCTCTGTATAAATATTTAATGCTAAAGATAATAATTTCGAAAGCAAACAAGCTGAGAATTTCCCCTCATGTTCAGTTCGAAAGAACGAATGCATTTATGTAAAAACTGGCAACGAATTTCAGGAGAAAATTATTATTTATAAAAAAAAAATACCACCTGGAAAATATTTCCGGAGCATGTAAGAGTGGCCGAAGAAAAATAAGGCTTCAGATATGATACGTGTATGCATGGTTTCAAATAAAAGCGAAAAATCTCGGAAAATTAAAATTGTCACCAATGCAAATGTCTTCATATTATAACAAGTAAGGAAAGGCTAAAGTCGGGCGGGGCCGACTATATGATATACTCCACTTTCTATCCGAATACAATTCAATTCGGTAAAAAAGTGAAAACTGGTAGAATTTTTGTATGTTTCCAAATCATAGGCTAATATGACCTGACCTAATTGGTCAAATCGAGAATAATATTTGTATCGGGACTATATCCAAACATGGAATGAAGTGACTTTCGCAATAAGTTGAAGTTTAACGTGTTATGCTCAACTTTAAGAAATTCTCTGAAAATACGCTGTTTCTGGGGGAACGAAATTTGTATGAGAGCTATATGTAAATCTGAACCGATGGGACCCATTTTCACCATAGATGTTCCTAATTTAAATATAAGATGTTTTGCCAATTTTGAAGAAAATCTGTTAAAATATGTGGATTCTAGAGCGGAAAAAGTCAAATCGGTAGCGAAATTTGTATGGGATCTATATATAAATCTGAACCGATCTAACACATTTTTACCTCAACTGTTTCCAGTTGAAATATAAGATCTTTTGCCAATTTTGAAGAAAATCAGTTGAAATATGTGGATTCTAGAGCGGAAAATTTCAAATTGGGAACGAAATTTGTATGGGTGCTATATATAAATCTGAACCGATTTAAAAAATTTTTATCACAGGTATTTCTAGTTGAACTATAAGATGTTTTGCCAATTTTGAAGAAAATCTGTTGAAATATGTGGATTCTAGAGCGGAAAATTTCAAATTGGGAACGAAATTTGTATGGGAGCTATATATAAATCTGAACCGATCTAAAACATTTTTATCACAGGTATTTCCAGTTGAACTATAAGATGTTTTGCCAATTTTGAAGAAAATCTGTTGAAATATGTATGTGGATTCTAGAGCGGAAAAATTCAAATCGGTAGCGAAATTTGTATGGGAGCTATATATAAATCTGAACCGATGTGACCATTTTCACCATAGATGTTCCTAGTTTAAATATAAGGTGTTTTGCCAATTTTGAAGAAAAATCTGTTGAAATATGTGGATTCTAGAGCGGAAAATTTCAAATTGGGAACGAAATTTGTATGGGAGCTATATATAAATCTGAACCGATCTAAAACATTTTTATCACAGGTATTTCCAGTTGAACTATAAGATGTTTTGCCAATTTTGAAGAAAATCTGTTGAAATATGTATGTGGATTCTAGAGCGGAAAAATTCAAATCGGTAGCGAAATTTGTATGGGAGCTATATATAAATCTGAACCGATGTGACCCATTTTCACCATAGATGTTCCTAGTTTAAATATAAGGTGTTTAGCGAATTTTGAAGAAAATCTGTTGAAATATGTGGATTCTAGAGCGGAAAAATTCAAATTTGGAGGGAAATCTGTATGGGAGCTATATATAAATCTGAACCGATCTAACACATTTTTACCTCAACTGTTTCCAGTTGAAATATAACGTGTTTTGCGAATTTAGAGGAAAATCTGTTAACATATGTGGATTCTAGAGCGGAAAAATTCAAATTGGGAACGAAATTTGTATGAGAGCTATATGTAAATCTGAACCGATGTGACCCATTTTAACCATAGGTGTTCCTAGTTTAAATATAAGATGTTGTGCCAATTTAGAAGAAAATCTGTTAAAATATGTGGATTCTAGAGCGGAAAAATTCAAATTGGGAGGGAAATCTGCATGGGAGCTATATATAAATCTGAACCGATCTAACACATATTTACAACATGTGCTTCCAGTTGAAATATAAGATGTTTTGCCAATTTTGAGGAAAATCTGTTAAAATATGTGGATTCTAGAGCGGAAAAATTCAAATTGGGAGAGAAATCTGTATGGGAGCTATATATAAATCTGAACCGATCTAACACATATTTACAACATGTGCTTCCAGTTGAAATATAAGATGTTTTGCCAATTTTGAGGAAAATCTGTTAACATATGTGGATTCTAGAGCGGAAAAATTCAAATTGGGAACGAAATTTGTATGAGAGCTATATATAAATCTGTACCGATCTAACACATTTTTACAACAGGTGTTTCAAGTTGAAATATAAGGTGTTTTGCGAATTTTGAAGAAAATCTGTTAAAATATGTGGATTCTAGAGTGAAAAGGGTCAAATTGGGAGTGAAATTCGTGTGGGTGATATATATAAATCTGAACCGATCTAACACATTTTTACCACAGGTGTTTCTAGTCGAACTATAAGATATTTTGAAGAAAATCTGTTGAAATAGGTGGTATCTAGAGTGAAAAGGGTCAAATCGGGAGTGAAATTCGTATGGGGGCTATATCTAAATCTGAACCGATTTTCTTCAAATTAAATACAATAACTTCGTTGTGTAAAGTTTCGTTTGGTTCTGGCTACAATTGCGACCTGTATCGTGATTACAACAATAGATGGACAGACGGATAGACTGACATTGCTAAACCGACTCAGAAAGTGATACTAAGCCGATCGGTATAATTAACAATGGGTCTATCTCCCTTCCTTTTGGGTGTTACAAACAAATGCACAAAGACATAATACTCTCGTGGAGTGTATAAAAATAGTTCCCAATCTTCGTTTCCCGTTCTCTTTGAATTACCCTGAGATTACCCTGCTTCTGAAAATGTGTAATTGCCTTTGCCTATTATTTCCACTAGATTAACCTTTACTATTCACTAACCGTTACTATATTCAAATCTAAACTTAGTTTTTCTCCACACAAGCACAAATGTCAAACAATGATGTCACTTGATGTGACGGAGTGAGAGAGAGAGACACAAATAAAAGCTCGGCGCTTAAATTTACCAGTTTTGAATTCGGTCGAGCGGAAAACAAAACAAACAAGTAATTAGTGAAATCAGTTAAAAGAAAATCTAGAAAAATTAAGACATTAAAGGGAAATCGTTGTTGTGATCTTACAAAAAGATTACAAAACATGTGAAGAGGTAGCACAGTGGGGAACTTTTTTAAATTTAAATGATTTTTAATGCCTGGTCGCTTGGAATCACATGTGTACGCTCCTTCACCAAGGGGAGCGTTCCTCATATGGGCATCTCCCACAAAAAGGTCTACCAAAAAAATGAAATCAGACCACACTAATAGCTTTTAACTTTATTATACCCTCCACCTCCAGGATGGGGGTATACTAACTTTGTCATTCCTTTTGTAACACCTTGAAATATCGACCTGAGACCCTATAAAGTATATATATTCTTGATCGTCATAAAATTCTAAGACGATCTAGCCATGTCCGTCCGTCTGTTGAAAGCACGCTAGCATCTAAACGAAAGGAGCTAGAATGTTTAAATTTTCCATAAATGCGTCTTTAAGTCGTAGATCGGTTGGGATTGAAATGGCGCAAAATCGGCCCAAAGGGAAAAATTTTTCCCTCAAAAGGACTAAAAATACCCATAATAATCCCTAATATTTTAGCGTATTTAAGCATGTTTTTTGAGTATGTCTGTTTATATTTGCTTGATATTTGGTACGCGCATTCCCCTTATAGCAAAAACGTGCATAATAAAGTGATTCTTATTTGTGTGGGGTGAAATGGGGCAAAAAGGGATAAAAATGGTACATATTAAACGACAACAGCTAGAAACACGAAATTCGGTGTGTACATTCCTCTAATAGAGTAGATACATAATATAAAAGTATTTTTTCCAAATTCGTACTTTAAAGAGGTAAAATGGGAATAGAGGGATAAAAATGGTACCAACCAAACGGCTGTACCTAGAATAATGAAATTCGGTGTATACATTCTTCTGATTGCATAGACTAGTAAAATAAAATGATTTTTCAAAATTCGAACTTTTTGGGGTTAAAATTAAAAAAGGGATAAAAATAGTACCACTGCAGCTAGAGTCATGAAATTCGGAGTATACATTCCTCTGACTGTGTAGACATGGAAAATAAACTGATTTTTTCGAATTTCGTACTTTTTGGGGCCAAAATAGAAAAAGAGGATAAAAATAGTACCAACCAAATGACCGCAGCTAGAGTCATGAAATTCGGAGTATACATTCCTTTGACTACCTAGACATGAAAAATAAAAGGTTTTTTCCAAATTCGTACTTTCAAGGGATACAATGGGTACAGAGGGATAAAAATAGTACTAACTAAACGACTACAGCTAGAATGATGAAATTCTAATTGGGTAGAAACTTCAAATAAAGAGATTTTAGATTGTCGCACTCTTAAGGTGGTAAAAATGGTACCAACCAAATGGCCGCAGCTGGAATCATGGAATTCGGTGTATACATTCCTCTGACTGCATAGACACGCAAAATAAAGTTTTTTTTCAAATTTTTGCTTTTTCTCTTTCGGCAAAAATTGGTTGAATCATGATAATGGATTTTCAAAATTTAGACTTTTGGAATTAAAATAGAATGGAAATACAACCAACTGTAGCACCCACTATCTACCAATATTTATGGTATTTAAGCTTTTTGAAAATATATATAGAAGAATATTTATTTTTTGAATTGGCGTATTGGTAGCCTTGCCTTATAGGCGTGGTTTGAAAAAAATTAAAATATTATATTTAATAATATTTTTTTTAATATTTGTATTTGTTTTTATTTGGCTATATAAAAAAATATTTTATATTACTGCAGTTCTACGAAAATGGACATTCTCTGTGGAATGCAATCAATGGTGGAGGGTATATAAAGTTCAGCCCGGCCGAACTTAACGCCGTTTTTACTTGTTTTGTTTAAATCCGCCCACAACTACGCCTACCTTCTATAAAAGTTAAAATGAAAAAAAAAACGTCATAAATTCCTTATTTTAATATATGTATATGTTAATACAAATCATTACCAGTGATTTCATTTGAGTCGACAATTAAAGGAAAATTGTCAGTGTCACGCTTAACGCACAAATAAAAATTTTAGTTTCTTACGATTTTCGAAATTTTTGATAAAAAATATTTTCTTTTTAAACCGTTGTCAAGCGGCTATTATGACTTTATAAATAACTTAAGATTAATATCGGTCTAATACTTACATGCGCTCACATGCCATAAAACTTTACATGCCTAAAGTATGCTTTAAATAAATTTTCCAAAATACATTAACAGAAGAACATCGAAGAATGTATAGCTTCATTTTTTGGCTTATAAGTTTTTACCATTTTAGTCATTAAATCGATGTTTGCAGCTATAAGCAGGGTTGTCAGATATGGCGATTTCTCGCCAGACGTGGCGAATGTTAAATATGTTTGCGACTTGGCGATTTTTTTGTGATTTATAAAATAGTTGGCGATTTTCTTGCTTAATTTTAGAAAAATTTTAAATCTGTCCTCCGATTTTATTATATTGGCGTTACTTTGTATAGAAATATATTATAATTTGTATGCAAGTCATATATATGCGCTCATGTCAAACAGAACACTTTTCAAATTACCCTTTCCGATTTCTCTGCAACTTAACTGAAATATTTGATTTATAGAGGACAAAAATAGATTTTTTTTAAAAATGTGGCCAATTGAGAAGTAGTAAAATTAAGATAAAAGGTTCGATGTAGGAACATTGAAAATGCTATCATAAAGAAGAAAAAGTATATTTTTAATGTAAATTGTTTTTTAACCATTAATCCCTGTGTTGAAAGTGTATTCTGCATTATGAATTGCCTAAGAATATAAGAAAATTGTTAATAATAAATGGCAATCAAATATGTTTGAAAATATTCAATTCAAATATAATATCTGAATTCCAGTTGTTCATGCGAACACAAAATGTTTGCTGGGTGGCATCCTCTTTTCTACTGGCATCTTTCTCTCTTGCTATGCGATGCAATTGCAAGATCGACGTGTCTCTCTCATTTATCTATGCGTGCTAGGATCAGTCGTCAACCCAACGCGAAGAAAAGAAGTTGCGCCGCGACTCTATCCCTTCACCCACGTCCAGCATACACAACCTACATACATACATACTTACATCTGTACGAATACAACCCAACAACAAATGTGCACTCTACATTTATTTTCATACCAATATAATTGAATTACACATTTCCATGTACCCAAATTCAAACATACAACAACAGTACACATAAATAAATACTAATTATTATAACGTGGAAAAGAATAATAAGTGTTTTTGTTCCAAGAAGGATTTGATCTGATTTGAGAATTGGATCCATCTAACCCGTCAAAACACCAGTTTTACAAGAACTAAATATAAAATGAAATTTGTCGATTTTTTAACAAAAACTGAAGTTGTTTAAATTTGGCGGTTTTTGGCGATTTCTGACTTGATTGATTGATTTGGCGATAGAGGTACAAAATAAGCTGACAATCCTGGCTATAAGCAGAATATTGTTTTTAAAATTAATAATTAAGGCAATAGTTTAATAATATTTGTAAATGCCGGGCCATCGTTCGGCCTCACGAATATAGTTTTATACTGTAGAAAATTAACAATACTAAATAAATACAACCTCCAGGTAAAGCACTGTCTGAAAAGGAAAGCTAAAACGTCATTACACTTTTTTTAAATGCAAAAGAACACCCCAATCGCTCCTATTTTCTACGAACTAAACAAAATTTCAATACGATATATGGTTTCCGAGGTACATGCCAATAAAATAACCTCTATTATTATGACATTTTCAACTATTTTAGCATTTATGAACTCTAAATGCATCCACAGCTAAAATTAGCCGCAATATTGGCCAAATCTTTTGGAATATGCTTAAAAGGAGTGTCCTTGGCAAAATTCAATCAGTAAAGGCTGTGGGGTTTGTCTACAAATATGTTTTTTATTGCTTGATAGTCCTTGACTATATCAAAGTAATTCTTCGGAAAGGTATAGTACGAATTTCGAAATTCCATTATCTTTCGGGTTCACACACATACCTACTTTCTACTACTAGAATTTCATGATTCCAGCTGCAGCCAATTTGATTGGTATAATTTTTATCCCCTTTTGCTTCTTTTTCCCTAAAAGTAAAAGTATCACAAAAACTTTATGTTGCGCGTCTACACAATCAGAGGAGAGTATATCCCGAATTTTATGATTATCTATCTGCAGTCATTTGGTCGGCACCACGTTTATCCCTTTTGTCCCTAAAAGTACGATTATCGAAAGATCGCATTATATTTCAAATCTATGTAACCTGAGCGAAATATACACCGATTTTCATTATTCTAGCTGCAGCTATTTGATTGGTTTTATCCCTTTTCACACCGTATCCCCATAAAAGTAAAAGTTTTGAAAATTTCCTTCATATTGCAAGTCTATACAGTCATAGCTATGTTCGTACAGAATTTCGTTATTCTAGCTGCATAGACGCGTAAAATAAAGAAATTTTCAAAAGTCGTTCGTTTAAAGGGGTAAAATGAGGAAAAGGGGGATAAAAATGGTACCAACCAAATGGCCGAATTCGGTGTATACATTCCTCTGACTGCATAGACAAGCAACATAAAAAGATTTTTCCAAATTCGTACTTAATTTTTTTGCTTTTATGACAAAAATGTCTAGAATCATAAATTTAGGTTATCTGACACTGTGTATGTGAGAAATAATGGATTTAAAAAATACAAACTTTTGGAATTAAAATAGGATGCAAATGAAACAAAGCAAACGATTGTAGCTGAAAATGCACCCACAGTGTTTTATATTGTATAGGGTGGGTCACTTAAAATTTTAAATTAATCATGTGACTACCTGCTTTGCAGTATCTCATCCGATCAACCCAGTTTTTCAGAACATGACCCAATGATGCCGCCAACGCAAAATCCACACTAAACAGTGACTCGTTGTGAATGGATTGGCTTCTCAATAGTCACGTGTGGGTTCTTTGAACCCCATATGTGGCAATTCAGCTTGTTGGCATAGCCACCCAGATGAAAATGAGCTTCATCTGAAAATACGAAAAATTTCCACGTACATTTTCATTTGCCTTAACGACTCACTACTTTGAAAGTAAGTTTTTAATATTTTCCAATTTTGTTCGCTCGTATAGCGTTCCATTTTACAAATGTCAAACATAATCCTGAAAATAAAAATGAATGTTATTCTAGTAGTTCAAATTTAAAATGTTACATGGCTAACCCTATATAAACATATTGGTAGCCTTGGCTTATATGTGTGGTTTAAAATTTTATATTTATTTATAAAATTATTTTTTTTTAATATTTTCCTCTTTTAAATGTATGAAGACCTCCCACTGTGCGTCGGTTCATGATTTGATGTGACCCACCCGATTTGGGTAAATATTTAATCCATGATGAACGTAGAGTACTAGAGTACGAAGATACCTAAAATTTAGTTAATTTTAGTGCTCATTTTTTTTGAGTGTAGGACTGGTAATAATTGGTAATGGGACAGAAAGTGGAGGACCCCGCCCTACTTTAGAATTTCTTACCTATTTTTCTAATATAATATCACACCTAAACACATTTCCTATAGAAATACATCTGCACTTTTATTCAAGAAAAGAAAAAAGTCGTTAAAAAGCGAGAGCCGTTGCATACGGAATGACAAACTCAATATGCACTCCACCCCACGGCGGATGGTATAAAAACTACACAAATGATAGAGAAGATGTAGAACAGAAACACTGATACGGAAGAATGTTAAACCTGAGAGTTTTTGTTGTTATTGTCGTTGGTTGCTCTACTAAAGGTTGTTTCGTTGTTTGTTTGTTTTGTAGGTAACCCAGAATCACAGAATGTAAATCAAATCACAGCAGGCGGTGGTGGTGATGGTTTCACGGCCTACGTTAACAATCGCCAGCCCGGCCACAGTGGAGTCGTCGGTGCAGCCGTTGGCTCCGATGGCAGTTCAACTTTGGAACAGAACGGTCTCTATATACCTCATATGCCAGCACAAGATACCAATGCTCTGTATGGACAGCAACAGCAGCAGCAGCAACAACATATTCTATTGCCGCCGCCTCCGCCACCACCACCAGCACCATTGAATTCCAATTGGCAACAGCAAGCAATCATGAACCAACAAAAGCAACAGCAGCAGCAACAACAGCAACAGGGTTTGCCATTGTCACAACAACAACAACAGCAACAACTCACACTGCCCCAGGCTCCGGCTTATGCGATACAAAATGATGGCTCCGCACAACAACAGCAGCAACAACCCCAGCAACAACAAGTGCCGAATGTTATGATGCCACAGCAACAATCTGCCTTGGTGCCTTCTTTATCCCAACAACAACAGCAACAACAACTTACATCACCAACAGATCCTAAATCTGTTGCAGGAGCTTCAAATCCTTCGCTCGCGCAGAATGTTGTTAAATCGGACGATTCCGATGAATATGAAGATTCGGAGGAAAAGTCAACGGAACCACCCAAAAAGGTAAATGTTTATGGCCAAATAATAAACGTTGAAAGTATTCTAACGGAACCCATCGGTGTTGCGAGCGACTCCGTAACGAGGGCACTCAAAGCACATCCAAAACATGGTCCTAAATACATCTCTAGAACTATCTACATATATAACTAATCAAATATGACGTAGACGCCGACAAAAAAATGGTTTTATGAAATTCGTACTTTTTGGGGATAAAATGGTGACAAAAAAGGGATAAACATCGAACCTTTGTCCTGACTAAACGGCAACAGCTAGAAACACGAAATTCAGTGTGTCTTGCACTGACCACGCAGACGAGCCGCAAAGAGGAATTTTTCCAAATTTCTACTTTTAAGGGAAGAAAGAGACAAAAAGGGATAAAAATGGTACCAATTTAAGTAATACAGCTATTCATGGAAATCAATATTTCCATTTCTTTGACAACGTAGACTTGCCATATAAATGGATTTTTCGAAATTTTTACTTGTAAGGGACGAGCTGGACCAAAAGAGATAAAAATGGTACAATCTGAAGTATTACAGCTAGACTTGTAAAAATTTTATCATACAAACGAGCTACAAAAAGGGATTTTTAGAAATTTATGCTTTTAAGGGAGGAAAGAGACAGAAAGGGATAAAAACGGTACCAATTTAAGTAATACAGCTATTCATGAAAATCAATATTTCCATTTCTTTGACAACGTAGACTTGCAACATAAATGGATTTTTGTACTTTTAAGGGGCGAGCTGGACAAAAAGGAATAAAAATGGTACCAACTAAAATATTGTATCTAGAATCGTGAAATTTTATATGTATATATGTACCTCTGACCATGTAGAAGCACAGCAAAATTGGATTCTTCGAAATTTGTACTTTTAGGGGGTGCGCGGAACAAAAAGGGATAAATGCATTTTTGCACGTTTATGGGGCGAGCTGGACAAAAAGGGATAAAAATGGTACCAACTAAAATATTGCATCTAGAATCGTGATTTTTGATATGTAAATTCCTCTGACCACGTAGAAGTGCATTAAAATTGGATTTTTCGAAATTTGTACTTTTAAGAGGTGCGCGTTACAAAAAGGGATGAAAATAGTACCAATATAAGTAATACAGCTATATTCATGAAAATCGATATTTATATTTATCCGACAACATAGACTAGCAACATAAATGTATTTTTCAAAAATTGTACTTTTAAGGGACGAACGGGACAAAAAGGGATAAAAATGGTACCAACTGAAGTATTACAGCTAGAATCGAGAAATTTGATATGTATATTCTATGATCATGTAAAATTAGATTTTTCGAAATTTTTACTTTTAAGGAAAGAAATAGACAAAAAGGGACAAAAATGGTACCAATTTAAGTAATGCAGCTATATTCATTAAAATCGATATTTAAATTTCGCTGACAACGTAGACCTATAACATAAATGGATTCTTTTGGAATTTGTACTTTTAAGGGGTGAGCGGCACAAAAAGGGATAAAAATGGTACCAATAAAGTATTGCATCTAGAATCGTGATTTTTTGTATGTAAATTCCTGTGACCACATAGAAGTGCATTAAAATTGGATTTTTCGAAATTTGTACTTTTAAGAGGTGCGCGATACAAAAAGGGATGAAAATAGTACCAGTTTATGTATTGCAGCTATAGTACGTCAATTCGGGATACAAATGGTGTAAACGCAGAACATAAATGAATATTTCAAAATTTGTACTTATAAGGAGTATGCGGGACGAGATATGGGATTAAGATTTTCCATTTCAAAATGAGAAAATTCCATTTCAAATTGGGTTAATTCCGATAGAAATTGAGAATTTCCATTTCATATTGAGAAAATTCCAATTGAAATTAAAAATTTTCATTTGAAATTGAGAAAATTGGAATTTTCCCAATTATATATTTTTCCATTTCATATTGAGAAAATTCCATTTGAAATTAAGATTTTCCATTTCAAAATGAGAAAATTCCATTTCAAATTGGTATAATTCAGATAGAAATTGAGAATTTCCATTTCATATTGAGAAAATTCCAATTGAAATTGAGAAAATTGGAATTTTCCCAATTATAAATGGAAATTCGCAATTTCAATTGGAATTTTCTCATTATGAAATGAAAATTCCTAATTACAATTGGAATATTCTCAATTTCAAATGGAAAATCTAAATTTCAATTGGAATTTCTCAATTTCAATTGGAAATGGTGTAGAAACATGTGATCGAGGATTTAAAAGGCTCTGCGGTTGTAATTTGAAAATTGGAATTTTCTCAATTATAAATGGAAATTCTTAATTTCAATTGGAATTTTTCCATTATGAAATGGAAATTCTTAATTACAATTAGAATATTCTCAATTTCAAATGGAAAATCTAAATTTCAGTTGGAATTTTCTCAAATTGAAATGGAAAATCTCAATTTGTAATGGAATATCTCAATTTCAATTGCAAATGGTGTAGAAACATGAGATCGAGGATATAAAAGGCTCTGCGGTTGTAATTTTTTGTACGAAACTGGGTAGAAAATGATAAAAATGATACATACGAAGGGAGTTCAGCCAAAAAATAGTGCAATTCAACAAGCGCATTCCTTTGACTGTGTATAAGTGCTATCTAATAGGGTGTTTCCAAATTGCTATTCTAGATTTTTCTTTAAAAATATACTTATTCTATACCACACTAAAAAGTATTTCTCTCAACGTCTTTCCTTCTCACTTCTTTCAGCACAAACACAAGAAGGTCAAAAGTAAATCCAAAGAAACGCCGAAAACCCAGGATGCCAGCGAACAAACAGATGCAGGACAACAACAACAGGCAACGGTCGCCAAAGCGGCGGCAACTCCTGTAAAATCAATCAAAGGCGCTGTTTCTCCCGTCCACGAACAATACGAAATAATCCATCAAAATATGGCCTTGGAATTTCGAGATCATGATGGCCAATCGGAGAGGCCGGGCGGTGCAGTTCTCTCCCTAACTCTGGGACTACTAATCACGGCAGCTTTGGCCATACTCATCGGCTGTCGCATGCGAACCGTCGGCCGGAGGGCGCGACGTCTGGGCGGTAAGACGCCGTATTCGCATGAAGCCGATTTCCTGGTGAATGGAATGTATTTGTAAGGGGAGCGAGCAGCAGAGAGGAGTTTTTTCTATATTTTTTTTTTATAATGGCTTCGATGAAAATTGAAATACATATTGGAAAACATACAATAATAAAAATGATAACCACATAATGGGAATATTTAATAAAAAATAAAAAAATTAAAAAAGAGAAATCATATTCTAAACTAATTTTAAATGTGTGACAATGTCTGTTCTGGTTTTTTGGTTTTGGTAAACCCAAAGAAACAAAGAAAAAAGCAAAGCAAAACAAAACAAAATTCTTAAATCTAACAAACTAAGGTTTTGAAGAATCCCCAACCAAACAATGATTATTGATTTTTTCTAGTCTTGTGCGGATTGAATAATTATTGTGTAATCTTTTTAGTGTGTAGTTTTAACTATATAAAACCAAAAATATTTTTTGTAAATTATAAACAAAGGAAAATTAAGTGAAATAAATAATAAACAATGTAACTGATTTGTGTTTGAAAAACTGAAGAATTTTTGTTCGAATTTATTACATTTTTTATTTGAACTCGGATATTGTCCGGGCTCAAGAGCTTTTTGCATCTATATTAGCATTATCATTAGCAAATCATTGACATATCGAAACCTTAAAACAATATTTCCGTCGTTCAGTGTTATGCTCCACCGGAGCTAAAAACAATTATAAAAAAAGCGTTAAGTTCGGCCGGGCCGAACTTTATATACTCTCCACCATGGATTGCATTCCACAGAGGCTGTCGTAGAAGTGCAGTAACATTACAGGAAAATGTAATTTTTTTAATATAGCCAAATCAAACAGAGCTGTTAAATTTCGACTACGATTAGTAATCAATTACATTACTCTCGTAATGATTATATAATCCACTATTCAACAATTTCTGATTACTAATTGATTACGATTACAAATAATCAAAAAATAATCAGGATTACTTGCGATTACTGAAAAATAATCAAATAATAATCAAATCAAAACTGACATATATTGAAAAGTCAAAAGTTTTGACAAACAGACTACTATGACTCTCATACCGATTTCGCGAGAATCAAAAGTATGCACAAAAAATCAAAAGTAATCTAAAATAGTCAAAAGTAATCTTTTAAAATAGTCGAACTCATTTATGATTACTTTTTTTTTGATTATTTTTCAGTAATCTCAAGTAATCCTGATTATTTTTTGATTACTTGTAATCGTAATCAATTACTAATCGTATAAAACTGAATGTAATCGTATTGTAATCATTACTTCTATTTAAAAAAAAAGTAATCTAATTACTAATGATTACGATTACTAATCATTACTTAACAGCTCTGAAATCAAAGCAAATAAAAGTATTGAAAAAATAATTTTATAAATACACTTAAAGAAAAAAGTCTGTTATTAACAGCAGGCAATTTTCTGCTATTACAGCAGTTGTTCTGCCATAACAGCAGTTTTTCTGCAAACTTGCATCAGCATTCACACTGCTAATAATTAAATGGTTGCTGATAATTGAATTATAAAAATATATAAAAAATAAACGTTTATAATTTAAAAGTCTTCCAGATTGACGGCCAAATCGAATTTAGCCCGTATTTCGTTTTATATTAGCTTGGGGCAATATGCGTATCATTAAATAGACTATCTCGATATCTTCCAGTGGTAATAAATTCCCTTATAATAGGGCTGTTTTTCTTTAAGCCGGGATAACAAGCTGCGATAACAAAAACGTTTATAAAAATTTATTTTTTTGCTCAAAATAAAAAAATCTTTTTTTACATTGTCGCCAACTACAATATAAATATATGTGTCAAAACTAATTTTCAAAAAAAAATTTTTGTATTGACTTTATTGGGCTTAGCCTCGATAACCATCATTTTGACTTACACTGGATAAGTCAAAAATTTTTAACACAAAATTATTTTTTCAAAATTTGTTTTCACACACACATTGAAAAAGAATTTTTTATTTTGAGTGAAATTTTTACATTTCCCTACAAACATTTGGACGATATATCACCAAGAAGATATTGCGGCAATATCTTCCATTTATCATTTTGAAGAAATTCATCAAAATATGTTTTTGCTTATCACCCTTGTAAATATCATTTTGAGGAAATACTGGCGATATTGATTTTGTTGTCATTGTTCGTTTGAATATTTCGGAAATAAGAAAAGAAAATTTCTCTTTCATTGGAAATCCGTGTTTGTTGGTGCATTGCAAAATGAACTAGCACGCTATAAGTAAAAGAGAAGCTTTAAGTTGAAGTTTTACATGAAATCAGTAGCAAGTGATGAAAAGCCAACTGGTAAGTTGAATATTGATAAACATCTTTAGGATATAACATTTTATCAGACATTCACTTTTTGCATTTCACAGAGGCTATGTTTTCAATACGAATTGGAGCAGTGCCATGCAGTGATAAGACGCGCTCTCAAAAAGCAAATTTACTTGGATGGAAACCTAGGTGAAGCCATCGGTTCAAAATTATATTATTTCTGCATTTATGTACGCGGAATTATGAATAATATAGCTTGTATTATATGCATTTTATTTGTTTTTTTTTAGGTACATATATGTTTTGGTTCTTTTCCAAACCCAAGTGCAAAAACGTCAACTTAATTAACCATAAACATTTTTAACATGCGAAAGACCGAAATAATAAAGAACATAAGGCGAAAACGGCTGTGGTAGTATAAGCTTGCTATCTGTATTATTTTCCTCTGATGTCCATTTATTTAATTTCTAACTATTAGTTGTTTTGTGTTAACTTATCGTTTATGATGTTTGTAATTATTAATTTTGAAATATGAAAAATATGGAAAATTGCGTTTTTGTCCTCTAGGTGGTTATCTGGTGATATCTCGTTTGTATCTTCCAGGTGATATTATGGTGATATCATCCAGATTTCTTGTGGATGATAATCTGGCAATATCGCCGATTTATCATCCGGATGTATTGCTTTCGTATTGCCTTGGCGTATCGCCCTGGCCGCACAAACTTCTCTATGTGAGGTAACTTCCGCAATACGAATATGATAGTTCCCGCAATATTATTTTTCTTCTAGACGATACGATTTCGAATCGTTTTCGTACTACTTTGCTTGTTGGGTTTATTTAGATTTTTGTTATCGCAGCTTAGTTATCCAGTCTTAAAGAAAACAGCCATAATAACATTTATTTTAAAAAGTGTGGTTAATAAAATTGGTTACTGGCTATATTGTTCTGTACATAACATATAAAGTTTCAAGAAAAGGTTGCTTGCTAAAAACAGCAAACAACTGTTTTCTATTTCAGCAGGCAAATCTTACATCAGACTTTTTGTTTTCTTTTACTGACAAATTATTTTGAGTGTAAATAAAAACAATGTTTTAAACCACGCTTAATAGGCAAAGCTACTATATATTAGGATGGGTCACGAAAATAAATTGCAGTGGTCACCCCCCAGAAATGAAGATTGGATTATTTAATGATGATCTGCAAAATATTTCGTCACTGGGTTACGCCATCTGCGAGCTTAACGCTCTTGAAAACACCTCTAAAAATCATGTTTTTCCCGTGCAATTTTTTATGGTGCACATTTGTCCAATTTTTTTCTGAATTAATAGACTCTTGGTCTTTGCACTTTAAATAAAAATTTGTATTCTTGCCTAAGAATAAATCATTGGTCATATTATTGGACGTTTATGTTTGATTTTTTGTGGTTTTCAAGGTTGCATATAAAAACTCATATTTCTTGGAAACATTTTGTAAGAGGTGTAATGAAAAATAAATTGAAGGAATCAATACCTTTCGAATGATGCCTAAATGATGAATATCGGATAAAATGTTTGTAAAAGAATTTAATACAGCAGATGAATTTCAGAGCCAAAATGTTCAAACAATTGCAATTTTTACAAAAATGAGCGCTGTGGCGTCAATTTCCTTCCGATGTTCATCATTTAGGCATCATTCGAAAGGTATTGACTGCAGCTATTTATTTCTTTACCAAAAACTACCACCACAAACGAAAAAGTTTTCGTTAGTCACAAAAAATTACTATAAACGTCCAATAATTCGACCAATTTAGAGTAACTTACAAGAATCAAAATTTATATTTAAAGTGCTTTATCTATTATTTCAGAAAAAAAATTGAGAAAAAATGCAACAAAAAAATTACACCGGAAAAACATGATTTTTAGGGCTATTTTCAGGAGCGTTTAGCTCACAGATTGCTTGACCTAGGAACGAAATATTTTGCAAATCATCATTAAACAATCCATACTTTATTTTCGAGGGGTGACTGGAACTTGTTTTTCCATTTGTATGGACGGTGACCCAGCCTAATGTACATATGTATGAAAATTATAAGGCAAAACATAAATATTCTATAGGTTTAAAGTCATTACAAAAACATTTCAAATTGCAACTGTCATCAGCTGTCATAAATACACCTTGACACAACGTTTCCACACAATATCGAACCATGACATGATATCGAACTAAATATACGTCAACGGTTATCGATAACTGTAGATATGAACAACGGGAAGGAAACCCAATTTACAAGAGCAAACACAAGTTGTCGTTGTTTTGTATTGACGACGAATAAGGCAAAAAACGGGAATAAGGTTGATACATGTTATTCATGTTGATGTATAACGACCGCTATGTCTTTAAGCAAGGGTAAAAATGCAAATATAATCAAACACAACTGTTGTAGCACCGTTGTATATGCTCGTAATAAACTTCGATTTTGGCAACTACTGGTGGCGACATTTGTCACACTCGATAACGAGTGTAAAATACAACCATGTGTAATTCCATTCGATATCGTCATGCATCGCATTCATCGACTGAACTCTGTAAACACACGAAACACATTGAGAAACAAGACATCGACAAAAATGAAAAAATGAAAACTACAGCGGGAACGGTTTCATATGAACAGAGAAACATGAACAAAATCAACACAACACAGAAGAAGGTGATGGGCGAGTTTATGCTCCAGCATCCACACTTGGCACGAACTAACATAAAGTATGCCGGCAGGGAGGGCAGAGAAATGAACAGGCGACTGTGGTCGATATTGACGGCCAAATTGAATGCCGAAGGACCCCCCTTTAAGAATGTGCGAATATGGCGGAAGGTAGGTTAGGGTATGCACAGCAACATGTAGCGCTGTTTTTCAACTTCAAATTATTTTTACTTTTATAGGTATTTTCCGATAAAAAGCATCGGGTTAAAAAGAAATCGTCCCTTAATGGAGAAGACCGCCGGAGAATAGATAAAAATTTATCCAAGGCTGATCAGCAAATAATGACGGCTGCTGGATTCGATGCGGTTGCAACAGCGGCGCCACCACCACCGCCGCCAATCGAAAATGTGTTCACCATAACCGAAATTGAAGTGAACGGAAACCAACAGTCGTCCGATATAATTGAAGAACCCGATGAAGTGCTAATCGAAGATACGGAATTTGACTATGATGATGAGTTCGATGAGGATGGACCGACGAAAGACGATGAGACCGCAGTAGCTAGCGTTAGCGGAGACCAAACTTCGGGAACTGATTACGTATTGAGCTTGCTTAACGACAGACTTAAAGGCCTGCAAGAGAGTCAGGAACGTATGAACGATAGACTGGACAAACTGCTGCAAATAAACGAAAGATCATTGCAAATGAAAGAAGAGGAACACACTGCCAATATGGAATTGAAAAGAATGGACTTGAAGATAAAAACTCTAGAATTGGAAATGTTGAAAACAAAATCGGTGGTTAATATTTTCAATGCGTTGTGAATATAAGAGCAAAAAGCTGTTTTGTTATAGATACATACATACTATTTATTTCAAGTCCTTTATTCCACCATATACATATGTATCTAAGGAAAGTCCAGTCAGTTCGACATTATTGTGCTTTCGTTGTAAATTAAACAATTTAAATAGGTTAAATATTAATAATCAGGGGTGTCGTACAATGCGATTTTTGTCCGAATCCAATTGACGTTGTGTTTCAAACAAGGAAAACTCTTTTTTGGCACTAATTCATATCACAATGGTTCGATGAATGAACAGATCCGACTTGAATTCCGCACTTTTGCAGATTTTAATTCCGATTCCGACCACAAGTGGATTCTAAGACACTTCTGAATATCTCTTATGCATTGCATTTAATACATATGTACATATATGAATGACACTTTCTTTATTTATTTAGATATACATTAGGATTAGTTCTGTGCAACACCATCATTCGAGTTGGTAGTTATAAAAAAAGTATAACTATGGACTTCGATGTTGCTACAAATCGTTTTGCCATACTGTATATACCTATATGATTATCTTCGTATCGTGAATATTGTTAATTTGTTTTTTAAACATTCCTGACACAAGTATTCCTTTCGCGAGAATAAACAGTTTTGATATTACCACAGGCATGTATTTTTTTAACCAAGCACACTAATAGATGTAGTTTTTTTGATTGTTTAAATACAAATCAAAGCCGAATGTAACATACTTTATTACCTTGCTTTGTATTTGGTTAAAAAACACAAGGTAAAGGGAGCTAGATCATGTAGAAACCATGGTTTAATTTTGAGTACGTACAACGCCAATTTGTATATTCATACTGTGCAAAGTATGAGGGTATATATAAATTGGGATAGAAAGTGCAACCCATCGAAGAATTTACTAGCTATGTTTGGATTGCTCCGTCTCCGTCCGCCCTTCTGTCTGGCTGGCCGGTGTATTCGATAACTTTCGAAAGCAGTTACAGAGATCATTAAGATACGATCCTTGTTTAAATTGCTCCGTTTCTGTCCTTCTGTTTGACTGGCTAGTGTACACGATAACTTTCGAAAGCAGTTACAAATATCATCCAAAGTTTGCAGATCTATATACTTTGGCCAAAGTAGTTTAAGTTGAGAAAATGGGCAATATTGACATACCCATTGTAATAAATTACCGGGAAAATTATCCGATTATCCGGCAAGTTTCCGGCTCCTATATTCTTGGTTCACCTGTAGTTGTCTTTTGCTCGACTAATGCCTGAAGCATTCTAGATCTGCATCTCTGATTGAAGTTATAGATGTCAAACCTGCGTCTATAACATGGTGCTAAATTCCCGATGCACATTAAAAATAGCTCCAAGCTCCTCCCAATTCGATGAGATTGAGTAAACAGGTATGAATGAGTAAAACTGCATTTTTTCATGTTTTATTTAATTTTTTTAAAAATTGTACTTGTTGAGAAATTCTTTTACTTTGTCTTTTGTTCGACTAATGGCTGAAGCATTCTAGATCTGCATCTCTGATTGGAGTTATAGATGTCAAACCTGCGTCTATAACTTGGTGCTAAATTCCCGATATACATTAAAAATAGCTCCAAGCTCCTCCCAATTCGATGAGATTGAGTAAACAGATATGAATGAGTAAAACTTCATTTTTTACATTTTTTTATTTAATTTTTTTAAAAATTTTACTTGTTGAGAAATTTTTTTACTTTGTTTTATGTATTTTTAAATATTAGGGTTCATTCTTGAAATACGAAGAATATACAAAAAATAATAAAGCGATAATTTTGTTTAGCAAACAAAAAATACTAAAATAATGTATGTAAAACAGATTTTAAATGTATAAAAAATGTCATTTTCCAAATTAGTCTTCGATGAGGGAGGGAGTTAAAGAGAGCGAGAGCCAACGAGAGAGAAAAATGTAAATTAAATATCAAAACGTTTACGTCGATTGCGCGAATTATAAGATAAATTTAAAAAAAATATCTTTTGATTTCTTTTTGAAGGAAGAGGTTTGCGTTTAAATAAATTTATATTTAAAATTTATTATAAATATTTTATGTAATTGTTATGGTTAGATAATACGTCGTACGATAAATTTTCTTTTTGGGAGATTGTTGTTTTCTTGATTTTTTGACTTAAACTGTACATAAACTAGAACTATTTATTTTGTTTCTTAAAAGGGAATTCTTGTTGTTGTTGGTTGCTTGGTTGTCTTAAGAATTATGAGCTGTGTTGTGTTTGAAAGAATTTTTAGCAAAGATTGGTGGACTTTAAAAGAAAATGGAAATACAAATAAAATTATTGAGAAACTTTTTTTCTCAAGGAGAGATACAAACATCATTTCTTTTTAATTTCTTTTTATAACAAAAAGGTAAACATAATACATATAAATAATTTATAGACCTTTTTCATTGGTGTAAACGGTTGTTTTAGAATTTATAAAGCGCTAATGAATTTCGCCTCCATTTTAGTATGAGAAGTATCATCCAAAAGAATTTAGAATTTGGAAAAAGTAAAAAATTAATTGTCTCCTATACTCAATTTGAATGCCTTGCCTCTGCATATTCTCTCGTGCATTATTTCCTTTGCGTTCATTTCAAAAATATCAATTTTTAGGATAAGTTTTGTGTTTTTTTTTTATTTTATATATAATTAATAAGTTTGTTTCGCAATTTTAAGTTTTCTTTCTTAATTTTTTATTATTATTTAAATCATTTTTTGTTATATATAGTTTTTTTTGCAGTGTTCTTCCATCCATTCTTTTTATTTGCAATAATTCCTTTTCTTATTCATTCCGATATTTGTTTATATATATATAGATTTGTATGCAATGGTTTTATGTTGCTGCTGTTTTTTGTTGTTCTTGTTGTTGTAGTATTTGTTGAGGGGCAATTCTTTTGTTTGTTTGTATTATCCATATGTGTTAAGTTTAATAAGTTTATGTTGTTATAATATTTGAGGTTCTTCTTCTTACGACTACAACATTCGTTAGATGATTTTTTAAATGGTTGGGGAAATCATGTTGCATACCTAAAATAAAAAAACAGAGGGATACATATTAATTTGTTATTTAGTCGAAAAGAAAATCCATGCCGAGAAATGGAGTAATGGTGATTATGTCGTTTGCATTTGTTTGTAACACCCAAAAGGTATCGAGATCGTGACTTATTATACCGATCGATTTGGATTCACTTCCAGAGTGCATCCGACCTCTTGCCTGTTCATCAGTCTGCATCGAATAACCATTAATCTTTCCATTTTCTTCTCATGAATTTATCTTTTTCAATTTATTCATGTCACATGCATAACTCACCTCTTTGTCCACAGTCTAGCGATTCTATCATGTTCTTCGCGATTTTGTAAATATTGAGTAGCAATACTACCAACCAAAGGATCGGCTAAAATTAAAACGATTTTAGTAAAATGATTTACACACAAAAAATTAAAACAGACTGAAATGTTTCTACATTCAACCATCACTTACCAGGATTACAATCAGTCAGCAGGGAACAAATTGACAGCAATACCTTTGATATAGTCAATGCTGGAGACCAATTATCCTTGAGAATATCTAAACAAATAACACCTTGACTATTGATGTTGCAATGATAGATACGCGTACGGAACGTAACTTTAGGAGGTTTGAATGGATATTCCGGTGAAAAATGAATATCCAAAAAGAACACGCCACCCTCATACACGGAACCGGGAGGACCCAAAATGGTCGACACCCATTCGTACAAGTTGTCGCCCTTTGGGCCGGCACTGCAATTGGGTGGCGGATCTAAAGTGATTTCGGCAAGCTCTTTTTGTATGCGTTTAGCTGAAGTGCCCAAAGCTTTTGAAATTTTCGGATTTGGTTTGGGATCCTTGCGTGTCTCTTCGCTTGTGGTCGCTGCACCAGCAGCGGCTGACGATGAACCACCACCAGCTGAATTTGTTGAGCCAGTGCCCGAACCAGAAGCCGGCAGTGAGCCAGATTGCAAAGTGTTACCATTGCGACCACGTGCGACCGCATTTGTTGGATTTACTGTTGAATTGTTAGTTGCAGACATATTATTGGCAGTGCCTGGTGGTGATGAGTTGACAGCAAGGCCGACAGTCGGTGTGGCCGACGATGATGAACCTGTGCTGTTAGTTGACGCTGTACCACCACTAGTCGTTGTCGATGAGGACATAGTGGTCTGTCAAAACAAAAAGCGGGACGAAAGTTTGTTGTTGTTACGCAGTAACGATTCGATAGTATAAGTCGTGCTGGAAAATACGAATTAGAAATGAAGAGTTTATAATAATATATTATTAAAAAAAAACTAGAAATTTTCAGAAATTTTTGTTTTTTGTTGGTATTGGCTTAAATAACAGAAGAGAAAGAGAATTTGGTGGTTTTGTGTTTCTATTTTTTTAATAACGATCAAGCGGTCAGAAATTGAACAAATCTAGCAACACTATTATGGATTGTGCTCAGTTTGGTTTGCCTTTTCGCAAGGCGTATTTATACAGGTGATAGCACTAGAACAACAACAAATTCGGCAGCAACAAAATACAAGTAATTTTTTGAATGGTTAGCAATACTGTTAAAGCAAAATATATGGGATTTGACAGTTTCGGTTACTTTTGAATGAAAAAAAAAAATCAGTCAGCTGGGCTCCTGCTATCACCTTTATAAATACGCCTTGCCTTTTCGTCATGAGTAGACTAACAAAGCTTTCAAATTTATTTTGAAAAGTCAAAGTTCTGTCACAATATGCTTTTAAGTGATGAGGCTCATTTTTGGCTGAATGGGTAAAATAAATAAGCGAAAATGCCACCTTTTTAGTACGAATAAATCGATAACCTAAGATTTTGAGGCAAAAACATTTATTTAGTCAAGTTTCCGATGAATATGACCGTCCACACGTATGTCTTTTACATTATAATTTTGGCATCAAATTTTTATTGGAGGTGGTTAATTACAGATCGGCCTATACCAAGGCGTATTTAACAGGAGCCCAGCTGACTGAATTTTTTTTCATTCAAAAGTAACCGAAACTGTCAAATCCCATATATTTTGCTCTGACAGTATGGCTCACCTTTCAAAAAATTACTTGTATTTTGTTGTTGCCGAATTTGTTGTTGTTCTAGTGCTATCACCTGTATAAATACGCCTTGGCCTATACCGATACCTTTGTGTAGTAGGGACACAAAAAGTTACATAGTGGGGACTCTGCTGGATAGATACATAAATATTAGAGACTCTAGAACAACTTTAAGACAGCTCATTTGAATTGATTTATTTATTTCAACTTGTAATTCAAAGCCATCAGGACAATTTATAACAAATTACAAAATTCATATGTAATACTTTTTTAACATGACTAAAAAACGAATCAATAATATTGTAGTAAAAATAAAGATTATTTCATAACAATAAATATCTTCAATTATTTCATTATGCTAAGAAAACTTGATGTGCTATTTCACCATTCTGTCACCAGACATCTATTAAGACCTACGGCATATGTCCGATATATCGACCATGTCCGATAAAAACAAAGAATTTACTCTGATGTCAATTAAATGCTCCTGAAGTGTGCTTGATATAAATAACTGGATCACAGAGTAAAAAAGAGGACACAACTGCAGTCCATCAAATTCATTTGAACTATAATCCAACTCACAAATCAAAGTTATGATATTTCAGATTTGCATTGTTTTCGCGTTTGTAAATTTAATAATTCATAATAAATTTAATTTGTGAATTGGATGATAGTGGACAAGAATCTGAATCACTGCAGTGATACGTTTCCGAAAAAGACCCATGCATACACATTTCCTGATATAATTTTCCTTATAACTCTAATTGGAATATTCCCTTAGCATATCCCATAACGAATGAACTTAAACAATTGGGGTAGGTTTCCTTTCGGTGATATATACACTTTTCTGGAGGAATGAGGTTAAAAAGTCAAGAACCATTAAGGAAAGCTATAATAGTCTGGTGTAGGGTGTTTGAGACCAAAAACAATAAAGAATCAAGGAAGATGAAGGGGCATAAACAAAAACATCAATGAAGTTCATTGTAATGGAAACGAAAGTCATGTCAGTTTCCCCCCACATTATTCACAATCGCGTTTCAACACATTTCCCTACGATTTTTCACCGATTCTTCTATACTCTCGTTATAACAATAGATTAATTAATATTATGAAATCCCTTGGTAGAGTGAAAAATCTCTTAATACACTGATGTTTTACTTTAGCGGCCATTTTGGGTATTAAACTGCAAAAAAACATAGCACAGCACCAGAGTAGCAGCCAGAGAACATCAGACAACAACAACAAAAGCACACTACCAAATCAAACAAACACACTCGGCAAAGGCAGTAAAACAAAAAAAGAACGGAAGGCAGGAAAAAGGTACGGAAAGTAGTAGTGTACAACAAACACACGCACACACACACAAAACAAACACGGCCGAAAGAGAAAAGACCCGAAACCCTCTTTGAAGTTGCGGAAAATTGCACAATTTCCACTGTAAAATGGCATTGAAAGGAAAATTGCGAATGCATTCAAATCCATGGACATCGCAATGGAATGGCGGAAAACAATGCTTTACTCCCTTGATCGATCGCCGCATTTGCGGCAGCCAGCTACTTTTTTTTACATTCAGTTCTTTGTGCTTGCGTTGTTTGCGGCGCTGCTGCTCTTTTATTTGCTCACATTTCGGTATAACAGAATTGATATTTTCTAGAATTACTTAAGCACTTCAATCAAACACTTTCAATGCATTTTGTATGTTTTTCTAATGTTTTGGCGAGGAAAGTTTCTCGGGAAATCATCTTTTTTCTTTGTATATTACATTTTCTTTTCTCTGCCGTCACTGGCGTAGCCGTCGTCGTCTTACCGTTTCTTTTTCTTCTTTCGGTCTTGGTTTCTTAATTCTTTGTTTTATATTTTCCTGATTTCTCTTCTGTATCTTACTTTTTAAATTTTATATCACAATTTTCTTATTTTTATGTTGGTTGTTTGCTTCCTTCTTCGTTTAATTAATTATTTTTTTATTTTCTTCCCCATCAAACTGATTTTTCGCAAAAACTCATTTATTTCTTATTTTTTGTGCTGATGTTGCCAGACTGCTTGATTTTCGTTTGTTTGGTACGCAACGAAACTAAACTAGCGCTGTTTACACCGATTTTTGTTATCGATATCTGTTGACAAACATAGTTGCACAATAAATCTTAACCCATTACCACCAGCATGTGTGTTTGTAGCCTTTTCAGTAAATTGATTTCAGTGTGAAATGTCATAATATCATTTTCAGACTGCACGCGAAATTCAAAGATTTCAGCTCAAGGTCGATTTACAACCCATACAAATTTGACATTTGAAAATCGACCTTATGTCATTTCAAACTGAAGTCGACTGATTTCGCATGCATTCTGAAAAGGTCTATTCGCACTGCATGCGAAATCTAGTATAAATGACATAATAGCTTTGTCATATTGCATTCGAAATCTAGCTGAAATGACATAAGTTCGATTTACATATGCCACATTTCTAGCTGAAATGACATAAGTTCGATATACAAATGTCAAATTTATATGGGATTTGACATATGTAAATCGACCATATGTCATTTAATCTAGATTTCGCGTGCAGTGTGACAAGGCTTTAAATGTCTTGTAAATTTGATAAAAAATTAAGGCAGCAAAAGGAAAGCGCCCTGATCATATATTATTATCCCCTCATGCCTAATGATGCATTTTCAGAAGTTTATTTGCAGTTTTTGGGCTTAAGGGGTGTTTAGACGTACCAAATATTTGCGCAAAAGGGCTGTTGTTTCGAATTTGTGGGTTCGCTTCTGTGTTATCGAGCAAAATTTTGAATTAAAATCAGAAATTTTTGATATTTGTCGCATTTGCACAATTTTTTTTTATTTATAGCTGACGTTTGCATCTTCAACAAGAACTTCAATGTGAGCAGACGTATATTTCTTACGAATTTAAAGAAATTACTAATTTCAGTAATTTCGTGAGTATGTGCGAGTTAGAATACACGAAAAGAGAAAAAGTAGAAATAAAACAACACAAATTAAAAAATGAATTTAACAAATTTATTTTAATTTATGCAAATCCAATAACTAAATCTTTACCACTCAGGGAAATGGAAAAAATGAAATGAACAGTAAAAATATTTAATATTTTAAAACGCAGTGGTTCTACATTCCCAGCATTCTTTTATTTTAGGTTTATTTTTTGGGTTCTTCACCTTTTATAGAATTGTCGCCACTATTACAACTGACGCACATGTTGTCACTTCAACATATCAGCGAAAATGATTTTGTACAAATCAATTGCGTGTGAGTAGCTGTAAATCAGATGTGGCTGGTGAATAATCGGTTTTGTGAAAACAGACGTTTGTTCAAATATCTGATACGTCTAAACCCACTATAAGCCCCCTATTATAAAAGAATTTAATAAAAGTGGCGGGAAGATTTTAACGTTTATATATGTATACAGAGTTGCCATTATTCGTAAAAATACTCATACCGTTGGTGGTACGTCATTACACCTGGAAAACACTCCGATCCCAATGCAAAAATCCCTTTTGTACTACATTTTGTTAAGACTGTCAACTCTAAGCTTTTGAATGTAAATAAAATACCCTCCCGTTACAAAATCGCAGAAAAAATGATGTTTTGTTAAAATTAATTACTTTAATGTAAAAGATTGTGAAATTGATGATATTATGTGAAAAATATATATGATAAACAAAAAATATACATTATATTTTATATGTGCAGTGTTTCTACTTTTATAGTCTATTTCGCGGAAAAAAATTTCTTTTCTAATCGCATTTGTGTTTTGTGCGAGGCTTATGCAAATTAAAGTTTTTAAATAAATTTTGTGTCGAATTAGATTCAAGAACAACTCCGTGTCCAAAGTGTGCCGAATTAAAGTTTTTAAACAAATTTTGTTACGATTTGGTTTCAAGAACACCCTGCATCGAAAGTCTGTCGAATTTAAATCAATTTGGATTGCAGAACACAGTCGTATAAATCAGGTGAGTTTGTCGTGTGCTCGAGTGTCAATAAATGAAACCGCATATCGATCGTAACTTTGTCGTTTTCGAATGCCGTGATTAGTCCTCGGGTTGTAGTTATACCATCACTCTACAGAGTAGGGTACATAACATTTGGGACATTGACGCAGTGACTTACGACCCCAAATATGTTTGAGTCAAATCCGTTTCACGACATTTTTACGATGACTTTCGTAAGGAAAGTTAAAGAATCAATTCGAACATTGCACATGGTAAAATTTTCCCAAACTTAGCTTAAGTTCGAAGATGGATCCATATTCCAATGTTATATTAAAACCAATAAAACTTTAAGCTTCCACACGGATATTCTGAATCAGCTATACTTTACAAATGTGGAAGCTGGTCAACTTAAATTAATTTTAATCGTTTAATGCACATCTATAAAAAATTGATCTAATAACGTTTGAATTGTTTCTTAAATTTATCGTAGTGGTAGTCATCTGTAGCTCGTTTAACGCCATTCGCACCGACCTGGTGGTTAGGATTTACATGCGGTTCTTCTTTCCTTTGCTGATAACGTCTCTTTTGATGATCATTATTTTCCTCGATGTTAACTGCAACAATAATATAAGAAGAAATTATAAATACATATAGATATGAGAAGTTATTTGCGAAGCTAGTTATTAGTTTCGGCTTTGGAAAACGCAAAATTGCAAGTATTCGAATTTCTTATTGTTACAGTGACTCGAATAACACCGGCCAGTAACACCAAGCAAAATAAACTGTGACTGCGAAATCCATCACAACCCAAAAGGAAACGAGATAGGCCCATCGTTTATTATACAGATCACTTTCTGTGTCGACTTAGCAATGTCTGTCCGTCCATCTATTCTTGTAATCAAAGTACAAGTCGCTATTGTCCGATCCTAACAAAAATTGGCTCAAGTAAATTTTGCGGACCAATGTGGACGCTATTTAATTTGAAGCAAATCGGTTCAAATTTATATAACTCCCATATAAATTTCCCTCTGGAATTGACTTTTTTCCGCTCTAGAACTCACATATTTTAACCGATTGTCTTCAAATTTGACACAACACTTTATATTCCAACTAGAAACAACCATGGTGAAATTGAGTCAGACCCAAGGCGTATTTATACAGGTGATAGCACTAGAACAACAAAATACAAGTAATTTTTTGAATGGTGAGTGATACTGTCAAAGCAAAATATATGGGATTTGACAGTTTCGGTTACTTTTGAATGAAAAAAATTTCAGACAGCTGGGCTCCTGCTATCACCTTTAAAAATACGCCTTGGTCAGACCGGTTCAAATTTATATATAACTCCCATACAAATTTTCCTCCGGATTTGACTTTTTCTGCTCTAGAGACCACATATTCGAATTGGTTGTCTTCAAATTTGTCACAAGGCTTTAAAGTCCATCCTGTCATTTGTTCAGTTCGTTTCAGAGGGTCGATTTTGGTTCTGTGAAAACTTTTCATACGAAAAAATACATCACCACCACTTTACGGATAAAGCTGATGACTGACTGACAGATTATTATTTTTTTCACTGGAAAGTTTTCACAGAACCAGAATCGTCTCTCTGAACTACAAAAAGTTTCTATTTCAAAAACTGCCTCTGGGTAACAGTATTTAAAAATGTGTTGTTGTGGATATGAACTTACATCGATTATGTTGCATAAAATTGACAGCCATATTTGTGGGTACAAATTGCGACGGCCCATCCTTTTTGTTCTTCTGATCCTGCAGCAACTTCTGCTTGGCTTCTTCGGTGGCTTCGATGTTTTTGATTTTCGCATCTATACCCAAATCCACTTCAGGAATACCATTCAACATCTGATTGGACAGCATCTCTTCCGAACGATGTGACGAGGATTGTCTTAGATGATCGGGTAGGGCATATAGGGCTGCATCCTCGGGCGTTAGATATTTCTGCGCATCAGCCATGTTTTCATTTTCGGCTGTTGTCTCGGCGAGTCCCTTACGTTTTTGTAACTCTTGTTCTATATACTTCATCATTTCTTCGTCTTCATCGCGTTTATTGGTTTCGGCAGAGAACTTAGTGCCAATACCGACATCATAGGCATCCTCCTCTTCCGTCTGCTTTAAGTGGCCCGATTTCAAGCTGTGCATATTAACTAGGCCACCGGTCTTGACATTGTAGCCATCTTTGATAGAACCTTCCCCTTCTACGTTCAATTTTTTTCCTATGGCCAGCCCAGCCACACTAACTCCGTGAGGTCTTTCGCGGAGTTTTTGTCGTTCTTTAATGTCTGCCAGTGACAGTCTGAAAATGATGTTGGTGTCATACACTTGACCGGGTTAAATCGATTTAAAACTTACGGTTCTTCTGGCGGTTCATCCTCCGAATTTCTTCGTTGTCTCAAATTTTTACGTGGTTTCTTTTTAAAAACAATTTTTTCTTCAGTTTCATTGTTAATATTTTCCGTTTCAATCATTTTAGCGACGACGACTTGGTTTATTTACAATCGTATTTTGTAAACACTAGGGGTATTCACTTAAAATGTCATTCTCGAGTTGCCATATTTTCGAATTTTTAACATTGAAGTGGTGACCTAAACAAAACGCGGAATAATCGGAAATTGATAGAACGTATAATTTTGTGTTGCGCGGTACAAATAAATAATTAATTATAATTTCCATCAAAAGAACTATACATTATTACTTTGAGATAGTTCAAGCTAATTTTCAATCAAAGCTGTACTCGTGACACTTTTTCATATTTTTTTCTATTTGAAATCGATATAAGGCAGATTTCAACTGTCAGATCCCATATAAATTTTTAACTATTTATAAGTCGAGATAAGCTCGATTGCGAGCTGTCGGCAAAGGCTACTAAGTCTTGAAGCCGTTCCACTCTTAGTCAAAAGAAAAAGCCAGGGTTATTTTAACCCATTACCGCTCTATGTGACAACACCCGTATATCGCCGACATCTGATCCACAGTTTTTTGGACGTGTACGGCTTAAAATATAAAAGATCAAAATTTCGTTTACTTTCATTGGTTTTCCTTTTTTTAATTCCTTTCATAAAAAACATCATAATAAATTCAGTGTTGTCAGTTGTAATAAATCTGGAGTCGTATGCATAAATATTTTCCCAGAAAATATTGGTTTTTGTCGTTTATTGTATTTGTACATATTGTTTTGTAGAACAAATAGATCATTTTGCGGTGTCCATTTTTGAATCGGCATTCGAGGATATAGCTCTACGTGATTTATAAACACGTACGGTATTGTCAGCACCACCGGACACTATATATTTGGGATTCGACCAGTCTATGTCCAAAACTTTATCACCGTGACCAATTAAATCATACAGAGGAGCTTTAGGACTAAAAAGGAAAACGAACAATGACAATAAGTTGTTATCTGTAACTGCGTTTGATTCTAAACATACCTGCGGAAATCCCATAGTTTATTCTGGTTGTCATATGAACCCGACACAAATAGGAATTCTTCCGTTGTTGACCACATAATAGTTTCAACCCACTGTTGATGACCCAAATAGGTATTGCGTACCACAGAACCCTCTGTAATTAAAGACATTTTTGAATTATGTTTCTTAGCTGATTTGCATTCACTCACGATTTGTCCTGGGATCGTAAAGTCTTATATTCTTATCAGCCGAAGCTGTGACTATGAGGCGATTGAGGTTCGAGTAACTAGCATCGAAAATGGACTTGTTTGTGGCAATTTCGGTTTTTATACCCTCCATATTTAAATCCCACACTTTCATGGTGTGATCCCAGCTGCTCGTTAACAAGGTGTCGTTGTCCATCCACTGGACCCCGGAAATGCATTCACGATGTCCTTGTAAGGTCATTTTGGGTGTCTGGAATTATATAAATAACCTATTGGCAATCTTTTGTTATTAATTTCATTTTAACTTACCCTTGTGGATCCTGCTTCAAGTTTGGCTTTCTTCGATGCTCCGTCGGCCGCCTCATTAATTTCCGATGACCAAATCTTTAGCATTGTATCCCAGGAGCCGGTGGCAAATCTCTCTTTATTGGGACTAACATCCACACAATCTATACCTCTCTCATGGCCCTTACAGACCGAAACACATTCTACGGAATTTGTTTCCACCACCCAATCCCACAGCATGGCGGTTTGATCCTGAGAACATGATACAAATTTCCCCCTTTCGCTGTCGAGCGATACCCAAGCCACCGCTTTGATAGGCATCGAATGCCCGGGAATAGTTAGCACATGTTTGCCTTTAATGGTCCATATATTGATAGTGTTGTCGTAACAACCGGTTAGCACAAATTTGCCACTAGTTTTCACAGCTGACACCCAATCATCGTGCAACAGGCAGTCTTGTGGTTCGGGAGCCGGGAATCTTTCGACATATTCAATTTCTATGGCATCTTCAAAGGATATTGCTTTCGCTCGCAAGTGATCACACAGCCTTCCTCTCAAATACTCATCGAAAACCAAGAAGTCAAATTCCACTGCACTGTGTTCACCACCGGCCGATGTGTGCTCCAGCAGGGTATTGATGAATGTGTTCAATTCTGTGGTGGTAACAGTGGCATCTATGGAATACGGCACATCGGGAACAGCGTAGCTATCGACACACAAGAGAACATTATTAATCCAGCTGACAGACACACCGAGGAAATATTGTCACGTTTTCCACTTACTGTTCCTGTTTTGTTTTCAAATGCACTTGTACTTGACCCTCTCCATTCTCTGTTTCCATTTTTATTTTATTCTTTACAGATTCTCCGTAATTTCACACTGTTTCAAATTCGAGCCAAGTCTTCTAAAATATATTTAACTTTAGGCTTTATTTACTTTATTGTGTATTTCTAAAATTGAATACAAAAAATCACGCTGTCCAATGTTTTTCTTAGTTTTTTCCAAACACGTTTTGACAGTGAATGTTAAATCGATTTAAATTTTAGCCGATAATCGATTTTTGGCGATTGATTTTTCTGGCTGAGATACTTTTCACTAAAGGTGCGTTCACACTGTAGGTTTGAACGGTGTTTTATATGAGAAATGGCATGAAAATCTCTCCGATTTTTAAATATCAAATATCTAATGTAAAGTCTTTTCTGTGTTAAAAAATCGAATGCAATTTTGCAGCTATCACACATATACGAAAATAAATTTTCGTGAGAGCTTATAGTACGACATTAGAGCTATGTTTGCCTTACAGCTTTTTCACACTGCATGCGAAATCTAGCTGAAATGACATAAGTTCGATTTTCTAATGTCAAATTTGTATGGTATCGAACTTTTGTCATTTCAGCTAGATTTCGCATGCAGTGTGATGAGGCTATAACGTCGATTTAAATTAAATTTGATATTTGAAAATCGACTTTCTGCCATTTCGATCTGTAAGCGATTGATTTTCTTTCGATGTAGCCTGAAAAGGCTATTAATGTTATATCTATGTGCAGTTTGACATCTATAATTGGCCTGGTGTATAAAATAACAGATTTAAAAATGGAATTTTATAGGGTGTTTTTTATTGAGGTATAGAACTTCGAATTGAAATAAAACACAAGAAAATCGTTTTAATGTCCATCAATTTGGCTTTATTGGAAGGATAATTTTATGCCATTAATGTTTAAATATGATTTCGGGCATGTGGCCGCCGCGGCTGGCTCGAATATAGCCAATTCTACAGGTCCAATTTTCAACCACTTTTTCGAGCATATGGGGCCGTATGTTGGCAATAACGCCACGAATGTTGGCTTCCAAGTCCCCTAACGTTTCTGGTTTGTTGGCGTAGACGAGCGACTTCACATATCCCCAAAGAAAATAATCCAATGGTGCCAAATCACACGATCTTGGTGGCCAATTGACAGGTCCATTCCGCGAAATTATGCGCTCATCGAATGTTTCCTTCATTGCTTCGGAGCTTGCGGTGAACTTCGCGAACTGAACCATTACTTTCGAAATAAATTTGCACGATTTGCAAGCGTTGTTCTTTTGTCAACCTGTTCATGATGAAATGGCAAACCAAACTAAATATTAATCACTTGACAGCTGACAAAATGGCCGCCAGTTAAAAAAGTGATGCCAACTTAAAGTTCTATACCCCAATAAAAAACACCCTTTATAATCGAAAGAGATTTTTAAAATTGACAGTTTTCATACTTAAATTTTTTATAGATATTAGGGGAATTTCTTTAAGACGGGGTAACAAACTGCGATAACAAAATGTTAATAAGTAGTTACTTTTTTAATCAAAATAAACAAAAAAAATTTTTCACATTGTCGCCGGCTGCGATATAAATATATCTATCAAAACCAACTTTCAAAAAAAAATATTTTGTGTTCGCCATAAATTTGATTTACATTGGATAATTATTCAGGCTTATTATATAAAAATATCGATTACATACTTCTGATATTTATCTGTGGTCTTTATATATCTATATATATATATAAATGAATATGTGTATGTATGTATGTTTGTCTGTATGTTCCGTTTAGGATGCCAAACCGGGGGACCGATTCGTCTGAAATTTTTTACTTTAGCTAACCAGTGGACAGAGGATGGTTCCTGGCTATACTAGGTTATTATAGGACAAAGGTGCGCGGGACTGCCCACACAAACTATACTTTAAAATTATCAATTAGTACCCATTTTATCTTCAAAAGCATACGAATGGGAAGAATGAACCAGAATGCTCCTGCATTCTGAACACCCGGAGACCCAGTTGGATCCATTGTGCAAATCATTTTGTTTCCTGAAAGTATAAAGTTATAGGAAAGGGATATGGGATTTGGGAAGTATGGGGATAAGGGTAGAATGGGGGTGTGTTTTAATAATTCTATGTGTGGGTGTTTTTTTTTTTAATGGTTGACGACTACGTAAGAAAATTAAGTCGAGAGTCATCCGGTATACTGTTGGTGGTATGTCTTTATGGCTCTCTTTCTTTGTTAGCCGTCAACTGTCTGTGTGTTACAACCTTGTCCCTAAGCAGCCACCCCTGATCCGATTTACACCTTTTGAGAATCCCAAAAGGTCATAAATGACCAGTGTTCGAATTTTTGCATTGTTTAGCTCTAATAGAGTTCTGGTTTTGCCCCTATTGATCCTTGGCCATGTGGCCCTAGCGATCCTGCAGGTTGAAAAACTATTCCATGCTTCATTCATCTGTGATCATTTCCTTGAATCAATCAGTCTATAGAACGTGCCAATCGGTGGTTTTGCTAAGTTGTCAGCTCTATCGATTTCAAGGACGAACCATGTCTGGCCAATTTATCTGCTATTTCGTTTCCTTTGACATTGCTATGCCCGGGAATCCAGCAGAGACGGACGATTCATCTGCTATTTCGTTTCCTTTGACATTGCTATGCCCGGGAACCCAGCAGAGACGGTTGTTGAGGTCATCTAGTGAGCGTTTACAACTTAGCACAAGCCTGGATTTGACAGTGTGTGACATGATAGATTGCATTGCTGCCTGACTATCTATATAGAAGTTTTTATCCATGTTCACCGGAATGTTCTCACTCGATAGAAATCTTGCTGCCCTCTCGATTGCCAGTAATTCTGCTTGGAAAACACTACAGTTGTCGTCAAGTCGGAGAGACTTGCGTATCTGTTGTGATTCAATGTATCTGTACCTTGTTCCATCTTTGAGCCATCAGTGTAGACCGACAGCCCCTTGAAGGGCTCGCCATCAACCCAGTCTGATCTCTTTGGTATAATTATCTGTGGTAAGGGTGAGAAGTTCAGAACCGGCACCATGTAGTCTGTACCTCCATTGATGACCGATTCGTGGACACCCAGTATTCCTCCTTGAATTATTCTTGCGTGACCATATGGTCTATTTTTCCAGCATCCTGATTATTTGAGTCTTATAGCGCTCCTGGCAGCAATCATCTCTGTAAAGTGGTCCAGAGATGGATGATGTAGAATTACATCCAATGCTGCTTGTGGAGTGCTTTTTATGGCTCCCGTAATGCTCAGTCCTGCTAGCCTTTGCGTTTTCATTAACATTGCCCGGAGTCTACTCACTCTCATTGCACCCCACCAAAAAGCTAGTTACCTAAAAAACAAAAGATTTAAAAATTGAATTTCATATTTGAAAGAAATTATTAAAATTGTCACTTTTATTTGAGATTTTTCATAGTTCAAGTTTTGTTAGATATTCATTCTACTGTTGTATTTTACGGCTACTAATTCAGAATTATTTTATAAGACATATTTTCGTTTTCAAACAGCACTAGGATTTTTTCGGATCTTTTCAGTATTTTTATTTCTTCAAAAGATGTTGTTATTTCATATTTTACGCTACCACTCATTATTTGAACTAAAAATTTTTTAACCGACTCAAAAGTAAAAAAAAAAGCAAATGGAAATTCAGACGAATTTTTAAAATTATACCCCCATTTTCACCTACTCTTATTACAGATAGTCGACCGTAATATTTGTCAACTGTAGGATAACCAGACTTTGTGAAAATAGGGGATTATTCATAAATGTAACGATTTACAATAATTCCAACACTCGTAAAAATCATAAATACAAATATAAATTACCGATGAATTATGTAGTTATATATATTTTCGCTAATTGCAAGGCATAGTTACCAAATTAATTTTTTTAATAAAACCAGGCATTTATGCCTAGTTTTTGTATGGTCAGAGGAATTTACATACTAAATTTCACGATTCTTAGTACCATTGTAGTTGGTACCATATTACTCCCTTTTTATCCCGCTCACTCCTTAAAAGTACAAATTCCAAAAAAAATCCATTTATGTTGCGCGGCTACGTGGTCGGAGGAATGAATACGCCTAATTACACGATCCCAGCTACAATACTTTAGTTGGTAGCATTGTCCCGCCCCCCCCTTAAAAGTGCAAATTTCCAAAAATCCATTTATGTTGCAAGTCAACGTCGTCAGATAAATGTAAATATCGAGTTTTACGAATATAGCTGCATTACTTAAATCGGTACCATTTTTACCACCTTTTGTCTCTCTCAACCTTTTTAAAGTACAAATTTCGAAAAATCTATTTAGATTGCGTGTTCCTACGTTGTCAGAGGAATTTACGCACCACAGTTCACAACTATAGTTGCAATGCTTACATTGGTACTATTTTTATCCCGCGCAAGTACAAAAAAATCGAAAAATCCGATTTTCTTTCCCTTCTGCATGGAGTCAGAGGAATTTACATATCAAATTTCACGATTCTAGCTGATACCATCTTCATCCCTTTTTGTGCCGCTAGCCCCTTAAAAGTAAAAAATTTCGAAAAATCCATTTATGTTGCAAGTCTACGTTGTCAGATAAATGTATATTTTGATTTTTACGAATATAGCTGCATTATTTAATATGGTACAAATTTTCATCCCTTTTTGTCTCATTCCACCCTTTAAAGTGTAAATTTCGAAAAATCCCTTTTTGTAGCTCGTCTGCATGGTAAGTGCCGAATTTCATGTTTCTACCTACTTCCGTTTAGCCAGGACGAAGGTTCGATGTTTATTCATTTTTTGTCCCATTTTACCTCCTAAAAGTACGAGTTTCCTAAGACCCTCTCTTAGTCCGCGTCATATTTGAGAACTACTGTAGAAATCACAATTCACCTATTCTATTGTATTTTTAATTATAGGCATATTGTCGCGAGCTAATAGAAAGTGAAGTTCAAGCTAATCTTGTTTTCGCTGTTAGTCTGAATGGCTTTTAAAATAGAAAGCCTGCTGTAATAGCCGAAAAGTGGTTGTTGATTGGTAGCAAACAATCCCTGCTATTAATAGCAGACTTTTTTCTGTGTGTGTATAAGCTTCAAGATAACGATTTTTATATCCTCCACCTCCAGCATGGGGGTATACTAACTTTGTCATTCCGTTTGTAACACCTTGAAATATCGACCTGAGACCCTATAAAGTATATATATTCTTGATCGTCATAAAATTCTAAGACGATCTAGTCATGTCCGTCTGTTGAAAGCACGCTAGCATCTAAACGAAAGGAGCTAGAACGTTCAAATTTTCTATAAATGCGTCTTATAGTCGTAGATCGGAAAAATTTTTCCCTCACAAGGACTAAAAATACCCATAATAATCCCTAATATTTTAGCGTATTTAAGCATGTTTTTTGAATATGTCTGTTTATATTTGCTTGATATTTGGTCTGCGCATTCCCCTTATAGCAAAAACGTTCCCGCATAAAGCGATTCTTATTTGTAGGGGGTGAAATGGGGCAAAAAGGGATAAAAATGGTACATATTAAACGACAACAGCACGAAATTCGGTGTGTACATTCCTCTAATTGAGTAGATAAATAATATAAAAGTAGTTTTCTCCAAATTCGTACTTTTAAGGGGTAAAATAGGAATAGAGGGATAAAAATGGTACCAACCAAACGGCAGCACCTAGAATAATGAAATTCGGTGTATACATTCCTCTGATTGCATAGATAAGTAAAATACACGGATTTTTCAAAATTCGTACTTTTTGGGGTTAAAATGATAAAAGGCATAAAAATAGTACCAATCTAATGACCGCAGCTAGAGCCATGACATTCGGTGTATACATTCCTCTGACTGCGTAGACACGGAAAATAGACGAATTTTTCGAAATTAGTACTTTCAAGGGATACAATGGTACAGAGGGATAAAAATAGTACCAACTAAACGACTACAGCTAGAATTATAAAATTCTAATTGCGTAGAAACGTCAAGGGGGGTAAAATGGTACCAACCAAATGGGCGCAGCTGGAATCATGGAATTCGGTGTATACATTCCTCTGACTGCATAGACACGTAAAATAAAAAGTTTTTTTCCAAATTCGTACTTTTTCTTTTACGGAAAAAATTGGTTGAATCTTGAAGTTAGGTTATTTTGCACTATGTACGTTTGATAATGGATTTTCAAAATTTGTACTTTTGGAATTCAAATAGAATGGAAATACAACCAACTGTAGCACCCACTATCTACCAATATTTATGGCTTTGAAAATATTTTTGAAAATATAAATATAAGAATATTTATTTTTTGAATTGACGTATTGGTAGCATTACCTTATAAGCGTGGTTTGAAATAATTAAAATATTATATTTATTTATAAAGTTAATTTTTCAATATTTGTATTAGTTTTGGTTTGGCTATATTAAAAAAAAATATTTTCCTGTAATATTACTGCACTTCTACGAAAACCGACAACCTCTGTGCAATCCATGATGGAGGGTATATAAAATTCGGCCCGTCCGAACTTAACGCCGTTTTTACTTGTTTACTTTCAATATTTAATTTTCTTTTTTTTTTTTGATTTTATTTGGCCCAGCGCCTTGAAGGCATTTTTGAGGCAGGCTGGCAGTATTAATGCATATACAAATAAATTAGTTTAATAGTAATTCAAATTGATGGATTTCGCTCTTTTGGACTATATTACTGCAGTCTCAGATTTAACTTTTTTTAATATTTCTGAGAGTGATATTAGATCTAGTTTATCTGATATTAATGAATCGGCAAGGTTAGATACTGATGGTATTTCAGCTTTATTTCTGAAAAAATGTTCATCTTCTGTCAGCTTCCCATTGCAGTATATCTTTAATTATTCTTTAAATATTGGCTTCTTTTTAGATTGCTGGAAAATTTCCGCTATTACTCCAATACATAAATCTGGTCCTAAGGGGGAAATTTGCAATTATAGGCCAATTTCTAAATTAGCCAATGTTGCCAAGTTATTTGAACACTTAGTCTATGATAAGTTATTCTCTTTTGCTTGCCGATTTTTATCTGAATCTCAACATGGATTTATGAAAAATCGTTCAACTACATCTAATCTATTAGTTTTTACTAATTACTGTATTAATATCATTGAATTGGGTCACCAAGTCGATACAATTTACTTCGATTTTTGTAAAGCGTTTGACAAGGTTCCGCATAATATACTTCTCTTGAAGTTAGGTAAAACTGGGTTTCCACCTGCCCTGTTCAAGTGGTTTAGGTGATATTTAAGTGAAAGACGTTGTTTTGTGGCTATTGATAATGCGATATCGGATATATATCTAGCCACGTCGGGTATTCCTCAAGGGAGTATATTGGGTCCCCTTCTTTTGACATTTTTATTAATGATATAAGTTCTTGCTTCATATATTCAAATTATCTAATTTTAATGACGGATGACATTAAACTGTTTTCTAAAATTTCTCTTCCTCTTGATTCTATACAAATTCAGGAAGATATTAATCGCTTGGTGGCTTGGTCCGAATTGAATCATTTACTACTAAACTTTGCGAAATGTTTTCATCTCCCGTTTGGTGGGCGTACGAATTTGCTAAATACAAGTTATTGTATTAAAAATCATGTTGTGCAGAAGGTTGGTTAGTAGTATCTTAGACTTAGGAGTGGTTTTCGATTCTAAATTGGATTTCAATTTGCATATTGATTTCATAATGCCTAAAGCTTATACTGTGCTTGCGTTTATAAGAAGAAATAGTAAAGAATTCTCTATTCCATATACTCGTTAATTGTTGTATACAACATTTGTCAGGTCTAAATTAGAATATGGTTCTATGGTACGGAACCCGTGTTATGATATTTACTGTAATCGCATTTGCTTTAGTTTCTGTGCCATTTGTCAATCCCGTACCGACGTATGAAGCTATGTGTCGACTAATTCATTTGGAGTCTTTATCAAGTCGTAGATCAAAGAGCTTTATTTTATTTCTGTATAAACTAATTTGTGGTCTTATCGATTGTCCTTTTTTGCTTAGTCTTATTTGTTTTAATGTTCCATCTAGATGTCTAAGGCATAATGATTTTTTTAATATTCCTTTTCATAGAACTAAATATGCTTATTTTGAGCCTATTCTGAGGTCCATGAAGGAATATAATAATTTAATAATTAAGCATGATATAGATTTGTCATATAATTTAAATAGATTAAAGGAAACTCTAGATTTAATTTACTTTTAAGTTTGGCTTGTCTGTAAGGATTGTTACTTCATAGACATATGAATGAATAAATAAATAAAACAATAATGGACCTAACTTTTCGAATCTTTTATATGAACATATTGCTTCCTGTTAGAAAAATAATTTTCAAACAAACATAACTTCTTACCCGGAATACCGTAATACTTCAATTTCTGCAGCAATATTTTATGATTAACCAGATCAAAAGCTTTAGTGAAATCAAAAAATATTCCGCAAACTCCATTAAAACCCTCATATAATCCTTTACAAACTAACTTCACAACATTCAATATTGCGTCCTGAGTACCACAACATCTACTGAAACCGAATAGATAATCGTACAATAGCCGATTCTCCTCCATATAAGACAATAATCTAGCTTTTCAAAAATCTTATCTATGGTAGACAACACTGCTATCGGCCGATATTTATCCAACTACGTTACTTTGACTCCCTTTGGTATTGGAACTACTCTGTGAACCTTCAATATATCCGGAAACATTGATGTATTTATAATCTTGTTAAATATATCCACTAAAATTGGTGCAATAATTTCCCCACATTCCTTTGTAATTTTAGCAGAAATATTATCAAACCCTGGACATTTATTCACCTTAATATTTGATAGCACTTGGATTATATCTTGAATATTAATATTACCAAGTGAGAAGCATTGACTCGTTCGAACAAGAGTACGTAGATCATTGAAAGTCTCACCAGGATATGATTCAATTTGCTGCTTAAGATCTCTGACAGAAGAAAGAAAAAAGTTATTAAAACAATTCGCCTTGATCGCATCATCTGATATCCTCATTCCCTGTGAGTCATTCAAATCTACTTTCTTGTAGCAACCTTAATTATTTTACTTATACGGCTCAAAATTTGCTCCACATGACTCCACTTTTCAAGTTGTGATTATGATGATTGTGTTGCTAAAACAACAAACAGTTGTTTTCAATTTCAGCAGAGACAATCTGCTTCTACAGCAGAGAATGTTCTATTCAAGGACAACAGAAAGTCCTGTATGATCAATGGGCGCACTAAATTTCAGAGAAATCTTTAATTTTGACATCAGCCAACAAAGTCATCCCTGTCGTAAATCATGGAGGCGCTACCGATATGGCCTGATGCTGAAGTTCTTCCCGTAGAAAAACACTTACGCTCCACTGTGTCACACGCATAATAAAATCCTCTACTGACCATAGGAATCTCTCAAAATCATTCAAACTAATTCGTACTTGTCGGAGCCACTTGAAATCCACTTCGAAAATTAAATTCCAGTTAACCTTCTTTATCAAATTTCGCAGCGCAGACGCACATAAGCTGTCCATAAACAATAAACTCCACTGAACAGAAAAAAAAACAGAAATCTCCCACTCGATGTGGCCACTTAACCTCCAGCAGTTTTTAGTTAAAGAAAAAAATAATAATAAAATCTGTCTGTACAAAACCTTTAACTGAAAACTTTACAATGATTCGTAAATGTAAATGTGTATTGGTGATGTGTTGTACACTACCACGGCTATGTGTGTTGGTCAACAAATTTACCTGAAGTTTTTACGTAATGCATGATGATGATGATGCTGATGGTGATGCTGGTACATCAATGTGCTCACTCATTCTCCTAAAGGAGGTTAACTGACCACCACAATCATTATTTTATTGCCATAGAATGTGAGAGTGGTTTCAAAATTGAGTTAAACCTGTTCGACTTCATTTTCATTGTGAGCGAGATATTTTTGACAGAGTTCATCAGCGGAATATCATGGGATTTAAACTTAAGTTGCACAAACATAGAGATGTGTACGTCCACCGTCTGATGTGAGTTGACCTTTGTTGAATAAGCGCAGCTTCTTCTCCTTTGCATGGAATACAACTTTCGAATTGACTTCTGTAATTTAATGCTCTGTTTTCGGAATATATTTGGCTGCAATTCAAATTCCATTGAAATTCTTGCAGAATAAGTTTTAGCGGTATATGATATGATATTGAAGTAAGAGTTCTGAGTTTAGAAGTTTTCATCGAAAGCCCTGCAGTGTGAGGAGGGACCTTTTCAGTGACTTACATTGAAATGCATTCAAGAGTCGATAACAATTTTTGCGTCAATTTTTAAAAAAATTGTATGATATACGTCTGAAACAATAGACAAAATGGATTTTATTGGCGTTGTTAGTTTTAAAGTCTCATCCGGTCACAGGGCTACAAAATTCCAAAGGATAGATTTTTTCAAAAATTATTTTTAATACTTATTCTCTCCCTACTCATTCTCGCGCTGCATGTGTCAAATAAAAGAGGAGAGTATCTGTTAAAAATACTTCAAATTTTATGCTTCTATCTGTATTATTTTAGACTTCTACACCATTTTCAAGTGTAATTCAAAAGACATCAAAATTGAAAAATTCCATTGGAAATTCAAAAAATATAATTTGAAATTCAAAACTCATCGTTTGAAATTCAAAAAATATCATTTGAAATTCAAAACTCGTCATTTGTAATTCAAAACTCGTCATTTGAAATTTTTTTCGCCCACTTTCAATCCCAACCGATCTGCAACCGTAAGACACATTTAGGGAAAATTTGAACCTCCTAGCTCATTTCGTTCGACCGCTATCGTGCTTTCAACAGACAGACAGACGGACATAGGTAGATCGTCTTTATGGGGTCTCCGATGAATATTTCGAGGTGTTACAAACGGAATGACAAAGTGAATATACCCCCATCCTTAGGTGGGGGGTATAATAAGATACAGAATGAATTGAAAAGCAATTCAAAATGATGGCGAGTTTAGCTCGAACTTCATTTTCTATTAGTTCGTGACAATATGCCTATTACACAGGGTGACAAAATTTCGATTATTTTCTGCGGTTCAACTTTTTGGAGTCAATTTAGTTGTATGAGATAGTGATATTCTTATCCTATAATTCACTTTTTTTGAATTGACTCTGGTTCTCGAGATAAACCGCTGTTTTAAAAATGAACTCAATAACATTTTTTCCGATTTGGTTAAGAAAAAAATTTAAAAATCCGCAACTAAATTACATTCAAGTTACACCTACAATGTTTTTTGATAAAGTCAATAATTTCGAAAATATTCAAAAACTTCTTCCAAAAAAAAATTTTTTTTATGGAAAATTTAAAACTTTTTTCTATTTGTTAAATGCATATAAAATCAAAAAAGTTACAAATGCCAATTTTTGATCTTTAATTATAAACATAGATATGTTACAAATAAAAGTAGCCATATTTCAATAAAATCGATTAACAAGTTTTGGATTAATTCACAATTTAGTGATGGTATCTCATTGTGATAAATTTTTTAAATTAACATTAATAACAGAAATATTCCATAATTATAAGAAACACGAGTTAAGAAAACCGTTTTGTATGGGATTTTCTTTGGTACTTTTTGTTGGGACAGTCCCGTTGTAGGTTCCAACAGTAGTCTGCCATCATATGGCTATCCCACCGTCCTTGGTATCTTTCCTCCATGATCTTGATGTCCTGGTGGAATCGTTCTTCACTATAATCGCCGAGGTTGTCAGGAAATTAATCCAAATGACTGTGCAGATAATGCACTTTTATACTCATATTAGCTCCTAGTTTTTGGAAATTCTGGAGCATTTTGCTAACAATTTCTGCATAGTTCTTAGCTTTGTTATTCCCCAAAAAATTGTTGACAACTGATACAAAGCTTATCCATGCTTCCACTTCCATCTGAGTCATGTGATTTGTGAAAACATCGTTGTTTATAAGAGTACGGATTTGTGGCCCGTCAAAAACACCTGCTTTTAACTTTTCTGTACTAAGACCAGGAAATGTTTGACAAATATATTTAAAGCAATCGCCATTCGTATCGAGTGCTCTTACAAACTGTTTCATAAGGCCAAGTTTAATGTGGAGTGGTGGAAGAATGATTTTTTCTCGACTTATCAAAGGTTCATGAACGATGTTATCTTTTCCTACAGTCATGTTCAGTAGAGCGTACCAGGTTACAAGTAAAAAAAAAAAAGTTCGCCGTACACCTTCGAATATGAAGTATTATTGAAAGGTAGTTTCAAAAAAATTTTTTTTATTTTTTTATGCCGAACGTAGGGGTCGCGCTTTTACATTTTTCTATATAACTTCTGCATTTATAAACGGATTTTAAAGTGTGATACATCGATGTTTTTGTCCGATTTTTTTGTCTTTGAAGTCATTGAGCTCAAACATGATTCATGATTTTATGCGAGCTTTAATTTTCGATTATTAGAGTGGTACATTAGGGTAGTAGCAACTGAGAAATGATGGGTAAGTACCAGAAGGGGGTGCTTGAGCTCAATGACTTCAAAGACAAAAAAATCGGCCTCGTCGAGACAAAAACATCGATGTATCACACTTTAAAATCCGTTTATAAATACAAGTTATATAGAAAAATGTAAAAGCGCGACCCCTACGTTCGGCATAAAAAAATAAAATTTTTTTTTTTGAAACTACCTTTCAATAATACTTCATATTCGAAGGTGTACGGCGAACTTTTTTTTTGAGGTACGCCCTAATGTTCAGTCTTGACGGCCAGTCTGTCCTGCTCCAGTGTTCATTTTTTGCACGACTGTCCCATAGACATAGAAAACAGGGATATTTAGTGTATCCACTTTGCTGGCCCAATAACAAGTTTACCATCTTTAAATCTACACAGACGGACCACTTGTGTTGATAATATGAAATCTTCTCTAACACCAGCTTGACGTTTTCATAGTCTTCTTTAAGTTTAGTCGAATGACCTACTGGAATCGAAGCCACTTTATTTCCATTATGTAGTAACACACACTTCAAACTTTTTTTTGAGCTGTCTATAAAATGTCTCCAGTCTTTTGGTTGGTATATTGGAAGGCCCATTAAATTCAAAAGCCCAGAAATATCATTACAATATACAATATCATTCGCTTCGGTAAAGAATGGAAGAATGTCTCGCTCTCTGTTTCGGTAAGTAGTTATTCTTACGCCAGGATGAATGCAACGTTTTTCTTTTAGTCTTGATGCAAGAAGTTCAGCTGATTTTTTCGATAAATTTAAATCTCGAATTAAGTCATTCTGCTCACCTTGAGAAAATCCTTGATAAGTAGAACTGCATTCTTCGTACTCATTCTCACTGCTGTTCGTATTCTGACTATCTAACATTTCAACATCATTAGAATATTTGGATGATAATGAAGTAAATACCGGTATTGGTAAATTTTCACTATGCAGCGTTGGTGGCTTAACGGATTGAACGTTTGGGTACAACCAAGACCGCTTTTTATATCGGTTCATGCCTTTTACATTTACAGCGCAAAAGTAACAATCATCAAGGTGGCTTCTTGGCTCTGCCCACGTCATCGGTATTCCAAACGGAAGCCTTTTGCGTTCTCCTTTGCTCCAATATCGAAGAGACTCGACACAAGTTTTACAAACTTTATGTGGGACCCAACATTTGTCTTGTTGTCCAAAATAAGCCTTATAAGCTTGTTTTACAAAAGCATTAATATTATTTAGTTGCTTTTCTGCACAATATTTACCACATATGTAGCAGAAATGGTCAGGGTTATTAGCACAAGATTTACGTGAAGAGTTCATCATAAGCAATGCCTTATAAATTGAGAAACTTTATTATTTCTTAATATTTTTTTAATTTTATTGTGAATAAGTCTCACCTTTTCACTTTCAACACAACGATTAACGAGGTCTTAGATTTTTTTTGACATATGTACGTATTTATTCACTTGTCTGTCACATATCGTCTTTTCGGCCTACTTAAGTTGTTATAATTATGTGTCGTGTTTTTTATAGCTATGGAATATTTCTGTTATTAATGTTCATTTCAAAAATGTATCACAATGCGATACCATTACTAAATTGTGAATTAATCCAAAACTTGTTAATCGATTTTATTGAAATATGACTACTTTTATTTGTAACATATCTATGTTTATAATTAAAGATAAAAAATTGGCATTTGTGACTTTTTTGATTTTATATGCATTTAACAAATAGAAAAAAGTTTTCAATTTTGCATGAAAAAAAATTTTTTTTGAAAAAGTTTCTCAATATTTTCGAAACTATTGACTATATCAAAAAACATTGTAGGTGTAACCTGAAGGTAATTTAGCTGCGGATTTTTAATTTTTTACTTAACCAAATCGGACAAACTATTCCTCAGTTATGCTAAAATATGTGGTCAAACCTCCTTCATTTTTAAAATAACGGTTTATCTCGAGAACCAGAGTCAATTTAAAATAAAGTAAATTATAGCCTTAGATCTTCATCAACATATCCACCAAAATTTCCTTACAAACACCGCACCGCAGAATCACTGTTGCCCTGTGTTATTAAAAATTAAATAATATTACAAGTAATAATAAGCTAAGCTTTCTAATAATATATTCAATTGGCTTCCAGTGGTTTAATGTATGTAGAATGACTCCGTCTCTTAGTTTATATATATATTTTTTATATTTTTATAAAATCGGTGAAACCGTTTAAAACTGGTTTTAATATAGACACAAATTTAATCTCGTATATTATTTGTAAACTCTTTTTAGCTTATTGAATAAAAAATAATATTAAAATCTTCTTATGCATTCATTTTCAATATAATATTAATGGTCGGTTTTACCATTTTTATTTGAATTCGAAATGAAATGCGAAGAGAATTTAAAATATACGATTTGAAATAGAAAATTAAACAAAACAAAACAAACTATCTTTTAATTATATTAATTCAGCTTGTAACAACATCAATAGTTACACTAATATTTATAATTAATTTCTATGGGTCTTATATCGCATTAGGTACACTGAAAAAAATATGAAGCGATTTCATAAATTTAGTGGATGTATGAAAAATTCATAAATAAAATGAAATGTTTCAAGCAATTTTTTCATAAACATTTCAAATAAAATAAAATAGTTAAATTAGTGAAACTTAGTTTCATAAGATCAAAGAAAATTTTCATTATATTAAATAAACGTTTCTTAAATATTATGAATTGGTTATTATCATAACCAATAAAATATTTGTGTTATGAAATGTCTTCATAAATATAATGAATGATTGTGTTGTTTTTATGAAACGTTTCAAAACTTACAAACTGATTTTTAGTATGTCGACTTTATTCAGTTGAATACTACAATACCAGCAATTCTCATTTGTCCTATGTTAACTCTGACATAAGTCATAAATTATATTGAAAAAAAAGAACTTGTATGACAAACGTTAATTGAATGAAAAACTCTATTTCATAGTTTCTAAGATATAGAAATTCTATGACACTTTTCATTATTTTGTGCTTTATGAAAGATGTTTCGTACATTCTATGAAGTGCTTCCTTGGCAACCTTGCAATGAAAATTTTCACTGAGATTATGACAAATAAATCATAAATATGATGAAGATAATGTTTTCAGTGTATAAACATTATGACATTCTTGGTTTTCAAAATAAAATCAGACTAATTGTTTTCTGTGTTACTGACATTTCCAGTCTTAAATATTTTCTCCTCTGGGGTATTCTTCCAGTGTTATGGGTTCAAAAATTTGTGGAGTGTGCCCAAAACCATCTGTGCAGACTAAATGTTGTATGCGTTCGGTCGGGTCTAAAACAGTTTCCTACTACATAACGAGTACATAAGACTTTTTTCTGAGATTTATTTTACATCAGAGCGAGCTGTTATGATACATGGGTTAAAATGGGGAAAACTTTTGCACAGGAGATTATTATAAAATTATTGAAAAATGGGGTTATGTTAGGTCCGCGTTTCAACCCCCGTTCCTGCGGATTTTTTAAAACAGAAATGGAAAATCGTGGTTCCTTTGCAACTACTTTAAACTAAATTTTAAGTCTTTCAAAACAAAGAACATCCCTCCTATGACAACTACATGTTAAATTAATTAGTGAAATTCCCAAGTTCAGTACTTCCGTATCACAAGATGAGCATCCTTTTCACTTCTTCTTCGGATGCTCTCTTTTTGCTGTGATGTGGCCTTTATATAGAGAGTGTTTAGAATTAATGTTTATTTAATATGAAACTACAGCATATTGATTAATGATGGAATGAAAAAGATTTGACAAGACAAAAAACAAAAACTGAAGTATTTTAAAAATACAGAGAAGCGACCCTATAATTCTGAAAGGGCATGCTGAGTAGATCATTTTAGTAGAATAAACTTATAGTCCAATTCTATCATAAATATACTCTGTTTAGTGAGCAATCATCTGCAGATAAAATATTTTTACTCAGGTTTTTCTAAAGGCACTTTTTACTATTCTTGACTTTACAGCCAATTAGACCCATAAGAGAGGAACTACACCATTTTCAAGTGTAAATCAAAAGACACCATTTGAAATTCAAAAATTCCATTTGAAATTCAAAACTCATCATTTGAAATTCAAAACTCATCATTTGAAATTCAAAACTCATCATTTGAAATTCAAAACTCATCATTTGAAATTCAAAACTCATCATTTGAAATTCAAAACTCATCATTTGAAATTCAAAACTCGTCATTTGCAATTCAAAATACGCCATTTGAAATTCACAAGTTTTCATTTGAAATTCAAAAATTATTCCATTTGAAATTCAAAAGATTCCATTCCATTCCATTCAAAATCGCTCATATTGCAGGTGTGTATAACGTCTATCAAAACATTACCAAAGACCAAATTTCAGAGTATTCCGATCGTCCGTATAGAAGTTATAAAATCTTTAAATTTAATAGGTTAGAGTGATTTTCGTGGGAGGTACGTAAATCGTAAATAAATGCTACCCAACCTAATGTATATTTTGCTTAAATAATTTTGTTTACCCTTTTTGAATTGCAAATGGAATAATTTTTGAATTACAAATGGAATAATTTTTGAATTTCAAATGAAAACTTTTGAATTTCAAATGGTGTCTTTTGAATTACTTATGACGAGTTTTGAATTGCAAATGACGAGTTTTGAATTACAATGAAGAGTTTTGAATTTCAAATGATGTCTTTTGAATTTCAAATGATGTCTTTTGAATTACAAATGACGAGTTTTGAATTTCAAATGATGTCTTTTGAATTGCAAATGACGAGTTTTGAATTTCAAATGACGATTTTTTAATTTCAATTGACATTTTTTGAATTTCAAGTGATATTTTTTTTCAAGTGAGGTCATCAACAACTTGCAGTCTCAAGCCGATCAAATCGGCAGAAATTAAGCTACTTTCCTTCGCATGACCTTTGCCTTCCTCTTCTCGTTTCATCCCTTTCCAAAGCTATCCTTTCATTTTCCCCCATTTGTTGTTATTTAAGCAGAACACAAAACATGACAGTTTCCTCATTGTTCAAATTGTTATTACTTTTATTTCTATTTTGTTGTTATTGATATTTTTAGTTTATTTGAATTGCAAATGACGAGTTTTGAATTTCAAATGGAACTTTTGAATTTCAAGTGATATTTTTTTGAATTGCAAATGGAATTTTTGATTTTCAACTGGTGTCTTTTGAATTTCAAGTGATGTTTTTTGAATTGCAATTGAAAAAGGTGTAGAGGGTTAAGATCTTCCACAAAAATGATCCTCATAAAATTCCACAATATCGATCTGACAATAAGACTTCTCTCAGACATTTACTTACAACACTTTTTTCGCTTAATTTGTCTTGATTTGTTGTTATTTGAAATAAAAAATATTAAACAATTTTTAACAAATTATTATTATAAAGGTGTATTGTCCTTAAGTTATATGCTGAAATATCTTCTTTTTCACAATAAAAAAGAATTTACTTATGGCATTTTTTGAGATTTTGGGCACTACGTCGGTAAATTTGGGCTTACGATCCAGGAATTGTGTGTTACGCCTTTGGAAACTAAACGAGACTAAAAAGAATGTCACAACACAGAAAAACTGAAATTCGAGTTCAATTAAAAAACAAAATATTTGATAAATGCCTTTTTCAATGTTGGTGCTATTACTAAAACTGAGTATCCAATTATAAAAGGGTGGTGGGTTTCAACTTTGGACCTGATGATTGGAGAAATCTTTGTTCGATTTTGCCACGAACTACCATATATTGGATGGATCATAACAGAAACAATACCCTTGCGAATTATCAATACATGATGAAACTTAAATCTACGATCAACGTCAATATTGTTTGTGAGCTTTGTCAGCTCTCTGAAAGTGTTTCTAACTCGATATTTCAAACACGAATCTCTCTTGTATGGTATACTAATTTGGGAGTCACTGAACCTGAACGCCTGCAACCATGCCACACACAAGAGATGTAACCACTTTTATTTTATCCAAAAAGACACTTTCATTGTGGTGATCAGTAAGTAGCAGTAAAAAAAAAGAAAAAAAAAACTGTAAAAAACCTTAAGCGATAAACATAACTAACGTGTTTTGAATTGAAGATGAGTTGGGTCTCAAAATAAATATCAACAAAAAACTATTTGCAAAAAAGATATCAAAGCTAAAGAAATGAACCAGCCGAATGAATTCCAAGTGGCGGCTCTCACACTCTCTCACCACAGACTCAAAAGACTCAAAACCAACCAGCAAAACGCAACACCAGCCGAATTTGTAGTTAGCCAAGTTTATAAACAGCGGTAAAACACACCACATGGATATTATTAACGTGTGGAACGTGCTTAAGGTAAGACCGCCAAGAGCAGAGCGCTTGAACGAAGTGGACTTTCAAAAGAAAAAAAAATCGAAAAACGAAAGGATAAAAGTGGACTGACTAAACTTGTTGCCTTCTGTGTCATTTTAGAGTGAATTTAAACCCCGATCGAAAATGAAATCTTTCTTGGTGTGCTTAACTGTTGTGGTGGCCTTCCTCGCCTTGGCTGCCGGTATGCCCCAGCAACGTGAGGGTGCCGCCTACACCAACGAGGCCATCCGCCAGGCCCAGCAGACTTTCCTGATACCCAAAGATGCCCAAATCCAGAACGTGCAGGAGGGCATTGAATTGGGCGCCTACGAACAGATTCCCGGCAATCAGCGCATCAATCTGTTCGAGATCTTGGGCGATCAAGTACCCTCGGAGGTCATCAACAACTTGCAGTCTCAGGTCGATCAAATCGGCAGAAATTAAGCTGCTTTCCTTCACGTGATCTTTTCCTTCTTCTCGTTTCATCCCTTTCCAAAGCTATCCTTTCATTTTCCCCCCATTTGTTGTTATTTAAGCAGAACACAAAACATGACAGTTTCCTCATTGTTCAAATTGTTATTATTTTTTATTTTTATTTCTATTTTGTTGTTATTGATATTTTTAGTTTAACAAAATAATAATAAAAAATACAAATTAAATTAGAAAAAATTAAAAAAAAATCATTCATTCATTTATTCATCCTACTTCACTTTCAATTTTCAATTGCAATCAAACCGGATTTTCAGCTCCAGCTCAGTGATGATGCCCAGCTCAGAAAACTCTCACTTTCTGTGCGCTGTCATCATAACAAACGTGATCGTGGTCAGTGATCAGTGATCAGATCATCCATCATCTGTTTGCCTCGTTTCTTTGGCTTTGCATATGCTTCCTCTTTGTGGCTCGCGGCTAGTGGCGGTCGTGTGCCGTGCCATGCCGTGCTCATGTGTGTTGCAATTTGACATGTCCATGTCGCTGAAACTGTTACTTACCTCTAATGCATATTAAGTACCCATCCAGCCATCTAACCATTTGAATGGCGGCTGCCTGTAAGACTGCTGTGTAATTATACAATTATCAAATTCATTCGAACCATAACTGGTTGGTTATATGCTGGCCGGGGTAGGGGACTGGGACAAGTCTATTACATCCTCCTGTCTTCGCCACGAACTGTTTTGATTTACACGTATTTCTTTCATTATGCAATACCTTCGCTGAGTTGTGTTGGCCTCCACCACTTAAATGCTTTTGATGACTTGAGGACGTACCCTACGTTTGGTCGGCTCGGCCGAAATGGCAATGGAAGTTTAAACAGGATGTGCAGTATATATTTAGAGGTTTTCCAAATTCCAAAATTTAGATCAAAATAATTGAATTATCGAATGCAATTATTCAAATCCATTGAAGAATTCGGGAATCGGGAACAAATTTAACATTTAGACAGGTCGTAGGGCAGATTCAACGAACGCTCATGTAGATCGAAGCTTTTAATTGTGGGCAATACAAACATACACACCCTAGGACATGCCAAACAAAAATACTCGTGCCCACTACACCATTTTCAATTGTAATTCAAAAGACATCACTTGAAATTCAAAAAGTATCAATTGAAATTCAAAAATTCCATTTGAAATTCAAAAAATGTCAATTGAAATGCATTTGTAATTCAAAAGACAACATTCGAAATTCAAAAGTCGTCATTTGTAATTCAAAAGATATCATTTGAAATTCAAAAGACATCATTTGAAATTCAAACTCTTCATTTGAAATTCAAACTCTTCATTTGTAATTCAAAACTCGTCATAAGTAATTCAAAAGACACCATTTGAAATTCATAAGTTTTCATTTGAAATTCAAAAATTATTCCATTTGTAATTCAACAAGTAAAAACGGCGTTAAGTTCGGCCGGGCCGAACTTTATATACCCTCCACCATGGATTGCATTCCACAGAGGTTGTCGGTTTTCGTAGAAGTGCAGTAATATTACAGGAAAATATAATTTTTTTAATATAGCCAAACCAAATACAAATATTGAAAAGTTAATTTTATAAATAAATATAATATTTTAATTATTTCAAACCACGCTTATAAGGTAATGCTACCAATACGTCAATTCAAAAAATAAATATTCTTATATTTATATTTTCAAAAATATTTTCAAAGCCATAAATATTGGTAGATAGTGGGTGCTACAGTTGGTTGTATTTCCATTCTATTTGAATTCCAAAAGTACAAATTTTGAAAATCCATTATCAGACGTACATAGTGCAAAATAACTTAACTTCATGATTCAACCAATTTTTGCCGTAAAAGAAAAAGTACGAATTTGAAAAAAAAAACTTTTTATTTTGCGTGTCTATGTTTTTTATTGGGGTATAGAACTTTAAGTTGGCATCACTTTTTTAGCTGGCGGCCATTTTGTCAGCTGTCAAATGAATAATATTTAGTTTGGTTTGCCATTTCATCATGAACAGGTTGACAAAAGAACAACGCTTGCAAATCGTGCAAATTTATTTCGAAAGTAATGGTTCAGTTCGCGAAGTTCACCGCAAGCTCCGTCCATTTTATGGTCGACATAATCGTCCATCAGAGCAATTAATTCGGTTAACCAAGATCGTGTGATTTGACACCATTGGATTATTTTCTTTGGGGATATGTGAAGTCGCTCGTATACGCCAACAAACCAGAAACGTTAGGGGACTTGGAAGCCAACATTCGTGGCGTTATTGCCAACATACGGCCCCATATGCTCGAAAAAGTGGTTGAAAATTGGACCTGTAGAATTGGCTATATTCGAGCCAGCCGCGGCGGCCACATGCCCGAAATCATATTTAAACATTAATGGCATACAATTATCCTTCCAATAAAGCCAAATTGATGGACATTAAAACGATTTTCTTGTGTTTTATTTCAATTCGAAGTTCTATACCTCAATAAAAAACACCCTTTAGCTGTGGTCGTTTAGTTGGTACTATTTTTATCCCTCTGTACCATTGTATCCCTTGAAAGTACTAATTTCGAAAAATTCGTCTATTTTCCGTGTCTACGCAGTCAGAGGAATGTATACTCCGAATTTCATGACTCTAGCTGCGGTCATTTGATTGGTACTATTTTTATCCCCTTTTTTCATTTTTACCCCAAAAAGTACGAATTTCGAAAAATCAGTTTATTTTCCGTGTCTACACACTCAGAGGAATGTATACCCCGAATTTCATGACTCTAGCTGCGGTCATTAGATTGGTACTATTTTTATCCCCTTTTTTTAATTGTAACCCCAAAAAGTACAAATTTTAAAAAATCGGTGTATTTTACTTAATCGGATTTTAAAGTGTAATACATCGATGTTTTTGTCTCGACGAGGCCGATTTTTTTGTCTTTGAAGTCATTGAGCTCAAGCTTGATTCATCATTTTATGCGAGCTTTAATTTTCTGATATTAGAGTGGTACATTAGGGTAGTAGCAACTGAGATATGATGGGCAAGTACCAGAAGGGGGTGCTTGAGCTCAATGACTTCAAAGACAAAAAAATCGGCCTCGTCGAGACAAAAACATCGATGTATCACACTTTAAAATCCGTTTATAAATGCAGAAGTTATATAGAAAAATGTAAAAGCGCGACCCCTACGTTCGGCATAAAAAAATAAAAAAAAAATTTTTGAAACTACCTTTCAATAATACTTCATATTCGAAGGTGTACGGCGAACTTTTTTTTGAGGTACGCCCTAATGTACACACCGAATTTCGTGTTTCCAGCTGTTGTCGTTTAATATGTACCACTTTTATCCCTTGTTTGCCCCATTTCACCCCCTACAAATAAGAATCACTTTATGGTGCACGTTTCTGCTATAAGGGGAATGCGCATACCAAATATCAAGCAAATATAAACAGATATATTAAAAAAACATGCTTAAATACGCTAAAATATTAGGGATTATTATGGGTATTTTTAGTCCTTGTGAGGAAAAAATTTTTCCCTTTGGGCCGATTTCGACCCATTTCAATCCCAACCGATCTACGACTATAAGAAGCATTTATGGAAAATTTGAACGTTCTAGCTCCTTTCGTTTAGATGCTAGCGTGCTTTCAACAGACGGACGGACATGGCAAATGAAGTTTTGAATTTCAAATGACGAATTTTGAATTTCATGTGACGAGTTTGGATTTCAAACGATGAGTTTTGAATTTCTATGACGACTTTTGAATTTCAAATGGTGTCTTTTGAATTACAAGTTATGTTTTTTGAATTTCAATTGATATTTTTTTTATTTCAAATGGAATTTTTGAATTTCTGGTGTCTTTTGAATTAGACTTGAAAATGGTGTTACGCTTTTATTTAAACAGCGGTGAACAGATTCGGTGATCCATAGCACGACAGTCTGAAAGGAACATGCAGTGCTGATAACGAATAGTTTTGGTGTTCGCGAGCCTTAAAAGAGTGTCAGTTTTGAACGCAACTCTCTCTCTCTCTAGACCGGCTTGTAACGGTTTCGGTTCGACCGAGGTCAAATTCTTTCCAGGGTAGAACCATCTGTCGGATAAGATATTAACTTGGCTCCGGGCTTAATCAGAATCAGAATCTTCTTTTGCCTCTATGATATAACCGCATAACATCTACTTTCGCCGAACAGTGCTGCAACCCTGGAAAAAGGGTATTTTATGGGAACAAACAATAGTACGAGTTCGTGGTTATTGGATCTACTTTATGTAGCTTCATTACGTAGTTGCTGAAACACCATTACAGTAGGTTAAACTTGGTATTTTGCATGGACTCCCTAGACCGAACAAATTTCAAGTACACTCAGAAAAATAACATTCCTAAATTTGAGTTAATCCATACTCCAATTTAGTTCAACAGCTTTACTCCACTTTAGTAAAAATTTCGTTAATTTTAGGGAAATTAACTATGTGTAAGTAAATTTTAAAGCCATAGTTCATTTACTAGAAATAGGGTAGTATATTTACTTAAAACATTTCATTGAATCTAATAAAAAAATTCTTAAAATTGAGTAAATTCAAACTTGTGTAGAAAAAATTTCCAAGGTTTTAAGCAAGAAAAATATTAAGTAATTTTTGTATGGGAAAAATTCAGTTAAAGAAATTTTAACTAAAAAATATGTTTTTTCTTAAAATTAAATTGACACTCTACATGTGCAGGAACTCCATAGGCAAGAGCTGGGGTCTGAAAGCAAAAGTTGTAGACTGGATCTACCGATCGGTTGTCAGACCCATTACTACCTATGGATGTTTGGTAAAAGTTAATGAAAACGCAAAGGCTATCAGGACTGAGCATTACGGGAGCCACTCCTCAAGCAGCATTGGATGTAATTCTGCATCATCCATATCTGGACCACCTTACAGAGATGATTGCTGCCATCAAAGAATCAGGTTGCTTGAAAAATAGACCATATGGTCACGCAAGGATAGTTCAAGGAGGAATACTGGGTGTCCACGAATCGGTCATCAATGGAGGTACAGACTACATGGTGCCGGTTCTGGACTTCTCACCCTTACCACAGATGATCATACCAAAGAGATCAGACTGCGACAATGGCGAGCCCTTCAAAGGGCTGTCGGTCTACACTGATGGCTCAAAGATGGAACAAGGCACAGGTGCGGGATTCTATATTGAATCACTACAGATACGCAAGTCTCTCCGACTTGACGACAACTGTAGTGTTTTCCAGCAGAATTACTGGCAATTGAGAGGGCCGCAAGATTTCTATCGAATGAGAACATTCCGGTGAACACGGATATAAACTTCTACATTGATAGTCAGGCAGCAATGAAATCAATCATGTCACACACTGTCAAATCCAGGCTTGTGCTGAGTAGTAAACGCTCACTAGATAACCTCAACGACCATGTCGTCCGTCTCTGCTGGGTTCCCGGGCATAGCAATGTCAAAGGAAACGAAATAGCAGATGAATTGGCTAGACATGGTTCGTCCTTGGAAGCTGACAACCACCGATTGACACGTTCTATAGACTGATTGATTCAAGGAAATGGTCACAGATGAATGAAGCATGGAATAGTTTGTCAACCTGCAGGATCGCCAGGGCCACATGGCCAAAGATCGATAGGGGCAAAACCAGAACTCTATTGGAGCTAAACAAGGCAGAAATTCGAACATTGATAGGTATCTACACAGGGCATTACTGCACTAGGAGTAGGATCTCAAGATGGCAGTTGGACATTAAAGATCACTGTCGATTATGTGAGGATGAGGACGAGATAGAATCTATTGAACACATAATCTGCAGATGTCCAGCGCTTTGTGTACGCAGAAATAAATACCTAGGAAGTTATTTCATCAGTAACATAGAGGATATTGCAACCCGCACCATTTATGACCTTTTGGGATTCTCAAAAGGTCTAAATCGGTTCAGGGGTGGCTGCTTAGGAACAAGGATGTAACCGCATAGACAGTTGACGCCTAACAAAGAAAGAGAGCCATAAAGGCATACCACCAAGGGTATACCGGATGAAAAACACCCACACATAGTATTACTAAAACTCAACCCCATTACTCTCTTATCCCCATATCCCTTCCCCATATACCCTTACTTCCCTCACTTCTCATCTATCACCAAACACCACTCACTCCTTCCCAAATCCCATCACTCCCTATCCCTCTCCTATAACCTTATACTTTCAGGAAACAAAAGGATTTGCACAATGGATCCAACTGGGTCTCCGAGTGTTCAGAATGCAGGAGCATTCTGGTCCTTAAAACCAAGCCAAGGTATATATCAAATCACAATACGGCTGGACATCTGAATCCTTTTTATAAATCCTAAAGTTTCAGTTCTTCTTAGGTTATGTTAGTTTGTTGTGGCAATCAGAAATCAAGCATCTGACTCATTTAGACGACAAGAGTTCTACGAGATTTTACACTCTTCATTGGAACCATGAAAGGCCTTATCTTACCGAAGCTTACACTGGCCAAGTCGTCTCATCCTCCTCGTCCCTACAGCTCCTACAGAAGTCACTTGACTCTGGCAAACCCGTCAGTTTTACAGTTCCCTGGAATGTTCCTATGACACGACACCCTAATAAGGTGAATATCGAACTGCTTGCCTGCGATCTCGAGAATATATACACAACAGTCTTTGTCTGTTTGTGTTCGCCACAACTTCTCTAATTGGCAAAACTTCGATACTACAGGTATCGGGTAGCCTACGAGTAGGTTCCAGTTCATTGCAGTGTAATCCATACCCCACACTACCATCTAATTTGCAGACGTCTGTGTAAAAATTGGAATTCCACCTACCCAATTATCCCTAGCTGGGATATAGGTCATGATATAGTTCATGTCAAACAGTGTCTTTGGTATCTTCTTTCCCATTTCATACTTGACGGAAATTTAACCTCAAATGATTTTATACTTCTTTATGCATTTAATATAACCTTCTAAATTTTTATCGATAGCAGACTTGCATTCCAATGTAAAATTGGGCACTTTCAACCTGCAGTTCAGGTTTTCAATACAAGTCCCAAGAAAATCTTAGACAAACGAAAATCAACGAAGAATTAAACTTAAAATTTGTTTTCACATCAATAAGGTGGTATTCGCCACTATCCACCGCTAGAGGGGGGACTAATGGCGCAATTCGATATCGAGAAGTTGCGATCGAAATCGAAATATATTTTTTGCGTATGAACCATACATTTCCAACGAAACAAGTAGGGTGTTGAGATAACGTATATTCTTATCGAAATTTATGCCTTTTATACAATAAACGCTTTTCGAATGTTATGAATAGCGTCCTGCTTGAACATTTTGCCCTCAACAGAATGATCCGAACTGATATCCGGAGTAACTATGAGAAGGATACTTGCATAAATATATAAACGGAACAAAGTCACAACATTTCATGTAGGATACATACAATTCGTTGATCTCTGCTATAGTTATGATTTGTACTCGTTTTATTTTCATTACTTGAGTTTTTTCTCTAAAAAAAAGTGTTTTTTCCAACTGTTCATATGTACGTGTGAGCCGAAGATGTTGTACTTGTTTTGTCCCGCATGTTTTTCTCACCAACTTTTTAATGTTTATTGTTGATAGCATCCCAGGCGACAACATCTTGCAGACCGAGATCTGCACAGAGATGTGCGGATGTTTGTTTGATGCCTTTGTCAGATTCCTCGTGATTTTCGATTTGTTGGTCTGTTTGTTTGTTTGTTTCTGTTTCAGTTTCATTTTCCTTATTTTTTCTCTGCTTCAAAAACAAAATAATTTTATTATTATTTTGTTGTTGCGATTATGCAACGTTGTGACCAAGTTTTCGTAGATTTCATTTCATTTCGTTTTTATTTTTGTGGCCAAGAGGCTTATCATCATCAATTAATAATTATGCGGGTATAATGAAGCGGATGTCTAAGGTTACTGGGGGTTAGTGTATGTGTGGCATGACGATGGGAGAGATTTATTTTTTTAGGTTATCCCAATTTACAGTAGCGGCAATTTGCTGTATGGTTTATGGTTTATTTGGGGGGATGGTGTAAAATTATGGGTAAATTGACCTTAACAAGTCGTGCGAATATAGTGTATTTCGTATAATCTCTTTTTAATTAGGGTTTGCTACCGTCTTCCAATAGATAAGGTAATTCTTTATTTATACTTTATTTATACTGATAGTTGAGGATTTGTGAAATATAATCATGATTGTGGTAGTCTGCAGCCAAGTAATAAATGTCACCATGTCATTTGTAAATAAATTTGTATTCTATAAAATATACAAGCAAAATGGTTTTGAGCCAGGAGAATATCCCAGTTTTTGACAAATTTTGAAAAATAATAAAATCGAACGGACTGTCAAAATTTACTTTTGATAGAACGTGCGACTGGATCGTGGCTGCTTAAGGTGCTCCAGGTTAGGTTTTATCGATCCCATAAGGAGATGGGCTCTCTGCGTCGAAAAGGTGGTCGAACGCCCTGTACTCATCTGAGTCTGATTGTCCATTTGGTGTAGAGGCGCCCTTAGGGGTAAGTGCCCTGTAAGAAGTCTCATCATGCTGCTGAATTCGATTTTAATCAACCTCATCAGCCGTCTGCACTCAGAAAAAAGTGAACCCTATAACGAGTTAAAAAGATCTAAAATTTAGGAAAATTGAACTTCGTATAGCACTAAAGCAATATTTCCTCATATCAAGATCAAACTTTTCCTTGAATGTAGTATATGCTTTGAACTTGATTCTAGTTAAATTTTCTTCAAACCAAGTAAATATTTACTCAAGCTAAGGAAAATTCCAGTACGTTTTCCCTCATTTGTTGTAATTTTCCTAAATCTAAGTAATTTTTCCTAAAACCATGTAAATTTGTACTAATTCAAGTAAAATTTTCCTAAAAATAAGTAAATTTTTCCTAAAACCAGGAAAATTTTTACTAAATCTAAGTAAAATTTTGCTGAAATTTTCCTAAAATTAAGTAAATTTTTACTCAAATCAAGTAAATATTTATTTAAACTGAGGACAATTCTGCTGATTTTTTCCTCAAAACGAGTAAATTTTTACTTAAACTGAGGAAAATTTTACTTGATACAAGGAAAAAATTAACTAAAAATAGTTCAACTTATCTAAAAATAAACCAGTAAGGAAAGGCTAAAGTCGGGCGGGGCCGACTATATGATACACTCCACTTTCTATCAGAATACAATTCAATTCGAAAAAAAGTAAAAACGGGAAGAATTTTTGTATGTTTCCTAATCATAATCAGGTCATATTGGCCCTTGTCAACTCGAAAAGAATATTTGTATCACGGCTATATCCAAACATGGAATGAAGTGACCCATTTCACAATAGGTTCGTCCAGTTCTCAATTTTAAGTAATACGATGAAAATACGTGGTTTCTGGGGCGGAAAAATCAAGTCGGGAGCGAAATTTGTATAGGAGCTATATATAAATCTGAACCGATTTTCATCCTAGGTGTTTCTCATGCAAATATAAGATATTTTGCCAAATTTGAAGAAAATCTGTTAAAATATGTGGTTTCTGGAGCGGAAAACTCAAATCGTGAAATTCGTATGGGGGCTATATCTAAATCTGAACCGATCTGGCTCATTTGGTCTGTTTCATGGGTGTTTCTGTTTAAAGAGAAGATGTTTTGCCAATTGTTAAAATATGTTGTTTCTTCAGCAGAAAAAGTCAAATGGGGAGTGAAATTCGTATGGGGCTATATCTAAATCTGAACCGATCTGACCAATTTTCACCATAGGTGTTTCTAGTTGAAATGTAAGACGTTTTGCCAAGTTTGAGGAAAATCTGTTGTAATATGTGGTATCTAGAGTGAAAAGAGTCAAATCGGGAGTGAAATTCGTATGGGGGCTATATCTAAATCTGAACCGATCTGGCTCATTTTCACCGTGGGTGTTTCTAGTTGAAATATAAGATGTTTTGCCAATTTTGAAGCACATCTGTTAAAATATGTGGTTTCTACAGCAGAAAAAGTCAAATCGGGAGTGAAATTCGTATGGGGGCTATATCTAAATCTGAACCGATCTGGCTAATTTTCATCGTGGGTGTTTCTAGTTGAAATATAAGATGTTTCGCCAATTTTGAAGAACATCTGTTAAAACATGTGGTTTCTACAGCAGAAAAAGTCAAATCGGAAGTGAAATTCGTATGGGGGCTATATCTAAATCTTAACCGATTTTCTTCAAATTAAATAGCGTTCGTCCTTATCCCGAAAAACTTTGTTGTGCAAAGTTTCATTCGGTTCTGGCTACAATTGCGACCTGTACTTTGATTACAAGAATAGATGGACAGACGGACGGACGGACGGACATCGTTAAATCGATTCAAAAAGTGATTCTAAGTCGATCGGTATAATTAACAATAGGCCTATCTCGCTTCCTTTTGGGTGTTACAAACAAATGCACAAAGACATAATACTCTCGTGGAGTGTATAAAAATAAAACTGATACAAAAATTGGCAACATGAAATATTTTTCAAAAAATTCATTATACATCTGCCATAAGTATTTGAGCTATAATTCCATGATTGCTGCGAAAGCAAGGTGCCTTCGCAGTGGTTGTTTAGAATAATACTTGAAGTATTTAAGAAATAACTCTCGGCAAACGAATGAGAATTGCTTCTTAGATTAATATTCAAGAATTTTCTAACCAAATTTAAGTAATTTTTTATAAGTTCATTAATACTTAAATGTATAAAGAACTCGGCATACATTTCAGTAAACACATTAACTTAATTTTAAGAAAAAAATCTTTTTTTAGTTAAAATTTCCTAAATGGAATTTTTTCCATACAAAACTAAATTTTAATATTTTTCTTACTTAAAACCTTGGAAATTTTCTTCCTCACAAGTATGAATTTACTCAATTTTAAGAATTTTCTATTAGATCCAATTAAATGATTGCAAGTTAATTTACTACCTTATTTCTAGTAAATTTCTATTTACTATGACTTTGAAATAATGAAAATTTACTAATACTTAGTTAATTTCCCCACTTTGAAGGATTTTTTTACTAAACTGGAGTAAAATTGTTGAAGTAAATTGGAATATGGATTTTACTTAAATTTAGGAATGGTATTTTTCTAAGTGTATTGAACCATCCATCCAAGAATCTCTGGGCGGAATATTTATATTACAGTTCTTGTAAACTGTTCTTTCTGGAATTCTGTCGGTTCTATACTCCTATTCGGAGAAAACCCTCAGTTTGCCCACTATTTTTTCGTGTTTCGAAATGAAATCTCGTTGACACTACCGCATCGTACTTGACCTGTATCTCTGTTCTCTATATAGATTCCTACAGCAGTTTTTCCGTCCAGTTTAGATCCATTTATAGAATCCGTGGACGCAATCTTTGTATTTCAGTTCGTGTAAACGATTCTGTCCGTTATATACTCCTATTCGATTTGTTTCGAAATTAAATCAGATTGGATCCCATCACCTACAGCATGTACGCGTTTGGTCGAGAGCTTCGCATTCTAGTTAACCAGTATCTCCATTGCCTTCGTTAATGTTGTTCGAATGGTTCCGTCTTTTGTTGCACTTAACTTCCATCCATGTCACCAGACTAAAGAACCGTAGTAGATACGATTATGCTTGTATATCCAGAGTGTCATCCTTGGGCTGAGACTTCATTTTGAGCCAATGACCTATCTGCATAAGGCCCAGCATCTGATGGTAATCTCTGTCCTGCTGTTAATGTGGAAATTAGTAAGTTGGTCTGTTAACGCAGTAATATGAAAGCTCTGCGAACGTGGCTTTAGTAAATCGGCGTGGGTTAGGTATAAAGACACCCGGAAAACCGTTTAGATCCATTGTGTACATCCTTTGTGCCTGGAAATCAATAATGATAAGGGAAAGAGATAGGGAGTAATGGAAGGTGAAGAAAGCTTAAAGAGGAAGGGGTAGATGTAGAGGTTAACAGTTTAGGTTGTTTGATGGAGTAATTAAGTACTTGAGAGGAAGACTGAGATATGAAGTAAATTAAGTGCATGTTGTCAGTATCGAAGTTGAAGCCGAGCGTAGCAGCAAAAAATTAGCATTTTGTCAAAAAGGAGCTCTTTCTTCTATGTGTGAGTACGTGAAAATTAGATGGCCTGTTAGTTAAGTCGAGAGCGCCATCCGGTATACTAATTGATGATATACCTTTATACCTATCCGTATGCGACTTTTTGCCATGTGGTTCTAGCGATCCTGCAGCTTGACAACCTACTTCATTTTTCATTCATCTGTGACCATTTTTGTAATTCAATCAGTCTATAAAACAGTCATATCGGTGGCATTGCTGAGTTGTCAGCTTGATTGATTTCCAAGGACGAACCCTGTCTAGCCAATTCGTCTGCTATTTCGTTTCGGGAATCCAGCGGAGATGGACGACATGGTTGTTGAGGTCATCAAGTGAGTGTTTACAACTTAGCTGGATTTGGCGGTGGTGTGACATTATTGATTTCATTGCTGCCTGACAATGTAGAAATTTATATCCGTATTCTCCGGAATGTTCTTGCTCGATAGAAATCTTCCTGGACTCTCAATTTCCAGGATTTCTGTCTGAAAAACACTACAGTTGTCGTCGAGTTTGAGGGACCTGCGTATCTGTACTGATTCAATATAGAATCCCGCACCTGCGTCTTTTTCCATTTTTGAGCCGTCAGTGTAGACCGACAAACCCGTGAAGGGCTATTGTCCGAATCTGCTTTCTTTGGTATGATCTTCTGTGGTAGTGGCGAGAAGTCCAGAACGGGTACTATAGTCACGGCATTCGCTGATGGCCGACTCATGGAGACCCACTCTATTTCTCTGGATGATTCTTTGAGTCTTATAGCGCTTTTGGCAGCAACCATCTCTGTAAAGTAGACCAGAGATGAATGTTGTAGAATTACATCCAGTGCTGCTTGTGGAGTGCTTCTAAAGGCTCCAGTGATGCTGAGTACCGCTACTCTCTCCACAACAGATGATTGAGAAGAACATCTTCAATCTCCGGAGACTGGAAAGCTTTACGTAGTAAAGGTCGGCTACTCGTAAACTTCACTCAACAAAGCCAGCTGTGGAAATACTATAGAGGAGCCCATGTTCAATTAAAAAAATTATGCAAAACAATTCCAGGATATTATGCAAATTCGAAAAAAGGCTGGTGGACGCGGAATCAGCTATGCAAGGAAAAACTCAGGCTAGAAGTATACATTTTGAATCGAAACGATTGAGAGCTTTTTTCTGAGTACCATTACATCCCATTTTTGTTCGTAACATAAATTCGTCCGATATTTGTCGGTAATCATTTTGTATCCCGTTGTAGTTTCAAACCATTTATGCTCTTAGTCGCTGATTTCATCTTGGATTTTATCAAACTTGTAGACCAATTATCCAAAAATCATCCCGCCCGTAGAACAAATAAAATACTCCCCTACTCTGTGTTTTGCAATTTTATTTATATTTATTCACTAAAAATCATTAACTTACAAATTCATTTCATTAATTTATTATTTAAAAACTAGAGTTTTATTTCTTTAGGCGCATACAAACTTAAAGAAATCGATGTTTCCATTTAAAAAATAATATAACTTAGAGAAAAAATGGTACTACAACTAAAAATGAATTACTGAATAAAAATGAATGGAACGATTTATTTCTCTCTGGTGGAGAAGGGAAGAATTCAATTAAATTAGACTGTGTGCGTATGGGCGTGGCGGCATATGATCAGTTGATGTAAATATGATATTTAAAAATTAACTAAATTTAAAAAAAACATAAACATAAATTATAAAAAGAAAAATAAAACTAAAAAGATATGACTTTTTCGTATTAAAATGAAAAAAAAATAATAAAAAATAATCAAGAAACTTATTGAATTCAGTCTCTCTGCTATAATGACAAATAATAATTAATTATATATAAAAATAAAAGCTTTTTTACGGTAAATGAGGCGAAGATTTATTTTTATGAAATTATATAAATTATTTTATAAATATATTTACTAAATAATTTAAAAAGAAAAATAATGAAATGATTTTGAGACTAAAATTGAAAATGGATTTCATTTTATGTTTTGGATTTGATTTGAACGAACGAACGAACGGCTTTTGTGGCACACTGGACACAAATGTTTGTTTGTTTTTTTTTTCAACTTATAGAGAATCTTTAGTTAGGCCTAATTGGTTACAAAAAGTGTGGGAAGGGAGAGCTTTTAATGATATCGAGCTTAAAGCATTTTCAAAAGTTCCAGGAGAGCTTTGAGCTTTTTTTTAATTTTCTGATATTTGGGTTATTTGAAAAGTTTTAGGAAAAATAGTCCGAATAATTATATTGAAATGCAAAGCTTACAACTTCGATATTCTGACCTATTATGGCAACAGTTAACATTTGGAAAGTTAGAGTCCCCCGTTCCAGGGACAAAGGAAGAATTCATTTAAAATATAATTTTTGATTTTGAAAATATAATATAACCCCAAATTTTGTAAAACGAGAGCATTTCATTTCGCGAGCATTCACTTTGCGTTTCGTGTGATATGTGGGATAATTCAAGTTAGGCTTTCAAAGCCAACCCCTCCCTATATGTTGCAGAAACTTCGTCCTCCTTTCACTTTAGAAAAAACCGTTAAAGCTCTTTTTTGAAAAGAAATTATTCCGTTAAATAAACTATGTCTTTATTGCATATTGGGAGCCCAGCTTTATTGTTCTATAAAAAAATATCTACTCACATTTTTCTTCTCATTCTCTCTCTTTCTCGTTAGTGCTTAACTTATTGCAACAATGACTTGTCCATTTTCTCACTTTTGTTTCATCGTGTCTCAATAGCTTTTTTTCTCTTAATAATCTACTATATGTCTACTATATGTTTCTTTCGTCATCTCTCTCTCGCTTACTTAGTTTAAGTTAACAAATTAATTAGGAGCTTTCAAGTTATGCGCTTTTCCTCTCTCTCTCTCTCTATCTCTCTCTTTCTCTATATCTCTCATAATTAAAACTTTAAAATGCAGTCTCTAGAAATGAAAATTAAATAATATGTATGTATGTCTATATATTAAAATGATTTGTTGCTTAGAATTTCTTTTTTGTTTTTGTTGTTTCAATAAATCTCTCAGTATTTACATTTGCTTTTGAATTTTTAAATATGAAATTGGTTAAAAAAATACTCTCTCTCGCTCGCTCTCATTTTCAAACGGAGCTTTCGTCGTTAAACGATTTGTCTTGTTGAACTTTCACCGATAGTATATTGCCTTTGGGCGACTTGTCGGAATTAGCCACAGCATCTGTTTGAGTTTCATCGATCTTTAAGCTTTCCGCATCTTCTTTCGGATCATCCTGAGGGCCGTTGCCCGAAGCATCCTGTAGCTCGTCGATGTCGCCGCTAGAGGCGCCTTTGTATGGACGCGGTGTGGTTGGTTCTCTTTCTTTCTCCGCCGCCTTAATTTCACCCGCTCCGGAACCCGAACCAAATTCCGCCGATAACAGGAGGGAGTCTAGGGGTTTGAGCATTTCCGTTGATTCCAACGAAGAATCTTCCGACTTTTTCATGTTCTCAACTTGGAAATCACTGGAATTTGTTATCCTCGTCTCCTCCGAAGAATCTTCGGCCGAATACATGAATTGCACGATCTTGGGAGTCTTCATCATGTTCAGTTCATAGTTGTCGCGTAAGTTTAAATCCATGCCACCACTGCCCTCGGTGGATGAGGGCATAGCCACCAGTTCCTCGACCATCATGCTCATGTCCATGCCACTACCGCTGCCGCTTCCACTGCCATAGCTGACATCATCCAAATGTTTGCTATTCTTGACGATATCGTGGCCTACATGGCCGTGACCCACATGACCGTGACCCCCACCTATGCTTCTGGGCTCCTCGCCGATGTCATCGTTGTCAGACAATTGGTAATTGTTGTCGCCTCTTATGCTAAAATCATCAGCTGGCAACGAGGGATAAGCCGGATTGATTTCCACCGGAATTTCGGGTTCATCTTCATCCAAATGTTGATGCAGATGATTGGATTCTGTGGAGGAGGATTTCATATAGTAATCGCGTTTAGTGGGTTCAGGTCCCTCTGTGCTGGAGGGTGGCGTTATATTAGCAACAGAGGCCGCTGGCACCAAAGGACTCGCTGATAAATCCTCAAAAGGAGAACCTGTAATTACAGGAAATATTAATAAATAATTTTTTGAAAATACTCTCCTGCTCTCCTCTCACTTACCCTCTGTACTGGATATGCCCTTCAAGGCCAAATAGTTCTCCGAAGTTGTGGTCAGCCTAGGGCCATCTGTGGTCAGGATTATGTGATAAATGTTATCGCTACCCGCTGTCTCGGCATCCAATTCAGCCGATGACTGATGCAAGCCTCCCAGGGATTGTTGTGTGGGCGAGGAGTGACCGCCACCACCGCTGTAAATCAATTCGGAGTTGGGATACTCGCCACTACCCAAACCATCGTACGATGGTGGCACAACCGACGCCCCCTCTGTTGTTATGAAATATTCGCGCTTTATGTTCACTTTGCTGGGATCTTCGGACAAACCCTGTGAACTGAAGATCGATAAGGACGGAACTGGGTCATCCACCTCTTCCACCTAGAATTATATATGGCACAAATTTAAGACAAAAGTTCGAACAATATTCGGGAAAAATAAAAAGTAAGAGCTGATATTAGGGTCCAACGTAAATCCGCAAGGACTTCCGCAATCAAAATTGTCCGCGCGGATTTAGGTTGGACCCTTATATTGAATTATCAACTTCCATGAGAAGCCAAAAAAGAACTTACACTGGCCGCCAACACTGTAGACGATAACGATGATGAAGATGAAGGTGGATATGCCACCGAAGCCGTTAGTTTCAAGGTGTCGCCGCTATTAATGCCCCCTTTTGACGCCGCAGCATTGCCATTACTGCTGGGGTTTGTGTCCGCACTAAGCTTTTCTATGCTTTCTTCGTTCAACTTTTCTTGTACTGCCGTCTTTATAGCATCCACCAGCAGCGTTGGTGTATTAGCCGCCGGAGCCATAGTTGTTGTTGACAGTGCTGCTGGTAGTGGTAGGGGTGTTGTTGTGGACGTGGTCGTTGTTGTACCGCTGCTGGTGCTGGTTGTTGTTGTGGTAGTCGTACTGGTCGTCGTGGATGTGGGTTTCAACATTTGATGAATCGGTATGGCTTTGTTATCATCGGTTATGCGTATTTCCGTCGGTTTGGTGATCTCTTTGATGGTTATTTTTGGATTATTTTCGGAGGCGGGCATTTCCGGTTTCGGTGTGGTTGTTGTAGAGGTTATGGTTTTGTTGAGCGATGATTCCGAGGTGGCAACTAGAGATAGACAATTAATAGATAGAAATATTAATAAAATTTAAAGTAAAGCTTTATTAATATTTAAAAACTATTCAAATTTTAATTTAGTCAATTTTCTATTTTTCAAATTTGAGTAATTTCATGTGAAGCGATTTTGATGAAAATTGCCTAAAATTGACTAATTAAATACTAGATAATTTTAAAACTATAAAAACTAAAAGTTTAAAAATAAAAAACTAAATTTCAAAATTTAAAAAAAATTTAAATTTCAAATTTGAGTAATTTCATGTGAAGCGATCACACATAAATTTTGTCCCTTCTCTCTGATTTTGATGAAAATTGACTAATTAAATACTAGATAATTTTAAAACTATAAAAACTAAAAGTTTAAAAATAAAAAAATAAAAAAATAAATTTTAAAAAAATTTTAAATTTCAAATTTGAGCCATTTCATGTGAAGCGATCACACACAAATTTTGTCCCTTCTCTCCGATTTTGATGAAAATTGACTAATTAAATACTAGATAATTTTAAAACTTTAAAAACTAAAAGTTTAAAAATAAAAAAATAAATTTTCAAATTTTAAAAAAATTTTAAATTTCAAATTTGAGTAATTTCATGTGAAGCGATCACACACAAATTTTGTCCCTTCTCTCCGATTTTGATGAAAATTGACTAATTAAATACTAGATAATTTTAAAACTTTAAAAACTAAAAGTTTAAAAATAAAAAAATAAATTTTAAAATTTTTAAAAAATTTTAAATTTCAAATTTGAGTAATTTCATGTGAAGCGATTACACACAAATTTTGTCCCTTCTCTCCGAGATGAAAATTGCCTAAAATTGACTAATTAAATACTAGATAATTTTAAAACTATAAAAACTAAAAGTTTAAAAATAAAAAAAATAAATTTTAAAAAAAATTTAAATTTCAAATTTGAGTAATTTCATGTGAAGCGATCACACACAAATTTTGTCCCATCTCTCCGATTTTGATGAAAATTGACTAATTAAATACAAGATAATTTTAAAACTATAAAAACAAAAAGTTTAAAAATAAAAAAATAAATTTTAAAACAAATTTTAAATTTCAAATTTGAGTAATTTCATGTGAATCGATCACACACAAATTTTGTCCCTTCTCTCCTATTTTGATGAAAATTGACTAATTAAATACTAGATAATTTTAAAACTATAAAAACTAAAAGTTTAAAAATAAAAAAATAAATTTTAAAATTTAAAAAAAATTAAATTTCAAATTTGAGTAATTTCATGTGAAGCGATCACACACAAATTTTGTCCCTACTCTCCGATTTTAATGAAAATTGCCTAAAATTGACTAATAAAACTAGATAATTTTAAAACTATAAAAACTAAAAGTTTAAAAATAAAAATAATAAATTTTAAAATGAGTAATTTCATGTGCGATTTTGTCTCTTCTCTCCGATTTTGCTGAAAATTTCCGAATAAAGCAGCATTTCTCGATTTTTTTTTTAAATAAGAAATTTTAGACACTAGTGTTGATCGAAAAAAGTAATTAAAAAAATTTAATTTTTTTGTGATATGAACTACAAATACATATATATTTTTTTTAAATTCAATAAAATTTCTTTTTGCAAAAAAGAAAGGAAAGAATGGTAAAATCTTGGATAAATATATACGGTGAAAGCTCTCATAAGCGGACACTCACTGTAGGCCAAATTTTTATCCGTAAAGTGGAGATGTCCGTTTAGTAGAGCGGGTCTTTAGAATGGGCCTTTGAAAACAAAATTTGTCCGCACAAGGGAGATGTCCGCTCACGGGAGCTGTCCGGAAGTAGAGCTTTCACTGTATTTTTAATTTATTTTTTATTTATATTTATTTATTTGTATTATAAACAAATGTTTCCCGATTATCAACAAAAAATAGACACTAGGGTGGATCGAAAAAAAAAAATAAAAAAAAATAATGAAAATAAATAAAATAAAGTAAAGTAAGTAAAGTCATAAAGAAATTTTCTCAATTTGAAATGAAAATTCTAAATTTCAATTGGAATTTTCTCAATATGAAATGGAAATTCTCAATATCAGTAGGAATTGTCCAAATTCGAAATGGAAATTCACAATTTCAATTGGAATTTACTCAATATGAAGTGGAAATTCTCAATTTTAATTGGAATTTTGTTATTATGGAATGGAAATTCTTAATTGCAATTGGAATATTCTAAATTTCAAATGGAAAAACTCAATTTCAATTGGAATTTTCTCAAATTCAAATGGAAAATCTCAATTTCAACTGGAGTTTTCTCAAATTGAAATGGAAAATCTCAATTTCAGGAATTTTTCAATATAAATTGGAATTTTCCCTGTTTCAATTGAAAATGGTGTAGTGTAGTCTTACAGAAAATTGCCAAATCTTAGAAAAATACTTTTTTATATTATAAACAAAAAATTCACGATTTTTAAAAAATAAAAAAATTTTACAAAAATATATATTTTTTTAATGCCAAAAAAAATTCTTATATTTAGTTTTACAGAGAATATTTTTTTTATTTTTTTCTTATTAATTTTTTATTTATATTATAAAAATAAAATTTCCCGATTTTCAAAAAATAAGGGAGGATCGAAAATAAAGGGTAAACAAAAATTGTAAAATCTTAGAAAAATATTTTTATTTAATTTTTTTATTTATTTTCTATTTATATTATAAAATACAAATATATATGTATACGATTTTATAAAATAAAATTTTTAATAGCTGAGTATGTTCCTGGTACTTACTCAAAAACAATTATAAATTAAACAATCGAAATTAAAAATATTTAATATGAAAATTAAAATAACTTACTTTAAGCTGGCTAGAAAAAAAGTTTTGGATTTTCGCAACTAAAATGAATTTTTGGTTAGCTGTCCCAAAATATTTTGGATATTACCATTGTTCATTCGCGTCCTTTAATTATTTATATTAAATATATTTTATTTCGACTGCACGTTTATAATTGTTTTAGAGTAACAACCAGGAACACTATCATGGAACTTATGGAGCATCTTACTGTTAGTGTTAGCTATTAATAAAATTTATTTCACGAAAATGGAAGGATTACTTTTTTTGTTTATAAAAAAAAAATAGAAAGAAATATATATTTTTTTCAAAATTTGACCGTTTTCTGTAAAACTAGAAGAAATTAGCACGAAATTAGAAAAAAAAATATGTTTGTATTTCACACCACAAAAAAGTTAAAAAAAATAATATTACCATATGAAAAATAACTTTATTTTCTATTCACCCTAGTGTCTACACTTTCTTATTTTTTGAAAATCGTGCAATTCAGCTTTATTGGCTTATGGAAAAGTATCATCAAAAACGGGGAGAAGAGCCAAAATGTATGTGTGTGATTGCTTCACATGAAATTACTCGTTCTTAATTTTTCAAGGTTTCTATTTTTCAAGTTTCAAACATTAAATTTTGAAATTCTTCTATTTTTAAACTTTTATCATTTTAAATTTAATTTTTTTAAATTGTTAAATTTGTATATTTTTAAATTTTAAAAATTTTAATTTTTATGTAGTTAAATGTTTAAATTTTCAAGTCCCTAATTTATTAATTTAATTTATTCACATAGAATACAATTCTATAATTATTCATTTTCTTCATTTCAATTAAATTTCTTATTTAATTTGTCATAAAAATAATTTATTTCCTTCGTCTGTTACTATTACTTTGGCCTTTGTGGCAACATTGTGCGTAGCGCTTTAATCATCGTCAGCCAACAAAGTTTAGACCGCAAAAACAATTCTTATTTTAACAAAACTTGGGATTATAAATGAAATTAACTTACCGGGGCAATTATCATACTCCGGACAACATACACCTGGTATGTATTTGGGAGTGCAATCATCACGATGGAAGCAAGTAACTGAACTGCACAAAATTTCACCACCTACACCGAACGAGAAAGAACGAAAAGGTAGAAGAAATTTGAAAACAAACTGCATTGGAGCCAAAGGACGAATGTTGTGTCTACGCCAAGGAAGACAGACAAGCAACCACAAAAAATAAAAACCACTAGCAACAAGAACAACATCAATGCAACATCACATTGTTTGATGCTGATGGTGATGTTGTTGTTGTAGCTGTGGGCAACTGAAACTTTCACACTTTACCTTGACAGTAGCAAACGGTGCATGGTGTCTCCGGATCTACTAACTTATCACCATTTAAATAAGTTTTACCATCCTTTTGGCAATCTACAGGAGCAGCAGCAACATGAACGCCAACAGCAGCAGTTAGTTCCAAGTGGGTGGGAGCACAAAGACAATGAAAAAGCAAAAGTAGAAAATTGTTAGCATATTTAAAACAAAAAATACTTAAAACATTTTGCATACTAAACTAACTGAAAATCAAAAAACAACAAAAAACAAACACTGGAAAATGACTTGAACTACCAGAGTCACCCACTCCTTGGTACACAGAAAAAAAACTAAAATCAGATTTCAATTAAAAAATTCGCAGATTCAATTACAAAGCTTATTGATTTCGAATCTATAAACAAAATTCGCAAATTCAATTAAAAAATTTAATTGAAATATTTCGGGAAATTTAATTAAATAATTTAATTGCATTTATTAATAGTTTGTTTAATTTTCAATTAAATGTTCTAATTGGATCAATTAACACTTTAGTTAAAATATTTAAAAATTTCAATTAAATATTTTTATTCGGACCTATAAACAAAATTCGCAAATTCAATTAAAAACTTCAATTGAAATATTTCCAGAAATTAAATAAATATTTTTTTTTTTAAACGCAAATTCGGCAAGTGAGTTGTGATTCTCGTTCGTTTGTGAGAATCATCTCCTTATAGAGGCCGGGTTTGATGTTGAAAAGTCGCTGCGAAGCCACTTGAAAAGACTTTTGACATGGTCGAAATCATGATCGTGGTAGTCTGCAGCCAAGTAATAAATGTCACCATGCCATTTGTAAATAAATTTGCATTCTATTAAATATAGAAGCAAAATGGTCTTGAGCCAGGACAATATCCCAGTTCAAATCAAATAAATAAATAACTTAATTGCATTTATTAATAGTTTGTTTATTTTTTTAATTTTTAATTAAATGTTTTAATTGAATCAATTTAATACTTTAATTTAAATATTTAATATTTTCACTTAAATTTTAATTGGATCAATTAAAATTTTAATCAAAAATTTTAAAATATTCCATTAAATCTTTTAATTGGGCCACAAAATAATTAAAAATCAGAAAAAACTAAGTTCAATTGTCTGTATGTTATTATTAAAAAAGATGTTAAATAACAAATAAAAATTTAATTGATTCGATTAAAACAGAAGAACAACCAGCCACTCCTTGCTACACAGAAAAAACTAAAATCAAATTTCAATTAAAAATTTCATTGATTTCGGACCTATAAACAAAATTCGCAAATTCAATTACAAAATTTAATTGCAATATTTCCAGAAATTTAATTAAATAATTTTATTCGGACCTATAAACAAAATTCGCTAATTCAATTAAAAACTTCAATTGAAATATTTCCAGAAATTTAATTAAATAATTTAATTGCATTTATTAATAGTTTGTTTATTTTTTTAATTTTTAATTAAATGTTTTAATTGGATCAATTTAATACTTTAATAAAAATATTTAGTATTTTCACTTAAATTTTAATTGGATCAATTAAAATTTTTGATTAAAATATTCCATTAAATCTTTTAATTGGGCCACAAAATAATTAAAAATCAGAAAAAAACTAAGTTCAATTGTCTGTATGTTATTATTAAAAAAGTTGTTAAATAACAAATAAAAATTTAATTGATTCGATAAAAACAGAAGAACAACCAGCCACTCCTTGCTACACAGAAAAAAACTAAAATCAAATTTCAATAAAAAATTTCATTGATTTCGGACCTATAAACAAAATTCGCAAATTCAATTAAAAAATTTAATTGAAATATTTCCAGAAATTAAATAAATAAATAATTTAATTGCATTTATTAATACTTTGTTTATTTTTTTAATTTTTAATTAACTGTTTTAATTGGATCAATTAATACTTTAATTAAAATATTTAAAATTTTCACTTAAATTTTAATTGGATCAATTAAAATTTTAATCGAAATTAAATATTTTTATTGGGCCAACTAATACTTTAATCGAAATATGTAAAAATCAAAAAAAAACTAAGCTCAATTGTCTTGTCTGTATGTTACTATTAAAAAAGTTGTTAAATAACAAATAAAAAATTTATTGATTCGATTAAAACATAAGAACAACAACCACCCTCTCCTTGCTACACAGAAAAAATCAAATTTCAATTAAAAAGTTCATTGATTTCGGACTTATAAACAAAATTCGCAAATTCAATTAAAAAATTTCATTGAGATATTTCCACAAATTTACTTAAATAATTTAATTGCATTTATTAATAGTTTGTTTAATTTTCAATTAAATGTTCTAATTGGATCAATTAATACTTTAGTTAAAATATTTAAAAATTTCAATTAAATATTATAATTGGACCAATTAACATTTTTCAATTAAATATTTTAATTGGACCAATTAAAATTTTAATCAAAATATTTTAAAAATTCCAATTAAATGTTTTTTAACTAATACTTTAATCGAAATATTTAAAATAAAACTAAGTTCAATTGTCTCTATGTTATTATTAAAAAGTTGTTAAACACAAATTCAATTAAAAAATTAATTGATTCAATTGAGACATTTAATTTAAAATTTGATTTCAATTAAATGTTTGCTTGAATGTCAATATTTTTTTCTGTGTATGATAGCCGTACTCTGATGGTGCTATCATAGGACACACCTATACCTTTCTTTGCGGACATGGGCCGACGAGCCAACGATTTATTCATTGTAGTTTGCTTAAGGTGTTGTATGTGTGGGGGAAGTATGTGAAGTTAGGCAAAAGGAGGTGTAAATCAGCCTTATTCCTAAGGCTGTATTTTCTCATTAAAAAATACAAAAACCGATTTAAATAATTTTCGAAATTTATTAATTATTTCCTGAAATAATGAACAATAAAAAAATACAATAACCGATTTCAATAATTTTCCCGAATTAAAGAAATTCGCTCATTATTAATTATTTCCTAAATTTTTCAAGTAATGGACAAAAAACTTTGCCTGATTTAGTCAAAAACAAAGTTTGTGAAAACGTGAAAGTTTTACGCTCAACTTATCATACCACCCCCTCGCAAAAAATGTGTAGGTTGTAATACTGTGATATTATTCATGTGCTCGCCTAGGTGTGGGTTGTGGAGACAATACGCAGTGGAAAGATGGCATGACTACTACGACAACAACAAAGAACTTACCACATTTATAATCAGGACAACAGTGTCCTGTCTTTTGTATGGCACGACAGCCGACTTGTTTCTCACAGAATACCGTTGTCTCTGGCACATATTCACCATCCAATAGACATTGGCCTATATGCAGCATCAAGCAAGCCCACCAACGTCATCACCAACAGCATCGTCATCATCATCAGCACCAGAGCAAGAATGCATGTGGTGTGCAACCAAATCCAGTCGTCGTCGTCGTTGTCCAAACGACCAAAAGGCAGCAGGCAGGAACAGTAAATGGTAACATCATCAGTAGCAGCAAACGTCGAGTTAGTAATGAAAATGAAAAACAATAGAAAGAAACATATAAAAATATTTTCACTCCCATGTCCTTGTAAATATATTTTGCGAGAGAGATAACAAAACAACAATAATTTCTTTCACATGGCTTTTATTTGGCATTTTGCTTTTTTGTGTTGTTGTTTTATTTTTGCAGTTGGCTCTACCACCACCGGATGCGGATGGGGCATATGTACGTTGTCATTATCTTAGAATTCCTGTAACTGCATTAAATATATTCAGTAGAGAGATTTATGTTGGTGGTATTGTTTGTGGCAGACCAGGGTCAACTGTAACAATACCTGGGGGTGTTAGGATAATTTTCGAAGTCTCGAAAAAAAAACATAAAATTCATCAAAAATGGTAAAAAAATCATGGCGACCATTTTAACAGAAAATCCCCAATTTTGGAAAAAATTTTCCCCAATTTGGGAATTCGGGTATTTTTGAGAAAATGGAAATCTAGTATTTTTTATCGTTTTTAACTTTTTACTGAATTTAAGTATTTTTATTGGTAAAGGTGGCAAAAAGCATAGCACTTTAATAAAAAATCTGCAATTTGGAACACATTTTCCCCAATTTGGGAATTCGGGTATTTTTGAGAAAATGGAAATCTAGTATTTTTTATCGTTTTTAACTTTTTGCCGAATTTAAGTATTTTTATTAGTAAAGGTGGAAAAAAGCATAGCACTTTAATAAAAAAAATCCCCAATTTTGGAACAAATTTTCCCCAATTTGGGAATTCGGGTATTTTTGAGAAAATAGAAATGTAGCATTTTTATCGTTTTTAACTTTTTGCCGAATGTAAAGAATTTTTATTGGTAAAAGTGGCAAAAAGCGTAGCACTTTAATAAAAAATATCCAATTTGGAACACATTTTCCCCAATTTGGGAATTCATTTTTATTGGTTTTTTCTTCGTTTTTTATTTCTTACTCTACCGAACCAAAACAGATAAAAATGGTAACAATTTTAAAAGAAAATCCCCAATTTTGGAATAAACTTTCCCCAATTTGGGAATTCGGGCATTTTTGTAAAAAAAAATGAAAATCTAGTAATTTTTCATCGTTTTTATCTTTTTTGACGAATTTTAATTATGGAACAAATTTTCCCCAATTTGGGAATTTGGTTATTTTTGTAAAAAAAAATGGAAAATCTAGTAATTTTTCATCTTTTTTGACGAATTTTAAGTATTTTTATTGGTAACCATTTTAATAAAAAATCCCCAATTTTGGAACTTATTTTTCCCAATTCGGGAAATCGAGTATTTTTTTTTGGAAAAAAAAAATAAATAAATAAATAAATAAAGGGATAATCCAGTTATTTTTCATCGTATTTATCTCTTTAACGAATTTTAAGTGTATTTATTGGAATTAAATTCGTAAAAAATAAGAGATGTTAAGTGGAATGGACAAATTTAACAATACCTGTGATTTTTGGGATAACTATCACTACTCAACCGAATTGAAGTCCGATAAAATACCAAAAAATCATCTAAACAGACAAAAATGGTAAAAAACGCATGGCGATCATTTTAATGAAAATCCCCAATTTTGGAACATATTTTCCCCAATTTGGGAATTTGGGTATTTTTGAGAAAATGTAGTATTTTTATCGTTATTAACTTTTTGACGAATTTAAGTATTTTTATTGGTAAAAAAGCACTTCAATAAAAAATCCCCTATTTTGGAACTTATTTTCCCCAATTCGGGAAACCGAGTATTTTTTTGAAAGAATAAAACGGATAATCCAGTAATTTTTCACCGCCTTTATCCTTTTACGAATTTTAAGAGTCTTTATTGGACTTCAATTCGTTAAAATAATGAGATATGTTAACTGGACTGGTCAAATGTAACAATACCTGTGATATTTGAGATCAATTCACTGCTCAACCGAATTCAATAAATTATCTAAAACTCAACAAAACAGATAAAAATGGTAAAAAAACATGTCGACCATTTTAATAAAAAATCCCCAATTTTGGAACATATTTTCCCCAATTTGGGAATTCGGGTATTATTGGAAAAAAGGAAAATCTAGTAGTTTGTTCATCGTTTTTATATCTGAAGTCCGTACTGAAGTTCAATAAAATACCTAAAACTCATCAAAACAGATAAAAATGGTAAAAAAGGCGACCTTTTTCCCCAATTTGGGAATTCGGGTATGTTTTTTGAGAAAATGGAAAATCTATTATTTTTATCATTTTGGCGAATTTTAAATATTTTTATTGGTAAAAAAGCAAGGCGACAATTTTGGAACACATTTTCCCCAATTTAGGAATTCAGGCATTTTTGAAAAAAAAAAAATGGAAAGGCAGGTCATTATTTCATCATTTTTATCTCGTTGACGCCTTTTAAGTATTTGTATTGGACTTAAATTGGTAAAATTATGAGAGATGTTAACTGGAATGACCAAAACTTGTATTTTTGGAAAAATTTAGTTAGTGGATTAATCCTTACTAAAGGTATTATTTAAATAAAGTCGAAAAATGGTTAAAAAATGTTCTCAAGGGTTTGGTTGTTGATTATCGCTAGCTTGTCTTCTTGAGGTTTGTAAAGTAATTAGCCCGCTTTAAAAAGCCGGATAATATACCTCAGAAACTATAGAAAAAAATTGAGTTAAAGGGCTAACAATTTTCCAAGGTAAATATTTTTCAAATATTTGTTTAAATACCTGTTGGCTGGTAACCTACGATACCGAGTAAAGAGTATGATACGTGCTAATTATTCTTTAATTTTAATGATTCTATATTAGAATATCATCAACAACCATTTCAAATTGGCACCTTAAAAAGTAAAATATGGATAAACTAAATAAATTAATACATTTTTAGTGGTTGTTAATGTTAAACTTATACAGGTAGAATCATGAAACTTAAAGTATATTTATCCGGTATTATAGAATTTTTTAACAGATATTTTACTCTTTAATTTGACACTTATATCGTTATTGTAGGTTGCTGCCAATAAGTATTTAAAACAATTATTTCAAATTTGATGTTATCCTTGAAATCTTTGTAGTTCTCTTATGAGACAGCAGGACGAGGAAATACAAAAACTGAAGACTTAATTGACGTTTTTCCTACAGTTTCTGATGTATATTGTCCGGTTCAAGTGTAATATGGACTGCCGGAAGATGTTATTGTGCTCGATTGTTTGGAATTTTGATAATTTTTTTTCGATAATCTATAATCTCCAGGAAATATGTTCCAATCTGCACCCAATCAGAGTTAGAAGCCCTTTAAGAATTATCGGCGGCGGCGGCGCAACATTAATGGCTTTGAGAGGCGAGTTGGCAAAAAAACAAAAAACTAATGTAACTTTAAATATCGTATTAGATCGAAATATAAATTATAATTGTTTGTAATAATGAATAATTAGTTACAACTCATAATAATATTGTGAGTTTAAATAATTCAATAACTAAGAAGCACTTCAACGTTTTGTAAATATACTCTTTCAAATCTCTCAAATCTTCTGACAAATTATTAAAATGCAAACAGCCTGCATACTCTGCCTGGTTGTCTCCAGTCTACATCTTGCAATTCTTAGGTTTGAAGAATTTCTAGCATTGAATCTATTAGAGTTAAAATTCAACGTTAAGGATCAATATCCAATATTGTTAGTTGACTTGAATACGTAATATAAAAGTTGTTTTTCATATAAACCATAAATAGGTAGACTAGTTTTGCAATAATCCTTATACAAAGATACTGTGTTATGTCTAATATTCAAATTAAAGACGCATTTAAGAGCTTTATTCTGTGTAGATTGTAGTGATTTCATGTCATTACTTTTTTTATATCCATATGCCACAACTAAACACTCAAGATGACTATGAATCAGAGCTTGATATATTAGCAGCTTGTTCTTAGTATCCAATTTTCGACTTAATTTGAAAAGCAATCCAGAGGCTGAGGCAATCTTTGTGACGAAATACTTAATATGAACATCCCATGATAAATTAGTTTTCAAATGAATTCCTAAGTATTTGATCTCATGCACTTCCTTAATTACCCGTCCATCAACCAATATGGAAAAATCATTATTCATTGTTCGCGAATGAGGACAAAATCGTAATAATTAGGTCTTTTCCGAGTTTAAAACAAGGCAATTCAGTCTTGAAAATTCGGAAATTAAGACAGAATCTCTCTCCAGTTGAGTTTTAAGAACTAAATCATATTTATAGGGATAAAACAGAGAAATATCATCGGCAAACATTACAACAGTTCCAAATAGGCCAAGATTATTTATATCGTTCACATAAACTAGGAAAAGAAGGGGCCCTAAGACACTTCCCTGAGGGACTCCGCAACTTACAGGAATTGTCGAACTTTTTTCATTCCCAATTTGAACGCATTGTCACCTGTTTGTCAAATAACTCTTAATGTGTTTTAACTCATTCCCTTGTACGCCGTAATATGTTAGTTTGCCAAGTAAGATATTATGATCAACCAAATCAAATGCTTTGCTTAAGTTATAAAATACTCCGGCAACCCCATGAAACCCTTTGTTCTGACCCTCACATATAACATTTATTACCTTTACAACTGCTTCTTCAGTACCAGTACCTTTCATGTAACCAAATTGGTTCTTACTCAATAAAGACACCGATTCAAAATACTCTAATAGTTGGGAATGTATTATCTTTTCAAAGATCTTATCTATTATAGATAGTAATGCAATAGGTCTGTACAGTTCAATGGAATTCGACAGTTATATTTTCTTTTGTAATTTAAGTAAGTTGTCTATTTTGGTATTAGCGGATTTAGAAATCCATCAGATTATATGCGGCGTGGTTGAAGTCGATATAATCTAATGACATCGGTGGCGTGGTTGAGTCGATGTGAGCCGATGAAATCGGCGGCGGCGCGGCTCATGCAAAAACATGCGGCGGCTTGTCGGCTCAAAATCGGTCGGCTTGTATCTCTGCTCCCAATCATCTAGAGCCATTCTAATCTTCTATCGTTTAAACTCTCCTAGAGATTGTTTATAATTTCTTTTACTGATAGTCACATGGTAGGGAAAGCTGTTAATCTCTTCGATTATGCTGTTCTCAAGGGCTAAGTTGCAACTACTAATAATGCTGATTCTAATTAGCTTAGTCTTCCGGAGGTTTATCTTTAGTGTATTTCTGTGTAAATGTACGAGTTTATTCTATTCTACTCTTTTGAGATTGCTTAGACTTCCGACAACTCTTTACGATTGTCTACAATCTCTAGGAAATATGTTCTAATCTCCAGCCTATCATCTAGAGACGTTCTAATCTTCTATCCTCTAAACTCTAGCAATCTGCTGTTTAGAATTTCTATTACTGATAGTCGCATGGAGTCTCGTGTAGTAATTCCATGGATATTGTAAGTCTCTGGTAGGGAAAACTGTTAACATCTTCGATAAAGCTGTTCTCAAGGGTTAGGTGGCAACTACTATTGCTGTTGATTCTAAGTTTAGTTTAGTCTTCTGGAGGTTTATCTTTAGTGCAGTTCTGATTATAACTTCCATTCTTTTTGAGATTATTTACACTTCCGATAACCATCCGATCGTTATAATCTTCTATCGTCTACGCTCTAGGAGATTGTTCAACATTTCTATTACTGATAGTTCCATTGAGTCTCGTGTAGTAATTCCATGGATATTGTAAGTCTCTGGTAGGGAAAACTGTTAAGATCTTCGATTAAGCTGTTCTCAAGGGTTAGCTTGCAACTACTATTGCTGTTGATTCTAATTAGTTTATTCTTCTGGAGGTTTATCTTTAGAGCATTTCTGTGTAAAACATTTAGCTTTTGTTCTATGTGCTCGAATCACTCTGATTTTATTTTATTCTTTTTGAGATTGTTTAGACTTCCGACAACTCTTTACGATTGTCTACAATCTCTAAGAAATATGTTCTAATCTCCACCCGATCTAATCAGCTATCATCCAAACTGTAGGAGATTGTTTAGCATTTCTGTAATTGGATTTTATTTTACTAATAGTCTGTTGGTGTAATTCCCTAGTTTGTCATCGTCCGATACATTGATGCTAATTCTCATTAGCTTCGTCTTCCTGAGGTGTATCTTTAGGCCAACGCTTACTGTGTAAAGTATTTAGCTATTTTCTATATGCTCGAATCATCTGGAATCTTTCTGATTACAATTTCTTTTCTTTTTGAAGTTGTGTAGAATTTCGATAATTCTTTTCGGCTGTATATAATCTCCAGAAAATATTTGCTAATCACTACCTTCCTTACCATCTAGAGTCACTCTAATCTTCTAAACTCTATGAGATTGTTTAGCATTTCTCTAATTGTTCTCCACATCCGACTATTAAATTATTGATATTCACATGGTATCTCATGGAGCAATTCCATAGTCTGTCATCATCCGATCCATATTGTACGTCTCAGGACAGAAAAATCCTTTCGATTGCCTATAATATTCAGATAATATGTAGTAATCTCATCATCTAAAGCCGTTATAATCTTCTATCTGAACTCTATGAGATTGTTTGGCATATCTCTTTGGATTACTTTTCCTCAATTATAATCTCATATATTAGCCACATCCGATGGAATCTCATGGAGTATTTCCATAGTCTGGATCTCCGCAGGACAGAAGGGCTTCGGTGGTGGAAGTTATGTTATCCATCAGGCCTATGAAGATTTCTAAGGAGGATTCTTATTTATAGGGTGGTCAATTTTAAATTTTGAACTTCATTTTTCATTTTTATTTTCAGGCTTATGTTTTACATTTGCAAAATGGGAATATTAAACATTTACTTCCAAAGTAGTGAATCTTTAACGCAAACTCTAAGGAACTGTTACGTGGACATTTTTCGAGAAGAGATTTGCCTTCATGAAGCTCATTTTCATCTCGGTGGCTATGTCAATAAGCAAAATTGCCGCATATGGGATTCAGAGAACCCACACGTGACTATTGACAAACGAGTCACTGTTCGGTGAGGATTTTGGGCTGTACTGAAAAATTGGGTTGAGGTGAGGATTTTGGGCTGTGCTGAAAAATTGGGTTGATCGGATGAGGTACTGGATAACCAGTCGTGGTAGTCATATGAATGATATTGTGTTCCATTATTAAATGACAAAGTTCAACCTTTCCAATAAATCCAGAAATTTTTTTTCATATTCTAATTTCAAAACTTTTTTATAGCCGATTCTAATTTAAGGTTTTTAATGGTCCAGCCTATATAAATTTGAACTTTTGCTTCGAAAGAATTAAGATATTAGGCATTTCCAAGGCCTAATATCTTAAAAAAAAAACAAGAAAAGTAGAATCATTTGTTATATACTACCCGGAAAGCCATATCACTCTGTGTAGGCATATTTCCAACATTCACAACACTATTCTAGTTTTTCTATGGCTCAAACGTACGTACCTTGTGGTTGATCCATCGTAATTTCTGTCGAGGAGCCCTGCATCAACGACTCCTTGGCATTCTCCTTCTGCTGCTGTTGCAGACTGGATGACTGGATGGCGGCAGCCAGTGCTACATCTCGGGCCACACGGTGATGCCATAAGTGCAGACCAACACCCCGGGCGGCCAGCTTGCTGTGTGTCCTCATAAAACCACTGTCCATGGGTACTGCAAAGACAGGAAAAAAGAGCAGAGACAAAGATACATAAATATTGTGAAGTGAATGAATGTTGCGTTCTTTAGTGGGTGCAAGCAGCAAGCAATTGTAGCATTTCAGGCATTTTTCATATGACCGCCAACTGCAAACGGTCCACATGAGGGCGTGGTGGCCACACACCCTTCCCCAGTGTTGTTCTTTTCTGAACTTTAACTGTGAGTTGCACTGCGTTATTGCTGTTGCTCTGTTAAAAGTTCTAACTTCCAACTACCAACTACTTTTTGCATTAAGTACGGTTGTTCTTATTCTTCTAGTTTTTTTGTTTTGTTATTTGCTTCTAGTTAATTTTATTATATGTAATTCGTGGTCTTTTTATTGTCATTTTAGTGCTCCGGCGGTTTGTGCAAGTTGGTGTTGCAAGCTAGCTGACTGACAGTTCTTGGCCAGAGTATTTTGGTAAGTAAAATGGTTAAACTGTTTTGTTTCCCTTGAAATTCAAGTTTTTTTTCACTCGTTTATGGCGTTCTTCTGGTTGTCTTTTTGTTGGGTTTGCTTACAAATTACACAACATTTTTTGTTTATGCCACCATGTTACCCAGAAATTGTTGCAAAAGTTTTAAATTGTGTGCGTTTGGATGGGGGAGCCACCATAATGGACAGCAAATTAGAAGTTTTACACAGTTAATGTCATAAAACGGGGTCGCCGAGTCTTTTTAACCTCCCCCCATCAAAGTTATTACGACAGATTTATTTCGAAATAGTTTTCCTATTAACTTTTGCAGAGAAATATAATTTTTTGAAGATACATATAAATTTGTTGGAATGAATAGAAGATGGATGGCCTTGGAAAGTGTATTTGGTCAAATGGATAAAGGTGATATAGCCATAAGTAAAATAGTTCAGATTGAATATTGCTAAGATGGATTTTCAGTATATTAGAGCTTGACTCCATTAGGGGTTACTAAATTGCAGACATAAAAAAATATTTCGCTGGGGATGGGATTTGAACCCGCGATCTTCTTTATGCGAGGCGGACACCTTAAGACGAAATCACCATACAATGAATGTGATATTTGCACTACTACTGAAACACATCATTGCAACTTCAGAACTAATAAATCGATTCATGTGCCTCCCTGCAAACATTTGGAAGTTTGCTTTGAACTCCATCGCGCAGAAGTCACTACTTTGAAACTTCTGGAAGATAATTACACGATTTTTGAATTTTACAAAAAGCGTTTGAGTTTTCTATAGAAGTCAGCTTTTTCTGATGTTTTTAGTTTCGATAACACTAAAGTTATCGCAAAATTTTAGACGATTTTCTTTCCGCTTTTTCGATCAAATGAGTTAAAAATAATAACAAAATTAAATAAATATATGTTTCGATAACTAAGATAGTTATCGAAAAAATTACTTATTTTTTCCATTTTTCATTGACCTTATTGTACAAAGATTTCATTTTTTTTGATTTTTCTAACTTTATGTCTCGATAACTACCTTTATCTTCCGATAACAAGCCGACTATTTTTTTTCAGGAAGAGAATTGCACGATTGTTTGAATTTTTCAAATAGTTGTTGAATTTTCTATAAAAGTCGTTTTGCCGATATTTTTAGTTTCGATTACTCTAAAGTTATCGAAAAATTTTACACGACTTTTTTGAATAAATAATAAAAAATAAAATTATAATTATTTTCAATATCGATGTTTCGATAACTGTGATAGTTATCGAAAATTTTTATTTAATTTTTTTCCTTATTTCGTATTGACCTTATTGTACAAAGATATAATTCTTCTGATTTTTTAAACTTTATCTGTCATAACTAACTTTATCCTCCGATAACAAGCCGACCATTTTTCTGAAAGAAAATGTCACATTGTTTGAATTTTTCAAATAGTTGTGGAATTTTCTATAAAAGTAGTTTTGCCGATATTTTTAGTTTCGATTACTCTAAAGTTATCGAAAAATTTTACTCGTCTTTTTCGCTTTTTTATGCAAATGAATAAGTAATAAAAAAATTAAAAAACAGTTTTTTTTATTTTCAATATCGATGTTTCGATGACTGTGATAGTTATCGAAAAATTTTATTTAATTTTTTTCCTTATTTCGTATTGACCTTATTGTACAAAGATATAATTCTTCCCATCTTTTAAACTTTATCTGTCATTACTAACTTTATCTTCCGATAACATGCCGATCATTTTTTCTGGAAGATAATTTCAGATTGTTTAAATTTTTCAAAAAGTTGTTGAATTTTCTATAAAAGTCGTTTTCCCGAAATTTTTAATTTCGATTACTATAAAGTTATCGAAAAGTTATCTTTCCGCTTTTATTCATTCAAAAAGTTTCGATTTTTCCTTTTTTCATATTGACTTTATTGCTTTTTCCGATGTTTCGATTACTCTAAGGTTATCGACAAATTTTAATCGATTTTCTTTCCGTTTTGTTTTCATTCAAAAATTAAAAACCTAAAATCTATTATTTTCAATATCGATGTTTCGATAACTAAGATAGTTATCGAGAATTTTTTTTCTTTTTTCGTATTGACTTAGTGTACAAAGAAATAATTCTTTAGATTTTGTCAACTTTATCTCTCGATAAATAACTTTTATCTTCTGATAACACGCCGACCATTTTTTCTGGGAGAGAATTTTACGATTGTTTGAATTTTTCAAAAAATGTTTCAATTTTCTAGAAAAGTTAATTTTTCCGGTAGTTTTAGTTTCCATAACTCTTAAGATATCGAAAATTTTTAACCGATTTTCTTTCCGCTTTTTGATTCAAAATAAGTTAAAAATAATAACAAATTTAAAAAATAGTTTTTTTTATTTTCAATATCGATGTTTCAATAACTAAGATAGTTATCGAAAAATTTATAACATTTATTATTATAAAATATCTATTTTTTTTAATTTTCAATTTCGATAACTAAGAAAAATTTTATTTTAATTTTTCCGTTTTTTCATGTTGATTTGATTTTACAAAAAAAATCATTTTTAACAAAATTAAAAAATAGTTTTTTTTTTCGATTGTCAATATTGTTATTTCGATAACTAATATAGTTATCGAAAAATTTTGATTTCTTTTTTCCTTTTTTCATATTAACATTATTGTACAAAGAAATACTTCTTTTGTTTTTTCAAACCTTATCTCTCGATAACTAACTTTATCTTCCGATAACTCTCGACCATGTTTTTCTGGAGGAGAATTGCATGAATGTTTGAATTTTCTATAAAAGTCAGCTTTTTCCGATATTTTTAGTTTCGATAACTATTATTATAATGAGCTAAAAAAATATTTTTCAATTTCGATAACTAAGATAATTATCGAAAAATTTTACTTTAATGTTTCCTTTTTTCATGTTGATCTTATTTTACAAAAAAAATCATTTTTAACTAATTTTTTTTTTTGCATTTTCAATATCGATATTTCGATAACTAAAAAAGTTATCGAAAAATTTTGTTTTATTTTTTTTTCGTATTTTTTTCATATTGACCTTATTCTACAAAGAAATATTTTCAAACTTTATCTCTCAATGACTAACTTTATCTCTCGATAACATGCCGGCCCGACATGTTTGCTTTTTTCAAAAAGTTGTTGAATTTTCTATAAAAGTCAGCTTTTCCGATATTTCTAGCTATCGAAAAAATTTACCTGATTTTTTCGTTTTTTTATTCAAATGAGCTAAAACATTTTTCAATTTCGATAACTAAGATAATTATCGAAAAATTTTACTTATGACCTTATTCTACAAAGAAATATTGTCAAACTTTATATCTCGATAACATGCCGACACGACCCGACTTTTTTGGAAGAGAACTGCACGATTGTTTGAATTTTTCAAAAAGTTGTTGAATTGCCTATAAAAGTAAGTTTTTTCCGATATTTTAGGTTTCGATAACTCCAAGATTATCGGAAACAACTTATAATAAAGAATGTATAAATTAAATGTAAAAAAGAATGTGTTTCTTTTTAAATTTTCAATTTCGATAACTAAGATAATTATCGAAAAATTTTATTTTAATTTTTCCGTTTTTTTTTTCATGTTGACCTTTTGTTACAAAAAAAATATTTTTTTTTAGTTTTTCAATCTTTAACAGCCGATATATCGATAACATGCCGACCATTTCTTTCTTATTTTGAGGAAATTATATCTTGGGGATGTTTACACTTTAAGATTTATATTATGCATTTAATATAAATCGTAAAGTGTAAACAGCGCTGTAGAAAACATAGAGTTCGAATGGTTCCCATGGAATAATTAGTATTTATATTTGGGAATGACATTGGACAACAATGCAAAAATTAGTATAGAAACCTACTCGACATGACACATAACAGACACATGAACATTTGCCAACATCAATAGGCAAACTTGGTTAGCTCAGTTGGTTGGGGGGTTCGTTTTAAGAAGCGTATGCTTCTGAGTTCGATGCCGCGTGTGGCCGTTTTAAAAAGGGGTTGTCCCTTTTTATTTAAATCTTAGTTATGAAAAAACTTCATTCAAACGATGATCAATGCATTGTTTACAAACTGGTTTATTTGCCAAATCCATTTAAATATCAGTAAAGCTGTATGCTTTCTTAAGAAGCAGAGTGGCGCAGTGGAAGCGTGCTGGGCCCATAACCCAGAGGTCCGGGGATCGAAACCTTGCTCTGCTATGCGTTGAAGATACCGTTCGATACTTTTAACTAAATTTGGATATACGAAAAGAATTTAAATCATAATTTAACGAATTTAAATCATGGCTGCAATCATCAATTCGTTAAATCGGGAATCCAATCTATATCATTTCTAAACGTGTTCTTTTCAAAACTTCGAAAGATGTGCATCCTTCAGCAGCACAAAGCGCTACATTTCTGTGTTCGAAAGATGTGCATCCTTCAGCAGCACAAAGAGCTACATTTCTGTATGCGAGTTTCGTCGTAAGGTGTCCGCCTTCTACGCTGAGGGTCGGAGGTTCGAATCCGCTCTGGGGAATAATATTTTTTCATTATTTTTCATATCATTTTGGTTACATTTGTCTATTTTTATTTGAAGTTACAATTCACCTAGCAAAAAATCCCAAAATTGATAACATGTTAATATCCCATAACATTTTAAGAATACAATTTTCACAAATGAGTGAAAACGATGTTTTCTTATGGGATATGGGTGTCCGCTTTGCACCCAGTAGGTGTCGGGTTCGAATCGTGGCTCGGGAAAGAAATATTTTTTTTTTCATAAATGAGCAATTTTTCATTTTATTCTATTTTTAATTTCTTGAAACGCTGCTTGGTGTCATGACCATTCCATTGCTCCCCACTGATGCGCGAATTTCATTGTCAAAAACACTGAACGTTTGCCAATTACAGCTACGACGACAATGTCATACAAAAATGGATGATTTGAAAATGGTGAAAACAGTCTTGCTTTTCCAAATGAATTTAAGAGCATATGGACTGGTAATTCCAAAACACTTTCGTGTATGTGATATTTATAGAAGTACATCCCGTAAAATGTATTTTTAGATTTTTTTCTGAATATTACAGAGCGCAGTCACTTTCCCACCCTTTAGAATATTCAAGAGGTTATCGTGGACTAAATTTAGTCTGCGGGTCTCGTTTAAATACATACAGCGGGTATCACATTACCATTCTTTTACTTCACAATCAACACAAACAAACACGCTGTTTGAGTAAGGTTAGTGAACTGCTCGCAGGATGACACACCCTAATGTGCATATATAAATACTCGCATAAACACGTATCTATTCGTTTTGTATGCTCTTGGGCAGAAGCAGAGTGGCGCAGTGGAAGCGTGCTGGGCCCATAACCCAGAGGTCCGAGGATCGAAACCTTGCTCTGCTATGAGTTCAAATACCTCCAAATTTTTTTTTTTATATCTTTTATTTTTTTTTTTATTTAAGGAATTTAATTTATTCACCCATCAAAAAATCCCAAAATTGATAACATGTTAATATCCCATAACATTTTAAGAATATCATTTTCACAAATGAGGTGTAAGGTGTCCGCTTTGCACCCAGTAGGTGTTGGGTTCGAATTGTGGCTCGGGAAAAAAATATTTTTTGTTTTCATAAATTAGCAATTATTATTTTATTCTATTTTTAATTTCTTGAAACGCTGCCTTTTGGCATCACCATTCCATTTCTCCCCACTGGTGCTCGAATTTCATTGTCAAAAACACTGAACGTTTGCCAATGACAGCCACGACAACAATGTTATGCAAAAAAATGGATGATTTGAAAATGGTGAGAACAGTCAACCAATTGCATTTAAGAGCATATGGACTAGATTTTAATATTTTTCATACTTTTTGCAAGTTTTTTTAAAATAACTTTTTTATGGGCTTTTCATAAGTACTTTTCCTATTTAATTTGATTTTTTTATATTTTTTACAAAGAAAAGACTTTTATTTTATTGATAAAATACACTAAAATTCTGCCAAAGTCGGCTAGCCTACTGTGGCACAGGAAACAACTATCAGATGTGGGAGATATTGTGGCAAGGGGTTGCAATTTGTTTTGCCCTTCACTTTCGGTTGAGGATGGTGTTTTACATTCTCCCACTACCCGCTCGCTTAGATGTAAGAGTTTGACGCTGTGTTCATTGTAAGCAGAGTGGCGCAGTTGAAGCGTGCTGGGCCGGGCCCATAACCCAGAGGTCCGAGGATCGAAACCTTGCTCTGCTAGAGTAAATTTTTGATAGCGTATGTTTTATTTCCATTTCAAATTTATATGCCTGAAATGTATGGCTTTAGAAAAAATAGGAAGTACTTCCTTATACCCAGAAAAAATTAATGAAATCAGAAAATCACGTAAGAATTTTTAAATTTGGATACAATTATTATAAAGGGTGATTTTTTAAGAGCTTGATAACTTTTTTTAAAAAAAAAACGCATAAAATTTGCAAAATCTCATCGGTTCTTTATTTGAAACGTTAGATTGGTCCATGACATTTACTTTTTGAAGATAATTTCATTTAAATGTTGACCGCGGCTGCGTCTTAGGTGGTCCATCCGCTTAGTCCAATTTTGGCATTTCCACGTTTTTGAGTAACAGAGACCCAATTGGTGCGAACGGCGACGAATCGAAAATTGGTGGTCATCATTAACACTGGCCGATACAGCTGCGATATTTTCTTCAGTTCGCACTCTACGTAAGCGTGTTGGTGGTTTAATGTCCAACAATGTAAATTTGGTGCGAAATTTAGTCACAATAGCCCGAATAGCCGCTTCAGTGGGTCGATTAAACTGACCATAAAATGGAAGCGCGCAATGAACTTTCTTAACAGAGCACGCATTTTGATAATAAAATTCAATAATTTGCAAGCGTTGTTCGTTTGTAAGACGATTCATGATGAAATGTCAAAGCATACTGAGCATCTTTCTCTTTGACACCATGTCTGAAATCCCACGTGATCTGTCAAATACTAATGCATGAAAATCCTAACCTCAAAAAAATCACTCTTTATAATGCAATAGGGCTGTTTTTCTTTAAGCCGGGATAACAAGCTGTGACAAAAAACGTTAATAAAAAGTTCATTTTTTGCTCAAAATAACAAATATTACTTCACATGGTCGTTAACTACAATATAAATATTTGTATCAAAACAAATTTTCAAAAAAAAAAATTTGTGTTGACTATTTAGCCTCGTTAACCATACATTTGACTTACACTGGAAAATTATCCAGGCTAAATCAAAAAAAATTTAACATAAAATTATTTTTTTTTTTCAAAATTTTCTTTCACACACACATTGATATTGCTATTGGCGTCAATTAAAAAAATATTTTGAGTGAAATTTTAACTTTTTATTTAGGATTTTCCAACTTCCAACTTTTTAATAAGTTGGAATTTGTAACATTTATATACATACATAGCATACCCAGTGAATACGAACGATTTTTTTTTGTGTACAATTACTGGTATAAAGCGTCCGCTTTGTAAATACAAGGTCTCGGGTTCGAATCTTGGTTCGGGAAAAAACTTTTTGTTACTTTTTCTGTAAACAATGTTTTATTTTTTTACTTATAAAAATAAAAATTATTGTTTTAATTATTGTTAATAGTTTTTTTAGTAAATTTAATATTTATTTAATTTATGATTTATTCCCACATTAAAGAACTATTTTTTGTTCCTGGGATAAGGCGTCTGCTGTGCAGCCAGAAGGTCTCGGGTTCGAATTATGGCATGGGAAAAAACGTTTTTGTTACTTAAACAAAGGTTTGTTAGTAAACAATATTTTATTTTTTTATTTATGAAAATAAAAAAAAAATATTTTTTTATTTATAAATATAAAAAATAAAATTATTGTTTTATTTTTTGTTAATTGTTTTTTGTTCATTTAATACTAATTTAATTTAGTATTTATTTTAATATGAAATAAGTATTTTATTACTGGAACAAGGCCTATGCTTTGTAGCCGGAAGGTATTGGGTTCGAATCATGGCTCGGGAAAAAACTTTTAAACAATATTTTATTTATAAAAATAAAAGAAAATGATTGTTTTAGATTGTTGTTAATTTAAAATTAATTTAATTTAATATTTATTTGTATTACGTAGTAGTTCATATTAAATAAATATTTTGTTTGTGGGATAAGATGCCCGCTTTGTAGCCAGAAGGTCTCGGGTTCGAATCTTGGCTCGGGAAAAAAACTTTGTGTTACTTTTTTAGTAAACAATGCTTCATTTTTTTTATTTACGAAAATAAAATATCGTTTTAATCGTTTGTTAATTGTTTTTAGATAATCTATTACTAATTTAATTTAAAATTTATTTGCATTACGACGTAGTTCATATTAAATAAATATGTTGTTACTGGGATAAGGTGTCCGCTGTGTAGCCAGAAGGTCTCGGGTTCGAATCTTGGCTCGGTAAATAAACTTTTACTTTTTCAGTAATCTATGTTTTATTTTTTGTTTATAAAAATAAAAGAATAAACTTATTGTTTTAATTAATTTAATATTTATTTTCATATTAAATAAGTACTTTGTTACTGGGATAAGGTGTCCACAATGTCTCGGATACGAATCATGGCTCGGGAAAAAACTTTTTTATTTTTTTAGTAAACAATATTTTATTTATAAAAATAAAAGAATAAAAGGTTTGTTTTAAATTTTTGTTAATTTAAAATTAATTTAATTTAGTATTTATTTGTATTACGTAGTAGTTCATATTAAATAAATATTTTGTTTGTGGGATAAGTTGTCCGCTTTGTAGCCAGAAGGTCTCGGGTTCGAATCTTGGCTCGGGAAAAAAACTTTTTGTTACTTTTTTTAGTAAATAATGCTTCATTTTTTATTTACAAAAATAAAAAATATCGTTTTAATTGTTTGTTAATTGTTTTTAGTTAATTTATTACTAATTTAATTTAAAATTTATTTGCATTACGTCGTTGTTCATATTAAATAAATGTGTTGTTACTGGGATAAGGTGTCCGCTGTGTAGCCAGAAGGTCTCGAGTTCGAATCTTGGCTCGGTAAATAAACTTTTACTTTTTCAGTAATCTATGTTTTATTTTTTGTTTATAAAAATAAAAGAATAAACTTATTGTTTTAATTTTTCAATTGTTTAATTTAATACTTATTTAATTTAATATTTATTTTCATATTAAATAAGTACTTTGTTACTGGGATAAGGCGTCCGCTTGGCAGCCACAATGACTCGGGTTCGAATCATGGCTCGGGAAAAATTTTCTGTTACTTTTTTTTAGTAAAAAATGTGTTATTTTTTATTTATAAAAATGAAAAAAAAAAATATCGTTTTAATTTCTTGTTAATTGTTTTTTGTTAATTAATTAGTAGTTCAGATTTAATAAATATGTTGTTACTGGTATAAGACGTCCGCTTTGTAGCCAGAAAGTCGCGGGTTCGAATCGTGACTGGGGAAAAAACTTATTTGTTACTTTTTTTAGTAATCAATCTATTTTTTATTTGTAAATATTATTTTTTAATTGTTAATGCTCTACAAAATTATGGATATTAATTTAATACTAGTTTAATATTTTTTGTAAGTATCTTATTGACAACTCATGTTTAAAAATTGTTTTTACTCACAGCAAATGATAGCTGAGATGGTTAGAGTGATGATGAAACATCCGACAGAGAGTCTTTTAATAAAAAAAAAGTTGAACGGAAATCCCAGCATAAAGAGAACATCCGAAGAAGTGAAAAAGATGATAATCTTCTGATTCTGAAGTTGTGTAAATTGGGTTCTCTATCGAGGAATTTAACATGGAGTTGTCACAGGAGGGATGTCTTTTATTTATTTGTAATTTTTGTAGTAAAGAATCAAATTGTTCACCACTTTCTATTTTTATTAAAAAATCCACCACTACCGAGGTAGAAAGCGGACCTTATCGTTGCTACTACGGCACTCTAACCATCTCAGCTATACTCTGCTATGTGGGTGTTGAATAACTAGAGTAGAATTACTTATTTGTTCAATTAAAGGTAATTGATTTTTAAAAAATCATAAAAATAGAAAAAAAGTCGAAAAAAATATTTTTTTATGTACATTGAGCCATTGATTCTTATGACAATTTTTTATGGATAATTTTTTTCTAATTTTTTTACTAATTTTTTTCTTTTAGTTTTTTTCGTTTGTATTTTTTTTGGTCTGTAATCAATATTTGATTTGAACTGGGATATTGTCTGGGATTTTTTTCTTTTTTTTTCTTTAATTTTTGTACTCTCATTTTAGATATATTTTGAAAATTGTTCCTAAACCACTATGTGAGAGTGTAAATCACAATATTTGTAGCCATCATGAGTACATTTAATTTATGGGACTTGTATTTCCAAAATGAGTGTGCAAATACATATTTAAGGAACCTTCGGAATTTTAGTAAAAATTAAAAAAGAAATATTTTTTTAGTATGGTTTTTCAGTTTAGAAAGCCAAAATACATCAGAAAATTATATATATACATCGCCCTACGACAATTATTTTGGCAGCATAGTGTAATGAAAATGAAGTATCGGAAGTCCTTTAGTAAAACAATAAATGAATAAAACATTTGAACAAAACTGTTTAAATTAATAAAGTCATACAAAATTAAGCATTGTTTATTTATAAAAAAAATAAAAAATATATTTTCCCAAGTCATGATTCGAACCAGAGGCCTTTTAGGTGCAAAGCGGATGCCTTACCTCTGTGATCCCGTACGAAATTCAATCAAATTATCATACCGCTTTACTTAACTATATCTTGCCTAAGCATACATGCTTGGTATGCCTATTATTAAATATTTAAAGAACATTAGTAAAATAATAAATTTATAAAATAATAAATTTATAAAATTAATAAATTTATAAATTAAACAAAATAGTTCATATAGGGTGTTTTTTATTGAGGTATAGAACTTCGAATTGAAATAAAACACAAGAAACTCGTTTTAATCTCCATCAATTTGGCTTTATTGGAAGGATAATTTTATGTCATTAATGTTTAAATATGATTTCGGGCATGTGGCCGCCGCGGCTGGCTCGAATATAGCCAATTCTACAGGTCCAATTTTCAACCACTTTCTCCAATTGCTGTGCAGCTCCAATTGCTGTGCACGGTGGCGAATCGATTCATTCGGGTCCTCTTCAACACTTTGCTCTACAGCGGCAATTGTTTCTTCGGTGCGCACTGTTCGACGTCTCTGCGGATGCGTATTATCACATAGAGTAAACGTAGTGCGAAAACGATCCATGGTTAACCGAATTAATTGCTCTGATGGACGATTATGTCGACCATAAAATGGTGAACTTCGCGAACTGAACCGTTACTTTCGAAATAAATTTGCACGATTTGCAAGCGTTGTTCTTTTGTCAACCTGTTCATGATGAAATGGCAAACCAAACTAAATATTAATCACTTGACAGCTGACAAAATGGCCGCCAGTTAAAAAAGTGATGCCAACTTAAAGTTCTATACCCCAATAAAAAACACCCTTTACAAAATAAACGTGGTTTATTTATAAAAAATAATAGATAAAAACAAAAAAATATTTTCCAAACCAAGATTTGAATCCAAGACGTGTTGAGTGCAATGCGGACACATTAACTTTGTGACTCCATTCGAAAAATTCATTCGCATTAGCATTTTCCCACTTGTGAAAATAATAGTCGTAAAATATTGAGGGTTCAAAAGAACTTCCTCAAATGCGGGAATCGAGATTTTGCGATGCGACTAAAATGTGCTTCCTGAGGATGCACTTTCAATTTTTATATATTATAATCTAGACCTTGCCACCTATTCTGATATCCCACTTGGTTTTGCAAGATTCATTTGCAAATTCCAATTTATTGACTTAGTTTTTAAAGATTCATCTACAAGTCCCAATTGATTGAATCATCTCTCGTTTTGTCGTCCGTTTAATTTAAGAATTATTGCAGAATTCTTGGCCACATTTCTTGAATGTGCCACAAATAAACCGGGCGGGTACATCATTAACATTAACGACCAGGATGTACAGTAGACACTGGGTTTGGCAAATTCTTAAATTCAGTGTCACAAATAATCATGCACTTCATTGTGTAGAATAATAATCATAAAGTCTATTTAAATTATGGCATAGACTGACAGCGAAAATTTCAGAAGAAGAAAAAAATTGAAATTTATTCAAATCACCAACAATTGTTTGAGTAAAACAATGCGAAGCGAAACGAAACGATGACTACGGCGACTACGACGAGGAAGTGACTTAAAAATAGAACATCTTAAATTACATCCAAACGAGGTAAGTGGAACGGCGAGTATCGCAGATGAGATAGTACATGTAGTATGTACATAAAGAGTGATTTTTTTGAGGTTAGGATTTTCATGCATTAGTATTTGACAGATCACGTGGGATTTCAGACATGGTGTCAAAGAGAAAGATGCTCAGTATGCTTTGACATTTCATCATGAATCGTCTTACAAACGAACAACGCTTGCAAATTATTGAATTTTATTATCAAAATGCGTGCTCTGTTAAGAAAGTTCATTGCGCGCTTCCATTTTATGGTCAGTTTAATCGACCCACTGAAGCGGCTATTCGGGCTATTGTGACTAAATTTCGCACCAAATTTACATTGTTGGACATTAAACCACCAACACGCTTACGTAGAGTGCGAACTGAAGAAAATATCGCAGCTGTATCGGCCAGTGTTAATGATGACCACCAATTTTCGATTCGTCGCCGTTCGCACCAATTGGGTCTCTGTTACTCAAAAACGTGGAAATGCCAAAATTGGACTAAGCGGATGGACCACCTAAGACGCAGCCGCGGTCAACATTTAAATGAAATTATCTTCAAAAAGTAAATGTCATGGACCAATCTAACGTTTCAAATAAAGAACCGATGAGATTTTGCAAATTTTATGCGTTTTTTTAAAAAAAAAAGTTATCAAGCTCTTAAAAAATCACCCTTTACAACAGCTCTATGTGGGGAAGAGAGGTGGCCTCCTCCTTAGATTATATGGCTGTGTGTTTCTGTGATAAATATCACTTTGTTGTTTAAAACAATAGCAAAAAACAATCAAAATAAAATAATAATAAGTTAAACATTTTAGTTTTTTTATTATTATTTCTCTCATTTTAACAACTCTTTTGCGTGTTTAAAACGCTAAAAGTGAATGAATGAACAAAAACAGCCAGTCCGCCGACAGACAGCCCGCCAAGTGAATTTAAAACACGATTTACTTGGAAATTTATTAAAGCGGATAATAACGCTTTAAAAGGCAGCAGCAGCAGCCGCCGCTCAAATGAGTAAACATGGAAGAAGTAGAAGAAAATCATAATCATAATTTTAGTTGTGATTAATGTAATATCATCTTTCATTTTTTGTATTTCCCTTCAAAACAAAAACAATAAAACAAACTGCGAAGAACAACCGCAAAGCAGTGTATATCCGCCGTTATGTGCGGCCGTGTGGAATCTCATAGACACCTTCCACTCCACTCGACACAATAGCGATAGCAGACGCCGTCTGACAAAGCTGAAGTGGAAGAGTTGTGCCCACTAGGCCATAATAAATTGGTGAAACTGCTTCTTAAGGCCAAAAACTTATTAAAAAACTAAGCAAGAGAATTTTTTCCGGAGGGCCATGTATAAGATTTTCAAATTTATTTTGGCTTTATAAACTCGAAAATGATATTAAAACTATATTTTATGTATATACTAGCTGAACCCCGCCCGCTTCGCCAGGCAAAAAAAACAAATGGTAAAATTAAATTAAAAAAAAAGGCTTCATATTGATTTTGATGATGATTTGATTATGATCGTGGCCAGTAATATACATGTACCAATTTTCAGTCTTCTAGCTCTCAAAAACGCTTTTGCCACGCCCACTCTGGCCACAAAACGAAAATTCAAAATCCTGCATCATGTTTATCTTTCTCGTGGTCAATAAAATATATGTACCAATTTTCAGCCTTCTAGCTATTAAAAACACTTTTGCCACGCCCACTCCACCCACAAAATGAAAATCCAAATTTCGGCATCATATTTATCATTCTCGTGGTCAGTAATATATGTGTACCAATTTTCAGTCTTCTAGCTCTCAAAACCACTTTTGCCACGCCCACTACGCCCACAAAATGAAAATCCAAATTTCGGCATCAAATATATCTTTCTCGTGGTCAGTAATATATATGTACCAATTTTCAGTCTTCTAGCTCTGAAAACCACTTTTGCCACGCCCACTCCGCCCACAAAATGAAAATCCAAATTTCGGCATCAAATATATCTTTCTCGTGGTCAGTAATATATACATTCCATTTTTCAGTCTTCTAGCTCAAATAACACTATTGCCACGCCCACTCCGCCCACAAAATGAAAATGCAAATTTCGCCATCAAATTGATCTTTATCGTGGTCAGTAATATATGTATATGTACCAATTTTCAGCCTTCTAGCTCTCAAAACCACATTTGCCACGCCCACTCCGCCCACAAAGTTAAAATCTAAATTTCGGCATCATATTTATCATTCTCGTTATTTTTTGACTTAAATTCCAATTTTCGTCGAAGGAACCTTTAATATTTGCACTCTTATTTGATTTGAACTGGGATATTCTCCTGCTGCACACTACCAGGAATCATGATTTCCTGCCTGTGAAAGGCGTCGCCAGATGGCTTCGCTCGACTTTTCAACAACATACCCGGCCTCTTTAAGTAAATGATTCTCACAAACGAAACGAGAAGCACAACTCACATTCTGAATATTCGCTTAAGAAATCGCACCAAGTATTAAAGCAAATATGACACCTTCCAAGTATCTCATTGAGTTGCTTTATAAGTATGCGTATATGCAGGTCATTTAGGAAATATAGGTCCGATCACACCCGCTTATAAGTTGAATTAAAGGTAATTGTGATGGCTACAAATGTTGCGAATTTCACTTTCATACAGTGGCTTAGGAACAGTTTCCAAAAAAATTCATTTTTTTTAATTCAATTTTCGTCGAAGATACCTTTAATATTTGAACTCTCATTTTGGAAATATAAGTCCGATCGCACACGCTTATATCCCAGCAAAAACTTGGTAATGACACCTCATTATTTTTAGCATTACCTAGTAATGACAGCTCGTTACGCCCTGCATTATTTTGAAGTTTGAAATAATTACTTCCTTATAATGGTTTAAATAAGTAGTTATTGGTAAGTTAAATTTCATAGAACTTCAGATTATAGAAATTAATTTTCTACATTTCTGTGGTGAGTCAGATAATAGCAGTGTTGTTGTTATTGGTATTATTGGTAATACAATATTTGACTAGCTATCAATAATGACTTATTTTATATCTTCCTGAGGCCACTTATTTTACAACTCTTTTAGAAGTACTTATTTATTAACTTTTCGTAAGCGTGATGGAAGTACTTATTTCTCAGCTTTTTGCAAGCGTGCGTGGAAGTACTTATTTTTTTACATTCCCTTTCTAAAAATAATTAGAAACGGATCCGAAAAATAAGTAGTGAAGGTTTTTGGTTTAGCCATATTCCCCACATTACTTGGTAATGAGAGTTTTTGCTGGGATGTATATTCAATTAAAGGTGACTATAATTGTTGCGAATTTCAAAAAAATAAGAAAAAATATTTTTTTGAAAACAAATCTTTTTTTGATAAATCGAAAAAAAAAATATTTTGTTATATTTTTTAACAGTTAACATTCGAAGGAAGAAAACTGTGCCTATATGCAAAAGATCTATGAATAAACGTAGAAGTTATGAAACCTCTTTCAAGACGCAAAAGAATTTTAATCAAAAAAATAATTTTAATCAAAATAGCGCGAAATACCTCTTCATAAATTACATAAGAGAACATCCCAGCAAAAACTCTCATTACCTAGTAATGTGGGAAATGGGATCCGTTTCTAATTATTTTTATAAAGGGATTGTAAAAAAAGTATGTACTTCCACGCACTCTTACGAAAAGATAATAAATAAGTACTTCTAAACAAGTTGTAAAATAAGTGGCCTCAGAAAGGTACAAAATAAGTCATTATTGATAACTAGCCTAATAATGTATTATCAGTAATGGGCTTAGTAAGTGATGAAAACAACATTTTTATTAAGTTATATATTTTGTATCGACTTGGTAACAATTTGCGATAACAACAGCATTGCTATTCTCTGACTCACTATTAAAAATGTAGAAAATTAATTTTTAAAATCTGAAGTTCTATGAAATTTAACTTACCAATAACTACTTATTTAAACCATTATAAGGAAGTAATTATTTCATACTTCAAAATAATGCAGGGCGTAACGAGCTGGCTGTCATTACTAGGTAATGCTAAAAATAATGAGATGTCATTACCAAGTTTTTGCTGGGAGTCTTTGATTTTATAAAAACTAAAAATCTTAACGAAGGAAATAAGGTCTGTATGATGTACATTTTCCTCATAGATAAATGTAGGAGTCATGTACCCTCTTGCAGAAGGTTAATTTAAGCAAAAACCAAAATAATATTTGACATTGCCTTCTACATTTATTCATAGATTATCTCCAAAACAAGTCTATGTTTTTTCTTTAAGATGGCAGCTATTAAAAAATATTATCTTATCTAATTTGTAAATGGGGTTTCGCGCTATTTAAACAAAAATTAAAAAAAATCATGATTTTAAAAAATCTTTTGAGTCTACAAATAGTGTCATAACTTTCACATTTATTTATATATCTTTTATATATATATACACATTTTTTCTATGATGGAGTGTTAGCTTTTAAAAATAAAAAACGAAGAATAATTTCTTTCGATTTTTGCCTATTTTTATGATTTTTTCATGACAGCCAAGATTTTCTTCAAAAAACAAAAATCAATTTCTTCTCAGTTCCTAAACCACAGTTCCTATTTTTATATAAGCACCTTTAATTGACCATGTAATAGGGTGTTATCGGACTTTTATTTCCAAAATCAGAGTACAAATATTAAAGGTACCTACGCCGAAATTTTGAATTTTATTAAAAGTTAAAAAAATATCCATGAAAATTTTTTAATATCGTGTTCGAGTTTAGGAAGCTGAAATACATCAGAAACTTTTATATAGGGTTGGCCATATACAATTTTAAATTAGAATCGGCTATAAAAAAGTACTGATTATTTTTATCAAATTTCTGGTTTTATTGAAAAAGTTGAACTTTGTCATTTAATAATGGCAGTACCTCAGCCGATCAACCAATTTTTTTCAATACATGGCCCGATGATGCCGCCAACCCAAAGTCTACACCAAACAATGGCTCGTTGTGGATGCACTGGCTTCTCAAAAGTCATGTGTGTTTTCTCTGAACCCCATATGCGGCTATTTGGCTTATTAACATAGCCACCAAAATGAGCTTCATCTGAAAACACGAAAAATGTCCATTAAAATTCAAAATAAAATGTCCATCCTATACATTGCATAGTGTCTTCTGCACGATTGAGTTCAAAACACACTTCCAGGTCAATGACATGTGAACGACGGTTGGGTCGTCTTAGATAACCCGGGAAGTGTTACAAATAGAATGACAAACATAATAGTTCGACCCAAGCATTCAATGGTGGACAGTATAAAAATATGAGTAAATCATGAAACTACACGAACAAGCTGAAAAGAGACACCAGTTATTAACACAACATAAGTTCCATTTAAACTGCTAGTGATGCTAAGAAAACGAATAAATGATAATCGAATATTAGATTGGGTGAGAACACTCTAAACAAAGTTGATAAGCCCCAGAGAAAAGAGATCATTCGAAGAAGTGCCAAAGGGCCCAGCAAAAAGAGATGATCCGAAGAGGTCAAAAAGATGTTCATCTGGTGATTCGAAAGTAGTGAAAATTGGGATCTTCACCAATGAATTTAACATGGAGTTGTAATAGAAGGAATGTCCTTTATTTTGAAAGTTAAACCACTTTTTCACTAGTTTCCATTTCTGTTTTAAAAATCCGCGTTGAACAGCGAACCTTCTGGTTGCAACTACGGCACTCTAACCATCTTAGCTATCTATCCTCTGTTATGAGTACTGAACAACTAAAGCAAACAATTTTGTTAGAAAGGACAATATTAAACTAAGCGAAATATTTATTTAATATGAACTATTATATAATGCAAATAAACATTAATTTAAATTAGTATTAAATGAAGTAACACAACTGATATTATTTTGAGTATTATTAATTAATAAAAAATGAAATATTTAAGTACATTAATAAAGCAAAAACTTTGTATTTTTTAAGCAAATATTTTTAAATTGTTAAAATTATACAAAATAAAGGATTGTTCATTTATAAAAAAAAATATTTTTTTTACCCGAGCCAAGATTCGAACCCGAGACCTTGTGGATGGAAAGCGGACACCTTATCTCTGTGACCCCATACGAAAAATTCGTTCCCTCTCACTTGTGAAAGGGCTATTATATTATGGGATATTAACATATTATCAACTTTTTCGAAGTTGTTCAAAAGTTCTCCCTCATAGGCGGAAAAATTCAAAATGGGGTTTTGGGGTGCTACTAAAAAGAGCTTCCTGCGAAAGAACTTCCAATTTGTTAGGATGGGATGTTAATATTAGGAATGCGAATGCATTTTTCGTATTGAAGCATTATTATTATATTTTTTTGCCTCTTTCAAAGATAATTCCAAGGTTGGTCAAATTGTAGGTGTTGGAATTATATTTATATGAGACATTAGCATTATCATATTTTATATGAATTTTCATGAAAAAAAGATTATCGCTTGTAATATGTGGTAGATGGGACACAAAGCCCTTAAACGTTCAGATTATTCGTTTATCCGGTTATTGGCTCCTTCGTCCACTATAAATGTCAAGATTAAAGAGGATTTTTTCCGTTTCTCTATCTATTTTTTATTTCCGTTTTTTCTCATTTTGGCCGGATTAAACTTAAATTTAAAAAGAAAACAATGACCATATTGTTATTACTGTTGTTGTGGGGGTGGTGAAAAGAGATGTGATAGGGTGTGGTACTGTGAGTGTTTATATATTTTCTTTATCTTGAGCTGAAGTGGATGCTTAAGATAAATTGTTGTTAATGTTTTTTTCATTAGTTGTCCACACACATAAATACTAACCAAGACAACATGGGAAGGGGGAAGTGGTTGCCCGTAATAGCAGTGGCACAATTGTCAGATGTAGGGGCGGGGTTATTTCGGACCAGAAGTGGCATATTTTCTTAATAGTTATCAGCAAACACACTCACACATACTCCCCCTCGTATGTATGTACAAGAGGAGAATGTGTAACTACAAGTGTTATTATTGTTGTATAAGTGTTGGCTATCAAAATGTTTATGAGCCAAATTAGATTTAATTGCATTTGGGGTGCGGTGGAATAAGGCTGGGCTGGTATGTAACTGGGAAATAAAGATGGGAAAACGATTTTCCAAATCATAACATTTCCAAGACAACCTCTGAACCCTGGCGATGAGTTTTGAACCATGGAACCATAACTACTAAACGCTCTAACCATATTCATTTGTATGTCAAACCGTGACACGAAGGGTAACCTAACTAATGCAAATCACTCTGTTTTTGTCGTTATACAGAAAAAATCTTAAAAATTATATATTTTTATTTTAAGAAAATTATATAGTTGTTTAAAATGTTTTAAAAATTAGTGAAAAAAATAAAAATTAAACTATAAAATATATTAAAAATTATATTAAAAAATATTAATTTTTATCTTGGAGAAATTATTTTTGGAAAATGAATTAATGGAAAAAATAAAATTTATGCATACGTGATTTAGGAACAGTCTTCAAAAAATTGAAAAGTTTTTTTTTTGAAAAAATTTGATTTTTTTCGGAATTTTTTTTTTTTAGTTTTTTCGTTTGTATTTTTTTTTGGTCTGTAATCAATATTTGATTTGAACTGAGATATTGTCCTGGATCAAGCGACTTATCAACAAACCCGGCTTCTATAAGGAGATGATTCTCACAAACGAACGAGAAGCAAAACTCACTTGCGAAGCCACTTGAAAAGACTTTTGGCATGGTCGAAATCATGATTGTGGTAGTCTGCAGCCAAGTAATAAATGTCGCCATGCCATTTGTAAATAAATTTGCATTCTCTTAAATATAGATGCAAAATGGTCTTGAGTTTCCAGTTCAAATAAAATATTCTTTTTTCTCAATATCTTGGAGATTGCTCCTAAACCACTGTTTCTATAGGAAAGTGAATTTCGCAACATTTGTACCTATAATTGAACACACACACCATTATGTGTTAGATTTTTATTTCCAAAATGAGAGTACAAATATTAAGGTACCTCGATGAAAATTGGAATTTTAGTAAAAAAATAAAAACATTCATTGACTATAACATTTTTTTCTCATGTTATTAGGCTAAAGGCTGTAAAGTCAAAAATTTGGAAAATTTCTTTTAGAATATTTACAATTTACATTACATTTTATCATATAGACAAGACTAAAATATTTGGTAATATTTGTGACAGAATAGTTTGAGAAACCCAAATAGAGAAAGTTGAAATGCAATTGCATTACAAGCGACCATTTTTCTTTATACATCTGCAAAAAATCGGCCAGGTACGTTGGTTAGATGGCGAGAAAATTACAAAATAAAGATGTCATACATGAAAAACATTTTAGCCATATCTTCCGTGCAAAAGAAAATTTTGCAAAAATATCCAATTAAATTTTTTGTTTACCGTATTCTACCGAAATACCAACATTTTTTTGTCAAAAAAGATAGGTCTAGTGGTGTCTTCGGTGACCCCCACTGAAATTTCCCTAAAATGTTTTTTGTAGAACATAGAACAAGGGACTTTTTTGATTTTCTCGAAAAAAGGTTCAAATTGGCCCATAAAAAGAGGAGCTAGAGGGTTAAGATCTTCCACAAAGATGATCCTCATAATATTCCATAATATAGTTCTGAGAGTATGAATTCTCTCAGACATTAATTTACAACACTTTTTCGCTCCCTTCAAACAAAAATTGAAAACTTTGACCCGCTGTAAAAAGAACTCAGACCAGCTGGACTATATGTTTGTTCTACAAAAAGTCTACTCAACATTCCCTTTCAGATTCTATAGCTGCTCTGTTCCCAAAATGCTGTTGGACTGTGTAATTAATGAAAAAATTAAATATTTAAAGTGCATTAAGAAAGCAAAAAGTTTGTATTTTTTAAGCAACAATTTTTAAAATTATACAAAATTAAACATTGTTTATTTATAAAAGTAACTAGCAGTACCCGCTGCTTTGCACGCGAAAAAGCCTGGCATTTGTTATTAGTATTATCCGTCTCTGTTTTAGGATAGTATTAATTTGATTTTCTTTTCTAAAATAGTAAATTGGAAACACAGTCAAAGGAATGTGCTTGTCGATGTGCACTGTTTTAGCTGAACTCCCTTCGTATATATATTTTTTATCATTTTCTATCCAGTTTTTAACAAAAAATTAAAACCGCAGAGCCTTTTATTATTTTATTCAAAAAAATCCATTTTGATGGCGCTTCATGATTCTAGCTGTAATCCTACAGTTGGTGCCATTTTTATCCCTTTTTGTACCGCTCTTCCCTTAAAAGCACAAATTTTGAAAAATCCAATTTTAATGCGCTTATAAAGAGTGATTTTTTTGAGGTTAGGATTTTCATGCATTAGTATTTGACAGATCACGTGGGATTTCAGACATGGTGTCAAAGAGAAAGATGCTCAGTATGCTTTGACATTTCATCATGAATAGACTTACTAACGAGCAACGCTTGCAAATCATTGAATTTTATTATCAAAATGCGTGCTCTGTTAAGAAAGTTCAGAAAGAAAGAAATTGTGTTCAGCGACGAAGCTCATTTTTGGCTCAATGGGTACGTAAATAGGCAGAATTGTCGATTTTGGAGTGAATATCAGCCAGAAGCATTGCAAGAGCTACCAATGCATCCAGAAAAAGTCACAGTTTGGTGCGGTTTATGGGCTGGTGGCATCATTGGACCGTACTTCTTCAAAGATGATGCGAATCGTAACGTAACTGTGAATGGTGAGCGCTACCGTGAGATGATATCCAACTTTTTTTTGCCCAAAATGGAAGAACTGAACTTGGTTGACATGTGGTTTCAACAAGATGGCGCTACATGCCACACAGCTCGCGATTCTATGGCCATTTTGAGGGAAAACTTCGGAGAACAATTCATCTCAAGAAATGGACCGGTAAGTTGGCCACCAAGATCATGCGATTTGACGCCTTTAGACTATTTTTTGTGGGGCTACGTCAAGTCTAAAGTCTACAGAAATAAGCCAGCAACTATTCCAGCTTTGGAAGACAACATTTCCGAAGAAATTCGGGCTATTCCGGCCGAAATGCTCGAAAAAGTTGTCCAAAATTGGACTTTCCGAATGGACCACCTAAGACGCAGCCGCGGTCAACATTTAAATGAAATTATCTTCAAAAAGTAAATGTCATGGACCAATCTAACGTTTCAAATAAAGAACCGATGAGATTTTGCAAATTTTATGCGTTTTTTTTTTAAAAAATGTTATCAAGCTCTTAAAAAATCACCCTTTACATGGTCAGAGGAATTTACATACCAAATTTTACGATTCTTGCTACTTTATAGGTACTATAATGCAATATTTTAGCATCAAATTTCAAGATTCTAGCTGCAATACTTTAGTTGGTACCATTTTTATCCTTTTTTGTCGCGCGCAAATCTTAAAAGTACAAAATGCATTTATATTCCGCTTCTATGTGATGAGAGGAATTGACTCACCAAATTTCACGACCATAGCTGCAATACTTAAATTAGTACCATTATTATTCCTTTTTGTGCCTCGTAACCCTTAAAAGTACACATTTTTAAAAATCCAATTTTAACGCGCAACTCTAACTGCACTATTTTAGTTGGTACTATTTTTATCCCGCTCACCGTTTATTAGTATAAATTTCGAAAAATTCTTTTAGATTAGCGCTTCTAAATTGTCAATACTTTAGTTGGTACTACTTTTATCCGTTGCCAGAGGAATTTACACTCCAAATTTCACGATTCTAGGTGTAATACTTTTGTTGGTACCATTTTTATCCCTTTTTGTCCCGCACGCCCATTAACAGTACAAATTTCGAAAAATCCAATTTTACTTCGTTTCTATATGGTCAGAGGAATTTACATTCCAAATTTCACGATTCTAGCTATAATACTTTAGTTTGTACCATTTTCATCTCTTTTTGTCCCACTCTTCCATTAAAAGTACAAATTTCGAAAAATCAATTTATATTGCAAGTCTACGTTGTCAGAGAAATGTAAATACTGATTTTCACGATTCTAGCTGTAATTCTTAAATTGGTACCATTTTTATCCCTTTTTGTCTCTTTCCTCCCTTAAAAGTACAAATTTCGCGAAATGCCTGTTTATAGCTCGTCTGCATGGTCATTGCAAGGAACTCGCCGAATTTCATGTTCCTAGCTACTGCCGTTTAGTCAGGACGAAGGTTCGATGTTTATCCCTTTTTGTACCATTTTACCCCCTAAAGGTACGAATTTCGTAAAACCCTTTCTTAGTCGACGTCTACGTCATATTTCGGAACTCCCTGAAAATTTCAGCCGTTTGGTCTGGGGGCTGGTCAATGATAAGTCAGTCAGTAACGCAACTCTTATATATATATAGATAAAAAAGTTTTTTTTTGTCCCGAACCACGATTCGAACCCGAAACCTTTTGGGTGAAAAGCGTACATCTTACCTCTGTGACCCCATACTAAAAATTCGTTCACATTCACTTTTGAAAATGTTATTCGTAAAATGTTACACATTATCGACTGTTTTGGAAGTTGTTTAAAAGAACTTCCTCAAAAGCGGGGAAAATTCACATTTGGATTTTGAGATGCGATTAAAATGTGCTTCCTACGGAAGTACTTCCAATTTTTTTCTTACTGAGATACATACCACAAAACAAGTTTAAAAAATATATAAAATTACCTTATGACAAATATATTTTATTTTTGAGCCACCCTAGTCTATCTACTATCTACAATTTCTTATTTTTTGAAAATCGGGAAAAGTACCTTTACAGAAAATATAGAAACATAATTAGAAAATTTCATAAAAATCTGAGAGAAGAGCAATGAAATTTACTCAGGTGAGGAATATTTCTCTTGTGGACTATTTCCTTGAAGTATTGCAAATACTTTTTGAACTGATTCTAATTTTTTCCAAAATTGTCATACCGTCTTAACATTATCATGTCTAAGTGTGGATTTTTTGTATGCCTATTATCTCGATATGAAGAGCATATCCTTTGTTTGGTTTGATTTCATTATTATCAATTTATTTTCTCGCCCCCCGCTTTCTCTCTCTTACCATAAATTATTTTTATTAATTGTTCTTTAAGTTGCTGATATGTCTTTGTTTCTGTATGTACACCAACACTTGATTATACATATGTAAAGAGTGATTTTTTTGAGGTTAGGATTTTCATGCATTAGTATTTGACAGATCACGTGGGATTTCAGACATGGTGTCAAAGAGAAAGATGTCCAGTATGCTTTGACATTTCATCATGAATCGTCTTACAAACGAACAACGCTTGCAAATTATTGAATTTTATTATCAAAATGCGTGCTCTGTTAAGAAAGTTCATTGCGCGCTTCCATTTTATGGTCAGTTTAATCGACCCACTGAAGCGGCTATTCGGGCTATTGTGACTAAATTTCGCACCAAATTTACATTGTTGGACATTAAACCACCAACACGCTTACGTAGAGTGCGAACTGAAGAAAATATCGCAGCTGTATCGGCCAGTGTTAATGATGACCACCAATTTTCGATTCGTCGCCGTTCGCACCAATTGGGTCTCTGTTACTCAAAAACGTGGAGATGCCAAAATTGGACTAAGCGGATGGACCACCTAAGACGCAGCCGCGGTCAACATTTAAATGAAATTATCTTCAAAAAGTAAATGTCATGGACCAATCTAACGTTTCAAATAAAGAACCGATGAGATTTTGAAAATTTTATGCGTTTTTTTTTTAAAAAAAGTTATCAAGCTCTTAAAAAATCACCCTGTATGTATGTGTATAAACACAATCAGTCATCATCACCTCATTCCAATTGGCACAGTTGTAGTCGTCCTCCAAGGAATTTAACTTAATTGAAATCAATTTCATTTGATGATGTTGATGATGACGACTTAAGTCATCTACTAGTAATTTTGCAGTTATTACAAATATTTATGTTAGTTAATCCTTTGGACAAACAGCAAACCTTAAATATTAATTTGTGTACGATTTTGTTATGGTTTACCACAAGAATTTTTCCCCGGGACCACACACAGACACAGACACACATCACAGAAAGGACATTGCCGCACATAGACATAGAATAAATTGTTGGAATAATATTTTCGCCTTAAGGCAATTTACAAGGAAGTGAATGTTTGCCAGCAGAAGGAGAAGGCGGAAGTGTTGCAGAGGCAAATTTTCTCCTAAGGACTTTCTGATATAAGGTAGATTAGCTAGAAGAGAGAGAGAGAGTACATTAACCTGTTTAACAAGGGGTCAGCTTTAAGTTAGCATCACTTTATTAAATTTAAAATAATTTTACGGGAATGTTTTCAATATCATCTTTAAATTGAAATAAAAAATTGGCGACTTTCCAACATCTTTCTAAAATTTACAAATACCTATTTTTTCTCTCAACTTAATTTGAATTACTTTTCCCCACAAATATCATTCATCCTTCCGCAATATTTAACCAAATATTGTTCGAAAACTTTATGTCGACCATCCATCCAACCTCCTTTGTCTCCCCCCTTGACTTTATAAAAATAATACCATGAGGAAAATTCGGCTTTCAATCGCAATTTGAATAATTTGCATTTCTTCCTATTTGACAAACAATTGATAACGACTTGTGCGAATTGCTATGGCTCTATCATTGATTGTCTCGGTAACTCTCCAGACGCTCATTGACGCCGGCGCTGGTATCCACTTAAGGGTTTGTGTTTTGTATTGAAATATACATTTCATTTTTGTTGTCGCCTCCAATGCGATTGTAAACGGCGCTAACAATTGATAAAAGCTAAAAAACAAACAACAAAAACAAAACAAATGCAAATTCGTAACGAATACAAGATAAAAATTAACATTTGTAATCGAACTATGGGGAATTGATTGTTTATGAATTTTTCATAAAGTTTTTATTTCGCAGCGTAGTGATAATGATAACACCTTCAAAATGGAATACATTTAAATATGAAAATGCGATTGTTAACACTTGAAATGATTGAATATTTAAATTAAATTTTAATTGCCACATACTTCATCTTCATCATCAAGTAGGTGTAGAGAACCTCATCAACATACTGATATAAAAAAATTCATTGAACTTGAGTTGATGAAATAATATTATTAATAAATAAAGGATAGGTTAGGATAATGCACGATTTTAGACCAAATCTTACACATGACCAGATTATATTTATTGTTTATAAAATAAATTAAATAATAAAATAAATAAAAAAATATATATTTTTAAGATTTAACTGTTTTCTGTAAAACTAGAAGTAGTTATTTTGAAAATAGAAAAATATATATTTGTATCTGATACCAAAAAAAAGTAAAATGACCTTGTGATAAATATACTTTATTTTCGATCCACCTTAGTGTCTACAATTTCTTATTTTTGTTTTTGAAAATCAGGAAGTCACCATCAGGAAGTCACCATTTTGAAAAAATTCTTATTGTCACAACTATATTTTGGAATTTTATGGGGATCAGTTCAGTTCCTCTCTTTATGGGTCAATTTGACCCTTTTTTCGAGAAAATCAAAAAATTCTGATCAAACAAATGATCAATATGCCCTTCAAAATCATAGAGTCAACCACTCTGTACCAAAATGCCGTTCGACAGTGTAAAAAATAAGTATTTGAAGATGATTAGTAAAATAATAAATTTATAAATTTGTTATACAAATAGTTTTAATTAATAAAATCATAAAAAATAAACAATGTCTATTTAAAAAATAATAATAAAGAAACAAAAAAGGTTTTCCCCGAACCATGTTTCGAACCCGAGACCATCTGGGTGCAAAGCGGACTCCTTACCTCTGTGACCCTATACGAAAAAATTTGTTCCCACTCAATTGTGAAAATGGTCTCTTTAAAATGTTACCGGATATTAACATATTATTAAATTTCGGGAAAGTTAGAAAATTTTTGATTTATAAAAAAATAATAAAAATTCCAAAAATTTGATTTGAACTGGGATGTTGTCCTGGCCCAAGACCATTTTGCATCTATATTTAATAGAATGTACATTTATTTACAAATGGCATGGTGACATTTATTACTTGGCTGCAGATTACCACGATCATGATTTCGACAATGTCAAAAGTCTTTTCAAGTGGTTTTTCCCGAGTCACGATTCGAACCCAAGACCTGCTGGGTACAAATCGGTCTCCTTACCTCCGCGACTCTATACGAGAAATTCGTTCCACTCACTTGTGAATTGAACACAATATCATTCATAAGTCTACCACGACTGGCTCGGCAGTACTTCATCCGATCAACCCAGCCCAAAATCCAAATCAAACTATGGCTAGTTGTGGATGCATTGGCTTCTCAATAGTCACGTGTGGTTTCTTTGAACCCCATATGCGGCAATTTTGCTTATTGACATAGCCAACGAGATGAAAATGAGCTTAATAAAGGCTAAACTGGAGGCCGATCTCTTCTCGAAAAATTTCCACGTAAATTTCTTACAGTTTGCGTTAAAGACTCTCTACATTGGAAGTAAGCTTTTAATATTTCCCAATTTTGTTCGAGCGTATAGCATGCCATTTTGTAAATGTCAAACATAAACCCGAAAATAAAAATGAATTATTCTTCATTTCAAAGTCGAAGTAATCGGTAGTTCGAATTTAAAATATATCATATTTATCATCTTTATAATTTGTGTGATCATTATAATCTTTATCATCTTTATTACTTTATAAGATTATAAATCTTTATCTTTATTATCATCATCCATTATCATACCATCCATGTCGTCTTATTTGTCATCTTCATCATCTTTATGACCATTATCATTTTTATCATCTTTATAATCTTCATCATCTTTATTATCATCTTTATAATCTTCATCATCAATATCATAATTATCATTACTATCAACTTTATCATTGCATAATCTATATTATCTTTATAATCACTATAATCTTTGTCATACTTATCATCTCTATCATATTTATAATCTTTATCATCTTTAATCTTTATCATACTTTATAAGATTATAAATCTTTATGATTATTATCATCTTTATAATTTAGATCATCCATACCATCCATGTCGTCTTTATTGTTTTTGCCATCTTTATGATCTATATCATCTATATAATTTATATCAACTTTATCATCTTTATGACCATTATCATTATTATCAACTTTATCATTTCATAATCTATATTATCTTTATAATCGCTATAATCTTTGTCATACTTATCATCTCTATCATATTTATAATCTTTATCATCTTTAAAACCTTTATCATACTTTATAAGATTATAAATCTTTATCATTATTATCATCTTTATAATTTAGATCATCCATACCATCCATGTCGTCTTTATTGTTTTTGTCATCTTTATGATCTATATCATCTATATAATTTGTATCAACTTTATCATATTCAGCATCTTTATGGCCATTATAATTATTATCATCTTTATAACATTCATCATCAACATCATAATTATCATTATTATCAACTTTATCATCTTTCAACATTATAATTTCATAATCTATATTATCTTTATAATCGCTATAATCTTTGTCATACTTTTCATCTCTATCATATTTATAATCTTCATATATCATCTATCTTTATATTATATTCATATTTATATCATCTCCATCATCTATGATATGACGTCATATAATGTGCATATTTTTCACTTCTTCGGTTGTACTTTTTTTTTTGATAGAATTTTTATCATCTTTTTCACCTATATGATCATTATCATATATACCATATTATCATATTTACCATATTAATCATTTTATAATCTATATCATTTTTATCATTTTCGTCATCATAATGATTATTAGGATGATAAAGATTAGAAATATGATAAATATGATAGAGGTGATAAATATGATACAGATTATTAAGATGAGATACGATAAAAATGGTAAACATTCATTCTATAAATGATATATTATATTCATTCTATATAGTCTATCTAATCTTTATCATCTTTATAATTAATATCATCTTCATCATCATATAATGAGCATCTTGTTCACTTTTTCGGGTGCTCACTTTTTCCTGGGACTATTATCATCTTTTTCACCTATATCATCATTATCATATTTACTTTTTAAATCATATTTATCATCTATGTCATCTTTATAATATATATCACCATAATAATCATTTTATAATCTATATTATATAATAATCATAATAATAAAAATGATAAAGATTAGAAATATGATAAATATGATAGAGGTGATAAATATGATACAGATTATAAAGATGATCAAGATGAAATACGATAAAAATGGTAAATATTCATTCTATATATGATAGATTATATTCATTCTATATAATCTATCATATTTATCATTTTTATCGTATTTCACCTTGATCATCATTATAATCTTTATCAAATTTATCACCTCTATCATATTTATCATATTTCTAATCTTTATGGGACTATTATCATCTTTTTCACCTATTTCATCATCATCTTTATTTTCTATATCATCTTCATAATCTACATCACTTCTACCATCTTAATCATTTTCTATAATCTATATAATGTATAATCTTTATCATTTGTATCATTCTTATAATCTATATAATCGTTATCATATCTATCATATTTTTCATCTATCATCATTATTATCATCTTTATAATTTTTATGATCTTCTTCATCTTTCTCATCTATATGATCTTTGTCATCTTTATAGAAATTGAAAATTTCTGCTTTTGAATCTGAACTGTGAATCTCTTTATCGTTCGTTGTCAATCCCCTGCCATAGTCTACGCAGGCATTTATGGCCTGTTACTATCTTGACTTTGCGCATTATTGTTAAGCGTAATTGATGGCCATGCCTTTTTGGCCATTAAACTTTAGCCACCACAAGAAGTAAACATTAATTTCGTTTAAGAAAATCCGAAAATATTGTCAGCAAATAATTCAAACAATGAGAGAAAAAACGAAAACACAAAGAAGACGACAAACTGTTCAAATGTCCGGCTCTTCCTTGTAAACCGCAAATACCATGTAATGCCATGCCGCAAGAACAATTACAAAAAGCCCCCGCCAGTTTAACCTTTAAGGCTCATAGAAAAAGAACATATTTCACAAAGTCTCCCCCTCCAGCTAATCCTTATTAATAGTTGGCCAACATTAAGACGGTCTTAAATGAATTACATGTGAAGTAGTGACTCGGTCCGTTCACATGTTGGAATAGCAGCGCAAATCGCGGAAGTGTTCTGTTCTGGTAGTGTTAAGTAATGAGCCATACACCATCCTTCAACAATACCAAACCAACCGATTACTCCAGCACTAGAGGAGGAGGAGGAGGAGGAGAAATGTAATTGTGCTCTTGTCGGTGCTTAACTTTAAGGGTCGGCATATTTCATTATGAATTTAAGTGATTTCCTTTGAAAGGAAAGAGAAATTAAATGTAAACGGTTCGGCTGTTTATTGACAATTAAAGGCAGCTGTGATGGACAGAAATGTCCATAAACGCCGAAGGAAATGTAAATGTCGATGAGATAGACAATCGGAGTGTGGTAATAATGTTTTTATACATAAATTAAAGCCACTTCATTGTCATTTTAAATCAACTAATATTGTTCGCTATCACTAGACCTTAGTCTATTAAATAAGTTTTCAGTTGTGAATTTTAAGTACCCGGTACTGAATTTGCTTTTTTGAGAATATTGTTTTTTTTTTGCATTGTTTGTGATTTAATTATTGTTATTTGCGAAAATGACATTTAAATAAATCTGTTAACAGTCATAAAACAAAAATGGAATGCAAAAAAAAAACAATTTGCAAACAAATTATAGTTCACCAGACACATTTCAAAGTAGATATTAATGGAACGTTTTTGTGAATAAAGTTTGGATTTCAAATAAACAGAGAAGCGCAAGCTTGTGCATTTTGAGGGTGAAATTTAAGGTTGGTGCGAGAAATTATAGAGGAAATTACAGAATTTAGAGGAAATTTGCAAAATTTTTAACCAGATGAATTAAAGCTTTTATAAATCTCGGACAGAGATTAAATTGATTAGACAAATCAGTGCCTACATTATCAAAAGATCCAAAGATCAAAAGAGCCAAAAAACAGAAGATTAAACAAAAATCAAAATGATCAAAAAACGATCAAAATTTGATTAAACTTAATTAAAATTTATCAAAATGTTATTAAAATTGACAAAAAGATCAAATTAAATCAACATGATAAATATCAATGATTAAAATGATTAAAATGATTGAAATGATTAAAATGATTAAAATGATTAAAATGATTGAACTAATTAAAATGATTTAAATGTTTGAAATAACTTCAATAAACTTCAATCAATCGATCACTAGTCAACAACACAAAAACTAATAATCATCAAAAATGATTAAAATCATAAAAAATGATTAAAATCATAAAAAATGATAAAATCATAAAAATGATTAAAATCATAAAAAAATGATTAAAATCATAAAAAATGATTAAAATCATAAAAAATTATTAAAATCATAAAAAATGATTAAAATCATAAAAAATTATTAAAATCATAAAAAATGATTAAAATCATAAAAAAATGATTAAAATCATCAACACTGATTAAAATAATCAAAAATGATCAATATGATCTATACGATCAATATGAACAATATGATCAATATGATCAATATGATCAATATGATCAATATGATCAATATGATCAATATGATCAATATGATCAATATGATCAATATGATCAATATGATCAATATGATCAATATGATCAATATGATCAATATGATCAATATGATCAATATGATCAATATAATCAATATGATCAATATGATCAATATGATCAATATAATCAATATAATCAATATAATCAATATGATCAATATGATCAATATGATCAATATGATCAATATGATCAATATGATCAATATGATCAATATGATCAATATGATCAATATGATCAATATGATCAATATGATCAATATGATCAATATGATCAATATGATCAATATGATCAATATGATCAATATGATCAATATGATCAATATGATCAATATGATCAATATGATCAATATGATCAATATGATCAATATGATCAATATGATCAATATGATCAATATGATCAATATGATCAATATGATCAATATGATCAATATGATCAATATGATCAATATGATCAATATGATCAATATGATCAATATGATCAATATGATCAATATGATCAATATGATCAATATGATCAATATGATCAATATGATCAATATGATCAATATGATCAATATGATCAATATGATCAATATGATCAATGTGATCAATGTGATCAATGTGATCAATGTGATCAATGTGATCAATGTGATCAATATGATCAATATGATCAATATGATCAATATGATCAATATTATCAATATGATCAATATGATCAATATGATCAATATGATCAATATGATCAATATGATCAATATGATCAATATGATCAATATGATCAATATGATCAATATGATCAATATGATCAATATGATCAATATGATCAATATGATCAATATGATCAATATGATCAATATGATCAATATGATCAATATGATCAATATGATCAATATGATCAATATGATCAATATGATCAATATGATCAATATGATCAATATGATCAATATGATCAATATGATCAATGTGATCAATATGATCAATATGATCAATATGATCAATATGATCAATATGATCAATATGATCAATATGATCAATATGATCAATATGATCAATATGATCACAAATAATCACAAATGATCACAAATGAACACAAATGAACACAAATGAACACAAATGAGCACAAATGATCGAAAACTGATCAGTCTGACCAAAAGTTTATCATAAAATTCTCACAAATGATAAAAAATGATCACAAATTATCATAAATGTTCACAAATGATCGAAAACTGATCAATCTGACCAAAAATTTATCATAATATGATCAAAATTATCTTGTTTGGATGATAGAAGATATTTTCCAAGCAAATTTTATTTCTCTTCAGACTCGTAGTTAGCGAGTTGTAATAAATTAAATACATCTTAGCACAATGTCACGCTGTACACACCATCCATATATTTCAAATGAAGCCAGCAACAGCAGCAACGACAAAAAGGCGACAAGCGTTTATTTGTTAGACACAAACGTTTACTTGAGCATAGCAATTTGGTTGCTGTCATGTCAGTGCGGGAAAAGCGTAATACGTAATACGCTGCGGGGATAGCAAGTGTGAGTGCAGCGTCATTCACATGCTCCAGCCGTGATCTGCCTCATTTAAAACGTCCGTCGTCAGTCATCATTAGCAGCGTCTTCATCACAGCGTCGCCGTCGTTGTCATTATGATCATCATCACCTCGTCACCGGGTTGTTGTACAACCTGTTCGTATTTCAAGCACTGATGCGCATGCAATCAAATGAATGAAATTTAAAATTTTGTGGCTGTAGGAAGGAGGAGGGTGGTATGGCGAGGCTGGTGAAATTTTGCAAATGAGATGTTATCTATGGATTGGATCAACAATCAACCACGAAACGGCAGACAGACGGACAGATTCACTTTAAGATGGGGACCTAATAACCCATTAACGCCTGTCCGGCCATTGGCCAGGCAAATGTTGGAAAAACACTTCACTTCCCTGTGGCAAAATACACAAATAAATCTGTGGGGCAATGTCGATTTATTGTTATTTAAATACTTCTAATTGAGTGTTCCCACATGTGGCGCGACGGAAGACGAAAGATTTATCACAACACATCGTCATTGCCGTCGTCGTCGCCGTCGCCCTCGCCATGGGCCATTGCCAGTCAACCTGTTTGCATTTCACTGGGTGTGATGATTTATGGAGTATTTTGTTTCGAAATTGTTTTGGGCTTTGGGGGTTTGGGGCTGGGGTTTCTACGTGTGCTCGATTCCGTTAAAAAGTGCACTTCGGAAAGCGTTCAATCAATCTGTGGCACAAGATTGATAACAACAATCCGCCGCATGTGACAGAACGTGTGAAAATTTCGAAGCGATTCGCCAGTGATTCAAATGAACACACCACAGTCGGCACTTCGCCCTCTCCGCTCTCCACTCACCACAATTCAGCAATTCAATACAACAACTTTTGCTATTCATTCCGTCAGAATTCAATGTTAAACGGAATGTAATTCAATGCCAGACCGTAAATTTTGTGAGTGATATATGTATGTGAGCAAGTATCTCGTATGTATCTCGTTAGAAAGGTGAAAATATCATTGACTTGTTATTGAAATGTATACAAATACGGACATTAGGCTGTATCACCGGCAATTTGGTGTCCTTATGGAATTTTAAAAAATGTTCGAATTAAGAACACAATTCCAAGAATCAATTAGCAAATACCAGCAAGAAATGGAAACCACAGGCATCCCAATATCGCAATTTGCATATTTCCTGCATTTGACGGAAATCTTTTGAACAATTTCCACAGAAAGTTGACAAAAGTCTTTTCAAGTGGCTTTGCAGCGACTTTTCAACATCAAACCCGGCCTCTATAAGGAGATGATTCTCACAAACGAACGAGAATTACATCTCCTTATAGAGGCCGGATTTGATGTTGAAAAGTCGCAGCGAAGCCACTTGAAAAGACTTTTGACATGGTCGAAATCATGATCGTGTTAGTCTGCAGCCAAGTAATAAATGTCACCATGCCATGGTGTAAATAAATTAGCATTCTATTAAATATAAATGCAAAATGGTCTTGAGCCAGGACAACATCCCAGTTCAAATCAAATATTGATTACAGACCCAAAAAAAATACAAACGAAACAACATTTTTTTTTTTACTTTTTGCAGCTAAACCAGACTTTACGTGAAATTAGACGTCACATATAGGAGTTATTTGTATAATCAGTTGTCCATTTGGTTATGTTTTCTCTTTTTTACAGGACTTTTAATTTTCAAAGAACATACATGTCTTTATAGTTTATTTTCGTATTAGCAATCATTTAAATTTTCCTCCTTAAAAATAAAAAATAAATAAAATTTAACTTGAAATATCTGTTAATGCTAAACTAATTGATATAGATTCATGAAAGCTGAATTGTTTTTAACAGATATTCTTCACTTTCACCTTATACCCATATGGTCTTTGTAAGACTTGTAAAAGTATGAAAATAAATTATTAAAATGTGTATATCCTTCCTATAAAAAAGAGAAGAAAAAAGTATTATTTTGTGAAGTTTCCTATTGTCAATGCTACCTAAAGATATAACTGAATTATTTTTATAGAACATTTTGGAAATTTTGCCTTTCAAGACCATTTTCGGAATAAGTAATGGTAATTTCATGTTTCTACAAAATATTTTAAAAAATTATTTTTGTAAAGAATTTCATCGAAATGTTATAGAATTTTCAAACATATTTCTAAAAATTCCATTGAATCAATTTTTACAGAGAATTTCATCTGAATTGATGATGATTAAAGATTAAAGTTTTGCGTTTAAAGCTTATTTTGTGGAAATTTCATAAGGGCGATTCCACGTAAAGTTATTCTTTTTTCGACAAAATTTCAAAATCACTTTATGATTTAAAAGAAACTCCGATAAACATTTTTCTTGTTTATACTTCTCATAACACATATTTTTGATTATATTTCAAAAAATAATGATACTAGAAGGTCTGATCATTTCCTTTTCCCGATATAGACTGGTGTAGTAACAGGATAACATAAAATGTTTTACAAAGATGAAACTTCCCTGAGATTTTCAGAAAAATCCGAATCATCTAAAATATTTTCTGTTAGTTTTGACATGGAATTACTCATATATATTATAGTTATTTGTACACGAAATATTTTTGTTCAATAATAGTTTGTAAAACGACATGAAACAAATTGGTAACTTTGTGAGGAAATGAGAAAATAAAAACGCCATTTAGCCTTTAGCTTCAAAAATTTTTATTAAATTATATACATATTTTGTATCAACTTGTTAACAATCTGAATACAGAATTTATGATTATTTTTCTTTAAGCCTGGATAACTAAGCTGCGATAACAACAGCACTGCTATTCTCTGACTCACCACAGAAATGTAGAAAATTAATTTTTAAAATCTGACGTTCTATGACATTTAGCTTAGCAATAACTACTTATTTAAACCATTATAAGGAAGTAATTATTTCATATTTCAAAATAATGCAGAGCATAACGAGCTGTCATTACTAGGTAATGCTAAAAATAATGAAGTGTCAGTACCAAGTTTTTGCTGGGATGAAACACCTGGGTTTAGTAACAAAAGCGAGGTATGTACGCAGGGAGTGGTGTAGGGTATCATATAGTCGGCCCCGCTCGTCTTTAACCTTTCCTGACTTGTTTTTTTAAATTACAAAAGGCTTTTTCTTGCTATTTAAATGCTGGTTGGTTTTCGCGTGTTTTTGATTATTTATAATTACATTTTGGAAGATGATTCTCGAAGGGGATCAAATATATAAGAGGTACATTTTCAAAAATGTAAGTATTTATTTATGCGACTGCCAACAGTATGGCTTTGTAGAAATAAAGATTCCTTCATTAGAAGAAACAATTAAAAAGGCGTTAAATTCGCCGAATCGTATATACCCTCCACCATGGATTGCATTCCTCAGTATAACCGGCTGTCGACGTCACGTATATGTGCAGTAAAATATTTGGAAAATTATAATTTTTTGCTGATAGGAATCAGAGGAATTTAAACGCCGAACTTTATGATTATCTATCTCTAGCCAATTGGTCGGCATTAATGTTATCCCTTTTTGATCCTAAAAGTACGAGTATCCAGATATCGCATTGTATTTCGAATCTACGCAACCTGAGCGAAATATACACCGATTTTTATCATTATTCTAGCTGCAGCTGTTTAATCGGGACCAAGTTTATCCCTCTTCTCACCGTTTCCCCATAAAAGTCAAAATTTTGAAAATTTTTCCTTGATTTTGTAATATGTCTTTTCTGTGCATTATGACCTCTCTATACCCTGATCGAGAATTTATTTATACATTCTTTAAATAAAAAATATTTTTTGATTAAAAAATTATTTTTTATTAGTATTTATTTAAAGGTAAAGAGATTTTTCCAATTGAAACATATTTTTATAAAAAAAAATAATTTTTTTATTAGTATTTTTTTAAAGGTAAAGAGAATGCTCTATTTTCCCAATTAAAAATGTTTTAATTTGTTTATTTTTCATTTTAAAAAATATTGTTTTAATAAAATAGAAACAAAAATAATATTTTAAATTTAAAAATATTTTTAAAAATATTTTTTACTATAAAAAATGTATACTATATACTTATGAAAAATATTTGTTTTTCAGAAAGTAAAAATATTTTTATCAAAAAAAAAAATAAAATTTTCTTAATATATATTTTTTAAATATGTGTTTGAGATAATTTTTAATGAAAAAATAGAAGCAACATTTTTAATTAAAAAAATATTTTTTTTTAATTACAACAATATCTTTTAATTAAAAAATATTTTTAATTAAAAAAATATTTTTAAAATGTATTTTTTTTATTTTAAAAATATACATCTTTAATTTAAAAAATATGGGTTTTTCAAAAAGTGAAAATATTTATAGTAAAATATATTTTTTCTTAAACTATATTTTTTAATTTAAAACATATTTGTTTTTCAGAAAGTAAAAATAAAATTATCTTAATATATATTTTTTCTTAAAATCTATTTTTAATTTAAAAAATATTCAATGCCAAGACGTCTAGATCATGCTTTACAAAAAATAATGTTGTTTGTGAAATTAAAATATATTTTTCTGTGCAATATGCCCGCCCTTATGTTTAAATAATAAATATATATTTTTTTTAAATAGTTTTTTTATAATATTTTTTTATTTGTATTTTTTTAATAAAAACATTTATTTTTTATAAAAATAATATTTTTTAATAAAAAAATTAAAAAGGTATTTTTTTAAATTTACAAAATATTTGTTTTGCCGTTCTTATTATAAACATTTTTTTAATTAGAATTATATTTTTATAATTATTATTATATTTTTATAATTATTATTATATTTCATAATTAAAGTATTTTTTATTTAAAAATATATATTTCTTTATTTAAAAAATATTTCTTTTTCATAAATTTAAAAATATTTATCCATCCAATGTATAAAACTGAACAGTTTAGTTTTTTTTCCAACATTTTCCCTCTTAAATTTGAAAATTACGTTATTTTACGTATGCACGCTATTCGAGGGATGAGCACACCGAATTACATTATTCTAGCTGCAATCGTACCATTTATATCCCTCTATTCCTATTGTACCCCCTTTATTTTACGTACCCACCGAATTTCGTGTTTAATTTTTATCCCTTTTTGCCCCATTTCACCCCTTACAAATATGAATCGCTTTATGCTAATTCGCTTTCAACTGAGGGATAGACGGACATGGCGAGATCCCCAGCAAAAACTCTCACTACCAAGTAATGTGGGGTATAAGGCAAAACCAAAAACCTTCACTACTTATTTTTCGGATCCGTTTCTAATTATTTTTATAAAGGGATGGTAAAAAAAATAAGTACTTCCACGCACGCTTACAAAAAGTTGAGAAATAAGTACTTCCACGCACGCTTACGAGAAGTTAATAAATAAGTAGTTCTAAAAGAGTCGTAAAATAAGTGGCCTCAGGAAGGTGCAAAAGAAGTCATTATTGATAATTAACCAAATAATGTATTATCAATAGTGGGCTTAATAAGTGATGAAAATAGCATTTTTATTAAATTATATATTTGGTATCGACTTGTTAACAATCTGAATACAGAATTTAGGACTATTTTTCTTTAAGCCTGGACTCACCACAAAAATGTAGAAAATTAAGTTTTAAAATCTGAAGTTGTATGAAATTTAACTTACCAATAACTACTTATTTAAACCATTATAAGGAAGTAATTATTTCATACGTCAAAGTAATGCAGGGCGTAACGAGCAGTCATTACTAGGTAATGCTAAAACTAATGAGGTATAATTCCCAAGTTTTTGCTGGGATCGTCTTAGAATTTTATGACGATCAATAATATATATATACTTCATAGGTCGATATTTCAAGGTGTTACAAACGTATGACAATCTTAGTATACCCCCATCCTGGAGGTGGAGGATATACAAAATTGATGAAAAAATTACAATTTGAAAAAATTAGTTACTCGCGTTTAGAATTAAGGTAGCGATAGCGATATGTGGATTTATCTACAAATTGTTGAAAATATTATAGTATAAATTTCCACAATTTTCAACAAAACTGAATCTGAAATTCGATTTCAAGCTATTGCAGAATAAATTATTTTGTATATTTTGTTTATTATGGTTGGTTCCTTCCAGAAACTATCTATTCACATATATCTATTATGGAAAATTAGTATATCTGCGAACTCTACAATTTATATTCTATTTTTTTTTAGTTTTTCATGATACCACTTGAAAATCTTCAAATAACTTGTGTCTAGTTGTGATTGAGCCACCTGATGATGTCTGCCAACATTATGGCGGTAATATTGTGAAAATTGCGATAAAATTAAGTTGCCTTTTAGGGGGAACATAATATTTGTTTATTTTTTGCGTTTTCTTCTTCGTTTAATGGCCTTTAACTCTCAATTTAGTGGAATGCTCGATGGCGACAGTAGGCCAGCAGCCGTAACAAACACCTGTCGTCAACATATTGTCTCAAAAAAAAAAGAAACATCAAAACATTTTCTGCTGCTTTCTGTTCAAATTTCTCTCGAGTGAAAATGAGAGTCATAAAAGTTAAATGGTTATTTTTGTTTCGTTTCGGTTTTTTCTCGTTTACATAACTACATTTTCATCTACGAATATTTTCTATACATTTCGTCCGTCCCTGTCGTCCGTCTGTCGCTTTGTCGTTTCACATTTTCACTTTAAATGAGTTTTGTTTTCATTTCACGCTGAAAACTGAGCGCGAGTACGTCAAGTGTCAAATTAAGTCAGATCGTAAAGAAAACATTACAAGACGAGCTGCTGCTGCTGCCGCTTCTTCTGCTGGTTGTGGTAATAAAAACAAAATCACAAAATAAAATCAAATCAAATAACGAAAACAGTTACAAGTGAGCTATGGATGGATATTTCGCATTGACTTGTTGTAAATAGTTAGTGGTACGTACCTAAGTACTTTTTGGCTACTAAACGTTTTATGCTCTGGCCAACTACAACAACAATAACAACTCTACTACAAGTATGGACACTTTCATTTTCATTTTGGCTGGTTGGTTTTTTTCTCCAACCAATTCCTCAGACACACGGAGAGAGAGACTTTAAAACTAACACAACAGACGTCAACAGACGTGACATGGCACTAAGTAACTAAGTACGAGTAATGTAAACATAAAATTAAAGAAAAAAATAACAACTGAATGCTCAGACAGGCACAAAACAAAGTCATAGTCACCGAGTAGTTCAGGGACAGTAGTTCAAAGGGAAGAAATAATAATAATAAATTGTATGATTCGGAAAATTTCGGCAACAATCATTTTTATAATTGTTTTAGAGTAAATAGCAGGAACACCATCATGAAAATATTTTTTTCATATAATTTGACGATTAAAATATATTTTAAATTTTTTGTTTTTACAATATTTTGTTGAATTTTTATAATCGTTAATTTTTCATTGAATTAACTTTTTGTAGAAAATTTGGTATAATGATTGATGATTATAATACAGTATCTGGTCCAAATTTTGCATATAAAGCTAGTTTCGTGGACATTTTATAATTTAGAAAAAATCGTAGATTTTTTTTCGAAAATTTCGTCGTCTATGATCAATATTTTACATTTAAATGTAACTTTGTGAAATTTTATGATATTTTTTTAATATGTTTTAAATTTTCATTCAATTCTATTTTTGTAGAAATTTGGTATAATTTGATGATTTCCTTTTGTGAAAATTTTATAATTTACAAAAAATCGTTTGAAAATTATTTCTTTTCCGAAAATTGCATCGAAATGTTATGACCAAAGAAAATGTCGGACTAAATTTTGCATTTAAATATAACTTTCTGGAAATTTTATTTTTGATATTTTTTTCGAATTTTCATTTATTTTTGAAATGTTCGTTGAATTAATTTTTTGTAAAAAATTGGATGATTAAATTTAATTTTTTACATATTTTGCTGGTAAATATTTTTTTTTAATTTTCATATTTATAAAAAAAATCGTTTAATTGTTAATTGTTTTTGTAGAAATTTGGAATAATTTGATAATTTGATTTCTTTTGTGAACATTTTATAATTTACAAAAAATCGTTTGAAAATTATTTTTTTTTTCGAAAATTTCATCGAAATTTTACGACCAAAAAATAGCTGGAGTAAATTTTACATTTAAATGTAACTTTCGGTAAATTTTATTTTTGATATTTTTTCGAATTTTCATTTATTTTTGAAATTTTCACTGAATTAATTTTTTGTAAAAATTGGATGATTAATTTAAATTTAATTTTTTTACATATTTTGTTGGCAAATATTTCTTTTTTGAATTTTCATATTTATAAAAAAAAATCGTTTAATTTTTACCGACACTGTTAACAATTAATATAATTAATTGTACAGATATTGTAGATATATATTTTTTGTTTATAAAATTACTAAACAATAAATAAGAAAATAATAAAAATATATTTTATTTTAAGATTTGATATTTTTGTGTAAAACTAAATTTGAATTTCGAAAAATATTTTTTTTTTCAAATAATTTGTCGAATTTAATTTTTTTTTAATTTTCGTCGATTTAGTGTTTTGTAGAAATTTGGAATGATTGATGCTTAAAATATATTTTGGCGAAATACTGCATTTAATAGCTTGTGAAAATTAATAAAAATTTTAAAATTTCATAATTTTATGATCAAAGAAATGCTTGACTAAATTTTACCTTTAAATGCAATTTTCTGGAAATTTTATTTTTGATATTTTTTTTTTCGAATTTTCATTTATTTTTGAAATTTTCGCCGAATTAATTTTTTGTAGAAAATTTTGAATAAAATTAAATAAATTAAAATTTAATCTTTTTACAAATTTTGTTGGCAAATATTTTTTTGAATTTAAATCGTTTAAATTTTACCGATTAATAAAATTAATTGTAGAGATATTGTAGTTATATAATTTTTGATAATAAGATTAATAAACAATAAAAAAGAATATAATAAAAAAATATTTTATATTAAGATTTGACATTTTTCTGTAAAACTAAATTTGAATTTCGAAAAATATTTTTTTTCAAATAATTTGATATTTGTCGAGTTTTTATGTTTTTTTAATTTTCGTCGTTTTAGTTTTTTGTAGAAATTCGGAATAATTAGATGCTTAAAATATATTTTAGCGAAATATTGCATTTAATAGTTTCTTTTTTGTTAAAATTTCATAATTTACAAAAAATCGCTGAAAATTATTTCTTTTTCGAAATTTTAAGATCAAAGAAATTTCTGGAAATTATATTTTTGATATTTTTCGAATTTTCATTTCATTAATTTTGGAATAATTTGATGATTAAATTATATTTTTAGTTTAATCTTTTTACATAGTTTGTTGGCAAATATTTTTTTTGAAATTTTCATATTTATAAAAAAACTGTTTAATTTTACCAACACTGTTAACAATTAAAAAAAATATTTTATAAATTTTGAAGATATATATTTTTTGTTTATAAATTAAATAAAAATAAAGAAGAGAAAATAAATAATAATTTTTTAAGATTTAAAAATTTTCTGTAAAACTAGAAGAAATTTTTCTTTAAAATTAAATTTGAAAAGTATATTTGTATCTCATACCACAAAAAAATAATATTTTTAAAATTACCTTATGATCAAAATACTTTATTTTCGATCCACCCTAGTGTCTACAATTTCTTCTTTTTGAAATATTATAAAATCAGTCTATACCCTTTACCACAGGATGGGGGTCGCCCCTTTGCAACACCTTGAAATGTCAATCTGAGAGCCTATCTATACTTAATCCTCCGTCCATCTGCCCTCCGTCAACCTGTCCTCCGTCCATCTGTCCTCCGTCCATCTGTCCGCCGTCCACCTGTCCTCCGTCCACCTGTCCTCCGTCCATCTGTCCTCCGTCCATATGTCCTCCGTCCATCTGTCCGCCGTCCATCTGTCCGCCGTCCATCTGTCCGCCGTCCATCTGTCCTCCGTCCATCTGGCCCCGTCCATCTGTCGTCCTTCCACTTGTCATCCTTCCATCTGTCCTCCGTCCATCTGTCCTCCGTCCATCTGTCCTCCGTCCATTTGTCCTACGTCCATATTTCCTCCGTCCATCTGTCCTCCGTCCATCTGTCCTCCGTCCATCTGTCCTCCGTCCATCTGTCCTCCGTCCATCTGTCCTCCGTCCATCTGTCCTCCGTCCATTTGTACTCCGTCCATTTGTACTCCGTCCATTTGTCCTCCGTCCATCTGTCCTCCGTCTATCTGTCCTCCGTCCATTTGTACTCCGTCCATTTGTACTCCGTCCATTTGTCCTCCGTCCATCTGTCCTCCGTCTATCAGTCCTCCTTCCATTCTTCCTCCTTCCATCTGTCGTCCTTCCATCTGTCCTCCGTCCATCTGTTCTCCGTCCAACTGTTCTCCGACCATCTGTCTCAGTCCAACCGTCCTCCGTCCATCTATCCTCTATCCATCTGTCCTTTGTCCTCCGTTCATCTATCCTTTGTCAATCTGTCCTCCGTCGATCTGTCCTCCGTCGATCTGTCCTCCGCCATCTAATTGTCTTTCCTCCATCTATCCTCCATCCATTTATCTTTCCTTCTCTTTTCTCTAGTCAAATATCTGTCCGTTCTATTCCGCTTCACCGTCCAACTGTCCATCCGTTTGTGCTAGTTTCTTTTTCATCACTGTGCACTACTGTGCACAGTATTTGAGTTACAAAGTCTGGCAGTCCGTCAGATTGCGGCCCGAGAGAGAGATAGAAGTCGTAAAGACTAGAAAACTCTTAACAAATGATTGTCTTGCTTTTCGGTTTTACATTTTTACAAAGGCAAACGTCAAAAGCCGTAGAAATAGAACCATAAAAGTACTCGAACTCGTACGAAACCAAGAAGACACCATCGTCACCACCTCCACCACCGGCAACAGTCCAACAGTCATTCATACAAAGTAACCACAACGAGATAGAAAGAAAAAAATGCTGGCACGACTTCTATTTCTCGTTAGAAAGGAAAAGTGCCCCTGTTACTTAACGGCGAGAAAGAAAAATATGTTAACAGGGGACATACCACCATGAGACAGACAGACAGACGGGCAGAGCGGACGGACACGCTTAGAAACATGCAGCCAGGCAAATTGGACTAGAATTACTTTCGTTTGCAGCTCGAAAACCCCAGCAAAATGGTTGTAGAGTGGCACGAGCCACACACACACAAGCATACATACATACAATATGTACGTAGAGCAATTGAAACGTGCGACAGTAGACAGACAGACAAACATTGTCATACACACATAATTTGTTTAAAGAAGACGAAGAAGCAGAAAGAGGCAACAAATGTTGGTCATATGCTTTCCATTCCGCCCGCATTGCTGACTGACTGTGTGTTAGTGTGAGAGTGTGTGGGACACAACCTTAACATACTCATGGTTAGAAATATTTAACAACTCGCATTCCAAGATGAAGTTCACTAAAACCCAGCCACAACCCAGCACAACTTTTGGGAAAGGTAGTACTTTTTTTTAAATATTTTTTTCTCTCAATTTTTAGGAGACTTTTTAAAAATAGAAATGGAAAGTTGGGAAAAAGTGGATTCTTTGGATAACGTTTAAGTTTATCAAGATAATGGACATCCCACCTAAGAGAACTCCCTGTTAAATTCGTTGCTGAATTTTTAACAACCTCCGAATCATAAGATGATCATTTATCACTTCACTTCTTTGATTGCTCTCATTATATTGGGGTGTCATAAAAGGATTTTTCTTTTGTGACAAATATCAGCAAATTTTATCATAAATACAAATTAGTCGATATGTGTTGTTTTCGAAATTAATTTTATATAGAATTTCGCCCAAATGTGAAGATTTACGGGTAATTTAGAACAAAATTTTCTCTTTCAAGATAAATTTCTAGAAATTTCATGATTAAAAAAAATTTGGTGGAAATTTATTTTCTTTAGGCATTTCGCAGAAATTTCTTGATTAAAATATATATTTTATGGCTGTCGAATTTTCATACATATTTCTGCGAATTTCATCAATTTAATTTTCATGGAGAATTTCTCTCAAATGTGAAGATTGAAGAAAATTTTGTGGATATTATAAAATTTAAAAAATTGTTTGAAATTAGTTTTTTGAGAATTTCAATAAAATTATATTTTTTTACAATATTTAGTTGAATTTTTATATTTTTAAATTATATGATGTTTTAGTTCGGCTAAAGGCTTTTATAAAAAAACTGGTGTTATTGTTTTTATTAATTATTTTGAGAATACAGAGCAAAGCAATTATGCTTTATTTTTATGGAGAATTTCATAGAAATTTTATGATCAAAGAAAATGTTGACAATATTTGAAATTTAAATATAAATTTCTGTAAATATTTTGTAGAATTTTCAGTAATTTTTGAAATTTTCGTTAAAAATAGTTTTTGCGTTTAATATTATATATTTTTTACAGTTTAAAAAATCGTTGTAAATTATTTTTTCAAGAATTTCACCGAAATGATCAAAGAAAATTCTGACGATATTTTAAATTGTAACTTTGTGGAAATATTATTGTTGATACATTTTTTTCGAACTTTCTTTTTTTTCAGTTTTTATTGAATTATTTTTTTTGTAAAAAATCTTTGGAAATTATTTTTTTCGAAAATTTCATCAAAACTATGATCAAAGAAAATGCTGGACCAAATTTTACATTTAAATGAAACTTTCTGGAAATTTGATGTTTTTTAATATTATTTCAAAATTTTATATTTTTGAAATTCTTTTTCAAATTAATTTTTTGTAGAAAATTTGGTATAATTCGATGATTAAGTTAAGTTTTACATATTGTGTTTCTACATATTTTTCGATTTTTTTTTTAATTATTTGATGATTCATATATATTTTAAATTTTATGTTTTTACAATATTTTCATATATTTTTTTGTAAAAAAATGAAATAATTTGATGATATAAAAATATTTTTTTATGAAAAGACTTTTGCCATGGTCGAAATCATGATCGTGGTAGTCTGCAGCCAAGTAATAAATGCCACCATGCCATTTGTAAATAAATTTGCATTCTATTAAATATAGATGCAAAATGGTATTGAGCCAGGGCAATATCCCAGTTCAAAATAAATATATTTTGGCAAAAATTTTGCATATAATGGAAATTGTGGAACGCATTTTTTTGAAAATTCCATCAAATTTTCATGATCAAAGAAAATTCTAAGTTTATATTAAAATATAATTTTCTGGGAATTTTATTTTTAAAACATTTTTTTCGAATTTTCATTTTTTTTGAGGTTTAGTGGAATGCATTTTTTGTAGATAATTAGGAATAATTTGATGATAAACTATGTTTCAAATTTTGTGTTTATTCATATTTTTCGATTTTTTTAAATTAATTTAATTAAATTTAATGATTAATATTTATTTTAAATTTTATGTTTTTGCGTATTTTGTTGGGAAATATTTTTTTTAATTATCATGTTTAGAAAAAAATCGCCAAATTACTTTTATCGACAAATTGAAATTATTTTTTTAAATTTTATATTTTTATTATTATTTTTTGTCGAATTTTCATAATTATAAAAAATTCGCCGATTTTTTTTTGTAAAGAATTTGGAATAATTTTTTGAAATTATATTTTAAATTTGATTTTTAACATATTTTGTTGGCATTTTTTTCGAATTTTCATATTTATAAAAAATTAGTCGAATTATTTTTTAGAAAATTTTGAATATTTTTTTTTTGAATTTTCATATTTATAAAAAATTTGCCGACTTATTTTTTTGTAAAGAATTTGGAATAATTTGCAATCATTCCATCGAAATTTCATGATCAAAGAAAATTCTAAGTTTATATTCAAAAATATAATTTTCTGGAAATTTTATTTTTAATACATTTTTTTTTGAATTTACATTTATTTTTGCGGTTTAATCGAATGAATTTTTTGTAGATAATTAGGTATAATTTGATGATTAAACTATGTTTCAAATTTTGCGTTTCTTCATATTTTCGATTTTTTTTTTCAAATTAATTTAATTCAATTTAATGATTAGTATATATTTAAAATTTTATGTTTTTTACGTATTTGGTTAGGAAATATTTTTTTTTATTTTCATATTTAGAAAATTTTTTTTTTTAATTTTTTTAAATTTTATATTTTTATTATTATTTTTTCGAATTTTCATATTTTTAAAAAATTCGCCGAATTATTTTTTTGTAAAGAATTGGGAATAATTTTTGAAATTATATTTTAAATTTGATTTTTTTCATATTTTGTTGACATTTTTTTTGAATTTTCATATTTATAAAAAATTAAGCGAATTTTTTGTAGAAAATTTGGATTAAATTTTTGAAATTATATTTTAAATTTGATTTTTTACACATTTTGTTGACATTTTTTTTTAATTTTCATATTTATAAAAAATTAGTCGAATTATTTTTTTAGAAAATTTTGAATAATTTGTCGATTAAATTATATTTTAAATTTTATGTTTTGGCAAATATATATATATTTTTTAATTTTCTTATTTATAAGAAATTCGACGAATTATTTTTTTTTTGTAAAAAATTTGGTGTAACTTTTTGAAATTATTAATAAACAAAATTATATATAAATTTGTAAAAAAAGTTGGAATATTTTGTTGGCATTTTTTTTTTTTTGAATTTTCATGTTTATAAAAAATTAGTCGAATTATTTTTTTTAGAAAATTTTGAATATTTTTTTTAATTTACGTATTTATAAAAAATTCGCCGAATTATTTTTTTGTAAAGAATTTGGAATAATTTTATGAAATTATATATAAATTTTTCGAATTTTCATATTTATAAAAAATTCTTGGATTTTTTATATATATATATATATTTTATATATTTTTTGTAAAGAATTTGGAATATTTTTTGAAATTATATATTAATTTTTAAAATTTTCATATATATAAAAAATTCTTCGAATTTTTTGTAGAAAATTTGGAATAAGTTTTTGAAATTATATTTTAAATTTGATTTTTTACATATTTTGTTGGCATTTTTTTGAATTTTCATATTTATAAAAAAATCGTCGAACTTTTTTTTTGAAAAACGTTTCGAATAATTTTTTGAAATTATTCCAAACGTTTTATGTTTTTGCATATTTTGTTGGCAAATACTTTTTTTAAATTTTCATATTTAAAAAAAAATCGGCGAATTATTTTTTTGTAAAGAATTTGGGTTAATTTTTTGAAATTATAAATAAACAAAATTATATATAAATTTGTAAAAAAGTTGTAATAATTTTTTGACATTATATTTGAAGTTTTAAGTTTTTACAATATTTTGTTGGAAAATATTTTTTTGAATTTTTATATTTATAAAAAAATCTTCGAATTATTATTTTTTTTTTTTTTGAAAAAAATTTGATTAATTCTTTGATTTTGGTGAAATTTTGCGTTTAATGTTAATTTTTTTGAAATTTTACGATTTATACAAAATTTCCATGTCCACAAAATGTCCCTTTCAAACGATATAAATTTGTAAAAAAAGTTGGAATAATTTGTTGACATTATATTTTAAGTTTGATTTTGTACATATTTTGTTGGCATTTTTTTTTTGAATTTTCATGTTTATAAAAAATTAGTCGAATTATTTTTTTTAGAAAATTTTGAATATTTTTTTTAATTTACGTATTTATAAAAAATTCGCCGAATTATTTTTTTGTAAAGAATTTGGAATAATTTTATGAAATTATATATAAATTTTTCGAATTTTCATATTTATAAAAAATTCTTGGATTTTTTATATATATATATATATATATATATTTTATATATTTTTTGTAAAGAATTTGGAATATTTTTTGAAATTATATATTAATTTTTAAAATTTTCATATATATAAAAAATTCTTCGAATTTTTTGTAGAAAATTTGGAATAAGTTTTTGAAATTATATTTTAAATTTGATTTTTTTACATATTTTGTTGGCATTTTTTTGAATTTTCATATTTATAAAAAAAATCGTCGAACTTTTTTTTTGAAAAACGTTTCGAATAATTTTTTGAAATTATTCCAAACGTTTTATGTTTTTGCATATTTTGTTGGCAAATACTTTTTTTAAATTTTCATATTTAAAAAAAAATCGGCGAATTATTTTTTTGTAAAGAATTTGGGTTAATTTTTTGAAATTATAAATAAACAAAATTATATATAAATTTGTAAAAAAGTTGTAATAATTTTTTTTGAATTTTTATATTTATAAAAAAATCTTCGAATTATTATTATTTTTTTTTTTGAAAAAAATTTGATTAATTCTTTGATTTTGGTGAAATTTTGCGTTTAATGTTAATTTTTTTGAAATTTTACGATTTATACAAAATTTCCATGTCCACAAAATGTCCCTTTCAAACGATATAAATTTGTAAAAAAAGTTGGAATAATTTGTTGACATTATATTTTAAGTTTGATTTTGTACATATTTTGTTGGCATTTTTTTTTTTTTTTGAATTTTCATGTTTATAAAAAATTAGTCGAATTATTTTTTTAGAAAATTTTGAATATTTTTTTTAATTTACGTATTTATAAAAAATTCGCCGAATTATTTTTTTGTAAAGAATTTGGAATAATTTTATGAAATTATATATAAATTTTTCGAATTTTCATATTTATAAAAAATTCTTGGATTTTTTATATATATATATATATATTTTATATATTTTTTGTAAAGAATTTGGAATATTTTTTGAAATTATATATTAATTTTTAAAATTTTCATATATATAAAAAATTCTTCGAATTTTTTGTAGAAAATTTGGAATAAGTTTTTGAAATTATATTTTAAATTTGATTTTTTTACATATTTTGTTGGCATTTTTTTGAATTTTCATATTTATAAAAAAAATCGTCGAACTTTTTTTTTGAAAAACGTTTCGAATAATTTTTTGAAATTATTCCAAACGTTTTATGTTTTTGCATATTTTGTTGGCAAATACTTTTTTTAAATTTTCATATTTAAAAAAAAAATCGGCGAATTATTTTTTTGTAAAGAATTTGGGTTAATTTTTTGAAATTATAAATAAACAAAATTATATATAAATTTGTAAAAAAGTTGTAATAATTTTTTGACATTATATTTGAAGTTTTAAGTTTTTACAATATTTTGTTGGAAAATATTTTTTTGAATTTTTATACAGTGAAATTCCCCTAACTCGAATCGCCTAGGGCACGACAAAACACTTCGAGTTAGGGAAAATTCGAGTTATGGAAATTAAACATTTTTTAAAACTCTCTTACTCATGTTGTCGACTGAAGCGCTACCGATTCACTAAAATTCACAGCTCTAAAAACTCGCATATCAATTTTGTAACTGTAATTCTCTTTCGGCTTACGCCCGAAAAATATTCCATGTTTCAAAAGTATAACAAGCAATTAAATGAAAGTAACACATAAAACATGTTGATTTGAGTGTACACACAAAACTACGCAGCGAACGAAGCCACACGATGTGTACATGTGTCTCTCCGTGACAGAAGCAGCATTTTCATTCCTATGCACTGTGCATAGGAAAAGAGAGCGGTGCCCATCACTGAATTAAAGGCTTCGCAAAGAAGTGTTAACGAGAAAACAATATTAAAATTAGCAAAACGAAAAATTCGAGTTACGGGAATAAACTCAAATAGTAAGTGTCACAAATTGTATCAGTTTTTAATTCGACTTACAGAAAAGTTCGAGTTAGGGGAAATTCGACATACGGAGAAAAACACATAAGAAAAAGCTATTGAGAATCCAAGATTCGTACATAACAGTTCGAGTTAGGGAAAAATTCGAGTTAGGGGACTTCGAGTTAGGGGAATTTCACTGTATTTATAAAAAAATCTTCGAATTATTATTATTTTTTTTTTTTGAAAAAAATTTGATTAATTCTTTGATTTTGGTGAAATTTTGCGTTTAATGTTAATTTTTTTGAAATTTTACGATTTATACAAAATTTCCATGTTCACAAAATGTCCCTTTGAAATGATAATTACCCTCCCTATTACCCTGTAGGGTGATTGTATGCAAATTGGCCTTTCTTTTTTCTTCTGAAAATATCGTTTTCATCCAAGGATTTTTCCAATATTTTTGGTCCTCTGGCGAAAAATCTAAAATCAACCCAAAAGTGTCACTGGTCAACTGTTCGGGGACTGCTAGAGTACAGAGGCTTAAACATTCCAGGCGTACAATCTTTTCATCTACCTCTGGTATCACTTGCGTTTGTTTATATGAGACTACACACATAGACACACATACATATGAACACAAACACACACACACATGCGAGTACATAACAGAATCAAAATCATGACTACGAATGTAAATTAACTTTTAAATAGATTGACTTGTGACAGTAGGTCGCTCGGTCGGCACTACTCGTTCGTACGTTTGTTCGTTCGTTTTTGTTTATGACACTCTACGAGCAACATCAGCAAAAATAACAACAACGACAACAACACTGGAGCACACCTACAACAAATCGCTACCGATTTGCCACTCATACTACTGCTGGAAATTATGCTGCTCCACAATTCAAACAAAAGCGACACTGGTTGGCTGGCATGGGTTTGAGACTTGGTTTGGCAAGGCTTGTTGGCTGGTTGGCTGGCTGGCTGTCTTGCCATGGATGGAGTGAAGTGCCACTGTCATCATGACTTGGTATGAAAAGCGCGTAATTGTATTGTGGTCACGTCCAAAATGGAAGCATCTGTTTTATGTTTTTGTTGTTAATTCTAGTGTTGGTGGTGTTGTTGTTGTTTTTGCTGTGTGTGTTACCAATTTTGTTACTTTACTTTTTAACACACACAAACGCACACACCTGCTCGCACTCAACTCGGCTGATCTATAAATAAATGACGGAATACGAACAACGAAATGAATGAATGAATGAATGAATGAATGGATGACGAACCGAATGAATGGAACAACATACAGCATTGTTGCCGTTGTTGTTGCTATTACTTTGTAGCTGATACTTTTTTAACAAAAGTTTCTGGTTGGAACAACAAAAAGTTGTTCAACAGGTACTTTTTGTGTGTGAACGAGTGTCAGGCCGTCCGTCCGTCCATCAGTCCGTCCGCCAGTCCATGATGCGGCGATGTGTTCAGATTTCGTTGCCAATTATGTCTTTAAAAGCAAATGGACAGACACTCACACAAACACACACACACATACATTTGACATTAAATTTGTTCGAGCGGGGTTTTTTCATCTATTTCGTTTCGTTGTTGTTGTTGTTGTTCAGATAACTTTATTACACAATTATCACCGATAACACCAAACAACGAACAACATTTCAATTATATTTATTTTCTTTCTCTATGGCCGAGCAGAGAAGTGCTTTTTGCTGTTGTTCGTGCGTTTGTTGTTGCTACTGCGATGCTGTGTGAACAGGGGGGCGTATGATTAATCCAATTAACGGATTATAGACAAACACAGGGGTTTTTTCTTCTGTGTCTTCTATACAAACACACACACATATGTATCTATACAAATATATTGACAGTCATTCAATAGCCCCATACATTTGTACTTTGATTTGATTGACATTGGCAATGAAAACGTGTTTATGTTTTCGAATAATAATTTAATAATCTCATGTTTTTTAAGCAAGAAAAATATACCGAATCGGTGTTTAGAGCAGGGCAGTGTTTATAAATATACATACATACATACATATGTATGTACATATCATCGGTTGAAATGCAAAAGGGCAGCCAGAAAAAAATCCAAAAATGATTTATTTTATTGAATTGAATTACACCCAAAATACACATCCGCACCAGAGCTTAGTCTTCTATTTTGCCGGATTTATTAAATTAAATTCAAAAAGTCCTCGTAACAAATTTGTTTGCATTTATATCAGCTTAATTGGAAATTATCAAGAAATGGGCTGAGTTGTACAGAAAATTAATATTTATAGAAAAAATTTCGTAGAATTTTAATGGGAAATTTCATGATCAAATGATAAATGACTTTCTGGAAAATTTAATTTTGATACAATTTGTAAGTTTTTTTTAAATGGGATAATTTAATTATTAAATTATGTTTTGGTGAAATTTTGCATTTAAAACATATTGGTGAAATTTCATAATTTACAAAAAATTGCCGAAAATTATTTTTTTTTTGAAATTTTTGAATTTTATGATTAAATAAAATGCTGGAGCAAATTTTACATTTATGTTTGCACAATATTTAGACGAATTTTCATATATTTAAAATGAAATATTTCAAATTATTTTTTTTGTAGATAATGTTGAATAATTTGACGATATAAATATATTTTGGCGACACTTTTGCATATAATCGCAATTTTGAGTATATTTTATAATTTACAAAAAACAATGGAAAGCATTTTTGTGTAGATGTTTTTGTCCGGCTTGAGGTCATGTAATTTAAAAAACAACGATGTTGTGTTTTTATTATTTTTTTTATTTAAAAATTCACAATATTTCGTTTGACTTCGTCAATCATCTTCAGGGGTGTCACTATAAAAACAAATATTTTTAACATTAAATATATAAAAACACTTAACAATTATTTTATGACAATAATTACATTTATGAATATAAAGTATAAAAGACAGTAACTTGTCCGCACAACCAGTCTTTGTCAACTAAATTATTTTTGCTTACATTTATGCTTTTTAATAATGTGTCTGTATATGTGATCGCAGTCGTCTGTGTCAGTTTTGTAATTTATTCTTTTGTCAGAGGAAACATCAGTTATGTGTAAAGTTTCAAGAGTGTATCTGCGTTTGTAGTTGTTCTCTTGTGCTAATATTTTTACATCGTCGAAATTCGGCGTGTGACCCGTCAAAGTACAGTGGGCAGCCAGAGCGGTTTTTTTGTTCTAGTGGTCTATTTGTTGCTTTTTGGTCAGATTTATGCGAAGAAAGTCTTGTCTTTAATTTAGTCTTAGTGGTGCCAACATATACCTTTAGGCATAAGTTGGACTTGTCACCGTTGCATGTAATTTGGTAAACTACTTCCGATTTATCTTAATTTTTTAATCTAGATTTTATCCTGCTAAAAAGGTTATTGACTGTAACATGCGTCTTAAGTGCTAATTGGTATTTCTCTTTGTCGTATAAATTTGAATGGCGAAATCTTTCAGAAAACCCGCTACATAGGTCAAAGATTTGAATATTTTGTCATTTTCTTTGGTATTTGTTGTGGTGTGCACTTATTCCGAATTTATAATTTTTAAAAAGTCTGCTATTGTTTGTATGGGAAAAGTCATTCTTTTTTAGTATGTCCTTAATTTTTAGTATATTGTCTTAGTGAAATTCTGCGTCACTTATAGATAAGATCCTGTTAATGAAATTAGTCGCTGTGTTGATTATTACTCTCCTAGGATGTTTTGAGTTAAAATTGATAAGTCTGCCAGAAGCAGTAGGTATAGGAAAATATTTTTTTTTATTTTTTGCTGACGATATTTACATTTAAATGTTACATTCTGGAAATTTAAATTTTGATAATTTGAACATTAAAGTTTTTTTGTGAAATTTTGCCTTCAGAGCTATTTTTTATTTCATAATTTGGAAACAAATTGCCGAAAATTATTTTTTCGGAGATTTTGAATTTTATGATTAAATATAATGCTGCTGCAAATTTTACATTTTTGTTTGTACAATTTAGACGAATTTTCATATATACATATTTTTAATTTTTCATCGAATTTTTTTTTGGTAGATAATGCGGAATAATTTGATGATTTAAATAAATTTTTGGCAACACTTTTGCATATAATGGCAATTTTGAGTATATTTTATAATTTACAAAAATCAATGGAAAGTATTTTTTTTTTATTTTTTTGCTGGCGATATTTTACGTTTAAATGTAACATTCTGGAAATTTAAATGCAAATGGTAATTTTTTGTAAAAAAAAGGAATAATTTGAAAGTATATTTGGTGAAATTTTATGTTTAAAGCTATTTCAAAATTTATAGAAAAATGTCGAAAACTATTTTTTTCAAAAATTTAGCATATTATGATTAAATAAAATTAAAATTTATGTTTGTGCAATATTTAGTCGCATTTTTATATATTTTTTAAATTTTCATCGAATCTGATAATTTTATTTTTTAAAATTTATGTTTGTACAATATTTAGTCGATTTTTTTAAATTTTCATCCAATAATTTTTTAGATAATGTGAAATAATTTAATAATGGTAATATTGATATTTTTTTACAAAAAATTTCAAAAAATATTTTTCTTGAAATTTTCATCAACATTTAATGATCCAAGCTGACGATATGTTACATTTATATGTATCTATCTGATAGTTTTATTTTTGTTCAATATTTTGTCGAATTTTCCTAAATTTTTATTTTTTTTTTGTGGAATTAATTTTTTTTGTGGAAAATGTGGAATAATTTGATGACTAAACTTTATATATAGTTTTATGTTTTTACACATTTTGCGATAAATATTTTTTATGAATTTTCATATTTATAATATTTTCGTCAATTTTCATGTGCAATTTCGTAATGCAAATTTAAGTGAGAGTATTGTTCCTTTTAAGTCGTCGAAATTGTATATTTAAGGAAAATCTGGACGATATTTGTTGTTGTGTTTGTTTGAATTTTTTCTTCTCGCATTTTTTCCAAAATATTTATTGTGTTTACACAAAATTCAATTTATAGCGAACTTCGCAGAACATTTGGCTCTATTGCTTCATTTAATTTTGATTTTAAATTAAAAACTCCCCATTCAAATTTACCTCGCAACACTGATAAAGAACAGACTAATTGTGCCAGTTAGTATGATAGTGATCTAAGTCAAAAAAAAAAATAAAAAAAGAGATAAGTCAATTTTTCTCGTTACTTTGATCAGATTTCTAATTTAAGAACTTTTCTTTTTGACATTTATAAAAACATACCGTTACAATGACATTTCTCATTTTATGCACACCAAACTTGTCTTCAGTGTTAGTTTGAAAGTGGTCTAAGTCACACTATATCTAGTGGCATTGCTTTTTTATTTATTATGTCCATTTTAGGTGATTCAGATAATTTGAATAACATATAAAATGAAATTATTTGAAATGTAAATAATTATTTCGATATAAAGTTTCTAGACGAACAACCTGTAAATATTTAGATATTCTTTTTTGTAATAAAATATTTTGTGTTTTCTTTCTGTGGGTAATTCGATTCAATGTTGAAAGTTTTTTATATTTATATGAGAAAATGTGCATGATGTTTTTAGATTTTAAAGTTTTGTAGAAATTGTTTCCAAGGTTTTATCCTAACTTTATCAATGGCTATCAAATTTTTTGTTTACAAATGAAATTTTATGAAAATAAGAACATCTTTACGAGCTTTTTAGTTAAAGTTGATGATAAAAAAGATAAGTTTATTCGATTTTGAAACGAAAACAGAATGTAGGATGTAGAATATGGAGTAAATAATCATTTATTTGCATAAAATTACTGACCTTGAAAACTCATCTAGAAAATATTTGAAAATCTAAATTAAACAAAATTTTTCCAGTTGACGAAATCACGCATGGCAACAAGACTTCTGTTAATTTTACACAAATATTAAGATTTCAGTCGTAATTTTAGGAAACGTTTTTCGATATAGCCCTTCAGCCGAACGAAAACCATCAGATTTTTCATTTTATACAAAATTTTGTCTGAAATTATTTTAATAAAAAATTCGTGAAATTTTTGTTTTGTCCAAAATTAGTATTTTGTCGAAAATTATTTTATACGGCATTGAATTATCGTATACAAAGTTTCATCGACTATTATTATATACAACATTACCTCGATTCTATACAAAATTTCTTCTAAAGTTATTTTATACAAAATTGCTTGAAAATTATTATATACAAAGTTTCTTCGAAACCTATTTTATACAAAATTTCGCCAAAAACTATTGTATTTTCCTTGACAATTATTTTATAGAACATTTTCTCAATAATTATTGTATAACATACAAAATATCGTCGAAAATTATTTAAAAGAATTGTGGAAAATATTTTATACAAATTTATTGTATACAAAATTTCGTCGAAAATTAATTTATAAAAAATGACAATTATTTTATAGACAATTTTTTCAATAATTATTGTATAACATACAAAATTTATTATTATTTATTATAAAGTTTCGTGGACAATTTTTCGTTCAAAATTATTTTGTAAAAATTTTCACCAAAAATTTTTATTCAAAATTTTGTCGTAAATTATTTTATAAAAAAAAATTCTAGAAAGTTATTGTAACAAAATTTTGACAAAAATTATTTCATAGGAAGTTTCATTGAAGATTATTTAAAACGACATTCCATTGTGGATTATTTTATACAAAAATTCGTCGAAAATTATTGTATAGAACATTTCGTAGAAAATTATATTATAGGAAAGAATTCCACTTACATTTCATAATTGAAAAATGCTAGTTCAAATTTTGTATTTAAAGATAATGTTGCTGTGTTCATGTTGATAATTATTTCGTCGAAATTTATTTTTAACAACAATGAATAAAGTGGAAATAATGTTGGTTTAAAATAAGCCGAATTTAAAGACAATTGTTATTTAAAATGTTGATTAAATTTGATGAATGTCGAAACTTTGTGTTTAAATATAATTTTCCGAAAACATTGTTGACATTTCATGTTTATACAAAATCTCGTCGAAAATTATTTTATACTTTAATGCTAATTTAAGATTTCGATTAAACATAATATCCATTTAAACTTATTTGCCACCTCCCCTTTTCAGGGAAGAAATATAATGTCATATAAAGTTAAAAAATATGAATTTTTCATCATCCCAAAAGCACCCTAAGAAATGTTAGCAAATAATAGATTGTAATTCCACGAAAACACATTCCAGTATCGGCAACAAACACCAAAAACAAAGCAACACAGTTTAGGAAATTTATTAGATTGAAATTGATGGCGGAAAGTTTTCAACACAAAAAAGTCTGGAAAGTGACTTAGTGGTCATAAACTGAACTGAATAAACATGAAGAAGGAGCTGATTTGTAAAATATTAAGGGAACTAAGAGGCACAAAATACAAGTGCAATCTGGAAATTTTGAATTATTTACCGAGAAGAGATATGGGTGCTGCAACCATATTCGAAGAGCATCATATTATGATTATTATGATTGGGATTATGGTTGGAGTAATCACAGTATGGCGGTAGGTACCATGATCGTCATTTTGACCAATCATATTTAGCTACAACTATGTTATGATAAGCAACCATCATAACTTTCCACCATAATATGATGCCTTTAAAATTTCCTTAGCAGTAATCATATTATGCTTGTAAATATCATATATCTTCTTTGCATGCACTCTGTCGATGTCCACCAATTTTAAGTTTTAGTCTTTGTACTAATTTCTCTTTGGATCAAGCTCACATTCTTTGGAAATACTTCTTGCTTATAAATAAAATTTGAATTGCATCGTCAAATTTATTTAAATTGACCTTCATCCTCCAAAAACAAAAACCACCCCAAACAAACATAATCAACAAAAAACATTTAAATAGTCAATTCGCAGTAATTGAATAAAAGTGTTGAAATTTAGTAGATACATTGCAACATTTCAGCAGCTGACTACGCAGCAAACTACCTCCTGACCACCACAGGGGTCGTTAAATTAAAGCCAATCGAAGCAATGGCGATAATGCATGTGGGCGGGAGTTGATGATGACGAGAGGTGTTTTTCCGCCAAACGGTAATTGAGTTTTATGAGATCATTTGAGAAGGCGACGGACGATGTTTGTTGACTACAACGGCGTCAAACAACTTAATAAACGCTCATCATTGGCTTGATTGCTCGCTCGCTCGTTCGCTCTATCAATGTGAATTGCTAAGTGACGCAAATCGCTGCAATTCTCTGCAGTGTTCATGGAGGAGCACAACATTGTCGTCACCATCACAATCGCCCGTCATCAGATGAACATCTAAAATCACGACATCAATGTGAACATAATAATCGTAACCATTACCACGAGCCAGAGCGCAGCTCCACCTCCACCCCATTGTCATCATCATCCACATCAACATCATCCACACCATTGCTGTTGTCTGTCATCGTCGTGTGTGAGTGTGTGTGAAGTCATTGTTGAACGGGGTAAAAGTGTTTAATACAAAGTTATTATTTGTTATTATCCGCTAAAGTATCTTTTTGTTTCAGCGTGGCGTGTACTAAGAGTAGTGTTAAATGTGGCCACTCACTCACCCACTCCTCTTCGCACTCGAACTCTTCAACTCGATTTGTAGCAAGCAACAGGGTGTCGCACAAAGTGATGAACTGAAGTCGTTCATCACTTTACATAATTTTTTTATTTATATTTTATTATTTTATACAAAATTTCGACGAAAATTATTGCATTTAAATTTTTGTCCAAATTATTTTTTAAAAATTTCGTCGAAAATTGATTTTATACAAAATTTCGACGAAAATTATTGCATATAAAATTTCGTCCAAATTATTTTATACAAAATTTCGTCGATAAAGATTTTATTAAATTTCGTCGAAAATTATTCTATAAAAAATGTCGTCGAAAATTATTTTATAAAAAATGTCGAAAATTATTTTATAAAAAATGTCGAAAATTATTTTATACAAAATTTCGACGAAAATTATTGCATATAAAATTTCGTCCGAATTATTTTATAAAAAATTTCGTCGAAAATTATTTTATAAAAAATGTCGTCGAAAATTATTTTATACAAAATGTCGAAAATTATTTTATAAAAAATGTCGAAAATTATTTTATACAAAATTTCGACGAAAATTATTGCATATAAAATTTCGTCCGAATTATTTTATACAAAATTTCGTCGAAAATTGATTTTATACAAAATTTCGTCGAAAAAGATTTTATAAAAATTTCGTCGATAAAGATTTTATAAAAAATTTCGTCGAAAATTATTTTATAAAAAATGTCGTCGAAAATTATTTTATACAAAATTTCCACGAAAATTATTGCATATAAAATTTCGTCGAAAATTATTTTATAAAAAATTTCGTCGAAAATTATTTTATAAAAAATTCCGTCGATAAAGATTTTATAAAAAATTTCGTCGAAAATTATTTTATAAAAATTTTCGTCGATAAAGATTTTATAAAAAATTTCGTCGATAAAGATTTTATAAAAAATTTCGTCGAAAATTATTTTATAGAAAATTTCGTCGAAAATTATTTTATAAAAAATTTCGTCGAAAATGATTTTATAAAAAATTCCGTCGATAAAGATTTTATAAAAAATTTCGTCGAAAATTATTTTATAAAAAATTTCGTCGAAAATTATTTTATAAAAAATGTCGTCGAAAATTGATTTTATACAAAATTTCGTCGATAAAGATTTTATAAAAAATTTCGTCGATAACGATTTTTTAAAAAATTTCGTCGAAATTTATTTTATAAAAAAATTCGTCGAAAATTGTTTTATTCAAAATTTCCTCGGAAAATTATTGTATATAAAATTTCGTCGAAAATTATTTGATACAAAATTTCGTCGAAAATTATTTTTAACAAAATTTCGTCGAAATCTGTTTAATACAAAATTTCGTAGAAAATTGTTGTATACAAATTTTGTTGAAAATTATTGTATATAAAATTTCATTGAAAATTATTTTATAATAAATTTCGTCGAAAATTATTGTATATAAAATTTCATTGAAAATTGTTTTATAATAAATTTTGTCGAAAATTATTGTATTAAAATTTCATTGAAAATTATTTTATTAAAAATTTCGTCGAAAATTATTTTTAACAAAATTTCGTCGAAATCTGTTTAATACAAAATTTCGTAGAAAATTGTTGTATAAAAATTTCATCGAAAATTATTGTATACAAAATTTCGTCGAAAATTATTGAATACAGAATTTCGTCGACAATTATTGTATGCAAAAATTTTGTCGAAAATAATTTATTTATATTTTATACAAAATTTCGTCGAAAATTATTGTATTCAAAATTATATATGTATTTTTCGGACATTATTTATACAAAATTTCGTCGAAAATGAATTATTTACAAAATTTTGTCTAAAATTATTTTATACAATATTTCGTCGAAAATTACTTTTTACATAATTTCAAGGAAAATTATTGTAAAAAAATTCGTCGATAAAGATTTTATAAAAAATTTCGTCGAAAATTATTTTATAAAAAATTTCGCTGAAAATTGTTTTATACAAAATTTCGTCAAAAATTATTGTATTAAACATTTCGTCGAAAATTATTTTATACAAAATAACGCCGAATATTATTGTATAAAAAATTTCGTTGAAAATATTTTAATAAAAAATTTCGTCAAAAATAGTTTAATAAAAAATTTCGTCGAAAATTATTATATGCAAAAATTTGGTCGAAAATTATTTTAAAATTTCATCGAAAATTATTGTATACAAAATTTCGCCGAATATTATTGTATAAAAAATTCGTCGAATATAATTGTAAAAAAAATTCATCAAAAATTAATTTATTAAAATTTTCGTCGAAAATTATTTTATTAAAAATTTCGTCGAAAATTATTTTATTAAAAATTTCGTCGAAAATTATTTTATTAAAAATTTCGTCAAAAATTATTTTATTAAAAATTTCGTCAAAAATTATTTTATTAAAATTCTCGTCGAAAATTATTTTATTAAAAATTTCGTCGAAAATTATTTTAAAATTTCATCGAAATTTATTGTATATAAAATATCGCCGAATATTATTGTTTAAAAAATTTCGTCGAAAATTCTTTTATACAAAATATCGTCCAAAATTGTATACAAAATATCGTCCAAAATTGTATACAAAATTTTGTTGTCAGTTCTTGGGAACACCCTGTCCTCATGCATGCATGCCACAAAACATTGTTGCCATGGCTGCGGATAATCTTCGTCATCGTCAGTGCTCTAGATGCTCCAGCTAGCTAGCTACCCATGCTGCTGCTGTTGCTGATGCCACCAGCAGTTGTGTGCTTTTTAACTGCTTATTATGCTGCTGATAAACGTACAGCAGACAAAGTGTTAAGCTAGTTCACTGGGAGTGAAAAAAATAAGAACTAAAAAAAGTCCATTTAACTGAAGACTGAAAAACTACAAAGAACTGTTATAAATATTAACAAGTCTTCAGTTTTAAGCTGCTGCTGCTGCTGTTGATGATGATGAAGGTCATTAAAGAAAACTTTATTAGTTGCAGTCTGCATCACGCCGAGCAGGACGAAAGTGCAACAAGACCTCCAACATTCACAATGTGCGCCACTTAATGCCACCACAACAGGCACCCGCAACATGATGTTTAACCGAAAGACAATAAAATGAATTAACAAGCAATTTGGATTAAAGGATATTGAAAATAAGAGCAGGGAATAGAGTTTTCATGTTTCTGTGAACAAATATTTTTTTCTAATTTAGGCTCCTGAAATAAATTAGCTATTTAAATGACTTAAAATAGATGAAGACTATTATGCTATAGCAATTTACTTAACAAATATCCGGAAAAATACTTTCTTTGTAATACATTTTATTAAATAAGATGTGATATTGTGATTTATTTTCCATTCATTCATTTTATCTCACGTCTTTTAAAAGCTCATACATTTCTCTGCTAAATTATACAAATATATATAACTCCATAGAGATTACGTCATTAGCTGGTCTGAATAAAAGTTAAATAAACGATAAATTTACATCTTTTTAACTAGCTTAAAATGATTAATTATACGAGGTTTACCTTAGAAGTTATGGACATAACAGCGTTGCGAATATATGATGGAATTAAAAAATCTTAGAGAGGCGTAGAATTTCTTGCCACAATTATGGTTAGGCTTAAAATCGAATATAGTTAGTAATACTAATTAATAATGTTAGAGTTATTAATAATACTTTTATGCAACAAAAAAATCAGAGACCAAAAAATATATTTTTTGTGTGAATTGAGGCAGTGATTCAAATTCAATATACAAATATTTTATGGATATTTTCTAAAATATTTATTACTAAAACTCGAATTTACAAAATTTATTTTAAAAGTATTGCCTTTATATTTTGAGCCTGGATTTAATAAGTCTTGGGTGGACTAACAAGTGAAGTGAGTTAGGTTAAAGACTTTGGCTTTTTGATGGATTTTGGATATTGTAACTTAAGCTAGCTGCATCCATATGAAGTTTTGCTAAAGCTAACTTCATCCTGATTAATTTATGCCAAAGCTAAATTCATCCAGATGCAGTTTTACTAGAGCTAACTTCATCTGGATGAAATTTTACTAGAGCTAACTTCATCTGAATGAGTTTTACTAGAGCTAACTTCATCTGGATGAAGATTTACTAGAGCTAACTTCATCTGGATGAAGTTTTACTAGAGCTAACTTCATCTAGATGAAGTTTTACTAGAGCTAACTTCATCTGGATGAAGTTTTACTAGAGCTAACTTCATGTGGATGAAGTTTTACTAGAGCTAACTTCATGTGGATGAAGTTTTACTAGAGCTAACTTCATCTGTATGAAGTTTTACTAGAGCTAACTTCATCTGTATGAAGTTTTACTAGAGCTAACTTCATCTGTATGAAGTTTTACTAAAGCTAACTTCATCTGGATGAAGTTTTACTAGAGCTAACTTCATCCGGATGAAGTTTTACTAAAGCGAACTTTATGTGGATGAAGTTTTACTAAAGCGAACTTTATCTGGATGAAGTGTTACTAAAGCGAACTTTATCTGGATGAAGTTTTACTAAAGCTAACTTCATCTGGATGAAGTGTTACTAGAACTAACTTCATATGGATGAAGTTTTACTAGAGCTAACTTCATGTGGATGAAGTTTTACTAGAGCCAACTTCATCTGGATGAAGTTTTACTAGAGCTAACTTCATCTGGATGAAGTTTTACTAGAGCTAACTTCATCTGGATGAAGTTTTACAAGAGCTAACTTCATCTGGATGACGTCTTACTAGAGCTAACTTCATCTGGATGAAGTATTACTAAAGCTAACTTCATCTGGATGAAGTGTTACTAAAGCTAACTTCATCTGGATGAAGTGCTACTAAAGCTAACTTCATCTGGATGAAGTTTAACTAAAGCTAACTTCATCTGGATGAAGTGCTACTAAAACTAACTTCATCTGGATGAAGTTTTACTAGAGCAAACTTCATCTGGATGAAATTTTACTAGAGCTAACTTCATCTGGATGAAGTGTTACTAAAGCAAACTTCATCTGGATGATGCTTTATTAAAGCTAACTTCATCCAGATGAAGTGTGACTAAAGTCATCAAATTTATTCATTTTATATTTTTAGGTCTGTACGGGAGTAGCAATATTTTATGCGGATATATTTGCATTTAAAGTTTTGAAACGAGAATGAGAGTTAAATTATTTTTTAATAATTTAATGATAATAATTCGTTTATATACATTTTGAAGAAAATATTTTTTTAAACATTTTACATCTGAGCAGAAGTCCCAACAATTTTAGTGGTTTTTTGTTATTTAATATTTTAAATTATTTAATTTTTATGTGCTTTGGTCTATCTTTTTAACACAAACCTAAATTAACACTTTCCAATCAATAGAATTAAAACTGGAAAATTCTCTTTAGAATAAATAAAATGCTGACAAAATAAAAACAGAGGATCTCATAAAACCATGCAAATAGAACGTTAACAACGTAATTCGAAACCACAAACTCAAACGACGCAGTTCGAAGCCAATCAATATTTTGGCGAAGCAAATCGTGTATTAAATTCCACTCATATTTAAGGAATATTTCCTTTTAAAATTGCAGTCCTTAACAAGAGTAAAGCTGTTTTAATGTTTGTCATTTTTGTGGATATATTTGCATTTAAAGTTTTTAAATTTGAAATAAAGTCGAATATGGTCGTAGCACCAAAATAATTTAAATTTTTCATCATCTTCATATTTCTCCCTTGTTTTGTGTTGACCATTCGTTCATCCCATCCATCCAACAATTTATCTCTCAACCAACTCGTCTATCCCATCCATCCCAGTCATCTGCCTGAAGTTGTTTAACAATATTATGACACAGATTTATGCGTCTTTAAGGAAGACTCTGGCATTGTTTAGGTTTCACTTTATGACAAAACCGTCCAGCCATAATTTTTAACAACAAAAACCCGCAAGAAAAAAGTTATATCATGAATCATAAATATGTATTATTAAGTGTTTTTATTATGAACGATTTATAACACAATTTAGTACTAGCACACATAACCAACCGGCAATTTATGGTCAAATTAACAGAAAATCCGAAAAAAAGAAATTGTGGTGGGAAATTGCTTACGTTCGGGGGTATAATAAAGTGTCTTTGAATAACGGTTATGGCCAGCATTGTCGATTGGCTAATAATCATGGGATCATATTTTTGACTGGATAAACGGAAAAGGAAATGCATATTGTGAAGTTAGGTTGATTAAAGGGAGAGGAGATTTGAAAATAAATTAGTTTCACGTACAAGAAAGTTAAAGAAATTCAATGGCCAACGAATAATATTATTCATGTCGAGCTTAGAAGGAAAACTCAGGACATAGTCTCTAGTTAAAGTTATGATTTTTAATTTAACATTTCTTTAGTAAAACTTCAGCTGGATGAACTTAGCTTTAGTAAAACTTCAGCTGGATGAAGTTAGCTTTAGTAAGACTTCAGAAGAGTGAAGTTAGCTAGAATAAAACTTCATGTGGACGAAGTTAGCTTTATCAACACTTCATCTGGATAAAGTTAGCTCTGGTTGAACTTCATCTGGAGGAATTTAGCCTTAGTAAAACTTCATCTAGATGAAGTTAGATTTAGTAAAACTTCATCCAGATGAAGTTGCTTCAGTATAACTTCGTCTAGATGAAGTTGGCTCTAGAAAAACTTCATCCAGATGAAGTTAGCTTTAATAACACTTCATCCAGTTGAAGTTAGCTTTAATAAAACTTCATCCAGTTGAAGTTAGCTTTAATAAAACTTCATCTGGATGAAGTTAGCTTTAATAACACTTCATCCAGTTGAAGTTAGCTTTAATAAAACTTCATCCAGATGAAGTTAGCTTTAATAACACTTCATCCAGATGAAGTTAGCTTTAGTAAAACTTCATCTAGATGAAGTTAGATTTAGTAAAACTTCATCCAGATGAAGTTGCCTTAGTAAAATTTCGTCTAGATGAAGTTGGCTCTAGTAAAACTTCATCCAGATGAAGTTAGCTTTAATAACACTTCATTCAGATGAACTTAGCTTTAGCAAAACTTTATCCAGATGAAGTTAGCTTTAGTAAAACTTCATCTGGATGAAGTTAGCTTTAGTAAAACCTCATCTAGATGAAGTTAGATTTAGTAAAACTTCATCCAGATGAAGTTGCTTTAGTAAAACTTCGTCTAGATGAAGTTGGCTCTAGTAAAACTTCATCCAGATGAAATTAGCTTTAATAACACTTCATCCAGATGAAGTTAGCTTTAGCAAAACTTTATCCAGATGAAGTTAGCTTTAGTAAAACTTCATCTGGATGAAGTTAGCTTTAGTAAAACGTCATCTGAATGAAGTTAGCTTTAGTAAAACTTTATCTGGACGAAGTTAGCTTTAGTAAAACTTCAGCTGGATGAAGTTAGCTTCAGAAAACTTCAACCAGCTTTATTAAAATTTCATACATATGAAGTTAGCTTTAATAAAACTTCATCCAGTTGAAGTTCGCTTTAATAAAACTTCATCTAGATGAAGTTAGCTTTAATGAAACTTCATCTGGATGAAGTTAGCTTTAATGAAACTTCATCTGGATGAAGTTAGCTTTAATAAAACTTCATCTCTATGAAGTTAGCTTTAATCAAACTTCATCTTAATGAGCTTAGTTTTAATAGAACTTCATGTGGATGAAATTAGCTTCAGTAAAACTTCATCCAGATGTCGTTAGCTTTAGTTAAACTTTCTTTAGCTTTTGTAAAACAGAAGTTAGCTTAAGTAAAAATTCAGCAAGATGAAGCTAGCTTTAATACAAGTTCATCTGGGTGAAATCAGCTTTGGTAAAACTTCAGCTGGGTGAAGTCAGCAGGAAGAAGATTAGTAAAACTGATCAAGTTAAGCTTTAAGCAACACTCATTATTTACTAACCCATTACTTACTCATTATTTACTAACTCATTATTTACTCATCATTATTTTTCCGAAGACATTTCTCCTTAGGATGGCTTCTCCAGAAGAACTTCATCAACATGATGTCTTCTTATTTTTTCAATAATCTTATTAAGTATGAATGACTATTTCATTTACCTCACTTTCCAATTATCCAGCCTCGTGTATCATGACCCAAAGGTTTGAGGAAAAAACTGAATATCCCTTAGTCATTGGGAATAACTCTCGAAACTACAATAAACACGAGTCCTTAACAATAAACCACAAAAAGAAGGCGATGTAAGAGGACAATGTTTAAAAAAAGAGGCAAATGCCCATTCACCAAATCATGTAGCAACACAGCACAGCACATCCATCCACCCACTTGGAAAGGCCCATCAGAGTAGGGCAGTATAAGAAAACAGATCCTTTAAGGATTGACTGTGTAGCAAAGCGCAAAAATGTTGCAGTCTTAAAGAAAGCAACAAAGAAAGCCAAGCGAAAATGGAACTGAATGACAATTGTATTGTGTTTTTTCCTTTTCTTTCTTTACCCAAGCACGTACTTTCTTCCCTTTTATATGTCCTTTGGTTTGGCTGTAAAAGTGGCATTGTTATTTTAAGGAGCCGAAAGGACCTCAACAGTCATAGCGTCAACAACTATAAGTTTTTTCAACATCGGGGCCATATAGAGCACATAAAACATGATGACATGACTCTCTTCTGGTTCTGGGGTTTTGGTTGTGGGTGTGGGCTTGAGCATGTGCATGTGTACGTGTGGCTGAATGAGTCTGTGTATTGTTTAACAATCACTGTGGGAATTAAGGACTTGTTTAAAAGGCTCCTTGCGAGTCGGGATAATGAAAAACACAAATAAATACAAATACAAATGCAAACAAACAAGCAAACGTACGGGTTCGCAACACTCTTAATATGGAGGAAGACATAATGACTGTAGAGTTAATGCGTATGAGTGTGTGTGTGTGGGGGGGGGTCTGGTGGTTGCTGAAAAGTCATTACACTGAGGGAAAAATCAGTTAGTTGGGGTACTAACGAATCTATGTAAGTTTTAGGATGCTAGGTTTCAAAGTTTGTTATCAATCTGTATGAGTACTTCCACGTTCTAGAAGATTTCTCCGTCCACCTGATGTTGATGTAATAGTTTGTACTTACAATAATCTTAGTTATTCATCGAATAAATATTTACCTGAAAGTAAAAGATACAAAAGAAATATATTATTTACAATGGAATACAACTAAAGCTTTTCAATATTGGAATTCTTTCAATATTAAAAAAAAATAGAATATTCATAAATTGTGTTAAATTCACAATTCAGGTATTCTTGGGCTCTGTAATTTATGTCTACTCTGAACCATAAGATGGGGAAGCGGAAATTGGGAGGCCTTTATTCAAGAAGCAAGCAACGTCGCCTTCCGATCGTCTGTATAGAAGTCATAAAATCTTTAAATTTAAATAGGTTAGAGTGATTTGCGTGGGAGGTACGTAAATCTGTTTCCAAAACTGCAGATTATCCAAATTTGCAGAAAAAATAAATGCTACCCCACCTAATGTATATTTTTCTTAAATAATGTTGTTTACATTTTTGAATTTCAAATTGAATCTTTTGAATTTCAAATGGAATAATTTTTGAATTTCAAATGAACACTTTTGAATTTCAAATGGCGTATTTTGAATTACAAATGACGAGTTTTGAATTACAAGTGACGAGTTTTGAATTTCAATCGATGAGTTTTGAATTTCATATGATGACTTTTGAATTTCAAATGGTGTCTTTTGAATTTCAATTTATATTTTTTGAATTTCAAATGGAATTTTTGAATTTCAATTGATATTTTTTGTTTTGAATTTCAGACGATGAGTATTGAATTTCATATGGTGTCTTTTGAATTACAAATAACGAGTTTTGAATTTCAAATGATGTCTTTTGAATTTCTATTGATATTTTTTGAATTTCAATTGATATTTTTTGAATTTCAAATGGAATTTTTGAATTTCAATTGATATTTTTTGTTTTGAGTTTTGAATTTCAAACGATGAGTTTTGAATTTCATATGACGACTTTTGAATTTCAAATGGTGTCTTTTGAATTACAAATGACGAGTTTTGAATTTCAAATGATGTCTTTTGAATTTCAATTTATATTTTTTGAATTTCAAATGGAATTTTTGAATTTCAATTGATATTTTTTGTTTTGAGTTTTGAATTTCATATGACGACTTTTGAAATTCAAATGGTGTCTTTTGAATTACAAATGACGAGTTTTGAATTTCAAATGATGTCTTTTGAATTTCAATTGATATTTTTTGAATTTTAATTGTTTTTTTTGAATTTCAAATGGAATTTTTGAATTTCAATTGATATTTTTTGAATTTCAAATGGAATTTTTGAATTTCAATTGATATTTTTTGTTTTGAGTTTTGAACTTCAAACGATGAGTTTTGAATTTCATATGACGACTTTGAATTTCAAATGGTGTCTTTTGAATTACAAATGACGAGTTTTGAATTACACGTGACGAGTTTGGAATTTCAAATGACGAGTTTTGAATTTTAAATGATGTCTTTTGACTTTCAAATGATGTCTTTTGAATTACAGATGACGACTTTTGAATTTCAAACGATGAATTTTGAATTTCAAATGATTTCTTTTGAATTTCAAATGATGTCTTTTGAATTACAAATGACGACTTTTGAATTTCAAATGGTGTCTTTTGAATTTCAGATGATATTTTTTGAATTTCAAATGATATTTTTTGAATTTCAAATGGAATTTTTGAATTTCAAATTGTGTCTTTTGAATTACACCTGCAAATGGTGTATAACAAAAATTCTGACCGAGGGATTTGGATTCTGATGCGATTTGGATGCGATGACATTTTCCTTTTTCAAGTAATACATTTATAGACTTTTGTAGATAAATTTGCATTTCCAAATTAAAATCGAATATATATAAATATTTTTCAAAATACTTGGAAAATCGCCACAAAATCCCCGAGATATTTTATAAAATCTCCACAGAAATCCCCTATCCCCATTTTAGTTTTCTTGCCCTTTTTTATGATGATAAAATCCATGTGGCAAGCCTGGAAATGGTTAGAGTGCTGTAGTAGCAACCAAAAGTTTCACTGTTCTACTCCCCATGGACACTAGTGAAAGGGGGGTGGCCATTAGAGCGTACCAGGTTACAAGTAAAAAAAAAAAAGTTCGCCGTACACCTTCGAATATGAAGTATTATTGAAAGGTAGTTTCAAAAAATTTTTTTTTATTTTTTTATGCCGAACGTAGGGGTCGCGCTTTTACATTTTTCTATATAACTTCTGCATTTATAAACGGATTTTAAAGTGTGATACATCGATGTTTTTGTCCGATTTTTTTGTCTTTGAAGTCATTGAGCTCAAACATGATTCATGATTTTATGCGAGCTTTAATTTTCGATTATTAGAGTGGTACATTAGGGTAGTAGCAACTGAGAAATGATGGGTAAGTACCAGAAGGGGGTGGTTGAGCTCAATGACTTCAAAGACAAAAAAATCGGCCTCGTCGAGACAAAAACATCGATGTATCACACTTTAAAATCCGTTTATAAATACAAGTTATATAGAAAAATGTAAAAGCGCGACCCCTACGTTCGGCATAAAAAAATAAAAATTTTTTTTTTGAAACTACCTTTCAATAATACTTCATATTCGAAGGTGTACGGCGAACTTTTTTTTTGAGGTACGCCCTAGTGGCCATTGCAACTCTTCCAAATAACTTTTAAGTCTTTCAATATGACAACTCCATGTTAAATTCATTGGTGAAGCTGCCAATTTTCACTACTTCCGAATCACAAGATGAACAGCCTTTTTCACTTCTTTGGGTATCTATAAAATCGCGAAATGATGTGTCCGGCGTTAAACTTTAAATGTCATTCTAGACTGGCTTTAGCCGTTACTTACTTGTATAAAGGGACATCTCCTCTTTCAAATTTTGCACAAAATATTTTTTTATTGATAGTGAATGGAAATCGTTTAATTTTGATTTTAATATATTTAATATATATATTTTTTTAAAAATAAATTTACTTTCAGTTTTAGCTCAATTCCACTCCTGCGACATAAATATTTTTTTTCGAGTGTTGCACCGATTCTGTGTCTGATTCTTTTCATAATGAAAATGCGGTTGTTGGCAATTAAGAAAACATAGCAAACATTTTCCATTGTTGTCCCTTTTCTTGACTCGAGTCAGCGTAATTAGCCTTTAAAATGTAAAGAGCACAAAAATATAAGAATTAAAAAAAAAATAAACCCAAAAAGAATATCATAAATTTGTTTAAATGTCCCGTTACTATTTGTAGTTGCCGACTGCCGTACGTATGTCGTTCATATTAACAAACCGGAAATGTTTTAATTTCCCGTTATATTTGAATGTTTTAACATTTTGACCTTTCACGGGTGGTCGTTTTTTATGAGGGGGGGGGGGGTATTTTTTCATTCCCAATGTGAACAAAACAACACTTCACCACCCCTCACCCAGCATATGAAGTTTATGCAAAAACTAAAACACAAATTGAAATCATAATACGACAGAAACACCCTATAAGACGACAGGAAAGACAAGCCATCACAAGGACATTTGGTAGGAGTAGGAGGACGAGAACAAATGAGAATTTGAATTTGAATGGATGGTGGGCTCAGTTTTCTTGTACTTCCTGGTGGTGCGTACACATCTCATTTGCTTTTGCTGCCTTCTTTCCGTTAGGCATGGGCAAGGACGACCGGTGGTGGTCCCCACAGCGTGTGTTTACTTAAAGCTGACTGGGTGGCTGACTGGTTGGCTGGCAAATGAATTAAGCAAATAGCCGCTGGGTAATATCAACAATGTGGCAAGCATTTAAACTTAAGTTTTTTAAATGAGGCGCCAGCAACATCTGAGCAGCAGCAGCCGGAGCAACATCAGCGCATCAACAGGACGACCGTGTCCATGAAGTTTTTTGCACAAAAGACAACCAACTTTTCTTACAATTTACATAAAATTGCTGGCGTTCTTAATTCTTGTGTTTCCGTTCTTTTTTTCCCCCACCCTCCCCATCCCTCTTCCTTTGTCATTAAGTCACAAACTAAACTAAACGGAAGACAAGGAGGGGAAGGAGGAGCAGGAGTAGTAGCAAAAAACACATTAAAGATTGTTATGCTTTGCTTTGCTGTCTACCTTTCGTCCTTTAGTTGGTTTGTGCTCATCAGAAAGCAGATGGACTGTTGAAAGATTAAAGAAAAACGAAAAAGGACATTTAAGAGGCGTAGTTAGAAGGATAGTCGTCGCTCAAGGGTAATTCCAAGACTGTCTCATTTGTTAAACAGTGTTGAAGGAATTGAATTGATTTTAATCACATTATGGAAAGGTAAATCTTAAGGAATGGTCTGTGTTTTTTCCATGTCTTCCTTCCCTGCATCGGCTGCATCGCTGACGCCTTCTTCGCCACGAACCTGTTGTCCTAAATTTTCAATTTGTTTCACTTCAAACCCCCCACTTGATGGTCATTAAAACGAAAGTGTGAATATTTAAGTTTTTTGTTTTGGCCAACGAGGGTCAATTGTTTTCCCCGGCAAATATTGGTTTTTTAATAAATAAATTTATTTTTGTCGCTTCCCCCCCAAAAAAGTAAGGTTGACCTTGTTCATCCCGGGATTATATTGTCCTGCCTTTAATTTTCCACTACTTAGCACCGCCACCACAAACAACCCAACCCAGCACCCATCCTCAAACTGTGTGTGAGGGGATTCCAATTCGAAGGATCGCTTTCGAAGGTACATTGGTACCCGTACCCCTTTAATTGAATTGTTTATTGAAGATTAACACTTTCTCTTTCGGCAGCCGAAAAATTTACGGATGCTAAATGTGAATATAAAGTATCGAATACACAACGAAAAAATTAAATCTCCGTTAAATGAACTTAGATAAGGGTCAGTCAATATGTTCATAATTCCCCCGCTTCAAAGGAATATTCAATGGGGGGTTTTCTTCTCTGTCGTTCTATCTTTCTTTCGTTCGTTCTGGGGAAAACGTTTTTCATTTTTTAAACGCTTTTCTTCCGCCCGAGGCAACAATTCTTTTCGCAAAGGGATTACCGGGAGCAAAAAGGTCAATAGCTTCATTGTAAACAAAATATATGTGATATTATATTTAAAAAACGTAGCCTATGGTTTCTTTATTACATTTCAAAAGAGGCCTACTTTCGGTTCGGTTTTGATTGTATGACTGGTGGGATAAGGGTAAGGCACAAAGCGAAGGATTAGAGAGATAGTGGCAACATACATACATATTTATATCAAATTGCAATGAGAGGATTTAGAAGCTGGCATCGCTGAAAATTCATACAAGTTTAAAAAGGATTCTAGGTATGGAGTAAAACGGCACTTTGTTTCTAAAAATCCGCTATTAATTGACTCAAGTTTTAGTTAAAACAAGTTGACTCAAGTTTTAATTTTCAAAACAATTTTTTTGAAAAATTCAAGGTTTGAGGTCCAATAAAAATTCCTAAAACAGCACAATAAAGGCATGACGACCATTTTAGTAAAAATCCAAATTTTGTAACACATTTTCCCCACATTGGAAATTTAAAAAAAAATTCAAATGTTACCCATTATTTTTGGGTAAAATAATTAGATTTGTATGGATATAAAGAGTGATTTTTTTGAGGTTAGGATTTTCATGCATTAGTATTTGACAGATCACGTGGGATTTCAGACATGGTGTCAAAGAGAAAGATGCTCAGTATGCTTTGACATTTCATCATGAATCGTCTTACAAACGAACAACGCTTGCAAATTATTGAATTTTATTATCAAAATGCGTGCTCTGTTAAGAAAGTTCATTGCGCGCTTCCATTTTATGGTCAGTTTAATCGACCCACTGAAGCGGCTATTCGGGCTATTGTGACTAAATTTCGCACCAAATTTACATTGTTGGACATTAAACCACCAACACGCTTACGTAGAGTGCGAACTGAAGAAAATATCGCAGCTGTATCGGCCAGTGTTAATGATGACCACCAATTTTCGATTCGTCGCCGTTCGCACCAATTGGGTCTCTGTTACTCAAAAACGTGGAAATGCCAAAATTGGACTAAGCGGATGGACCACCTAAGACGCAGCCGCGGTCAACATTTAAATGAAATTATCTTCAAAAAGTAAATGTCATGGACCAATCTAACGTTTCAAATAAAGAACCGATGAGATTTTGCAAATTTTATGCGTTTTTTTTTTAAAAAAGTTATCAAGCTCTTAAAAAATCACCCTTTATATTGTTAAAAAAAAAACATAAAAAGGCTCAACTAATTTTTTTTTTTGTAAATCGATATTTTTTATATTTTGTGACCGAAGTTGTTGTGTTTTGTTAAAATAACCAAAAATCTCGATTTGCAAAAAATGTTAGTTAATTATACCCTCTACCACCAGGATGGGGTAACTAACTTTGTCATTCCGTTTGTAACACCTTGAAATATCGACCTGAGACCCTATAAAGTATATATATTCTTGAACGTCATAAAATTCTAAGACGATCCAGCCATGTCAGTCTGTTGAAAGCACTAATCGAAAGGAGCTAGAACGTTCAAATTTTCCATAAATGCGTTTTATAGTCGTAGATCGGTTGGGATTGAAACGGGGCGAAATCGGCCCAAAGGGAAAAAATTTTCCCTCACAAGGACTAAAAATACCCATAATAATCCCTAATATTTTAGCGTATTTAAGCATGTTTTTTGAATATGTCTGTTTATATTTGCTTGATATTTGGTATGCGCATTCCCCTTATAGTAAAAACGTGCACCATAAAGTGATTCTTATTTGTAGGGGGTGAAATGGGGCAAAAAAGGGATAAAATGGTACATATTATACGACAACAGCTAGAAACACGAAATTCGGTGTGTACATTCCTCCAATTGAGTAGATACATAATATAAAAGTATTTTTTCCCAATTCGTACTTTTAAGGTGTAAATGGGCATAGAGGGATAAAAATTGTACCAACCAAACGGTTGTACCTAGAATAATGAAATTCCGTGTATACATTCCTCTGATTGCATAGACTAGGAAAATAAACAGATTTTGCTTTTGATCGTACTTTTTGGGGTCAAAATAGAAAAAGGGGATAAAAATAGTACCAATCAAATGACCGCAACTAGAGTCATGAAATTCGGAGTATACATTCCTCTGACTGTGGAGACACGGAAAATAAACTGATTTTTCGAAATTCGTACTTTTTGGGGTCAAAATAGAAAAAGGGGATAAAAATAGTACCAACCAAATGACCGCAACTAGAGTCATGAAATTCGGAGTATACATTCCTTTCACTACGTAGACATGAACAATAAAAAGTTTTTTCCAAATTCGTACTTTCAAGGTATACAATGGGTACGGAGGGATAAAAATAGTACCAACCAAACGGCTGTACCTAGAATAATGAAATTCGGTGTATACATTCCTCGGATTGCGTAGACACTTAAAATAAAGAGATTTTTCGAAATTCGTACTTTTTGGGGCCAAACTAGAAAAAGGGGATAAAAATAGTACCAACCAAATGACCGCAGCTAAAATCATAAAATTCGGAGTATACATTCCTTTGACTGCGTAGGCACGGAAAATAGACGAATTTTTCGAAATTCATACTTTTGGGGGTTAAAATGGAAAAAGTGGATATAAATAGTACCAAACAAATGACCGCAGCTAGAGTCAAGCAATTCGGAGTATACATTCCTCTGACTGCGTAGACACGGAAAATAAACGGATTTTTCGAAATTCGTACTTTCAAGGGAGACAATGGTACAGAGGGATAAAAATAGTACCAACTAAACGACTACAGCTAGAATGGTGAAATTCTAATTTCGTAGAAACGTCAAAGGGGTAAAAATGGTACCAACAAAACGGGCGCAGCTGGAATCATGGAATTCCCCTGACTGCAAAGACACGCAAAATAAAAAGTTTTTTCCAAATTAGTACTTTTTCTTTTACGGCAAAAATTGGTTGAATCATGGAGAATTGAAATACAACCAACTGTAGCACCCACTATCCACCAATGTTTATGGTATTTAAGCTTTTTGAAAATATAAATATAAGAATATTTATTTTTTGATTTGAAATAAATAATGGTTTGAAATAATTAAAATATTATATTTATTTATAAAATTATTTTTTCAATATTTGTTTTGGTTTGGCTATATTTAAAAATTTATATTTTCATGTAATATTACTGCACTTCTACGAAAATCGACATCCTCTGTGGAATGCAATCCATGCTGGAGGGTATATAAAGTTCGGCCCGGCCGAACTTAACGCCGTTTTTACTTGTTTTTCTACTAAAATTGCAATTTTCGTCGAGGTACCTTTAATATTTGCACTATCATTTTGTAATTATAAGTCCGATAATGATCAAATTTATTTCCAATCCAAAATCACAATTGATATATTTTCCTCACTTGAGGAAGTTCTTTATGAAAAAACTTCCAAAAAGTTGATAATTGTTGTTAACATCCTGAAACATTTTAAGAATAGCATTATCACAAATGAATGGGAACTGACATGGGGTGACAGAGATAAGATGTCCGATTTGCACCCATATGGCCTCGTGTTAGAATAGTGGCTTGGGAATCATTTTTTTTTATTTTTTTTATAAATTAATATTGTTTAATTTTGTATAACTTTATTAATTTAAATTTTTTTTTAATATTTTTATAAATTGTTGTTTGTATGTGTTGTTGGTCTGTTATGTTGTATGTGTTGTCATTTATTTTGGTTTAAGACCAAAGGTTGTGCTGAAATCTTCAGCAGAACCCAAAATTAGCAAAAACGCAGTACCGCTGGTACTAATATGAACCCTGATTTAAGTCAAAGACATACATTCGCTGCGAAAGTTCTGACGAGATGGGGTAGCGCCCATCGACACTGCACAGTCAACTTTTAGCTGCAACAATAAAGGTCTCACTTCGCCTTTTTGCTAATTTTGGGTTCTGCTGAAGACTTCAGCACAACCTTTGGTCATAAACCAAAATAAATGACAACACATTTTTATAAATTTATTGTTTTACTGTATAATGTCTAATTTTTATTCATTATAAGTAATATCAATAAAATTAAAAAGTATTAAAAGTTCTGCACCCGGTAGTTTCACTACCGTGATATGTGAATTCCCCGGGGGATTCATAAAAGCAACATAATTTTTTTATGGATAAATATTTACTAAAATTGATGGTTTCTTTAATATTTGGAAATATAGGTTCAATCACAGCAGCTTATATGCTCAATTATATTAATTTTCACATGGAAATGCCTGAAAGAATTTAGATAAAATTATTTTTTTCGAAAATAACAGAAAAATACAAAAATATATTTTTAATAGATAATATCAATATGTAAAAGATCAAAGGATGTAGAAGTTGTTCTTTGTAGACGCAAAATGATTAAAAACTCATGTTTTTTGAATTTGTTTTAAAAATATTTTAAAAATCAGTTAACAGAATACTTTGTACTAAAGGGTGATTTTTTAAAAGCTATAGGAAAGTTTTTCAAAAAAAAAACACATAAAATTCAGAAAAATTCATGAAATCTTTATTTGAATCGATAGTAGGGTCCCATATAATTTAATGTTTAAAGATTATTTCATGCAAATGTTGACCTTGACTGCGCCTCAAATGGTCCATCCGCTTAGTCCGATTTTGGCATACTCTTTCCAACATTTCGGCCGGTATCTCACGAATAAATGCTTCAATGTTGTCTTCCAATGCGTCAATTGAAGGGGGGCTTGTCTATATAGACATGAGCTTTAACATAGCCCCACAAAAAATAGTCTAACGGCGTTAAATCGCACGATCTAGACGGCCAATTGACCGGTCCCGAACGTGAAATAAAATGTTCACCGAACTCGCCTCTCAATAAGTCCATTGTTGCGCGTGCTGTGTGGCATGTGGCACCGTCTTGTTGAAACCACATGTCATGCAAGTCAAGCTCTTGTATTTTGGGCAAAAAAAGTTGCATATCATCTCACGGTAGCGCTCACCATTCACAGTTACGTTACGATTCGCATCGTCTTTGAAGAAGTACGGTCCAATGATGCCACCAGCCCATAAACCGCACCAAACTGTGACTTTTTCTGGATGCATTGGTAGCTCCTGCAATGCTTCTGGCTGATATGCACTCCAAAATCGACAATTCTGCCTATTTACGTACCCATTGAGCCAAAAATGAGCTTTGTCGCTGAACAGAAAAAGCGCGCGATGAACTTTCTTAACAGAGCACGCATTTTGATAATAAAATTCAATAATTTGAAAGCGTTGTTCGTTTGTAAGACGATTCATGGTTAAATTATAGACCAAACTGAAGATGTTTGGCAGTGAAACGTTCGTCAGCTGTTTAAACCAGTGTTGTCAAAAAGATAATAGCTAAAAAATCACCCTTTATATATAAAGTAAACAATTTTGGTTCTTATGGGGAAAAACGAAAACAATTCAATGGTCAAAATCAGCATGATTTTTAGCTCAAAATGTTGCCACGACCACCACCATGATATTCAACAGGTTTAGCGCCCTTCGTATTAGTTTCACATTCCAAACATAAAATATGACTCGGTGGTATGAGAGTTGCCATCACTGAAGAGGTGTACTGAGAGAGGGGATTGAGAGCTCTTGTTATAAAGATGAAGCTATTGGGATTAGGCTGGATCGAATAGATCTGGGACCTACCCTCCTCGATTTCGGTCGTCCATTTCATATTTCATTGATTTCGTAAAACCGAGATAAACGAACTTAAATATTCCTTCGCCGTTGCGACTCAACGAAACCCCTGCTAAGCGAGACACACATACACATATTTACCCCCGTGAGATGTTTTGTTGGCTACAATGTTGCCATCGCTTCCGTAAATCTTCTGCTAAACTCCTGTTGAGCGAGAAAACTTTCGACAGTCTGTTAAATTATTCCATTCGACTGCTGCACCGCATTAAATAACCATTTAAATGATTAAGCAAAAGCAAAACAATAATTTTCCATATCTTTTACCCTCCCACTCACACACACACACAAAATCACTTTAGTGAACTAAACCCTAGCATAAATTTGAAACAAAACTAAAAACTCCTTCGAAGTGTATGTTATTTATCCGAATTGTTTGGAACGTTATTCTACCCCACCCCCCTCCACCAACACAATAAATACTTGTATAAAATATCAATAGATGTAGTTAACCTTCCCTACCCTCCACGTTACAATATTACCAATTACTCGTATTCGAGTATACATTTAACCAGCTTCTTTCGCCCCATTCAGCGTCAGCGTATCCTTTAAATATTTATTTACAATATAAAAGTTTTATTGTAAAAAAACAGAAGAAAATAAAGAGAAAATGTGAGTGTGTGTCAATAACATTCTTATGCACAGCAACGTGCACAGCTGGATACCTGATCCTTGAGACACTTTGCTGAGCACTCCTAAGCTCCTTAAATGAAAACGAAACGCCAAGTAAGGACAACTAAACTAAACTAAACTGAAGGAAACTTTGTGGCAGTCGGAGTTTTTCCAAATGAAAGGATACAAAAAATGTATCATTTACAAATGAACAAACTTGTGCTTCGCAAAAACTATTTAAGTTCTTGGTAAACAACAGCAGCAACAACAGCAACATAAATATGACACACACACTCACAGTCATGGTTACAGGTCCTTTGTCTACATGTGTAATTAAGTTTTAAAGAGTGGGTGTGAGTGTGTGTGCGTGTGTATATTTGGTCTTAATCAAAAGCATTCATTTAAGGTTAAATAAACATGCGTAAACGAAACGAGGCTAATGTGAAAGGCTTGGTTGTTGAGAGGTGGGGATTTAATGCCAATCAATTACAACTCAGCCAAAGAGAAGAGAGCAATTGAAGATTGGGATAATGTAAAAAATTTAATCATCATGTATAAATTGATCATGGAGTTGCTAATGTAGGGATTTTATTTATTGTATTTATTTAATTTAAATAACACTTTGAAAAAAAAAATGTTTGCGAAGGATCACGTATAACTGGTGTGTTTTGACTTTCTAAACTCGAAAAATATATTTTTTACTCAAATTCCACGAGGGTAATATGTCTTTGTGCAGATGTTTGTAATACCCAAAAGGAAGCGAGATAGACCAATTGTTAATTATACCGATCGTCTTAGAATCACTTTTTGATTCGATTTAACAATGTCCGTCTGCCTGTCCATCTATTCTTGTAATCAGGATACAGGTCGCAATTGTAGCCAGAACCAAATGAAACTTTAAACAACGATGTTTTTCGGGATAAGGACGAACGCTATTTAATTTGAAGAAAATCGGTTCAGAGTTAGATATAGCCTTCATTCAAATTTCACTCCCGATTTTACTTTTTCCGCTCTAGAAACCACATATTTTAACAGATCTTCAGATTTCACAAAATATATTATTTTTCTACTAGAAACACTCATGTTGAAAAGGGATCAGATCGGTTCAGATTTATATATATAGCTCCCATACATATTTCGCTCCCGGCTTGACAATTTTTCGCCCCAGGAACCATGTATTTTCGCCGAATTTCATCATCATAACACGTTATACTTGAACTGGAAGCACCTATTGTGAAAGTGGATCACTTCATTCCACGTTTGGATATATCACCGATACGAATATTCTTCTCGATGTGACAAATTGGGTCAGGTCATATCAGCCTATGGTAAGGAAACATACAAAAATCCTTCCCGTTTTCACTTTTTTACCGAATTGAATTGTATTGGGATAGAAAGTGGAGTGTATCATATAGTCGGCCCCGCCTGACTTTAGCCTTTCCTTACAGTTCGATAATACCCGATTAAAGGTACTTATGAAAGTAATAATTTCGAAAAATCCGTTTATTTTCCGTGTCTACGCAGTCAGAGGAATGTATACTCCGAATTTCATAACTCTAACTGCGGCCATTTGGTCGGTACTATTTTTATCCCCTTTTTCTATTTTGACCCCAAAAAGTACGAATTTCGAAAATCAGTTTATTTTCCGTGTCTACGCAGTCAGAGGAATGTATACTCCGAATTTCATAACTCTAGCTGCGGCCATTTGATTGGTACTATTTTTATCCCCTTTTTTCATTTTAACTCCAAAAAGTACGAATTTTGAAAAATCCGTGTATTTTACTTGTCTATGCAATCTGATGAATGTATACACCGAATTTCATTATTCTAGGTACAGCCGTTTGGTTGGTATCATTTTTATCCCTCTATTCCCATTTTACCCCTTAAAAGTACGAATTTGGAAAAAATACTTTTATATTATGTATCTACTCAACTAGAGGAATGTACACACCGAATTTCGTGTTTCTAGCTGTTGTCGTTTAATATGTACCATTTTTATCCCTTTTTTGCCCCATTTCACCCCCTACAAATAAGAATCACATTATCGTGCATGTTTTTGCTAAAAGGGGAATGCGCATACCAAATATCAAGTAAATATAAACAGACATATTCAAAAAACATGCTTAAATACGCTAAAATAAATTTATGGGTATTTTTAGTCCTTGTGAGGGAAAAATTTTTCCCTTTGGACCGATTTCGCTCCGTCTCAATCCCAACCGATCTACGACTATAAGAAGCATTTATGAAAAATTTGAACGTTCTAGCTCCTTTAGTTTAGATGCTAGCGTGCTTTCAACAGACGGACGGACTTGGCTAGATCGTCTTAGCATTTTATGACGATCAAGAATATATATACTTTATAGGGTCTCAGGTCGATATTTCAAGGTGTTACAAACGGAATGACCCCATCCTGGAGGTGGAGGGTATAAAAATACTTCAAATTTTATAAATATTTCAAGTTTTTCACCCTTAAAAAGTTAACATTTTTAATGTTAATGAGAACGTATGTAGGTAGAATTATTAACATTGAAGTATTTTTAACAGATATTCCTATCTTTCATTTTATATCCCTATCACCTTTGTAGGAATCGAAAAACTGCGAAAATAAATTATTAAAACAATTATATCATTTGGAAATTAAAAGTCCAGTAAAAAGGAGAAAAGACCACCAAATGAAAAATTGAATACGCAATTCTCCTATATACGACGTCTAGTTTCACCTGTATTACAGAAACAGGCCCTTCAATCTATTTAACAAATATTAAAAAACAAATCCCCGAGCCATGATTCGAACCCAAGAACGTTTGGATTCAAAGCGGACACCTTATCCCAGCATCCGAAGAAGTGAACAAACAAGATTGTAATCTTGTGATTAGGAAGTTGTGAAAATTGGTCCCTACAACAATGTATTTAAAATGCAGACTTAAATGAAAGACTTAAAAAACAGACCAACTATACATACAAACAACAACAATACACACGTGGTACAGTGAAGACGGGACATACCGTACAACAACAACCTTTGCATTGTTGCGAGCGATGCGAGCACATGCATAAAATTGAATTGGCAAAGTGAGATTTTTAGTGTGTCGACTTAGTTCGGTGGAATATTTTGTTTATCAGCGCTTCTCATTTGTCATATGTGACCGCTGGTACTAGTATGAACCCTGATTTAAGTCAAAGACATACATTCGTTGCGAAAGTTCTGACGAGATGGGATAGCGCCCATCGAAACTGAGCAGTCAACTTTTAGCTGCAACAATAAAGGTCTCACTTTGCCTTTTTGCTAATTTTGGGTTCTGCTGAAGACTTCAGCACAACCTTTGGTCTTAAACCAAAATAAATGACAACACAGACTTAAAAAATAATTTTAAGTTGTGGCAAAGGA